>VDFB02000017.1:316311673-316705544 GCA_007258455.2 Sequoia sempervirens
GATTCCTTGGAAGTGCCTGATATTCAACATCGATAGCATCTTTCCAAGGTGGTGACTCAAGAGCTTGTTGCACTTTTAGGTTTGGAACTCTACATAATTGTACAAATAAGGGCCATATTTACTTCTTCACAAGACTTTTTGTGAGTCTTCGACCCATGAAAAGATTTTTCAACAACTGCATCATATTTAGCATACTTTATGGTGGCATGATACCACTTAGGAATCTTGTGTATAGAAGATGAGGATGGAGGTGAGAGGAGGAAATTCGTCCAATGGAAACAAAATGTCATCTAGAGTCTCTTCATCAACTATCTTCTCGTCATCAAGTTCTTTCTCTTCTACAACTTCCTCATTAGCAAGTTTGAGTAACTATGGTGCTTGGGAACATACAGGTGATGGAGAGGAATAGGTGCTGCTACAAAATTCCTCATCAAAGACTATATCCCTACTAATGTATACCTTCTTTTTCACTATATCCATAAGCCAATATCCCTTTGATTTTGAACTATATCCAAGAAAGATGCACTTTACTCACTTAGCATCCAATTTTGTTCTCTAAACCTTGGGGACATGCATGAAGGTAGTATATCCAAAAAATTTGAAATATAAAATGGAGGGATTTTTTTTAGTCCAATCTTCCTCTGGTGTGATATTAGCAAGCATTTTGGTGGGTGCTCGATTCAAAAAATACATTGTTGTGTGAACTGCTTCAACCCAGAATGTAGGAGCAAGATCTGTATCCTTCAACATGCATTGCACCATTTCAAAAATAGTACGATTTCACCTCTTAACAACACCATTCTATTGTGGTGTATGTGCAATGGTCAACTATCTCTGTATTCCATGTTTTTGCAAGTAAGCTCCAAATTCTTTACTTGTGAATTCCCCCCTCAATCTAAGCAAAGGACTTTGAGAGTTTGACCAAATGACCATTCTACAAGAGCTCTAAACTCCTTGAATTTCTCCAAGGATTCACTCTTGTGAGCCAAACAATGGGCCCACATTTTTCTTGTAAAATCATCCATAAAGAGAAGAAAATACTAGGAATTTTGATGACTACAAGGCATAGGCCCATAGAGATCGGTGTGAACCAATTCTAAGGGACTGGAGGCTCAGTTTTTTGTAGTAGGAAAAGGAGCCCTATGTTGTTTCCCAAAAAAAGAATGTGAGATGATAACTTCAGATTTTTGAATATAGGGAATTCCTCTCACCATATTTCTCTTACTCAATGCAAGAAGATAACCAATGTTGAGGTGGCCGAATCTTCTGTGCTAGAGAGTTGTGGATGTGTTGGTTTTTACTACAAGGGCTTGATCTTACATTGCTTCTTCCTATTGAAGAAAGTTGACTAGTTCTTCAAATGAGGGTGTTTTATGTTCCATATGTAAACATGTAACAAACACTCTAAATGAAGGGGGTAGTGAGCTCTCAAGACTATTGGTACAAGAGAGTCATCTGTGACTTCTTCCCCTAACAATTGAAGTTCATTTCTCAGTTCAAAAACTCTTCTAAAGAAAGTTTCTACCTTCTCACCATTTTTCATTTGGAGATAATGAATTTGATGTTGCGGATGAAGGATTTGATTCTTGTTTTTAGCCTCATAAACAGTTTTGAGGTGGTCCCATGCATCTTTTGTAGAGGTTGCAGTGTGAATGTGAGGTTGAATCTCATATGGCACACTAAACAAGATGATTAACTTGGATTTTTTGTTGGCCTTGTCAAATTTATTTTGATCATCACCACATGTTATGGTTTGGTTGTATTCCCCAAAACAATGTCCCAAAGGTCTTCAAATTCTAATTGCATTTGGACTTTGGTTTTCTAGGCAGCATAGTTTTCACCCTTCAGGTGTTGGTAGTTGGGTAGGAGGAATTTAGGTGTACTAGGAGCCATTTTGGCTTTATCTAAATTATCCTTATAACTATGTTCTAACTCATAACTCTATTTTTTTCTTTTAGAAAATAAAAAATACAAATTCTCTGAAGTTTGAATCTTAAATGTAGAGATAAAAATATGTCTACTCAAAACAAAAATTGTAGAAGATTCAAAGATATTTGCACCTTTAGAATTTTCATGCATTCCTCCTTTTCATGGCTTTAACATGTGCATTCAGGTTGTTGTTTGAATGTTGTCTCTGCTTAAGTGACTCTCCTCATACAACAACCATGTCACACAAGAGTCCCATCTTCCAGTCAATAAAGATTTATTCCTTTTACATGTTTATATTTTTTCTGTTTCTCTGTCACTGAATTTGTCGATGCATCATTCAAAATTATCTGGTAAGATCCTTTCATGCTATTCCACTATGAGAATACACTTGGATCAGATTCCAGACTACCACATGTTTCTTGAAAATATACAACAAACCTTCAGATGCTTTTCCCGACAAACATCAATTGGCCTTCAAAAAAATGGAGCATGAAGAAATCTTCAACAATCACCTACTTCTAAATTTTTTTTGACCTCTCAACTTAATGCACATGCCTAGAAATGAGACACTCTGATACCATGATGAAAAAATGAGAGAAAATTAGTGAATTGATTAAGCAAGAAGACATGAATAAATACAAAGTAAGGTTGGTTATTTACCAACCTGATCGGGCATACCTGATCAACTATATCATAACTACATAGGTAGTTATATATTATTGTAATAATGATGTAATAAAAATCTCTTCTAACACAAAGTTTTTGATAAACCTTCTTAGAAAGTTTTTTCCCTAAAGAATGATTGAATGTCCTTTACATTCTTTGGTTGTGGGATTTTATCAATGTTAGCTACCCTTTCAGGGTCAATTCTCACTCCTTCCTTTGACATTATGTGTCCCAATAATTTCCCTTTAGTGACTCCAAAGACACATTTTTTTAGATTAAGTGAGATTCCATACTCCAGGGCCTTGATGAAAATTTTCTCCAAGTGCATAAAATGATCTTCTTCTTTCTTGGAGTAGATAGTCAAATGATAATCTAGGTAGATTTCCAGGAAAATATCTCTAAAATTAGAGAATGCTACATCCATATCCCTCTAAAAGGTTGCACCTACATTGGTTAAGCCAAATGGAATCCTTGCATAAACATAGGTTCCCCATGCAATTGTGAATGTAGTCTTATACTGCTCAAAATCCTTCACTTTTACTTGATTATAGCTAGAAAAACCATCCATCATTGACAAAAGTTTGCAACCACTCACCTTTTGTAACATAGCTTCCATGTTTTATAGTGGATAGTTATGCTTCAATGATGACATGTTAAGGTTTCTAAAATAAATCCACAATATGATTTCACCATTCTTCTTCCTCACTAACACAAGGTTAGATACCCAAGATGAGTGCCTGATAGGCTTGATTATTCCAACATCCCTTAGCTTCACCAATTCTTCTTGCATCTTTGCTACCAAGTTGGGGTTAATGGACCTTTTATTTTTCCTAAAGGGATTTGCATCTACTTTTAGAGGAATTTCATGCTAAAACTACTCCTTGTATTCCTTCAAGTCATTGTTGTGATGGATATTGCACCCTAGATGCTAAGCTCGAAGCTCAACAATCTCATGAAACATGGAAACATCTTCGAGCTTGTGAGTATGCTCATAGAAAAGATGAATCTCCAGATTATGGGATGGTTCCACTTTTGATCTCCTAGAATTTATTTACTTGTGTGGGAAAAGGGAGAAATATTAATCTATGAAACTGAAGGAAACTCGAATGTTAAATTACTTCTAGGAGGTGATGCACCAAAGAATACTACTATGCCGACATATTCACAACTAATATTATCAAAAAAATATTAACACAAATCAACTTGGGTGCACTTTAATCACATAAATATTTCACTAAAAGTCTTTGATTAATCTTTCCTTACTAAGGAAAGCAAGGTTTTTACAAATTAAGAGAAGAGATAAACTTAAGAGAACAATTAATGACTTGTGATAAACTGCTATTGTGTATATTCATTAGTAAATGAGACATAAATTTAGAGGTTTCTGATTTAAAACACATTAAACTTGCATCAAATCATTTAAAAGAGATAAAACACTAGAAATTGTGAAGGTAAACTCTATTTTTATTGAATATCCTAAAGGAAACTCTACAAAAAATCTAAACAAACTATTGAAAATCAAGGTACTGTTGTTTTAAAATTTTAAAAAATAATGTTGAGTTACAAGTCTTTCCAATCTCTCTACTGTGTAAAAGAGTAATGGAAGCAAGAACTGAGAAAAAGACTAAGTATTTTCTCAATATATAAAAAAAATAACTCCAAGAGCTAGGAGGTGGTAGAAGTAGCTAACTGGAAGTGAAAAATATCTCCAAAATTCCTCTCACGAGCTAAGATGAAAATCCATAAAAGGGGATTCACAACTGAAGTAATTTGAGCAAAAATAGGCTCAAACTCCATCTCATAACCATTTTGACCAAAGTTGACATTGAAACTGCATGAGACAACTCCAAAATAGGACCAAACTCTCCAATTAAATTCTAAATGCATGAAAATATCTTATGTTCCACCTGCTTTAGATTTTGCATGATCAGTTCCCTCTAGCAAGACTCGAACATCAATCTCCATATTTTTGCATGATATTTTAACTTAAAAGAGACTTAAGTTAACTTCGAACAATACAAGGCAACATAGTTTTGATTCAAATTTTTCCAAGTCATGTGATTTTTATTCCAAAGTCTTGAAACACTAAGGCACAAAAGAAGCTCGACCTAGGGAATGAAAGGGCCAAGGAAATAATGATTTTCTCAAAACATAAGAAAAAAACACTAAGGCAAAACATAGTTCCATGGAAGTATTAGTGAAGGCACTTTGATTTTTAATTCAATGTGATAAAATATCAAAGTCGAATTAGGACATATGAGAAAACCCTAACCACAAAATGGTTTGAGCCCTAATTTATCTCTTCATTTTGCACCTTCGACTTTGGAGAATATTTTTCTTTGCACACAACCACCACTATTAGGGTTTTGAGCTCAAAATTTGCAATTCCTTATTGCTTCTGGGTGATTTCTTGATAGATTCTTACAGGAAAAGGTATGGTAAGTCTTTTTTGAGCATCGTCCTCCATTTTTGAGGCATTTTTGGCCTTCTTGGTTGTGGCCTACCACCATTCTTTTTGATACATTTTACTTTGTTTACTTTCTGTCAATGTTTTCTTTGCTCGAGGCTCACATTTGAAAATATTTTTGAAGCTTAAACTCAGGTATATGAATGTATTCTCCAATAGAAAACCCTTGGTAAGTTTTCCACCACTTGATATTTTACACTGCTTCTTTCTTTATGCATCTCGAGAACAAAACTTCGAGGTTCCATTATTTTGCAATGTAGAGGAGCTCTATGCATTTTAATATTTTTGGTTTCTTTATTAATGAAGTCTCATGTATCATGGTCATGACCTCTTTATTCTATGGGTATTTCTACTTTGTATAAGCTTGAGGTTTCTCTACCTTCCATCTGTTTTCAAATACTTCAAGTAAAACCCTTGGTTTCTTTGGCTATTTTCATTAAAAAAAAATCCAGGCTACATCCCTTACTGTTCATAATGGGTTTCATTTTATTACACACATTTTACACTTCAAAACCCTAGGTCATGCTCTACAAAAAACTGGGTTTCTTTTGTCTACACAAAAAGAGCGCTTTCTTTTGTAAAAACTTAAACATCAAAACCAAAAAGTTTTTTGGTTTCACCTTTTCATTGCAAAATTTATGAGTTTCATCATTTTGTATTTGTGACTGAGAGCTCCCTTGCATCTTCCATAAACCGCCATCTAGATCACTAACATGCTATTCTAATCATTGAATGATTCCTGATTTGCATTTTATGATATGGTTGACTGTACATTATGCATTTTTCCCTCACTGATGATTCAGAATCACTGTCCTTATATATCCATGGAATTATTCTTTGATTTACAAAGTACCTCTTTCCTTCATGATAACGCTTTGAAACTTTTAAGTCATGGATTGCTATAAAATAAGTTCATTTTTCTCTTTCAAAAACTGGGTTTATTTTGTTATAGCTTCCACTTCTCATGATTACACTATTCCTCATTGTATGGTGGTAATGTCCTATGATATATGATTAAAAAATATTGTTACTTTTGTTCCAATGTAATCATCTAGAAGTATTTGATCTTTCCCTATATTTTGAGGTGATTGTCTTTATCAACATGCTCATGATTAAATTATCAAGGCATCATTTTATCAATAGACATTTTCCATGATGAATGCTCATTATAAATGCAAGCAAATGATTGTTATGACTTTTGGTATGCAATGATTAAAATAGACCATTACTCCTGATTTGTAAATGAGAGGATACAACATGTAGGGCTTAACCCTTGTGGGACCCACATTTCTCTCCACATGATGAAATGTCACAAATGATGAATCATAAAATGATAAACTTGTACCTGCATAATGAACAAACAAATTAGATAAAACAGTGAAGCTCAATTCTCTTCTTGATGATTTGACTCTCATTCGATGATATGATTTGGCTCTTTTGCATTTATCTGATAATGGCTTAGTTTATTTAATCTGATAATGGATGTAAATTATATGTCTTGATGAAACATGTGATTAGATTTCATGTCCTGAGCTCTAACAAAATCTCTCAATCATCTACAAGTGCATCTAGAGACTGAGTATAAGAGGAGCTAAAGATAGGAGGATCAAGTTGAAGATTGAAGTACCAACCCTACATTAGCCCTTAAGGAAATGATGGATATGATCACTTCTCATGTGTTTTTCTTTTCTTATCTTCAGATGTATAGTTTACATACATTGTTGAATCAAATTAATTCAGTCATTCCCACAGCTTGTGTGGGATATTTAAGCATTCTTTTAATCTTCAATGAATGAAACAACAATAATACTGTATACATTTTCATTTTCAAAATGAATGAAATACAACAATATTATGCAATTTGAATAAAATCTCTTTTTGTTGTAAATCATTGCATAATAAAAATAGAGTTCCACTTGAAAATTCACATGCAAAAGATTAAGATTTGCATAAATTTATTAAATTATGTTTCACCTTAGATGTAAAAAATGTTTCAGCTTGACCAAATTGAGTTGTAGGTGAAATTTTGGTATCATTTCTAGTGATTTCCACTTAATTCTTTCCTACTAAGAATGCAAAACGAGTTTCCTTAATAATGCATTGGGCATGGAGTCAAACTTTGTCCTCAAACTTCTTGGAAACCATTATAACTCAGCTATTTGGAACTATACAAAAACAAAACAAAATAGAAAAAAAACTAGCATGGCTCTATTTAAGACATGACCAACAAAAATTGCATCTACACTTTATTGTAAAACAAAATAGTAGTGAAAGGAAATGTGCTTAGAGGACTTATTAACTTGAAAACTACCCTAACCTACACTACCCAACATTGGTAGTGCTCAAACATAACCATTCATTGGTTGTGAGAAAAAACTACCCTTTCTAACCAACTTAGGATGTGCTTCATGCTTACAAATATGCCAACAAAGATGGAGGAAAAGTACATGCTGGGTGCTAAAATTAAACACTTCTTCAATCATGAAACCACCTCCCTTTTTGTTTTAGACAAGAGATGTATGCAACTATTTTGAATAGGGTGAGCAACCTGCATTGATGCATTTTGATATTCAATCTTGTGCTCCCAAGTAGGTACTTCAACTGGTAACTCTTCTTGATTGTCTTCCAATTGTGCCAGGTGTATGATAGGACATCCCCTTGTGATGAAACCCATTTTGACATATTTTCCCTCATGATTTTGTTATGATTTTTTAGTCTCTTTTGACTGAGATAATTTCTGGAAACGAGTATCCTCCTACAACAATGCTGATTGGATTTGGGTTATAGGTTGCTCCTCATGTTCTGCATTCTAATTTTCTTCATCCTTAGGGGTAGATGATTGATGCATTTCCATTTTAGTATTTATAATTTCCCATGAAAATGAACCATCAAGATGTTCAACCTCTTGATCAAGGAGTTGATACCCCTACTGGATAACTGAGAAAATATCCTCAATCTGATGCTCATTTGGTTTCTCCTCCATTCTAGAATGCAACTCTTCATCCCTAAATTGTGGGAGTTCTTCAAAATAGTTCATGTTGTCCTCTTCTATAGGTTGTAAGGCTTTTTACTATACAACTTTCCCTGAATGAAGGATGCAACCTTCATGCTTGGAACAATTAAAAGAAGATTCCTCTTTGTCAAAAGGAGACAAAGGTTGATCCAAAGAAGCAAACAAATATTCCTTTCCAATCCCATCACCAATTTGTTTGAAAGCTTGTTGTTCTAGCTGCTCATCAAATAGATCCAACTCTTTTTGTTGCAAGTAGCATTCCTCTTCTTTTTCAATAGCCTCTTTGACCTAAATAGGCCAATCATGTGCTTTTGGATCATATAATACTAGCCTATCATCTATGTTAGAACAAAAAACTTCTATGATGCCTGAAAACATGTTCTCATATAACTCATAACTTTGCATTAAATCCAGATGATTTTTATCATTTAGTTGATCCATATGAGGCATAGATGCTATCATGCATGTGATATCCTCATTTTCACCAAAAAATTGAGGAAATTCATCAAGCAAGTCAGAAAAATTCTTAGAACCACTTTCTAGAATCTTTACATAAAATTCATGCATATCATTAACCTCCAAAATAGGACTGACCTCTTGTTGTCTCATATGGATTAAGAGTTCAAAATCATCTTGAACCAATAGTACATCATGTTTTACAATATCTTCTATGTTCCAAATCAACTGATAAGTCAATCACTTGCATTCTTTGTTCAGCTTGCTCAATAAAACCAGGTAGTTGATCAAACAAATAAACTAATTATTCCTCCTCATGTTGTGCCTTCTCTAGTGAAACTTGGACATCTTGTTTCTACAAGTGAAGATCTTTAAATAGTAATCCCTATACTCTGCTTTCATTCATCTTATAAACAACATCCATTTATTTTCCAAATGAATCAAAATGCAAGGGGTTTAGTAGCAAGTTTGATCCAACATCCTCTTTACATGCACTATTGTTATTTTGAGTTGGGGACATAGTACAAACAACAACGACCTCCTGCTTCTCTTGTTCATTATTTTTCTACTCTAATCGATAATACTCTACAACTAAATGCTGTGGATTTATACTTTTAATCTTCTCCATGATCAATGGGATATCCCAATCAATGGGCTACTTTGTAACTATACTAGGGTGTACCTGGTTACTTTCCTCAACTTGCAAAGGGTGAAGGCTTATGAAATTTGGAATTTTAAGGTTACTAACCTCATCTTGAAAGGGTTGATTTGGTATGAAAGGAGCTGTTTGGACCTCATGACTTTGTGTCTGAGCAAACAAAAACTTCATCTGCTCTTATTTTGTAGCTAACTCCCTCTTTAGCTTTTCTTCAAACTGTATCCTTTGTGTCTCCAACTCCTGCTCATGAAGGTTGGTCTGATAATATAACTCTTGTTGCTACAAATCAAGCTCTTGTTTCCTCTTGAACTCTTCTATCTGCTTTGTAACATTTAACAATGTGTCCTTGACGTCATTCATGCTATTCTTCATATCCCTATCCTCTTGGGGCTGATTTTAGACATATAAATGTTGATATGAAGGTTGAGCAGGGGTGGGTGGGAGGTAAGCATGTTGATATATTGTTGTTGCATGGTTTTTTGGGATAAAACAAACAACATACTTAGCTTGATATGGTTGATAAGGATGTGAATAGGGAGCATTTTCATGAAACAGAGGCGGAAACATGCTTTTTTCATGAAAACCTGACATGTTAAAGAATTTGAAACCTAGAAAACTTATTGAAATCAAAGTGAATTAGATTTATTTTGCTAAGATGAAACATACCAGCACTTTGTCTACTTGAAACCAGTAGATGTGCTTGGAGTTGCCAGGTATAAATTGTAACCTTTGAAAGGTAAAAAATGTTGTTCTATATACCAGAAAAGCAGCTTGCAACTTGAATTATTTCTTTGAACCAATCTTCGAAGTCCCATCGGGTGTGCCAAAAATTGTTATCATGGAGATTGTACCCTAGGTGCTAAGCTTGAAGCTGAACAATCCCATGAAATATGGAAACACCTTCAAGCCTGTGGGTATGCTCATAGAGAAGATGAATCTCTAGATTATGGGTTGGTTCCCCTTTTGATCTCCTAGAATTTATTGAATTGTGTGGGAAAAGTGAGAAAGATTAATGTATGAAACTAAAAGAAACTTGAACGGTAAATTACTTCTAGGAGGTGATGCACTAAAGAATACTACTATGCAAACTTATTCACAACTAATATTTTCAAAAAAATATTAACGAAAAATAAACTTGGGCACCTTGATCACATAAATATTTCACTAAAATGCTTTGTTTAATCTTTCCTTACTAAGGAAAATAGGGTTTTCACTAATTAAGAGAAGCCATAAACTTAAGAGCACAATCAATGACTTGTGATAAATTGCTATTTTGTACATGCATCAGTAAGTGAGACATAAATTTAAAGGTTTCTAATTTAAAACACATTAAACTTGCATCAAATTGTTTAAAAGAGACAAAACACCAAAAATTGTGAAGGTAAAATCTTTTTTTATTGAATATCCTGAAGCAAACTTTGCAAAAAATCTAAACAATTTCTGGTAAACTCTAATTTTTAGTATATTGTTTAGAGTTTTTGTAGAGTTCCTTTACGATATTCAATAAAAATAGACTTTACCTTCGCAATTTCTGGTGTTTTGTCTCTTCTAAATGATTTGATGAAAGTTTAATGTGTTTTAAATTAGAAACCTTTAAATTTTTGTCTCATTTATTGTTGTATGTACATAATAACAGTTTATCACGGGTCATTGATTATGCTCTTAATTGTATCTCTTCGCTTAATTTGTGAAAACCTTATTTTCCTTAGTAAGGAAAGATTAAACAAAGCCTTTTAGTGGAATATTTATGTGATCAAGGTGCCCAAGTTGAGTTGTGTTAATAGTTTTATGAGAATATTAGTTGTGAATAAGTCTGCATAGTAGTATTCTTTGGTGCATCACCTCCTAGAAGTAATTTACCATTCGAGTTTCCTTTAGTTTCATAGATTAGTCTTTCTCGCTTTCCCCACACAAGTCAATAAATTCTAGGAGATTAAAAGGGGAACCAACCCATAATCTAGAGATTCATATTTTCTATGAGCATACCCATAGGCTTGAAGACGTTTCCATGTTCACGGGATTGTTGAGCTTCAAGCTTAGCATCTAGGGTGAAATCTCTATGACAACAAGTTGTTCCATAAATTTTTCTGGTGTGTTGGATGTATGTGTTAGTATGTCTAATTGCATAGAATGAATGTGTTCTTGAGTTTCAAGTGGTTGTACTAGTTGTGTAGAATATTTTGATGATGTTGGAATATTCTGAGATGTATGGGTATTGTGGAATGTTTTTGTGTGGGTTTTGAGATGTTTTCAGATTTGGAGAGGTGTGTTTGGAGTCACTTATTAATGTTAGTGCAGGTTTGGCCAACCTGGCATGCTAGCACTGATTGTAGAGCATAATTGGTGTTTGAGGAAGTGTTGAGAAGTGTGTTGGTTTAGATTTGGGTCCCAATTAAATAGTGGTGTGGTTTGGCTTCACTTCTTTATATTATGGAAGTGTTTGGGGCTAATCTAGTGTTGCGCGGTTGAGTTGCATACGTTTCCTTAAGGCCGACTTAATTGATATTGTTTTAGGTCATGGAGGGTATAAATGCAAGGAGAATTGTTGTGTGGATTAAGAGAAAAGTGTGTGATGTGAAAGATGTGAATGTGATCAATTTTAGTGATCTAAGTGCGAGCCTTAATGACTATGACTTCCTAATGTAATGAGCAGAAGATTTCTACATTTCAGTCTATTTGATGAGCAGTTTGTGCTTCAATGGAACTATACCTTCAACATATGAGAGATCCATTATTATCATTTCAAATTGGCAATGAGCCACCCCTTCTATTCTTCTTTCTTCTAGATAGTGAGTCCTTTGGTAGTGAGCCACTAGTAGTGAGCCTTTATTTATCTTTTTGGGTAGTGATCCCTTGGTAGTGAGCCTTATTGTATTCGGCTTTGTAATTCATATATTAGTGAGCTAATCCTGACTGTTCTTTTTACCTTCTTGGGTTTTCCACATAAATTTGGTGTTCTTATGTGTTTGGATGTGTTTGAATTACTATTTCATATGTTTACATTTTTCTAATGCATGTTAAGGGTTTAATGGTTGTTAAGGTTTTAAGGGTCAATGTATATCTGAATGTTGATGAGGGTTTTTGATGTTTTAAAGTATACAAATGATTCAACCCCCTCTCATTTTTCCTATGAATCTAACAATTGGTATCATAGTTATGGTTACCAAGAAGAATCTTAACTACTTGAGGTAGATACATACAGTGCATAGGAAAGGTGTCAAAGCTCCTTTATTTGATGGAACAAATTTTACCTATTGGAAAGCTAGGATAGAGTCCTTTATGGCTTCTCTTGGATTTTTAGTTTGACATTCTATTGAAAAAGGTTATACCATGCCTACAAATGGTTGAAAAAGTGATGATGAGATGAAGGATTATGTAAACAATGGAAAAGCAAGGAATGCAATCTTGAGTGGTCTTTCTAATTCTGAACTTCGAAAGGTGATAATTTTGAAGTCTTCTAAAGAGATCTAGACAAAGATGGAAGGTATCTATGAAAGAGATGACAAGTTCAAACAAGCAAAGATGTAGAACTAGAAAGCCAAATTTGAAAACCTAAGGATGTCTAAAGATGAAGATGTTATTGTCTACATGCTCAGAGTTGGTGAATTTATCAATTTGGTGGAAAGATGGATGAAAGTGAATTTGTGAAAAAGGTATTAAGAACTTTAAATATTATAGTTCTAAAGTTTCTACTATTGAGGAAGCTTATATTTTGGATAATTATTCTAGTGATAAGATGGTGTTGTCATGGATAGAGGGTCTAAAAATAATTGTCCAACCGTGAAACTTAGAGTCGACATAGTAGAAATAACACAAGAAAATTATTTACAAATATATATCTTTATTGAATTGGCAATCTTACATGCATCATATGTCTCATGGGAAAATAACTAGGGCTCACATTTTTTCCTTAAGGGAATTCACATTACAACTGGCTAGAGGCCTTATTACAATCCCACAATGGGGTAAAGTGAAATTTCTAAACTCTAATCATGAAATCCTAAACTAACTCTATTAATGACTCCCTTCCTATGAATTAAAAATGATCTTAAATATGATTCTATAGCTCTAATAATGGTCCACATCAACCTCAAGGATTTACAAACCCTAATAAATGATCAAGTGTGTAGTTTGGCCTTAAAGCATGAAAGATAATCATTTGTAAAATGAAACATCTTGCAGATCTCCAAGAAAGACCCCTTCAAACCTAAAATTATTGTATGATACTCCATTAAGCTCAGCATGCTCTGAAATAGGTCCACACCATGAATTTTGGACTAGGTCGACCCCAATTCTCTAACTATAAATTACAGTGAAATTTTGAGAGCGATAACTTTCAATAGATAAATGTAAATGATTTGAAATCTGGATATAATGTAGATGACCTCGTGTAGATGTATATACTACTCTACAAGATGAGAAATGACAATTCAATGAAATATGGAATGAAATGCTAAAACTACTATATACTGGAATATAAGAAATGAAATGTTTTTGGTTGATACAAGATTGCTTTACAACCAAGGATGCTCCTATATCAGACACCCAGGGTTGGAAGAAAAGTGAGCCCCTCACTTCCTAGGGACTAGAGGAAAACCAAATTGGTCCACCTTAGCCTAAGAAATCCATGATAAATCCTCTACTAGTCTACCTTTCCACTTCACTAGATATTCCTTGTACTGCTTGTTCCTAGTGCTCCTTCTGGTTCTGGTATCCAAAATCTACTCAATGTCCTTTGGTGGTTGATGTGGTAATTGCTCCTTTAAATATAATTTTATGTTACTACCACTTGTCTGTCCTTCATGATACCCATATATATCTACAACATTAAAAATAGGTGATATACCCAATGTCTCTGGTAATTCCACTTCATATGTATTTCTTGAATAAAATTTCTTAAGAATTTTACATGGTCCAAACTTCCTCATCTTTAGATTATTGTATGTTCCCACTATAAATCTCTCCTTCCTTAGATATACCATAACTTCGTCTCCAAAAAAAAACTCCTTATGTCTCCTTTTCTTATCTTGCTTCTCCTTATACTTATTGTTCATGTCCTTTAGATGCTTTCAGAATTGATTATGCAATGTTTTCATGAATCCTACAAACTCTTCTACTTTTTCACTTCTCTTATTCTCCATGTTGATGTCTCTTAGCTCTACAACTCCTTTGGGATGCGTTCTTATCACAATCTGAAAAGGTGTCTTCCATGTACTCTGATTTATTGAATTATTGTATGCAAACTCTACTTGTGGTAGAACTATATCCTAATTTCTTACCTTGTCTCCAACCAAACATCTCAACAAGTTACCCAAACTCATGTTCACTACCTTTGTCCATCTATATCAACTTTAGGTCTATCTTCATCTTCTTCCACAATTCCCTCCAAAAGTATCCAATGAACTTAGTGTCCATGTCTGAAACTATACTCTTAGGTAATCCATGCAATCTCACAATCTCCTTGAAAAATAATTTAGCAACATGCACAAAATCATTAGTCTTCTTACAAGGAATGAAATGTGTCATTAGAAAATCTATCCACTGCTATTATTATAGAATCATGTCCTCTCTATGTTCTTAGAAATCACAATATGAAATCCATTCTTATATCTTCCCAAGGTATCTCTAGTACTGTCAAAGGTTTGTACAATCTAGTATTCTGACTACTCCCTTTTACTACTTGAAAAGTTCTACAAATTTGAACATACTTCCTAACATCCTTATATATTTGTTGCCAAAAATAGTGTATACTTACCAAAGCTATTATCTTATCCACTCCAAATGTCCTGTTAATTCTCCACTAGGCTTCTCCTTGATCAAATTCTCCCTCATTGAACTCCTCGAAATACATAACTAATTTCCTTTGAATAACATATCTTCCTAAATAAAATAATCCAACTATTGGCTCTAGTCTATCACTACTAGTTCCTTACATTATTTCCAAGCTTTAGCAAAATTTGGATCATTCTCATACATGTGTTTTAGTTCTTCAAAACCCAATACTTCTATCTACATCTCTATCAATAAATTCCTTCTTCTACTCATTACATCTACAACTTTGTTTGACTTGCCACTCCTATGCTTTAACACAATTGTATAAATTTTCAAGAACTCGACCCATCTCATATGTCTCTAGTTCAACTTTCCTTAACTATTCAAATACTATAAATCTTGATGATCAGTATACAACACAAACTCCTTAGGTAACAAATAATGTCTCCACTTCTTCAAAGATATAATTATGGCATAGAAACCATGATAATAAACTAAATATCTTCTTCTGGTATCATTCAACTTCTCACTGAAATAAGTCATAGTATCAAAGAGGGACAAGTGATGGACAATATATGGTAATGGGTTAAGGATGGATGATAAAATGCATTGTATCAAAGAGGGGAAAATGTAGACAACTAAAATTATCACTAGGCCTATGACTTTGTTAAATCCCTTTCATCATCCTTGATAATTAAATAATCTTAATTATTTAATTATTATCTAATATTGTAAAGTCTTCTATTAATTAAATAATCTAAACTATTTAATTAATTCATTTTATCATTCTATGTTTGCTTTAGATTTTAATTAAATAAATTGTTATTTATTTAATTGCATCACTAATATATTTGATTTCTATAATTAAATAAATTTATATTTATTTGATTATTTTTCATGTTCCACTATAATTAAATAATTATGATAATTATTTAATTATTCACATTTAACTTTTTTGTCACAAGTTAATTAAATTTTATTTAATTAAATGACTCATCATTTCTCCCACTTTTTGAATTAAAGTTCTATTTAATCAAAAAGTTAATTTTCCTTTTCCTCTTGCATTTAAATAATATTTCCATTATTTAAATATGCAATTTCTCTCTCAAACTGAAGTGATTTTTTGTAAAAATCAGTTAATTTCCCTCAGATTTGGGAGTATGAGGAGTCCCATATATACTGCAAGCTGTCTGTAGACCCGAAAATAGATTGCCTGGTATTCGTGGACTATAAAATAATAATAATAATAATATTTCGCCAGTCTCATTTCTATCTTATCTCGTCTCATTTAATTCCATCCATTGATCGAAATAAAAATCTTCTAATCTTGACCGTCTATTTCACATTCAGCTCTCTATAAAAGGATGTTGCCACTATCATTTTGATCCATCTAGAGAATATAGGTTGTCATGCTATTGAGAAAACTTGGATATTTTTCTTTATCTTAATCATTGGCTAATATTTGCATACTCGATCTGAGGGCCATAATATTTATAGCAGAATGGAGAGGGGCTACGAAGGTTAGCCAATGGATGTGTGAATCAGGGGATATTATTTCATTTTATTTATGTTTGTGTGTCCTTTCCTCTTCATAGTTGATTAGGATTTTTGTGATTAATTATTTTAATGTCACAATTTGAAAGCGAATATTCCTAATCACATCTGGTGAACCAATGTGAAAAAAATTGCCAAGGACATGATATTGAAGGGGATTTGAATTATCTTTTGTGTGATAGCTACAAGGGCAGGAGAAATTTCAAAAATTGATAGATGCCTTATGAATAAAATTAAATTTAGTCTTGATTAAATTTCAGATTAATTTAGATAGGTTAAATTTGGTTAGTAATTATTTAAATTGGCTTAGTTTTAGTAATTTAGATTAATTTAGAGAAGTTAGATTAATTATTAATTTTGTTAGTTTAAATTTTAGTTTCAATTTAGAATAATTAGTTTTTGTTAATTTTAATTTTGATTTAGTTAACTTTTTTTAGTTTAGATTTAGATTAATTTAGATTAATTAGATTAAGTTAATTTTTTTATTTTGTTAGTTTAGATTAAGTTGATTATTATTTATTAGTTTAGTTTGGCCACAATTTTTGCTATAATTAGTTCCCACGATTTCTCATGTGATTTTGTTAGTTGGATAAATTTTAATTAATCCTCATTTTGTTAATTAGATTAAGTTGATTTTTATTTGTTAGTTTAGATTAAGTTGTTTGTTTATTTGTTAGTTTAGATTTTTTTTTTTCTAATTTAGTTTAAATTTAAATTTAGATAAAGTTTAAGATTTTAGATTAAGATTTTTCTAATTTAGTATAGATTTAGATTTTTCTAATTTATTTTAGATTTATAGTTAATTTAGTTTAGATTTTTCTAATTTAGTATAGATTTAGATTTTCTAATTTAGTTTAGATTTAGATTAAGTTGTCTTTTTTGTTAGTTTTAATTTTGTTAATTTAGATTAATTTTGGTAATTAACTTAGATTAAATTTGGTAATTAATTTAGATCATTTTTGGTAATTAATTTTGATTAATTTTTGGTTAGTTAAATTAAGTTAGTTAGATTAGATTAATTTTGCTTGTTATTTTTTTTTTAGCTAGATTAAATGTTATTTTTCCTTTTTGGTTTAGTTGTGATTTCAAGGCTAATTTTTATTCACTTGGCTTTTATGCAGGTTTGAATGTCCAAGACTTGAACATAGAAATTAAACTTTTGTTTTTCAAAGATTGAAGACTTATTGTGAACTACTAATTAGTGTGTTGCAGGTTCGATTGCCAGAGAATCTATCTTGAAACATTGTGTCTTATTTTTGTAGATTAGATCACATTTAGATTAGTTGAGTTAAAAAGAACTTTGTTTTCCATGTTTGGTGTGCTTGCACATTATGTGTTACTTGAGCTAGTGTGTACATATCCTCTCCCCTTGCACATTTACGTGATCCTTGGTGATGAGAAATACACATTAGTCTCCTTTTTTATTTTCAATAGGAGGCCTACCTAGGGATTTCATCACCCCAGGGTTTGACCTCAAACATGTTTCCTGACAGGCTATATCAAAGGGGGGAGAACAAAATTTGTACCCCAATGAGTGGCTAGCATCATTCGAAGCCAAGCCACAAGACCCTTGATCTACTGAGACTTGTTGGTGATGAGAGTGGGAGTGGGCCTCCCAGTTCTCAAGCTATTACAAACGGGCTCTCTATTCATGATAGTCCCCCACTAGACACCTCTTGTTTTTAGATGCCTAGGAACCTTTTGGTTGTTGCTTGGTATAGTGCAGGGTACAATATCATGCCCAAAGATACTCACCACTGACTCCCTTGAGTGGAGATAGAAATATTTGGGTTGGAATTCTTAGCCTCCCAAGGAGAGAGGAAAGGTGAGCCCGTTGTTGTATTGGGCATGTGTCACTAGGCCTTTAGTTATCCGCTCTTGAAAGAGATGTGTTTCACACTGATCTTAGGGTATTTTGGTGGGCTATACCAAGTATACAAACCATTTTGAATAACTAGGTTGTGCTTTTCTTAAGTGTCTTTATTTGTGATATACCAATGAAGCCATTGGGCTCTTTTCCTTTAAGCCATACCCTTTTTTTTAGTTAAGAGTCAATAACCACTTTTTCTTCCAAGTGTTTTATGAGTGTATGATATCTTAAAATTGAAAATCTCACGTAAAAAAATCTTTGAACACTTCATTCTTATGAAGAAAACCATTGTTTATATTGAGACAAGTTAGGGTCTATCCTTCAATCTAATTTTTAAAATTAAATGACTCGAGACCTATCAAAATTTCTTAGTCTAGCTTTCCACATCAACCTTTGCTTCTCAAATATTGATTGTATCCTTAGGATAAATTTTTCTTCCCCCCTTGGGTCAAATCCTTGGTAGGTTTATCCTTCTTTGTTTAACCCATGGTTGTCTTTGCATCCTTATGTTAGTTAAGCTTTGGTTAATTTTTTCATCCTTTAGATTAATCTTTGGTTAGTCTTGCACCCATAGGTTAAAATTCATTCCATCATCCACTTGATCACTCATAAATCCTACACCAATACAACTATCATCACTAGACCATAGTTATCTCTTGAAGGTTTCTTGAATCTCATTCAACTCTCATTGTCTTGTCCATAGTTTCCCTAAAATCAAAAATTTAGTTTGGGTGTGACTAGTTTCTCATCTTTGTCTTTTGAGATTCTGGGCTTCTCTTGAGATACTTAGGTTTATTACCATTCATATCCCATTATCTATTCATAATTCATCCACTATTGATTTTTCCCTAGTTAGGTTGTGATTCAACCTTAGTCACCCTTTGGGGTTATCTTGATCTCTTGTACTTTTAAATTTTTACCTATGGTTGGCTTTAAAACTCGTAAGTCTAGTTTAAGGTCAACCCTCATCTATAGTCTTTCTCACTTCCATCTTTTAGACATCTAGATATCCTCTTTTGGTTACTTTGGTTAACCATTATCTTTAAAGGTCAAAGTCTAAACCCATAATCACCATCACTTATCTTCACTATCATCAACCATCCTTAACCCATAACCATATATCATCCATCACTTGTCATTTGCATAATCATCCAAAAAATAAAAAAAATATATATCACTTAGGTTGCATACCTCAGGCTTAGGTCATACCCTTGCATTGTCATTACCTTAGGCTTCATAGTTCATCACATCATATGCCTTCCCCTTGCAAGTCCTTTTATGGTAGAAACAAGGTCACAAAGGAAAAGGAAAGAAAGGGATATGTAGAACAATGACTTATTTGAGTTAGATGACCTTTATAACCACACAAGCAACTTAAACTTTGGTACCTCTTCTAGTGAACCACCTAAGGTATCTACCAATTTTTTTGAAAAATTCCTCATAATAGACCCACATTGACAAGTAGTTTAGAGGAAGTTGAAGCAATTACCCAAGACCCAAAGGTTGCATCACTTGTAGATGTTAACACACTTTAAGCAACACCCACCCAAAACCAACAAAACCAAGGACTTAACATGTCTACATCTAGTGGTTCCAAGACCCCACAAATAAATTATTCTATGTCATAAGGGGCTCCAACTCAAACCTCCACCTCGATTCCTACACCCTTATTTGGAACATAGCCAATGATACAATCAGGGACACAATCTACAACACAACCAATGACACAATCCCTGACATAGTCAATGTCACAACCTCTTGGTTCTACATCTAATCTATTTAGTACCATGAACATATCTTGAAATCCACTTAGAGCATAAAGTGCCACAAACACCACATCATCAAATCCATTTGGAACATATAGGGCTTTGAACACCACATTATCAAATCTTTTTGGCACAAATAAAAGGACTAGAGTTCATATTCATGGAACTAACATAAACACCAATGTGCCACAAGGTCCTAGCATAAAGGTTCCCCAACAAGTAAATACACAAGGTTCCTTCTAAGTTAATAGCCAATATACACAAGGTCCAAACACTTCCAATCCTCTCCAAATGCAATCCAATACCAACACCTCATACATCACACCACAAATCTAAATTCCAATTCCAACCCAATCCTTCATACCATAAATATAAATTCCAAACACAACTCAAAAATTCATACCTCACATCAACACCAACATACCATCCAATGCAAACATTGGATAAAAAAACATGAATTTAGGACCTTACCAAAATGTAGTTATAAATTCCATGGGCACAACACTCACACCATATGATTTCCTAGTCAATCAAATGTTGGCCTTGCAAAAGAAAGTAGAAACCATGATATTGTCAAGCACGAAGACTTACTCTATCCAAGAGTTATGTCCTTACCCATTTGATAGGACATTATACATACCTCCTCTTCCTCCACATTATGTCATGCCAACTTTACCTAAATATAATGGAAGAGGAAACCCCATCGAGCATGCGAGAGAATTTCATACGGCCTTGATTGACATTGCTTCCAAACAAACATACTTAATGAGACTATTTCCTGGGAGTCTCTTAGGACATGCTTTAGAATGGTTTTCCCACCTACCAATAGGTATATGATCATGGGATGAACTTAATGAAAAATTTATCACCTACTTTTCCTTCAACATCAAAAATGAAATCGCTATTGCTACCTTATGTCAAACTAAACAAGAAGAGGGTGAAGCTTTCATAACATTCTTCTAGAGATGGAGAAGCTTAGCTAGTCATTGTCCTATTGAAATTCCTAAAAAATAGAAAATTATCATGTTCTTGCAAAACCTAAACACAAACTTAAGGTATGCTTTGGAAACCTATTGTTGTTCCACATTTGTTGACCTTGTTGAAAAAGGGGCCATCCTTGAGAAAACCCTTATCGCTAAAGAGGAAATTAAAACTTATACCAAAACACAAAATGTCCAAGGGACATCAAATGATAAAAATAAGTTTTGGTCCCATAACAAGAATGCAACAAACAATGGAGTCGTAGATGTGAAAACTATGAATAGGATAGGTCCCACATTGACTCTCAAAGCACCCAACACAAACAATAGCATGCCATATGTTTCTAACCAAGTAGCTAATGTGGTACAAAATATTCAAGAGCGGGGACCCCCAAGACAACCAAGGAAATACCCACAAAGACAATACACTCCTTTGCTGGAACCAATTGAATTTTACATGAAGAAGCTAGTACAATCAAATGTTATATAGCTCCAAGAGCCCAAACCATATGACCCAGGACAATTCAAACCCTCTTGGTGGGATGGAAATTCCTTTTGTGACTACCACCGCATCAAAGGGCATAAGACCTTGTATCACTACAAATTTTATGGTTGATGTATTAAAAGCAATAAAACCAAAAACCCAAAGAAGTAATAGAGTGTAAAGGAGAAAAAATGAAAATAAAACAAAATACAGTTACCCCAAATCTTCAATCTCCATGGCTGATCTCCATTACACCTTCTAGCTTGCTGCAAATAATGAGTTTTCCCTCAGATTTATGTGAGCAACCTAAGACAATGCCATGTCCTACACAAGTGTTGAAGGATTTTACTATGAAAAATGATACTAAAATATGCAAATTATGAGAGAAAATGACAGCAGAATGAGAGCCTGAAAATTCACGTGAATGCTTGAGAGAGAGCCAAAATGAATTCGAAATTGCCATTTTATAAGAAAAGGAAATTTCGAATGGATGGATGAGATTGAGAGGCAGACAGACATACCAGATTGAAAGTTGAGACATGATGGCTAAAAAAAGGTAGGGGAATCAAATTAATAAAAGTCATTTGACCTTTGCATGCAAAAAGACATCTTTTTGAATTAAAAATCATTTTAATTCAAAAATGGAGAATCAAATGATAGTAGGCAATAAATGCCTACCTTTAGCCAAAATTTTGACCATTTTAAATGAGTAATGATTTATTTATTTATTTAAAATGGGGAAAATGACATGTGGCCATAATTAAATAAATTAAAGAGTTTATTTAATTAGAAGAGGAAAATGTAAATTATTGACGTACTTAAATAAATAAACAAGATTTATTTATTTAAATAATCTAGAAGAACTAGTGGACATAAATAATTAAATAAATTAAGAAGTTTATTTAATTATAGGGAGACAATAGATAATTAGCGACACATTTAAATAATTAGGAGGAATAAGGAGACCCGAGTTAATTAAATAATTAAAAATTATTTAATTAATAGATGAAAAATAGATTGAATAATATAATTAAATATTTTAATTATGCTAGGATGAAAGCGGTGAGAAATAGAGCTTGCAGGCCTAGGTCAATTTTCAGTGTCTACATTTTTCCTCTCTTTGTCATAATGCAACTTGTCACATTGTGACAAAGAAAAATAAGTCAAAGTCATGCCCCAGCGAAGGTACGGCGTATTGATGCCCCCTCGGGAAATTTTCAAAATTTGGCCTGGCGATAGAAAAATTTGGAAAGTGTCCCAACATGCTAATTTAAAGACTAGACAAGTAATGGAAAGATGGTTCAGAGTTTGGACGTGTTTAAGGTACCCAAAAGACCAATCATAGGTGACAAAAGGAGCCCCCAGTAATAACAATTATGAAAAACCCCACTTTTACCCTATAAATACTTGAAATTGGAGGTAAAACTCATTTCATTTTCAAATTTGTTATAGTAATTTCAGAGAGCCCAGTGCGAGGATAGCAGCAAAAAAGATGGTGATCCCAATCACAGAGCACCGCGGATACATTGTCAGGACCTACAGGCGACCAGAGGGCATAGAGCCGGCAATATGTACCCTTAGCCTACTTCGTCAATTTATCATTTTTTGTGCTTTTTTAGGGTTTCTAGGACTAGGAACAAATGCATTATGACACATTTGCATTTTTGTAAACCACAATTGACTTCGTGTTTGACGCATTCAATGTGTTGCGACGAAAATGCAAAAGGCCATTGAGAAAAAAGTTAAAATTTGTACCATATTTGCATAAGTTGTGACACAATCGCCATTTTAAGCCGCATTTAAGATATTGAGATGCATTTGCTGGTATGCAACGCATTTGAATTAGATGATGCATGTGTGCAAAATCGTGACGCAAGTGTAATTGTGAGATGCAATTGTGGAGCAGAATGACACATTCGATGTATAATGATGCAACTGTAGCACTGAATGACGCAATCGCCTAATTGTGATGCAATTGAGGAAATCGTGATGCATTTGTTTTTGTCTTTGACTAATGGTAGTTTAGTGTTGCTTCAAATTTTAAATTTCATTGGCTTAGACTATGTGATAATGACAAGCTTTAAAAAGATGTTGACGCATGTGTTGTTATGTGTAGAGACAATTAGCGCCCATTTACACATGAGAGAGCAGACCATCGACCTATGCATTTAGAGACAACCTGACAGATAGAGGGTGACAACATTTGATGTGACTGGGTCTTTACTATGTCACCTATATGCTCATTGTATGGGAAAATAGGGGACTCCTTACGACGCTTTGTGAGAGATGGCATTCAAAGACCTGCTCTTTCCACATGTTGATTAGGGAGGCTATAGTTACCCTTGAGGATATTTACCAAATTCTATGCCTACTGATCCAGGGGGAGATGATTGTTTACAACCCATGACACAGACATCAGACATTCATTACCTACTATCATGATCAGGGTGCTGGATTAGGTATTGAGGGATATGAGATCTAGTGGTAGTTTATGGCAGAGCACTATAGATGATTTGATGCTCTATTGGTGACATTGATTGCCAATGTGGTTATTCCAAATCACTGGGGGCACGGATTTCTGATTTGCTGGGGGAATGTACTTGTTGGTATGAGGTGAGACAAGATGGTTTATGCCTAGGGACCTTGTTTATTAGGGATGTTATATCATTAGTTGCATGAGGTTGCATACGGGAGAACACAGATCATTTCCTACTGGACGACCCTTCTTATGATCTGGGCATGGGAGCATGCTGCCATTTTTCACCCACCGATTGATAGGCCACAGTTGGAAGATGGGATGCCCTATGTCTATTACTCTATCGGTGCACTATAGTAGAGCCACTATGGTGAGATAGGCTAGTGGAGACATAGGATCAACAACATGACTGCATTTATCTGGAGACCATACAAGGATTGTGAGCAGTGGGAGGGTGAGGCAGATCATCTCAGTTTCTACTAGCAGTATCAATATCTAATTGGTTGGACAATGCAGACATAGTTGATTATGGAGATGTACTTGCCACAATGTGTTCTCAAATAGTTTGGTGAGCAAAAGGGTATTCCACTTGGGATAACTGAGTATGTGAGGTCATCTCAGGAATCATCATGGGGACCACCCATATTTGTGGCATTTGCTATTTAGTAGATAGATGGACTGGTGGCGCAGCAGTGGGGATGGAGAGGAGGAATTGCAAATATGGGGACCACTAAATTTTTTTATTTATGGTGGTAGACACATAGGTCTATTCCCCTCATAGATCCAGATGGACCTGTGCCAGTGGATCAGAGATCCATTATTCCACATTTTTTGTGAGCTAGAGGAGGGGGCAGATTGGTGACAAAGGGAGAGGTAGAGGTCGAGGGAGAGATGGGGATAGGGCTAGGGGTAGGGGTGGAGGGAGAGATGGGGATAGGGCTAGAGGTAGGGGAAGAGGGAGAGATGGGGATAGGGCTGGAGGTAGGAGTGAAGGGATAGATGGGGATGATGGTGATGACGGGGGAGCCAGTGGGAGATAGAGGAGAGGAGGGGATGGAGGGAGACACCAGAGGTGGGTGAGGCAGTGAGTGGTCAAAGTACCATTGGACCCTATCCTAGAGGTAGCCGAGGAGGAGGGAGAGAGGGGAGGGGAGCATGTAGAGGTGAAGATTAGAGGAGAGGAGAGAGTGATGGAGGAGAGGGAGGTAGAGCACGCAGAGGTGGAGATTGGAGGAGAGGAGAGAGTGATGGAGGAGAGGGAGGCAGAGCATGCAGAGGTGGAGGTTGGAGGAGAGGAGAGAGTGATAGAGGAGCATGCAGAAGTGGAGATTAGGGGAGAGGAGGACATAGGGGATGATGATGATGAGGATGAGGTCATTGATGAGGCAGAGCACCTACTGTGATGGAGTATGGTGGAGGGATATGATGGGATGTCGACAGGGCCAATACTTGCAGCATATGCCACTATAGACCAACAGGTTGCCAAGATTTAGAGGAGACTTGATAAGATCATTGCACAGGTTAGGGCTTTACTAGATGAGTTTGAGCTAGTAAGGGTTGAGCGGGATCAGGTTGAGATACGGAGGTAGGAGGCAACATAGTGGTGTGTGGATTTTGCAGCACTATGTGTAGGACCTTCAGGGGATATGGCCTATGAGTTTGCCAGGGTGAGTGCTCAGTAAGGCCAGTACAAGACCCTCTATGAGAAATTATTGCCTCCTGAGCGACAAGATCCTACACTATCATGCTCATAGATGAGGATAGGTAGTAGTCACAGATCAGGGAATGGGAGTAGCAATAGGAGTCACATTAGTGCAGGAGGGTCTATCTCCTCAGGGCACACATAAGGGCATAGGTCCCACCACTCACACAGGCATGCCTCAAGTCATCATTTGAGCCACAGTCATGGGTCGACCGGTTTAGATCAAAGGTCAGTATAGAGGCAGCCACTAGTGTCAGATACCTCAGTAGCTTAGGTTATAGATACGACTTAGACAGCCCCGATAGAGGTTATAGTGACAGATTCCCCAGCAACACAGGGACAGGTGATAGTGATCGTGATGGCCTCAGTTCCCTTGACAGAGGACCAATCCCCCATATCTTCTCCTTGAGGAGATGAGGAGAGTGCCTCTTGAGATACTGTCTCTCTGTGCATTATGACATTATTGACTATTGAGCCTGCAACCTCCATTTTTGGGATATCTCTTTGACTCTATCCTGTGACACTAATATTTTTTAGATTCTATATATATGTGATGCAGTTATGATGTGGCCCTTTTTTTATGTGATGATGTGTTATGTGGTGATGATGATGATTTAGATAACATGTGATTATGTAGCTATAATACCTATGTGATGTTTATTTGATGCATTTTATGATTCCTGTGATGATGTTATGTGTATGTCTATGCCATGGATGCACTTATGATGAAATGCTATGTCCTATTTATGATTATATGCTACAATGATGCCATGGATGATATTGATGATGATAATATTTATGTTTTTTTATTTGTTCTCATTTCTTGCCCCTGATTATGGATGCACTAATGGATAACAATATTGTGTATGGATTATATGACATGTGATTTGTATGATGATATGCCATGATATGCTATGAAAATCTATCTATGTAATTGATCTATTTTATGATTTGGATCTAATCTAATGCAAATGTCTAATGTAGTGCAATGTCTATATGATTATGTATGCAAATGTATTTTTGTATGTCACAGGATATTATCAAGAGACAGAAGAAAGATGAGGCAACCAGAGAGAAGGAGATGGATGTTAGTAAGATGCAAAATCCTTCAACACATTTCCATAGGACTACCAATTGTTGCTCTTAATCATCATTGGGTAGATTATTGTGACAGGAAACAAACACCATGATATGATGTAAATCACGGTGTGTAGGGTCATACCATCACTTGACATAAATAGTCACAGACAAGGATGATCATGACTCATACTAAAAGCATATTTTCCCCAGTCATTTTGTCATGATCAACCGCAAACAGTAAAGACAAGCAAGACAAATCACAAGACTTCATTGCTCCTCTAAATCCTGCTGTTAGGACATCCTTGAGGAACTAGCAAGATGACTGCCAAAAAAACAAAACAAACATCATAAAATTAAATGCCAAGTGCTTGCCAAGTGTCTGAATGTCAAAATTTCAACTTTTCAAGTTTGTCAAGTGTGGCAGAATGTTGGATGTCTTGGTGTTAAAATGCTAGGGTTGGCGATATGAAGATGCCAGATTGGTGTCAAGTTTAGGAAGGACACATCCTAAACAATGTTGAGATGTCAGATTCAGAAAGGACACATTTTGAATGGCGTCAATGCCAGAGTGATACCAAATTCAAGAAGGACACATCCCGAATAAGGTTGATGTCAAGATGTTGAATTGATGTCAAGTTCAAGGACACATCCTGAATAATGTCGGTGTCAAGATGCCAAATTCAGGAAGGACACATCCTGAATGATGTCAATGCCAAAGTGATACCAAATTCGGGAAGGGCACATCCCAAACAAGGTCGATGTCAAGATGTCAAATTGATGTCAAGTTCAGGAAGGACACATCCTAAACAATGCCAATGTTGAGATGTTAGATTGATGTCAAGTTTGGGAAGGACACATCCCAAATGATGTTGATGTCACGATATCGAATTCAGGAAGGACACATCCTAAATGATGCCGATATTAAGAGGAATGTATCTCAAATGTTGTGAGAATCCTAAAAATTCCAGATGACTGTGATGATGCCTAAGAAGGACACATCCTAGGGCATGATTAAATGATGGGCTACCCTTCATAAGGACACATCTGTAGAGTAAGCAAGTTTTGACTAGTTTGATTAAGTTTGATTGAGTTTGACTGATTTTGATATGCCAAGATGATTGTCGTGCTTGATTGACAGATTGTAGAAGTTCGCTTGGGTAGATTGTTTGTTCAAATTTTTACAAAGACCATGATAAATTTAAAGACTTTCACGTGTGTGAGAAAATTGTGCAATGAACCCTAATGGACTAACCTAGTGTGGCCTTGAGGGATCATCGATAGATGGCCTTGGCTACGTCATACACTCAGAGACCTCATAGTTCGACATGACCAATGACTTTGTCTTGTTGACCAAAGATGGAGTCATGATTTATTTTGACAAAGCTAATAGGACTGACCTAATATCTCGGTGGATTGAAGATGAGCCTTGCCTACGTAGCAAGTGCACAGAGATGACGTAGTTCGACAATGAAAGACTTGAATTGATGTGATTGTGGTGACTAACATGATTCCATTTTTTTGGAATTTTTGTGCTTCTTCAAGATGTTTTTCAATTTTTAGGTCTTTTTTCAGGACATTTTTTTTAATTTTTAGGTCTTTTTTCAGGACATTTTTTTGATTTTTAGGTCTTTTTTCAGGACATTTTTTTATTTTAGGTCTTTTTCATGACATTTTCAATTTTTAGGTCCTTTTTAAGGACATTTTTCAATTTTAGGTCTTTTTAGGACATTTTATGATTTTAGGTCTTTTTTAGGACATTTTTTTTTTTTAGGTCTTTTTTCAAGACATTTTTATTTTAGGTCTTTTTCAGACATTTTTCAATTTTTAGGTCTTTTTCAGGACATTTTTTATTTTTAGGTCTTTTTTCATGGCATTTTTCAAATTTTAGGTCATTTTTAAGGACATTTTTCAATTTTTAGGATCACGTGTGGTACCCACTGCAGTCTCATGATAAAAAATTTCCCCTAGTCAAGTTGAGAATGAGCCAGGCAAAATGGAATGTAAAGAAAAGGCATGACTAGCATGGACAATGGACAATATGCAAGACTTGATTTCAGCCATTGTCAGCCATGGACAAAAATGTCATGATGTCAGGGTGAAGTGTTATGACGAATGTCAGAAAGAGTATGTTCATTAGGGACAAAGGTAGATAGAGTGACAATAGATGGCACAACAATGATTGACTACACATGGCACCTGTTTGCCAAGTTTTCGCCATGGCACTTATCCAAAGCGCCTGTTTACCAGGTTTTTACTATTGGATGAATTATTTCTCTTTATTTTTGTTGTTTTATTCATCATTTTTTTTTTGGTGTCACCAAGATGCCTGTTTGCCAGGTTTTCATCAAGGTGACGATTTTTTGTATTTTTAACTAGTTTTAGGCAGGCTTTCTAATGTTATGCATAAAATTTGTGCAAATGTAAATTGTTGATTGGCTCTATCAACTGTTCACCTTCAGGAGTAGCTAATTGATATGCTTCAGAACCAAATGATGCTATGGTAATGTAAGGTCCTAGCCAATTAGGCTCAAATTTTCCTAGCTTCTCCCTATCTGACTGATTCTTGGGATTCTGCATGAGAACTAGGTCGCCAATTTCAAACTTCTGAGCCATCACCCTTTTGTTATAACTTCTGCAAAGACGATTTTTGTATTCTTGTAAATGATTCAATGCATTGTATCTACGTTCATCTATAATTTCTAACTCATGCAACCTTGAGTGTCTGTATTCTTCATCCGTGATGAGGCCTTTCATGGAGACTTGCAAAGATGGAATTTTGATCTCTATGGGAAAGATGGCTTCGGCTCCAAAGACAAGGGCGAAAGGTGTGGCACCGGTGGGGGTATGGATGCTCGTGTGGTATGCCCACAAAGTTGGGTTGAGTTGGATGTTCTAGTCATGGGCAATGTCATTGATAATCTTTTTAAGAATTTTGATAATGGTTTTATTAGATGCCTCAGCTTTACCGTTTCTCTATGGGTAATATGGCATGGAAAACTGGTGGCTAATATGGAAACATTGACATAATTCATGGACCTCATGGTTTTTTGAAGGGATGAACATTATCCATGATTATGGATTGTAGAATTTCGTACCGACAAATGATATAATTGAGGATGAATTTGGGATTTGTTTGTCGGTAATGTAAGTGAGTGGAATGGCTTCGATCCACTTAGTACAATACTTAGTGGCGATGATAATGAATTTGTGTCCATTGGAGGATGTAGGGTGAATCTTTCCCATGAGATCAAGTCCCCATTGTGCAAAAGGCTAAGGAGAAGTGATTGACCTCAACTCTTGTGCTGGAGCGTGAATCAAATCACTATGAATCTGACATTGGCAACATGTTCTTACAAATTCCAATGTATCCTTTTCTAATGTTGGCCAATAGTACCCAAGTCTCATAATATTTTTAGCTAAGGTCGGGCCACTCGAATGGGACCCACATATACCCTCATGTGCTTCCTATAAGGTCACTTTTTCTTGATTAGTGTTGAGACAACGAAGAAGGGTATTGTCGAAGCTACGATGGTAAAGGGTGTCGTTGATGATGGTATAAAGTGCAACTTTGTGAATAAAGGACTTTCTTTGGTTATTGGAAAGGTTTTGAGGAAGGATCTACAAATGAAGGTAGTCAAAAATGTCCTTATACTAGGGGGAATTGGAACCAACAAGATCACAGACCATTTCTGATTTAGGGACATCATAAGCAGGAACCAATAACTACTCAACCAAAAACTCAAATTGTGGGACATTGCTGGGAATATCAAGCAAAGATCCAATTGTTGCCATAGCGTCAGTAGCCTTGTTCTATGTTATTGGGATCAATTCAAAGGATAGCTTGTGAAAATATGTCAGAAAACTATCAACCATCCGTTTATAAGGCATTAGCTTCTCATCTTTGGTTTTGTACTCATCATTGACTTGGTTGATAACTAACTAAGAATCGCCAAGGACCTACAAATTTTTGATTTCCCACTTGATAGCCATTCAAAGTCCTATAATTAGTGCTTCATACTCTTCCATGTTATTAGTGCATGTGAATGCTATGCAGAATGACCTTGGGATGGAGTCTCCTTGTGGAGTAATGAATAATATTCCAGCTCCTTATCCATGATTAGTATGAGATCCATCAAAGTATAAATGCCAAGGCTGTTGGGATTCCGTGTGAAATATAGAATCATCTGGAAAATCTATTGTAAGAGGATGATTATCTGGTATTGGTGCATCTGCGAGCTGGTCTGCTATTACCTATCCTTTGATGGCTTTTCTCTCAGCATATTGAATATCATATTCACTAAGGATCATGAGCCATTTTGCTAAACATCCTATCAATGTTGCTCAACTCAAGAGGTACTTCAAGGGATCAATCTTGGCTACCAAGTATGTCTTATGGTTTAACATGTAATGCCTTAATTTTTGGGCTGAAAATACAACTACCAAACAAGCACGTTCAATGGGTGTGTAATTTAGCTCATACCCCACCAGTGTTCTATTGATATAATATATGGCTCTTTCTTTTTCTTCATAGTCATTCTGTGCTAGTAATGCCCCCAGTGTTGAAGTAGTTGCAGAGATGTACAAAATTAATGGTTTTCCTTAAGTAGGAGGCATGAGAACTGGAGGTGAAAATAAGTACTATTTGATCTGGTGGAATGCCTCTTGGCATTTGTCTGTCCACACAAAGGGGATCCCATTGCGTAGGAGATACTAGAATGGTTGGCACCTATCTATGAGTTGAGCAATGAACCGTTTGATATATTGAAGCCTACCTTGTAGCGTTCTTAGGTCACTAATTCCCTTAGGAGAAGGAATATCCAATATAGCTCTGACTTTAGCGGGGTCAACTTCAATGCCTCTACAAGAGACTATGTACCCCAACAACTTTCTTGATGTTACACTAAAAACACACTCTTTTGGGTTCAACTGGACCTTATACTCTTCCAGCCTCCTAAAAAATTTGTCTAATACTGAAAGATGGTCTTTCTTGTCAATGATTTTTCCAAAAGGTCATCCACATAGTCCTCCATTAGTGTGTGTATCATGTTGTGGAATATTGTTGTCATTGCCCTTTGATATGTAGCGCTTGCATTTTTAAGACCAAACGACATTACAATCCAATAGTATGTACCCCGAGGGAATGTGAAAGCGGTTTTGTGTTGGTCTTCAGGGGCAATACGGATCTGATTATAACCAGAGAAACCATCCATAAGGGACAAAATCTCATATCCAGCTCTAAGGTCCATAATGATGTTAATGTTTGGAAAAGGAAAATCATCTTTAGGACATGCTTTATTGAGGTCTTGGAAGTCTATGCATACACAAATCTGTCCAGTATACTTGGTGACAGGGATGATGTTGGATATCCATTCTGTATAGTCAATTGACCTTATAAAACCTACCTTAATGAGCAATGCAACTTGCAGGTGCATTTTTCTCAGCTTTTGTTTTACTAGCTTGGCATCTGGCATTAATGGAAAGTGATGTAATACTAACTCAGGATCTAATCCTGACATGTCAACATAAGACCATGCAAAGTTTATCTTGCGTTTTGAGAATTTTTTTTGAAATTCTAGCTGTTCAATTTCTATCAATGATGCCACAAAGAGAACCATTTTGGGGTTCTCCACAATAGTTATATTAATGGCTATGGTATCCTTGACAAGAATTGCTAATTTTTCTCTGTCTATGGGGAGAAAGTCCAATCCTCTACCCTTGGGTGCCTCAAGGAGGTTTTCACCCTCGGGTACGTCCTTTTTTTTTACTATTTTGTCATCAGAAGGTGCCTTTTGGTTTTCACCTGGAGACGTATCATTTTTTGTTTTATTTTTCTTTTTAGTTTTGCAACTAGAGGATGGTGTAGTCTCCCCAAAATAAGCCACACAATCCAAGTCAATGGTAAATCCAGCTTTGTGATTCCCATTTGGAATGCCTTCACGTAAGCCTAGAAATTTTGCTAGAGCCTCATCATTTTGAAAAGTGTCCATTACTGGTGGGCCTTGCTAGTTCTAGTCAATTAGGTTAGGGTAAACTAAGGATATTCCATCATCAGTATTTTAAAATTGAGGAGATGACATGGAGAGCATGTAAATGGACACCGAGACATTGAAAATGAAGTTGCCATCGTCTGGTTCTATGTCAAATTCTATCTAGTATTCTCCTTCACTTTTTTTGTACTCACCAGCAAAGTAAGGGACAAAGTGACTAGCATCAGGGTCAGGGTCAATAGTGGCAAGTGATAGTTCAAGTGATTCTGTATGATGGTCATTTATTTGGGGTGATTGGATAGGTGCATCGAGGCTAGGATGAATGGGAATAGGATGTGATCTAGACTTGGCATCATTTGGTGTTGTATTGATCTTGAACATTTGCCAAAATATTTCTTCAAATGTAGGCTCGCTAGGTTCAATGAATAATTTGTCAAGGAATTAGTCACTTAAGGATCATTGAGAGGCAAATTTCCATTTGTGAGAGTTAGTTTCAGAGGAGGTGTCCTTAGTTGTCTCAACATAGTCTGAAGCATACACTAACTCACACAGAAGCACACTAGTACTTGGATTACCAAATTCTCATGGACCTAACCCTAACCCAAGATGTTTTGGTCTTTCTAAAACTAATAATGGCTCACGCCTTCCATTCTTATCCTTGCAAAGACCACTTTTTCCATCATAGGATTTTTATTTTATCATGTTGTATCCTTTTCCATATATTACTACTAGCAAGGGAGTCAAATCTTATGGTTTTTTATAAATCTATGATAGTATATCATCTATGTCCTCTTGACTCATTTCGCCCCACTTAATGAAAATTGTATTTGGAGGAACCATGAATATTTCTTTTGCTTGTATTCTAAAGCAAGGTTTGCCATAGACTTGGGGAGACTTGGGCATCTTGGTTATGCAATAGGCTATATTTAGCTTGTACTCTCCACATCCTTGGTCCTGAATTTGGAAGCTCAGGTCGACGCTTGGGGTGATAAATGAAGTGGTAGGTGCTATGGAAGTGGTCATGGTGGAGGAAGAAGTAGAAGTGGATGCAATGGGTGAAGAAGCGAAATGCTTCATGAGTGTTGAGGGGTCAATGGATTTGGAAGACAGGGACATCAGAGCTCCCTATTGATAGGCACTTGACATTCTGATACACCACATAAGTTGGTACAATATTGGAACGAATCAGGGTCTCCATATATAGTAATCTTAGTGCCCTCAAATGGAAACTTCAAACATTGGTGATACATGGAGGGGACAACTTTCAGTGCAAGGATCCAAGGTTGACCAAGTAAAATATTGTATGAGAGGTCCAAATCCAGAACTTGACAAGTGGTGTCGACAATGACTGGCCCAATCTGAATTGGGAGTGTAATTATGCCTTGAGAGGAACATTCTTCATCATCATATACCTTGCTAACAATGCTTCTTGTGGAATCTACGCAAGCATCAGAAAAGCCTAGAGCCTTGACCAATTTTAAGGAACATATATTTAGTCTAGCTCCACCATCTACTAAGGCTCGTCTAACCTTGTGTTTATGAACAAGAACTTCGATATGAAGGGCATCATTATGGTTGGATTTGGATGATGAATAGTCTTGGTCAGAAAAGGTGATATGGTGGGGAGTCATGAGATATCCTCCTACCATTGCTTTGAATTGGCTGACATCAATATCTTGGGAAACAGAGGATTCTTGCAATGTTTTATCTAGGATGGCCTTATGGGTAGGCGAGATACGTAACAACTCAAGGATAGAGATTTGTGTGGGTTTTTTTCCAAGCTGGTCAATAAGATTAAATTTTCCTTTAGGTTGGGACTGCTTGTTTTATGGATGCGGTTTCGGCTGTGAAGTGGACGGGCCTGCTTTTGTTACCTTTGGTTGTCTAGGGGGATAAGGATCGGATATGGTGACATTTCTGGCATGGGTGGTAACATTGCATTCAAGGGCCTTTCTGACAGTGACTATGTAGATATGTTCATCAGTTGTTCTAATATGATGTATGATAGGTCCTCCAGAATAATCATATCCAATACGTGCATGGTTGGCATGATTTTTGTTATTAGGGTTTGATGTAGAAGGGCTTCCTAAACCATGATCCTACAGTGGGTTTTTGTGTATTGTATGATCCACATTAGAAGCAAATTGTGGTCTGCCAACTTCAATGATATGCTTTTCAATAAGGTCTTGTACCAGATTTTTCAATTGTTTATAGGGAGAAGTTTTATGTCCTTTTATTTGATGAAAGCCGCAAAATGAATTATCATCCCACCAAGATGGTTTAAATTGCCTAGGGTCATATGGTTTGGGGTCCTCAAGTGTGATGACACCATTCTAAAGGAATTTCTTGAGAACTTCTTCAATAGGCTCACCCAAGGGGGTGTATGTGCGACCTCTAGGAAATTGTCTTGGTTGTCTAGGCTGCCTTTGATTTTGATTGTTTTGATTGCCTTGGTTATTCTAATTTGTATGGATAGCATTAGCAACATAGGCTTGCATCATCATCTGTGTGTTTTGTGGTTGTGTCTCTTTTAGGGTAATCATCGAACCCATAGTGTTGACAACCTTAGCATCGACTACACCATCGTTGGTTACATGTTTGTTCTTAACCCAATATTTATTTTTTTCAACAAGAGGAGGGTTTGCATTTGTGTTTTTAGGACTGTATTTTAGTCTTCCTTCAGCAATGAGGGCTTGTTCAACTTGGACACCTCGTTCAACTAGGTCCACAAAATTTGTGCAACAATGAACACGCAAGCCATTTTTTAGTGGGCCTAATAACGTTTGTACAAACATGTCAACTTTTTCCTTTTTAGGTATATCTATATGACAATGACTCGCTAGGCTCCTCCATTTTTGGAAGAATGGTAAAAAGGTTTCACCCAAATCTTCTTGTGTGAGCTCACATAAGTTGGTAATGGAGGTGTCTGTGTCAATGTTGTATGTGTAATTTTTCACAAAATTTTCAGTAAGTTCTTTCCATGATTGTATTTCGGGTTGCAGTGTATAGAAGCATTCTAGGGCCGGTCCTACGAGAATTTTAGGTAACAGTCACATTAGATATGTGTGCTCATGAGAAATATCCACACAACTTTTTATGAACTCTCTAATGTGGTCAAGTGGATTTTTTTTACCCTTGTATTTATTAAAGTTTGGAGCCAGATAACCATGTGGAAATGGTGACATGTACAAAGTTGTATCAAAAGGATATGGACATAATTCGTATGGAATTTACATCTTCTTGTCAAAGGTTTTCATATTTTCCATCTATTTTTGAAGGTCATCCACTTTTTCTAGCAAGGCATGTACAATGGGATCATTGGTTTCCTGAAAGTATGGTATGTTCTAATTAGGTGTTTTTTGGTATTGCCAGTTATGAGTGGGGATCTATTGTTGAGTATGAATCTGGGATGAGTATGTAGGAATATGTGACCTAGCCATGTTTGTTTGTATTTGAGGTATCTGAAATCCCTGACTCATTTGATTGCCAAAGTTGCACATTTGTTGTGTCATTTGAGTTCCTTGTCCTTGTTGAAATAATTTTCCATGTAGCATGTTGGCGTTTGTTCTTTGGGAGTGTCCATATGGTATGTGTGTATTGTGCCCTTGTCCATGTGGGATGTTCATTTGCGATGATGTGTTAATGTTGTGTTGAGGGCCTTGAATGAAAACGTGTCATGAGTTTCGTCCAAAGGGATTAAATGGGGTTCCACTGTGAGGATGTGATGAAGATGCCCCCATTATCATAGATAAAGAGCTGAACATAGGATTTGAGGAGGTGGTGCCTACTAATGTGAATGCAAAGGTGACTCCTATCATTTGTGAAGATGATGTGGACATTGTAGACATGGACTGTGAAAAGGTAGTTCCTATCATTTGTGAAGATGATGTGGACATTGTAGGCACAGTCATAGTTCATGTTCCCCCTGTAGATGTTGTGTTAGTTGAAGAGGAGGTGTTTTGATTTATGGTGCCACTAGATGTCGCATTAATAGTGGTAGTGACAATTTACGTAGTAACGACAATGTTATTGGTCGAGGTATTGTTCTTGTCATGTTGGGATGTTGTGTTTTGTGTTGTATTATTAGGAGAGACATGTCATATGGTATTAATGTTGAATCCTTTTGGTAATCTTGCACCTTAGTCTAAGAGCATAGCGAGGTATCGTTCAGGATCGTTCAAGACCAAGTCTTCCACAAATGAAGCAACTTCAAGATTTTGGGCTGCTGCCTCTAAGTTTTCAGCGTAGACTTGTCCATTTTGGTCTCTTTGTATAAATTGTTCAAAAAGTGGATTTTGAAAGTTGACAAGTTCATGGAAGATTGTGCATTCAAATTGCCAAACGGGTCGTAAAAAATCTAGTCATTGGAATTGGTGTTGATGTTCATTTTTTTGTCAAATTCTTGTCCAAAGTCTACCATTTTTTTTTTCTTTCATTGAAGTCTTGTTTCTACCATGAAAAGAAATTTCTCAAATGAAGATAATGACCATGTGAGTATGACACTAGTCTATGTTTTTTTTTGTCTTTTTGTGTGATAATGGATGACAATGCAAAGAGATGATAATGCAAGTATGCCAAAAGCCAAGGTGACTAGGATGGCGATGTTGACTTGGATGACAATGTTGATTAGGAAAATGACAATGTGGACTAGGAAAAATTGCAAGGTCAAGGTGCAAAATGTGGACTAATGAGGGAGCTAATGCAAGGTCTACGTTCAAAATGACAACTAGGATGAACGATATTTTTGGATTTTTTGGGAATAAAGTATGCAAGGTAGGAACTAAAATGAGTGCAATTTGGAGATAGGAGTACCTAAGCACTCTAAGCTTAATCTTTGTTTTCAATTTTAGTTACCAAAGGACTTGTTGAAAATGACAAAGTGACAAGGTCAAGATGACTAGTGAGTTTTCCTAACTATATTGTTGAGTTGGAAATCCTCACAAAAGGACAATGACTAAAAATATAAATGAATGACGAAGTCCAAGATAACCTAGTTTTGAAAGCAATGATTTTGCAAATTGTGATAAGGTTCGCCTAACCCAAAGTATGCAAAAATGAAAAGCTATGGTCAAGCTAATGTTGAAATTATGATTATGAAGCCTAATGGAGAAAATAAAAAATTTGAAAGTTTAATCCTAGGGTTGAAAATGCAAACTAATGGTTGAATGATAAATTTTTGAGCAATTTCAAGGTTGGTTTATGATAGAATCCTCTTGGAAAAAGTGTTTGACAATAGGCTGACAGAGTTTAGAATCAAATTCGACTTTGTATCATGGTTTTATTTTTGATAGGAAAATGCGTCATTTGAGACCTCAGATGTATCACAGTATTTCAAATGCATTTCAGTTTAAGTGAATTCGGCTCTAGAATTGATGAATGCGACAGAGTTTGGTAGATGCGGTTATGTGAGATTCATATGCATCATGATGCCATCAAATGTGGTGTTTATGGTAGCAAATCTAGTTTAATAGAGCGATTGTGCCTCAAGGATTTTTAGATGCGTTTCAGGACAACAGATGCATTTCAATAGTTGCATCACAGGTTGCAAAAATTGAGTTTTATGATGTATTGAGAGAAAATCTGATATGTCAAAGGTCCAATGTTTTGTCTAGAATTGTAAATGTGGTGAATACTATTTGAAAATCCAGCAAGCATTTGAGAAGCACAATGTTTTAGTGTAAGAAAATAAATGTAAGACAAGCACGATCCTAATAGGCCAAGGGTTTGTGTACTTGGTATAGCCCATTGATATACCCCAGATTGGTGTTGAACACCTCTCCTTCTTGAGAGGGGATAGCTTAGAAGTTTGGTGGCACTAGATCCCCTCCATGACACTCACTTCTATGGGCACACCAACTTCAAATTCTTGGGTAGTCACTTCCCAAGAACTACTATCTCTACTCAAGGGAGTCAGTAGTGAGTATCTTCAGGCATGATATTATACCCTCCACTATACCAAGCAATGGCTGAAAATGGTTGGCTTCTAAAAAAATAGGTGTCTAGTAAGGGCATCCGTTAGAGTGGCTACACATGGGGTGAGAGATTAATCACCAATTAGGTGGCACTCCAGCCTAAAGAGGTTACGCTCAATAGGGTTTATGGGAGTACTACTCCGTCTATGTGACACATTCGCACTTGGGGTACTTGAACTTTCCTCAAGCACCCATTTTATATCCCAACTGGAAGTGGCTTGGCTTTAGCCTATTATCGGTCAGGTCATCCCTTAAGGTGACTACTTTTTCCCTTAAGGCAGACCCATTTCTAGAAATAATAACTGTTTCTTTTACACCCAGGATCACCCAAAAGTGCAAGGGGAGAGGATGCTTTGATTATTAAGTCTTAAGGGTTTACAAAAAATAAAGTGGGTATGGTTTTCTGATCACCAAGTTTTCAGAAGGTGAGAGCATAATCACCTACCACTTTCAAGAACAATCAAACACTTGCAAACAAAAGTTCATTTTAGTGCACCAATGGAAATGTTCCTAAACTAAAAATCACAAACAAATGGTTTGAAAGATTAGTCTTTGACAAACGTAGCTGCAAAATCACATGTCAGTAGTTTGGATATATGTCTTTGACTTATGAGTGCTACAAACCCACATGTTAGTAATTTCAACAAATGCCTTTGACCCATGAAAATTCTAATGCCACACACTACAACTAGCCATTAGCAACCAGAAAATCCTACTCTAAAGGATGTAAAAAAAATAGAAAAGTTTGAAGTGATAGAAATGTAGCAATCTGAGAAGAAAAACCAAATACAAAAACTAAGTAGACAAATGCGTTACGATAGAGCATATGCATCACAAAATTTTCTATCAGAGTTTACTAGCTGAATGCATTGTTCTGCAGACAAATGCGTCAGAATCATGCAAATGCATTATAATACTTGTCAAATGTGTCACGATTATGTCGAATGCGTCACTAGAGCTCACTAATGTGGTTTGATGTTTTAAATGTGTTGTTTGTTTTGTCATATGTGTTGTGATGCAGTGAATCCAGTTCAGGAGGATTCAAATGCATCGCTCGGAAACCTATAGCTGCAAAATAGAAACAAAAATTCGTGCAAAAAAAAAATGCACAAAAAGATGTCGGGTTCACCAAATGTATCACTTGAAATTTTATGGTTGATGTATTAAAAGCAATAAAACCAAAATTCCAAAGAAGTAATAGAGTGCAAAGGAGAAAACATGAAAATAAAACGAAATACAATTACCCCAAATCTTCAATCTCCATGGTTGATCTCCATTACACCTCCTAGCTTGCTGCGAATAATGAGTTTGCCCTCAGATTTATGTGAGCAACCTAAGACTATGCCATGTCCTACACAAGTTTTGAAGGATTTTACTATGAAAAATGATTCTAAAATATGCAAAGTATGAGAGAAAATGATAGCAAAATGAGAGCCCGAAAATTCACATGAATGCTTGAGAGAGAGCCAAATTGAATTCAAAATTTCCATTTTATAAGAAAAGGAAATTTCAAATTGATGGATGAGATCGAAAGGTGGAAAGACGTACCAGATTGAAAGTTGAGACAGGTGGCTAAAAAAAGGCAGGGGAATCAAATTAATAAAAGTCATTTGACCTCTGCATGCAAAAAGGCATCTTTTTGAATTAAAAATCATTTTAATTCAAAAATAGAGAATCAAATGACATTAGGTAATAAATTCCTACCTTTAGCCAAAATTTTGACCATTTTAAATGAGTAATGATTTATTTATTTATTTAAAGTGGGGAAAATGACATGTGGCCATAATTAAATAAATTAAAGAATTTATTTAATTAGAAGAGGAAAATGTAAATTATTGACATACTTAAATAAATAAACAAGGTTTATTTATTTAAATAATCTAGAAGAACTAGTGGACATAAATAATTAAATAAATTAAGAATTTTATTTAATTATAGGGAGACATTAGATAATTAGCGACACATTTAAATAAATAAATAAATTTATTTATTAAAATAATCAGGAAGAATAAAGAGACCTGAGTTAGTTAAATATTTAAAAATTATTTAATTAATATATGAAAAATGGACCCAATAACATAATTAAATATTTTAATTATGCTAGGATGAAAGCGACAAGAAATAGAGCTTGCAGGCCTAGGTCAATTTTCAGTGTCTACAGACCTCATCATGTCATCAGTTGAAGAACATGATTCAAGACCTAATTTAAAATGGTACCATAGAGGTTGAGGGACAAAAAAACTTCCAATAAAGACCATATGATTTTCAAGAATCCATTGCAAGACTATGGTTCTAGAAAACCCTTTAGTTTGGGTCAAAAGATAGACAACCATGCCAATTATACAAATGCCTCTCTTGACTACACAATTATTAACCACATCCGAGCTATTGGCGATCACATTAACACAATCACTATTAAGAAGCATCCTGAATGCACTGTCACTACCCACAAGACTAAGGTTACCATAGCTGGTCCTCCACCAAAGAAACCACAATCCAAAGACTAATAGAATCTTGTTGGCCAATTGGGCAAGACACCCGCATAGATTTTCATCCCTGAGCTTCTGCACATATCACCTAAACACAAAGCTATCCCCGATAAGGCTTTGAAAGAAACCTTTGTCCCTACCAACCTAGACGTGAACTGATTTGAATCCATGGTTGAATATTTGGCCAATTCCCACCATGTCTCCTTTTTTGACCAAGATTACTCTACACCCAAGTCAAACCATGACGACCCATTATAGCTTGAGGTCTTCATCCACAAACACAAGGTCAGATGAGTCCTAGTAGATCACAGAGCCAGATTGAACATTTGTACTTTAAAACTGGTGAAGGCATTGGGCCTCTCTGAAGCTTGTGTGGATACAACTAAGAGCATTATTACCAAATCCTATGATGACGAAGAACATTATTTTGAGGGTGTTATCACACTACCTATCAAAGTTGGACCTACAGTACAAGATACCACATTCCAAGTTCGAGATCTTGAACTACCATACAAACTCCTCCTTGGATGACCATTGCTCCATACCATGAAGGCCATACCATCCACATACCATCAATTCCTCAAGTTTCCTCATGAAGGATCTGAAATTATAGTTGCAAGTGATCTTGACCCCTTTCAATATTGCAACAATCTAAAAGGGACTACTAAATTCCAAGTGTATGTCAACCAAGAGGCCTCATCATCTCACTACATTGATTCATATTTATTGACCAAGTCATCCAATCCATGTGTCATGCCATCAAACCCCAAGGTCCAAGTCTATGACATGGGATGTGGAGAATACCATATGGATAATTTACCAATGAACGAAAATGCTAATGTTGTTGAGAAAGATCGGATTTCCAACAACAATGTCAAGACAACTAAAAAAAGTACACAAATAGATGGTTGTACTTGGATCGACATAATTTGGGATCCTAATGATACATCTACCTTTTCCCTATCCACTTCCACTCAAACTTTTCATATCCATGACAACCACATGTTTGACCAGGATATCTATGATCATCCATTTTTGATCATGACCCTACTGAGGATTTCCAATCATCATCCTTCCATCCCACTTTCCCTCGGCTAGGATATGTATCTCCTACTGTCACCTCTACCAAGTCACCTTTATAAGTCATTAAGGATGTGCAAGCTTCCTTTGATGTTAACAATACCAAAACGGATAGTCCCAAAAACTCCATTGATGGCATCACCACTCCCCTTCATGCACTAAACATTCCTGTCACTTCACCTACTCCCTCCATCTCACTCACATCCATCCACATCATAGACATGGATCAAAAAGTCATAGCTCAAGAAAATAATAAAGGAAAATCTCCAATGAACAAGATATCTTTAAAATGAGATCAAGAATAAAGAGACATAATGAAAATAATAGAAGATCAAGAAAAGTCCCTTAGCCAAAATAAAAAGCTATTGGAAAAATCAAAAATAAAAGAAGAGAAAGACAAGTCCCCTAGCCAAAATAAAAAGCTATTGGACAAATAAAAAATAGAAGTCAAAAGTGAAAGAAAGCAAAATTTGATCTCCAAGTATGCCTCTCCATCAAAAATCACTAGGGGCATTTATCAAGGAAAAGTCAAACAAAGAGCTTGTTGATCCAAGGTCTCCATCCATGTCACTCACTCATATCATATATTCCATTCCACCCATCCATGTTCACATATATATCATATCACACCATTGGTGATGTATTTCAATGCATTTTTTACGATGACCCCTTCACGTACTCTAGCTCGTTGGTCGCCTAAGCTCCTTTTTGTCTAAAACCCGATCTGCCATGTAGTGTGTGTTGATGGTGTTTTCTGCACAACTTAGAAAAAATATGATATCATATTTCTATTGAAAGGTAAATCTCAATTAACAAGCCTCAAGAGATAACCCCAAGGTCTCTAATGTCATGTCTTGAAAATGTAAAACCAACTCAGTGATAAATGTGAAAATGTTGGTAATCACAAAGGGACCCTACAAACAAATACTAGATCTTCAAACTTATCAGAGTTTGCAATGTAATGATACTTAAAATTATAATTCTAACCCAGATGGTAAAATAAATAACAAAATATAAGGGTTTAAGAGAGATCCTAAGATTAAAACTACTCCTAAGACCAACAATGTAGATGATAAAATACTTGAACTGGACCAATCCCTCAAAACTAATTCCTACTTAACCCAGATTTTATCTGCAATCTTACAGAAATAGTGCAATCTTCTAAGGAATTAAATATTTTCAAATCATGAGACATTCATTCAATCCAACCCTATTTTTCAATTGAAATGAATAAAACATCCACAATTGAACTAAGCACAACAAATATAAGGTCCAGACTAACTTTACACAACAACTCACAATCAACAATCTACTAAAAGTATGGACCATGGATTGCTACAAACACTTCAAGAATCAAACCATAAACACCATTGAATCATATCTAACTCTGAATCTAACATATATCCAATGTTTTCCAAGCAATCTCAAAAGATAGAATAAGAAGAACCATGCAAGATAAATCAACACAAGAAAGATCACCAAAGCACAATGTCTTAACTTATATTGAATCACCCAAATATTGCAACAATTCTAGTATTTTGTATTACAACACTTGCTTCAGAATAAACTAATTCATAGATCTATCTCTTGCTTTATCACTTAACTTGCTCCAAAATATAACTTTTCTAGCCCCCACAAATGAGGCAAATTTCCCTATTTATAGAATTTTTATTCTATGTCAGCCCAAATAGGGTTACAAAAGATGTGGCCAGAATAGGTCGGCCTAGAAAGTTTCTAGAATAAAACAATATTTCCTACATTTAATGCTTGATACTTTTCCTAGGTTGTCCTAGGATCTCCAATGTAGCTCGCTCCAATGCATGTAGAGGATGAAAGAAGCAAGGGTGTACAAATCCCAGATAAATGGGAAGCACAAATCTTGATGCAATCATTCATTAACTGGCCCCTCGTCCTTATCCTAACCCAATTTATCTTGCACCTTAAGAAAAATATTCTCTAAGTCGGCCAGTGGTGGAGTGATCAATACTTTAAATCTTCTTTCAATTTATTTAATCTCCTCCCTTGATTCCTTGATGACCCTATCCCACTCTACCTTGAGATCTTGAAACTTCTCCATAACAACAATATAGGTAGATGCATCATCCAAATGGTGGGTGGTGATTGGACCATCATCAACTAGAGCATAAACTTCATGCTGCCATTTTCTTAATTGTTCCAGGTTTAGGTGTTTTGGTGCAAATTTCTTCCTTCCAGTCATTACCTAAAAGAATAATATGAATTTATTATAAATTCCATTCAATGTATTTCCCACCTGTTGACCCTGTTTATGGATTTTCTTTAGAACTCTTTGTTTGATCTATAGGGTCTCATACCACTGACAAGGCTCTTAAACCTTTGAGGAAGGCAAGATTCTAGCACTTATTAAATTTTCCTTAGTATAATCCATAATCATCTCTTTTTTCTACAGGAGAAGATCTACATCCTCTTTATCTTGTGCCAATAAAGTCTGCAACCACTCAAACGATCTATGTGCATCTCCACAAGTTGACAAAATTTCCTTAATCATGTTGTCCCCTCTAAGCCCTACTCCTTGTAGCCAATCATGGGTAACCTGTGTAGAGGATTTCATCCTTTCAAGCTCATTGACTACCTCTTTAGGAAACAATCCTCCAATGGTTATTCCTTCACTTCCCATTGCTTGCAAAGGTCTCATTAGATGCTGCACATACTTGTACACATCATTTAATTGATTTTGCAACTTCTCATTTTCCTTTGTTTCTCTATCTAATCTCCTCATAATGGCCTGATAGGATTCTTGGAACTCTTCTTTTTCTAGATCTTTTCTAACATGCCCCAAGTCAATAGTCTATACTTTATAATCAAAAGCTCTAACTTCATCCTCAATGTTATCAGATGGAGGAGAAACAACATGAATCACCCTACTATTGAACTCATCTCTGGTGATTCTAGAAATAATTTTGGCCTTATTTTTTGTTTTACCTTTTCCAATATTAGCCAGTAAATCATCCCAGTTTGGAGGAGTATCATCTATAATTATTTTCTTTCTTTTCAATTCCTAATTGAGCCAAGTAGGAGTAGAAATACCTGACTATTGCTCAACTCATTTATCCTTTTCTAGATGATCAATGGAGGAGTCAATATTTGAATCATGCACTACAGGAACCTCTTCACCTTTATCCTCCTTTTCTTTATCTTTCTCCTTATCCTCCTCTAGATTCCCATTTTCCTCCTTTTCATGTATCTGTATCACCTCATGAGTTGGAGAGGGAGTTCTTTCATGCATCTCTTCTTTCTCCAAGGATTTCTCTCATGTATCCTTGACTAGTGAATTTTCATATGACACCAAAGAAGATTGCAAAATCATATCAATCTATACCTTCGTATTGTGAAGATCTCCATCCTAGAATTCTTCTGTGTCTTCACCTTGATGGGTATCTTCAACAACTGCATCTATTAGCTCTTTTTCTTCTCTATGCACTTCTTGAGTAGGAGGAGAGGAAAAAGTATCCTTTTGTTGCTGTGTAACAGAGGGAATCATGGGAGAACCCTATTTTACCAAACCTACCTTAGGGGATGGATTTATTGATCTCTGAGTATAAACCTATGTTTTCTCTCCAGAACTCTCAACATTAACCAGCTCTGGTTCTCTCTCATCCTTTCCCCTTGGAGGCTCATTTTTCTTCCTTGATGTTCTCATTACTCTTCTCCTTTTGAGTAGAGGGGAATCACCCTTCTTTCCTTCTTCTTCATTTTCCTCTTCTTGATCAAATTTATTCTTCTTGGAAGCATTGTTTCTCTTATTTTCTATGGGCTTTCTTTTCTTTTCTTCTCCAGTCTTCGTTTGACCACCTTTGGTCTTAATTTTAAAAGGGGATCCCACCTTTTCATTTCCTTTTAGGTCCTGCTCCTCCTCAAAAGTAGACTGAGACTCCAAGCTTCCCATTAGGTCATAAGTATATTATTTCCCTTTAGTATCTAACTCCCAAATCTTGTGCTTGATCCACAGCTTAGTGTATTTGATCATAGGGGCATTGATTTGATCCAATTCTATTTTTTCTTCTTCCAACCAATCAATTTAACCTATTGGATTTTCTTTAACTTGATCATAGTCATGGTTTTGTATAAATTCTCCATCATCATCAATTTTATTTGGGATGGCCTTGATGCTATACAATCCAATCAATTTTTTTAGGCAATCTAGAGAACTTCTTCCTCAAAACTTCAAATTCATCTTTGCAATTGGCCCAATAATCTTCAAGATCATCCTTATATATAAACTCCCTGTTGGCTCTCTTTTGAGGCTTACCTATTCTGTCAAGTCTAGGCCTCTTAGTATGCAAGGATAAGCTGAAGGTGCCCATATTTTCTTCAGAAAAGTGTGTTGTGGCTAAGGAAGGGAAATCCTCATGGCCAAAACTAGTTTTGTGCATAACCTTCTTCACAATTGCATCAAAGGAAAAAATTTGACTTGTAACCTCCAAAAGAATGATGTGATCAGTAGGATACCTAGGAAATCTATATGGAGCTCTTTGACAACCATCAATTCTGATGTAGGAAAATGTGGGAAATTTTGTAAACCATGCCCCATAATTCTGAATCAACTTCTTGGCAGCATCAGAAATCCTAACATGCTATGCACCCTATAGTAGTCTTGTGATGTACATGGTAAATGCATCATTTACCCTTCTATATCTAGAACTATCCAAATGCAACTGGGGGTATACTTCATAGATCACATCTTGTCCAAATACCCCTCGAGTGCTCAATCCCTTATATGGATGGAACCTTGCAAAGGCATGGACCAAATAAGACGTCATGGTGAAAGTCTTGGTCTACAAAACGTTACACAATTGCTCATGAATCATCCTACTGATTATTCTTTCCCAATGGTAGTATTTACCTTGTTCCATTCTCACTATCAAATAAAACATCCAATTCTCAAACATTCATGCACTCTTAAGACCCATCACTCTACTAAGAAGGGTGACTGCATCATAGTAGTTTGATTTGAACTTAGCTCTAAACGACTATTTTGACAATATAGAAATGTATGCCTTAGGTTTCTCTAGCCAAGTATTGATAATATCTAGAGCATTTTTTGTATCCCATTCATAATACTTCTTGGCTATATCAATATGAAATTGCACCACATGAGATCTGTCTGGCATGTCAAACGTTTGGGAAACTAAGATAGGAGAGAAGTTTGCAAGCACTCTGCCCTATGGACTGATCACTCTCTATGTACCTTGATCGTGATGCCAAACACATTCCAAAAAAAGCTCATAACATTGTATTGTGGAAGGGAAACAAGCCACATGAGCCAACCCAAAGTCTCTCATTCTCCTCACCAACATAGAAGGGTCACTTGATGCAATCCTTGTCTTGAATTCTTCATAATCCCACTTTCCCACATTAGTGTCAGTCACCTCTGACCAAATGGATACAAGTTTACTCTTAGGAGCCTTTCTCTTTGTATCCAACTCAATCCTTTCAGCCTCTGAGATGGGAGCTCCCTCAACATCAGGATCCATTTCCTTGTTCTTACCCTTGCTAGCAACATCCCTACTTGATTTAGCCTACACTAAAAACAAATTACAATCACTATCCATTACAACATAAGAGTTGAGGTTAGCCCATCATAAATAACACATTCATTATCCAAATAAGCCCAAACAATGATCAAAATCCCTTAAAATCTTACAAACATGATTGCTTAAAAAGCCTCAAGATTTCCACTCCTTCGTGGAATCAAGCCAAGGAGGAAATTTTGGGATTTCATGGCCAGGTGGAAATCGATGAAAGCACAACCATCACCCTAAACATTATTTAATCATCATTATAGCTCAAGAAATGACAATATCTAACCTTTAATTAGTCAAACCAATCACAAAATTATGCAATGCCAATTCATCAATTTCCACAATTCTCATTTTTAGATCAGACATCCATATCCTTGATGAGGTTATCATTGTGGTCCTCACAAGCATAGTTCTACTGCCAGCCAGACATCCATAGCCCCAGTAGAGATACTAGGATACCCCTAATAAGGTGAATATTTCTTTTGATTTTCAAGATTTTGTTTTCTTTTTTTTTCTTTTTTCTTTTTGATATTCTGATAAAATCCTTTACTTTCCCTTTCACCTTGTAAGAAATGAAGCTCACACTCAGGGCTAAGAACCACAGTGGTGCTAAAGTAGAATATTAGATTTTTTACTTGACTAGACTAAGCAAGGATTGTGTACAACCTTAGAATCTTTTAAATATGTATGAAGATATGAGACCCAAATACATTCTAGATTTAACTTAATCTAGTGACCCATCTATTCCAATCATACGTGACACCAAAATAAAGAAATTTTCCAATTGACTATGGAAATATGATTAAAGTTTGTAAAGGAAATACCCAGAACAACCCCAGATAATATAATGATTGCCATGTAGATGCAACAAGCCCAAAAGAAAACAAGAAAACCCAAAGCAAGAGAAAAGAAAAAATAAAACCAACCCTAACCAAAGAAAACCTAAACTAACTAGAAGCAAAAAACAAACAAAACAAAGCAAAGAAAAAGGAAAACCTATCCTAACCAAAGCAAAAGTAGAACAAAGAAAGGAAACCTAATCTAACTATTTACAAGGAAAGAGCTGTAAATAACTCAGGATTGGAAGTAATGCTTCAAATACTTCCCATTGATAGGAAATGGGATATCCTCTCTAGTGAGAGTTTTCAAGCAAAAAGCATTATCTCCCAAAATTTCTAAAATCTGGTAAGGGTCAAGCCAAAGTTTGTCAAATTTTCCATGCTCCCCTTTTCGGTCATGTGCTTTATCCCAGTAGAGAACCAAGTTAGAGATTCTAAAGGCTTTCACCTTGGCTCTTCTATCAAACTATCTCTTAACTACACCCTGATGTTTGGAAAATTTTTCTAAAGTTTCATCCCTTTTCTCTTCAAGGTGCAATAGTTCAGCCAAGCGGGCTTCATGCTTGTCCCCTTCATCATAATATTCATTAATAAATTGTAAAGTGGGGATCTTTAACTAGATTGGAAATACATTTTTCAAACCATACACAAGGTGGTAGGGAGAGGTTCCTAAGGAGTTCTTATGTCTCATACGTTCTTCCCAAAGAGAAAATCTAAGTTGAGTGTGCTAATCCTTGGGATTCTTCTCTAATACCTTACAGATGATTTTTAAAAGGTTCTTATTGGAAGACTTAGCCAATCCATTTCCTTGTGGGTAATAATTAGATGCAAACTTGATTATGATTCCATGATCAAAGGCCCAATTGGAAAATTTTAGTCATGCAAATGTAGGACCATTATCACAAACTAAAACCAATGGACACCCAAAGCGATTGATAATACCTAATTCTATGAAATTGATTACCACTTCAGAAGTACAATGTTTGCAAGAAAGAGCCTCAGTCCATCTTGTAAAATAATTAGTGAAAATAAGAATATACCTATGGCCTGCAAAAGAAGGTGGATTGATTGGACCTATGAAGTCCAATCCCCACTGTGCAAACAATTTTACCTCTATGACTGTTTGGAGTGGAAGAGCTACATATTTCTCTCTACTTGCTGCAGTTTGACACACATGATAGGTTTTGACATGGTTGTGTACATATTTGAACAATGTGGGCCAATAATAACAAACCCTCAGAATCTAATTTGCAGTGGAGGGTGCAGATCCATGGCCTATACCATATCTATCATGAAATTCTGCCATCACTTTTTCAACTTCTTCCTTTCACAGGAACCTTAAGTAGAAAACCTCATGATTTTTCTTGTATAGAACAAATCCCTTCATCATAAAACTATCACTCTTCAAACACAAAGCTCTCCTTTATACTGAATTAAGATGTTCAGGACATTGTTGGTTCAAGAGATAATAAATAATATCATCATACCAGTCTCCTAGGGACACATCTTGGAGGTGGTAGTGCTGAGCTATGAGGTCAGGACCCATTTCAACCATTGTTTTGGTTAGCCCTTGTCCTCTCACCAACTTCATGGGCTGAATCTCAATATCATATTCTTGCAACATGGTTACCCACTTAGCTTTATGTTCTCCCAATTCATTTTGCATTAACAACAGCTTGACAATGGGATTAGGAACTATTGCAAAGACCTTACTCCTTAGAATGTAATGTTTGAACTTCTTTACAGCTTTTACTAGGGCATAGGCCTACTTTTCCACACTCGGGTACCTTAATTTTGCATCCTTTAAAGGAGCACTCATAAATGCTATGGGGTGCTCATTCCCTTGATCATACTTCTGGGTCAACATACTAGCATAGGAGTGGCCAAAAGCAAATGAATATATGTAAAAAGGTCTGGCATAGTTAAGACTTACCAATACTAGAGCTTCAACAATGACTCTTAATTTCTGAAAATGCTTCTTTTGCTTCTGCACTTCATTCAACTTTAGCTTCTTGCTTCAACATTGCATTCAATGGATTGACTATTTCTGCGAATCCAGTGATGAACTTCCTTATGAAGTTAATTTTGCTAAAGAATGATTTCATTTCCTTCTTCCTAGTAGGTTGTTGAATCTTGAGTATGACTTCCACTCGTTCAGGGTCAATAGCAATTCCTCTCTCTGAGATAACGTGTCCCAGTAGTTTTTCTTCAGTAACTCCAAAGATGCACTTATTTGGATTAAGGGAGATGCCAAATTCTCTACACCTTTGAAACACTTTGCATAAATCTGCTATATGATCACCTCACCTTTTGGAAAAGACTATCAAATCATCCATATAAATAATTATGCACTTACCAATGATGTCCTTAAAGGCGATATCCATATCTCTCTGGAATGTGGCTCCAACATTGATCAACCCAAAGGGCATTCTTCTGTAAGCAAAAGTTCCCCATTTTGTAGTAAAGGTAGTTTTATGCCTATCCTCATATTGCACCATAACCTAGTTATATTCAAAGTACCCATCTAGAAAAGACATCATTTGAGATCCATTGACAATTTGAAGCACTTCATCCAATGAAGGGACTGGATAATTATCTTATTCTCATGCCTAATTAAGGTTCCTAAAATCAACACATAGTCTGATCTCTCCATTTTTATTTCTCACTGGAACCAAATTTGCAACCCAAGTTGAATGTCTTACCGAAAATATGATATGAGCTGAAAGCAATTTTTGCACCTCCTTTTGAATGGCGGGCTCCAACAAGGCATTAATTGGTCTTTTCCTTTGTCTGAATGGTTTGAAATTTGGCTTGAGAGGGATGGTATGTGTAATTATTGAAGTATCATATGTTTTTAATTCCTCATAAATCTAGGCTATTACATCCTGATATGTGTGCAACACATCAATAATGCTTCTTCTTCCCTCTAGAGTACACACTTTACCAATAAAGACATTCTCGATATCCTCCTGAGTCCCCATGTTGTATGTGTCACATTGACTACTAATGGATACCTTCTTGGCCTTTGGCTCCTGATCTTTTATTCTATCAGGGTAAAATATCCTCTCTAATTGCACCATTCCCCTTGGAATAGTATTAGTCTTCAAATTGATGACCCCTTTTAAGCCCATCTCTGCTTCCTGGGGTTCAAATTCATCAATGATCTGTGAAGTAAAGACATCAAAAATTGTGATAAAATCCAAGATATGCTTGTCATCTTCAAATACCTAAAATTTAGTCACATTTTCAGGTACTGAAGGTACTGGAGTTAGCTCCACACTGAACTTCTTCAATCCAGAAAGGGACAAAGGCTGCAAGGTATTAGCTACCTAAGCTAGAGAGTCTACAGTTTGGTTCTTATTGTGAGGTATCAACTGGATGTTAAAGGCATCAAATCCCTCAACAAGGTCCCATACTCTATGCCTATAATTGGTCATCCATCTATCATGGCATGAATATTGCTTTCTAACTTGCTTCACCACTAACTCAGAATCCCCAAATACTTGCAAAATCTTGACCTTCTTTCTTAGTGCCATGAGTAATCCATGAATCAAAGCCTCATATTCAGCTACATTATTGGTACAATGAAATTGAAGTCTATGAGTAGAAAAGAAAGTTTTACCTTTAGGGCTGATCAACTCAAATCCTATTCCAACACCTTGCTTTGATTTGGATCCATCAAATCTTAGTGTCCAACAACCAACAACTCCAGATTTCTTCATCTTGTCTCTTGTGTTATTATTGCTGGAAGGTTCTTCAAAGTGTACCATGCTCTTTCCTTTGATAACATCTTTTATATTAATTTTGACTACTAGAGTGGGGTTAATGCACTTTTGTACCTGTTCTACTCATGTTTGGAACAAGCAGCATTCCAATTCTAAGTGAGAGGCATTATGAACTCTACACCAACTGGGTAAAAGTAGTTCTTCAAAATTCATATCTCTACCCATATGAATTTGATCTTCTATACACTTCTGGATGAATTCTTGAAAATTGTCTAGCAAACTAAGTTGGTTATCTTCAGGATCATCATCATCTTTAATTGGTTCCACCAAGGCTCCAATACTACTAGATTCTGTTGTAAGATCGATGGGTGTGATATGCAGCATAATAATTTCTTCTATATCTGACTCCTCAATAGGGGTTGTCAACACATAAGTACCCATTCTTACCTCATACACCAGTATTTCATTTGAATTATTCTGATATTATGTGATTACATACTTCATCCTAGGTTCTCTCTCTATCCTAATTTGATTCAACACTCCCTTCCAAGGAAGCCACATATGGGACTGATCAGTTGATACATATCCATTCAAGGCCTTAGTAAAGTCTCTTCCCAAAATCATACCATAAGTGTTAGGTATGTTTGATACCTGTATGTTAATGACTTGTTGAATTATGGGGTCTGGGGAAATTTGCATAGGGATCATGTTTAGTTCCCCTACCACATTAACTTTTGTTCTATCCAGTTGAGTGAATTTTTTTGGGAGACAACAGGGGTAATTCATAGGGCTCTACAAATAGAAAAGGGAATCACATTCATGGAAGCACCTGAATCTAATAGACAATTGTGCAAATTCTTCCCAAAGAGATGAACAAAAATCAGAAATGGAGGAGTTTTTGTTCTACCTTGGAATAAAGTTAGGGGGTAACAACCTGAGCAACTTGAATTTTATCTTTTTCTTTCCCTTTGTCTCTAGGTTGTGTTTGAACTTTCCCTTGACCTTTTGATATTTGAGAATTAGGTACTTCATTAGTTGTCCCACCAACTGGTCTATCTTGTAATACTAAATTTATACTATAAGCTCCTAAGATTACATTTCTAATAGTAGGTACTCTCAATAGTTCAAATGTAGAAAGACTTACCTTTAGTTTCTTGAGTTCTTTTGCAATATATGCAGCAAGCTACTCTATGTTCATGTCAATAGGAGCCTCCCAGAGACATTCCACCACCTTGTCTTTGCTTGGTTCAGTACCCTTCCCTTTTGATGGATCAACTTGTCCTTGATCTTTGGATAAGTATTGCTTGGGTACATGAGGATATGTTGGATTATTGCTGGCGTTGGGATCTGGAGGTATGGTGAAATTGTTTGGAGGAATAGAAGTGGTAAATGGACCTCCAACTTGTGGACTTCTAGTTGGTCTATTCCTCAAATCATACTTCTTTATAGGTTGTTGGAATTTTTGCACTTCTTCAATACCCATTTCTTCTTCATCCAAAGGGCCATTATCATTCTCAGTATTTTCATTGAATAACTATGTAATCTCATTTCCATTGCATACTTGATTTGCTTCCTCTCCCTTCTTACCTGACTCTTCTTCAGGTCTGTTTTCCTCACTTCATGGGAAAGGAGTATGATTCAACACTAGCACAAGTGAGTCATAAGGAGTAGATGGTACTAAATCCTGATTGCTAGCATTATTCTCCACCTTATATTGAAAGATAGATGCAATTGTCTGGAACTCAGGGTAGTCTAACTTAGAATTTTGACTTGTCTTATGAAGCCTACACCAACCTGATAAAGCAACTTCATCCAGATACACACCACTCAAAGGCTTTTCTGGATTAGCTGGCTGATCTAATGGGGTAGGGACACCTGCATTGTTTGGCCTCGTATTCCATGTCCTATTCTATCTGGGTGGTTGTCTTCTATCAAATCCATGTCCACCATCCTGTTCTCTATCAAAATTCTGGCTAGAGGGTTGCCCTCTTTCAAAGTTTTGTCCCCTTTCAAAAAGTTGTCCTCTGTCAAAGTTTTCTCCTTGTTGAGGCTCTCGATTTTCTCTATTATGGTTAGACTGCATACTCCTTTGAGCATCTTGGAGTTCACTATTCTATTTTCTCAGATAGGTGACCTCCATGTTCAACTTCTTCACTTGTTTGGTTAGTTCATCCAACCTCTCCTTTTTAGAATTGTTATATGGAGTCTAGTTCACACTTTTTTGAGGATATCCTGCTACCACACTAGAGCTCAGTGGCTAGTTCAATACCTCATAATTCTACAAATATGTGGGGAAACCAATCTATGGTTGTGGATGGAGGGGTTGATTAACACTTTTCTGAGGATAATTGATCACTAGTGGGACTTGATTTATAGGGTGTCCTGGATGAGGTACTAGAGGCAATTGAGGTATCAGATTCATAATAGGAGTATGATTGGTAAGAGCCTAATTAAGAGCTTGAACTTTCCCAGGGTGAGCAGTGGGTCCTAATGATAATAAAGTACTAGATAAGTGTTGTCTCAAATTAGTACTAACCTTAATAGCTTCTGTGTATGCATCAAGAAGGGTAGCTGGAGGGTTAGTTCTCCATTTCATGAAGGTAGTTGTCAAGCTATCAAGACCCTCATAATAGACTTCTAAAGTAGTGGCATCATCTACAACATAGGGGCTTTTCAAACTAGTATATGCACAAAGGAATCTATTATTAAAAGACCCTATAGGCTCATTGAATTCCCTCTTGACTTTGGTAAATTGTAGATAGATCTCATTAGAACTAATAGGAATTTTGAACTTTTGCAAAAATGTAGTCTCAAGTTTAATCTAGTTATGGATTGATCCAATAGGAAAATGATTATACCAGTAGAATGCATCTTCTCCTAGGGAATAAGGAAAGAGCCTGCATGCAATGTCCTCATGGTTGATTCCTCTATCCCTAAGATAGGTTTGAAAAATCCTAATGTGTTCCTCTGCAGTTCTATTAGGATCATTGACATGGAACTTTGAACATAAGTGTTCAAGATTCTTGGGAATGACATTGTAACTATTGAAGGATAAAGGATATGGGTTGTTAGCCAGGAAAGCCATTGGCAGAGGTGGGGGTGGTAAAGGTTTATTTATGGCTAGTTGAGGCTACTAGATGGGGATGGCTTCAAAATTACATGCAGATGGAATTGATGAAGATGAGGATGAAGGATATGATGGAAGTGGTTCGGTGGATGATGATTCTCCCTTTCTTCTGGTCCTTCTTGACCTGGTAGGAGCTTGCAACTCTTGAAAATCTTCTTCTCCTAGCATAGATTTGGTTCTTATTTGAAATCTTTCAAGAGAAATGGCAGACATAAAATGATCCATCTTGCTTATTCAGGCCCTCCTTCTAGCACCAATCTGTTTAGGGTGTTTTCTACACAACAACTCAGACAAAATATGATATCCTATCTCTCTTGAAAGGTAAATCTCAATCAGCAAGCCTCAAGAGATAACCCCAAGGTCTCTAATGTTAGGTCTTGACAATGCAAAAACAACTCAGTTATAAATGTGAAAATGTTGGTAATCACAAAGAGACCTTACAAACAAATACTGGATCTTCAAACTTATCAGATTTTGCAATGTAATGATACTTGAAATTCTAAATCTAACCCAGATGATAAAAGAAATAGCAAAAGATAAGGGTTTAAGAGAGATCCTACGATTAAAACTACTCCTAAGACCAACAATGCAGATGATAAAATACTTGAAATGGACCAATCCCTCAAAAATAATTCCTGCTTAACCCAAATTTTATATGCAATCTTATAGAAAATAGTGCAGTCTTCTAAGGAATTAAATATTTTTAGATCATGGTGCATTCATTCAAGCCAACCCTATTTTGTAATTGAAATGAATAAAATATCCACAATTGAACTAAGCACAACAAATTTACGGTACAAGCTAGCTTTACACAACAACTCACAATCAACAAGCTACTAAAAGTATGGACCAGGGATTGCTACAAACACTTCAAGAATCAAACCATAAAGACCATTGAATCATATCTAACTCTGAATCTAACATATATCCAATGTTTTCCAAACAATCTCAAAAGATAGAATAACAAGAACCATGCAAGATAAATCAACACAAGAAAGATCGCCAAAGCACAATGTCTTAACTTAGATTGAATCACCCAAATATTGCAACAATTCCAGTATTTTGTATTACAACACTTGCTTCATAATAAACTAACTCCTAGCTCTAGCACTTGCTCTATCACTTAAATTTCTTCAAAATCTAACTTTTCTATCCACCACAAATGAGGCAAAATGCCCTATTTATAGAAATTTTATTCTATGTCATCCCAAATAGGTTACAAAAGATGTGGCTAGAATAGGTTGGCCTAGAAAGTTTTTTGAATAAAACAATATTTCTTGCATTCAATGCTTGAGAATTTTTCTAGGTCAGCTTGGGTTCTCTAATGTAGCTCACTCCAATGCATGTAGAGGATGAAAGAAGCAAGGGTGTAGAAATCCTGGATAAATGGGAAGCACAAATCTTGATGCAATTATTCATTAACTAGCCCCTCATCCTTATACTGACCCAATTTATCTTGCACCTTAAGAAAAATATTCTCTAAGTTGTCTAGTGGTGGAGTGATAAATACTTTAAATCTTCCTTCAATTGATTTAATCTCCTCCCTTGATTCCTTGACGACCCTATCCCACTCTACCTTGAGATCTTGAAACTTCTCCATAACAGTAATATAGGTAGACGCATCATCCAAATGGTGGGTGTAACTAGATCATCATCAATTGGAACATAAACTTCATGCCACCATTTTCTTAATTTTTCTAGGTTCAGGTGTTTTGTTGCAAATTTCTTCCTCCTAGTCATTACCTCAAAGAATGATATGCATTATTATAACTGTCATTCAATGTATTTCCCACCTATTGACCCTGTTTATGAATTTTCTTTAGAACTCTCTATCTAATTTGTAGGGTCTCATACCACTCCCAAGGCTTTGAAACCTTTTAGGAAGGAAAGATTCCAACACTTATTAAATTTTCCTTAGTATAATCCATAATTGTCTTTGTTTTTTTGTAGGAGAACTACATCCTCTTTATCTTGTGCTAATAAATTTTGCAACCACTCAAATGATCTATGTGCATCTCCACAAGTTGACATAATTTATTTAATCATATTGTCCCCTCTAATCCCTACTCCTTGTAGCCATTCATGTGTAACTTGTGTAGAGGTTTTCATCCTTTCAAGCTCACTAACTGCCTCTTTAGGCAACAATCCTTTAGGGGATATTCCTTCACTTCCCATTGCTTGCAAAGGTCTCATTAGATGCTGCACATACTTGTACACATCATTCAACCTCTTTTTCAACTTCTCCTTTTCCTCTATTTCTCTATCTAATCTCCTCATAATGGCCTGAGAGGATTCTTGGAACTCTTCTTTTTCTTGATCTTTGCTAACATGCCCCAAGTCAATAGTCTGCACTTTATAAACAAAAGCTCTAACTTCATCATCAAATTTATCAGATGGAGAAGAAGCAACATGAATCACCCTATTATTGGACTCATCTTTGGTGATTCTAGAAATAATTTTGGCCCTCTTTTTTATTTTACCTTTTCCAATATTAGCCATTAAATCATCCCAATTTGGAGGAGTATCATTTATAATTATTTACTTTCTTTTCAATTCTTCATTGAGCCAACTAGGAGTAGAAATACCTAACTATTTCTCACCCCATTTATCCTTTTCTGGTTGATCAATGGAGGATTCAATATTTGAATCATGCATTCCAGGAACCTCTTCACCTTTATCCTCCTTTTCTTTATCTTTCTCCTTATCCTCCTCTGGATTCTCATTCTCCTCCTTTTCATGTATCTCTATCACCTCATGAGTTGGAGAGGGAGTTCTTTCATGCATCTCTTCTTTCTCTAGGGATTTCTCTGATGTATCCTTGACTGGTGAATCTTCAAATGACACCAAAGAAGATCATAGAATCCTATCAATCTCTACCTCCACATTGTGAAGATCTCCATCCTTGAATTCTTCTATGTCTTTATGGGTATATTCAACAACTATATCTGTGAGTTCTTTTTCTTCACTATGCACTTCCTAAGCAGGAGGAGAGGCAAAAGTATCCTTTTGTAGCTATGTAACATAGGGCATCATGGGAGAACCCTCTTTTACCAAACCTTCCTTAGGGGATGGAGTTCTTGATCTCTAAGTATAAACCTGTGTTTTCTCTCTAGAACTCTCAACATTAACCAACTCTGGTCCTATCTCATCCTTTCCCCTTAGAGGCTCATTTTGCTTCCTTGATGTTCTTGTTACTCTTCTCCTTTTGAGCACAAGGGAATCACCCTTATTTCTTTCTTCTTCATGTTCCTCTTCTTGAGCATATTTACTCTTCTTGGAAGCAGTGTTTCTCTTCTTTGCTATGGGATTTCTTTTCTTTCCTTCTCCAGTCTTCATTTGACCACCTTTTCCTTGCCTTTTGGGTCTTGCTCCTCCTAAGAAGTAGACTGAGACTCCAAGCTTCCCATCAGGTCATAAGTATATTATTTCCCTTCAGTATCTAACTCCCAAATCTTGTGCTTGATCCACAACTTAGTGTATTTGATCATAGGGGCATTGATTTGATCCAATTCTATTTTTTCTTCTTCCAACCAATCAATTTCACCTATTCACTTATCTTTAACTGGTTCATAGTCATGGTTTTATATAAATTCTCTATCATCAACAATTTGATCTAGGATGGCCTTGATTCTATACAATCTAATCAAATTGGTAGGAAATCTAGAGAAATTCTTCCTCAAAACTTCAAATCCATCTTTACAATTGGCCCAATAATCTTCAAGATCATCCTTATGTCTAAACTCCCCACTGGATCTCTTTTGAGCATCACCTGTTCTGTCAAATCTAGGCCTCTTAGTATGCAAGGATAAGATGAAGATGCCCATCTCTTCTTTAGAAAAGTGTGTTGTGGCTAAGGAAGGTCAAGCCTCATTACCTCCAATCCTTAATGGGAACTCATTGCCAAAACTAGTTTTGTGCACATCCTTCTTCACAATTGCATCAAAGGCAGAAATTTTCCTTGTAACCTCCAAAAGAATGATGTGATTAGTAGGATACCTATGCAATTTTTATGGAGCTCTTTGACAACCATCAATGCTGATGTAGGAAAATGTGGGAAACTATATAAACCATGCCCCATACTTCTGAATCAACTCCTTGGTAGCATCAGAAATCCTAACATGCTTTGTACCCTAGAGAAATCTTGTGATGTACATGGTAAATGCATCATTTACCCTTCTATAGCTAGAACTATCCAAATTCAACTGGGGGTAGAATTTATAGATCACATCTTGGCCAAATACCCCTCGAATGCTCAATCCCTTAAATGGATGGAACCTTTCCAAGGCATAGACTAAATAAGGCATCATGGTGAAAGTCTTGGTCTGTAGAACATTGCAGAATTGCTCATGAATCATCCTACTGATTATTCTTTCCCAATGGTAGTATGTACCTTGTTCCATTCTCACTATCAAATAAAACATCCAATTCTCAAACATTCCTGCACTCTTAAGACCCATCACTCTACTAAGAAGGGTGATTGCATCATAGTAGTCTGATTTGAACATTAGCTTTGAACAACTGTTTTGACAATCTAGAAATTCATGCCTTAGGTTTCCCTAGCAAAGTATTGATAATCTCCAGAGCCTTGTTTGTATCCTTCTCATAATACTTCTTGGCTATATCAACATCAAATTGCACCACATGAGATATGTCTGGCATGTCAAACGTTTGGGAAAATGAGATAGGAGAGAAGTTTGCAAGCACTCTACCTAGTGAACTGATCACTCTCTATATACCTTGATCATAATGTGAAGAACATTCCAAAACAAGCTCATAAGACTATACTGTGGAATGGAAATTGACCACATGAGCCAACCCAGAGTCTCTCATTCTCCTCACCAACACAAAAGGGTCACTTGATACCATCCTTGTCTTGAATTCTTCATAATCCCACTTTCCCACATTAGTGTCAATCACCTCTGACCAAATGGAGGAAAGTTTACTCTTAGGATCCTTTCTCTTTGTATACAACTTAATCTTTTCAGCCTTTGAAATGGGAACTCCCTCAACATCAGGATCCATTTCCTTGTTCTTACCCTTGCTAGCAACAACCCTGCTTGATTCAGCCTACACTCAACCAAAATTGCAATCACTATCCATTACAAAATAAGAGTTGAGGTTAGCCCATCATAAATAACACATTCATCATCCAAATAAGCCCAAACAATGATCAAAATCCCTTAAAATCTTACAAACATGATTCCTTAAAAAAACCTTAGGATTTTCACTCCTTCACGGAATCAAGCCAGGGAGGAAATTCTAGGATTTCATGGCTAGGTGGAAATCAATGATGAAAGAACAACCATCACCCTAAACATTATTTAATCATATCATTATAGCTCAAGAAATGGCAATATCTAACCTTTAATTAGTCAAACCAATCATGAAATTATGCAATGCCAATTCATCAATTTCCACAATTCTCATTTTTTAGAAAGTTCAAGGATTTCCATCTAGGACATAAATTGGTGAAATTAACATAACTTTCACATTTATATGCATTCCCAAGTAAATGACAGGGCGATGGAAATTTTAGAGATTTCTGAGTGCGAAGGAATTACACAAGGTACCTAAAATCTTCTAAAGTCTCTATTTTTTCATAGTTTTGCCCAAATTGATCGAATGATCACAAATTTGGGATTTGGGCTCAAATTTTATTTATTTCAATATTTCATTAATGGCCTAGACCTATAACTCATTCAAACACAATTTGATTGATATTGGTAAGGAATTCAGAAATTGTAAGCCTAGGGTTTCACCAGGAAAGACTAGTCTAAGCCTTGATAAACTCGTTTATTCAATCAAATCAAAATTAACTCTTCAAAACTCTCAAAAGTAAGTGACGATCAGATGAAAATGGGAAATGAACAACTCAAAATCATATGTAGATCATCAATTCATGAAACACAAGGAACCTTAGATCAATCAAACCAAATTACCATCACACACAACACTAAATTCAAAGGCTAAGCCTAGCAAGGATTTAAATCATCAACTCAATGGAGGGCTACGACATCAAAACTCAAGGAAGGCATCGAAAAGAAGAGGGGGAAACCCTAGTTTAACCAGAGACCTCTAGATACACATAAACCCAAGTGAAGAATGCACATAACACCACAAAACTACATATATTTGTCAATAAAAAGCAAATGTATCATGCACATACCATGGATGGAGCAAAACTTGGGAGAAAAACAATTGGTAGAAAGCTTCAAGTTCTCCGCAAATGTGAATGAGGCCAAGAAATGTCGCCAAAACCAGCAATTCACCACTCCAACAATCAAGCTTACACATAGATCCTTAGGATCAAGCTCTTCAAATTTGTTGTAAGACAAATAACATCAATTTTCTAACATAAAATCTCTCACAATTCCATTAAATGCAAGCTATAGGATTCATACAATAGGCATAGATGAGGCAAAATGACCGCTTAAGACATACTTCGGGGATTTGAGGGAGTGACGGAAGTCATGGATCTAAGGACTCAAAGAAGTTTGGGGAATTTAGCCAGATACAAAATTTTGCAAAGAGCTAAAATTTCTGGAATGTAACATCAAGCAATAACCCTTGGACATTTGAGACACTGACATAAATTAGAGATTTCTGGACATGGAGGAAATACTTGAGACCCATGAAAAACCCAAAATTCACCTTAAACTTAGAATTTTCAATGAACTACCTCAAAAGATCACTATTCTAGGCAAGATAAGCATTCAAGCATGCTTCAAAGTGGCTAAACATTCACAACCAGAGGGTTACAAGCACCCAAAACCAAAGACTGATCCAAGAGGATTGGCTATAGAAAACACCCAAAAGACCAAGAAAGAGGGTCCTTGCTTTCAGCGGGGTGTGTGTTCAAAAAATGCACAACAGTGTGCACATTAGGGATCTTATCATAGCCTCTTTCATTCGTCACATCTATGAACCTTCATATTTTCCACTTGCACTCATCATCCAGATCAGGTCCTTTCATCCAGCATGATTATCCAAACATGATTAGGGCATTGTCAAGGCAGTCTACGAATTTGGCGCTTATCAATTATATACCTAGATTCAGAGAACTAGGATAAAACTAAAAAAAATGAGAAAAAGGTCTTGAAAAAATTAAAAAAATTGAGAAAAAAGTCTCGAAAGATATAAAAAATGAGAAAAAAGTCTTAAAAATACAAAAAAAAGAGAAAAAAAATCCTTTAAAAAATGAGAAAAAGGTCCTAAAAAAGTACAAAAAAATGTTTTCTCAATGGAAACCTAGCAAACAAGCATCTTGGTGATACCAAAAAAATAAAAAAATCATAAAAATAGTAAAGAGAAAATAATTTGTCCAATAGTGAAAACCAAGTCAGTAGCACTTTGGGTAAGTACCATGGTGAAAACCTAGCAAACAAGTGCCATGTGTAGTCAATCTTTGCTACATCATCTACTATCAATCTATCTATTCTTCCACCCTAATCCATAATAATTCCCTTACCTTCCATCATCTCCCATTTGACATCCATCATAAGGCCTTTCCATCTTTTTCATGACTTCCAAGTAGTTGACGTTTTGCATCCTTTCTCCTCCATCTTTTTTCCATAATGAATCCATGTTCCATCCCATCCCTAATGGTTAGTCTTATACCTAACTGGGAAAATTTTCCTAACACCTAGATGCATTGGATTCTAAACTTTTCATTGGAGGTCAAAATATTTTAAAAAGACAAAAAAATCAAATATTCACAAAAAAAGACAAAAAAATCATAAAACTTCAAAATCAAAAAAATCAAAACATGTCAAAACATAGAAATATTCAGATAGCCTTCAAAAAATCACAAAAATAGAGTCAAAGTTCATCATGTCACTCTTTTTCATTGTTGAACTACATTGCCTCTGCAACTAGATGTAGGCAAGGTTATCTGTCGATGTGCCCCCAAGGCATTAGGTCAGTCCTTTAGATGTTTTAAAATAAAATCATGATTCAGTCCTTTGTCATTGAAACAAAGTCAAGGGTCATGTTGAACTATGAGGTCTTTGTGCATTGCTACATAGGCAAGGCCATCTATCGATGAGCCCTCGAGGCCCCTGAGGCCCTTGAGGCCCCCTAGGTCAGTATTTTAGGGTTCATTGGGTCAATCAAAATAAATGGGACATTGTCAACTTAGATGCACAATAATCATATGAACTTCAAACACAAATCATGAATCAATAAGACAAGCAAGCCAATAGGTCTTCAAGTCAAATAAGTCATTTATCAAATCAATCAGACCAGTCAAATCAATCAACACCAATGGTCTTCAATAGGATGTGTCATTCTTGAAACTAGATCTTGTCACTATCACACTTGGTCATTTTCCTTATTCAGGTAGTTACATGATCAAAACCAGACTTGACGTCTTATATGACATGTTTCTTCTCCTGACACCAGGCCTTGTCAAAACAATCCACCCATCACTCACTTCATCCCTTAACACACTAGAAAACACTTATTGGCAAATAATCTCAATAACTGTTGACCTTGTTGGTTTATTTTATCTTATCTTTTGGATTTTCTTCAGTCATGTTACTAGCCACCTCGAGGATGTCTCAAGAAGGATTTAGAGGAGCAATGATGTCTCATGACTCATCTTTTATTTGATTTTTGTTTGTGGTTTGTCTTGACAAAAGGAATGGGGCAACATGACCCTTAGTATGAGTCAGGACATTCCTTACCTGTGACTTCCTTTTTTATAGATTGATGACCTTGCACACCTTGGTCTATGTCATACAATGATGTTTTTTGTCCATTTGTCACATTTTACCACCCAATGATGATTAAATACAAAATCTTGGCATAGAAAAATATATATCTATAAATTATCTCAACTAGCACTATCTCAACATCCACGTCTTTTATGCTAACATCCATGTCTTCCATGCTAACATTCATATCTCCCATGCTAACATTTCTTCTTCCCCTTATCTATTTTCCTCTCATCCATTTTGAGAGAACACTCATGTTCTTTGAACCCGCCTGTCCTCTCAAGGGGGCATACCACTACCTCCTCATCATTCTTCCCCCCCTGCTTACATGGGGCATGTTGACTAAATTTCTTTGAAACAATGTGGTAAATGACATTGTATCAAAGAGGGGAAAATGTAGACACCTAAAATTATCACTAGGCTTGTGACTTTGTTAAATCCCCTTCATCATCCTTGATAATTAAATAATCTTAATTATTTAATTATTATCTAATGTTGTAAAGTCTTCTATTAATTAAATAATCTAAATTATTTAATTAATTCATTTTATCCTTCTATATCTACTTTTGATTAATTAAATAAATTGTTATTTATTTAATTACATCACTAATATCTTTGATTTCTATAATTAAATAAATTTATATTTATTTAATTATTTGTCATATTCCACTATAATTAAATAATTAGAATATTATTTAATTATGCAAAATAAAATAATTTAAGATTTTATTAAACAATTAAATCATTTATTTAAAAAGGGGAATTAATGACATTTAATTAAATTATTCAGATTATTTAATCAAATGAGAGGGCTTAAGGAATCTTAATTAAATAATTCACATTATAATAGGATGAAAATTAATACAGAAAGGGTGAATTAACCTAATAATGTTAATTATTCGATTAATAGAGGAAAATGATGAATTTAATTAAACAATTAGGATTATTTAATTAAGTAGTCAAATGGAGGTGAAATCAAGATGAAAATGGTGTTAGTAATAAAATTCAAATTACATCACTCTTTCGAGGGTGATGTAAGCGTACTGCGAAGAAACCTACCTTTACTCAGATTGTCATTGACTAATTTTTTTGGAGCTAAACTAGTAATTATTATAGAAGAAGGCTTACAAAATATCCCCCTCACCCATTGAGTCGGTAAATACATTGCTTGAAATTTAAACTCATAAACAAACATCAACATTGTCACAAAATTTTAAACCCTTTGAATATAATGGAGTACACTTGAAGAACACTATACTACTACATAACCCTAAATATATATTTTTTTATTAAAACAATATCTTATTGGCTTCCTAGTATTTGGACTCATATCTCTACTCATTATTCCAAAGTCAACCTAGGGGACTATGACTTTAGCATCTTGATTTTCACAAAAAATCGAGGTTTTTGGAAAATGATTTACTTGGTTGTAGACATTTTAGATTCAAACATAATCAAGATCTCCATGTGGTAAAAAAATTTCACATTAATCAAATTTTAAGAATTGAACCAAAAAGCAAGTATCCATTGGTCCTATATTTCAAACATCTTGATTACAACAACAAAGAGAAAATAAGGAAATGCATACTTAAGTTGTTTTTATTAAAACAATCTTGGGTATATCACTCCTTCAAACATCATACCAAAGTTCCTTCATCAAACAATCATTGGTCTCTTAGGTTTAACCACTGAAAGGAAAATGCATGTCTTTCAACACCTTGATCTTGTCACAAGTCCCTCATAGGTCTAAACATTAGGTTCAAACATCAACCAACACATTGAAATCATAACATTATACATCTCACCAACAACTTTAAATTTTGGATAAATAAATCTCCTAGACCAAATTTTTCATCAAAACATCATCTATTTTAGCCACATGTTTGGAAACACATCCCTTTTAACACATTTAGTTGGATTAGCACACATCCTTTTGAACAAATTTATCCTTAAGTCACAAATCTATTTTTATTATTTACAAGTTCTTTAGCATCCTCATCCCACATTTATCAAAACTCGAGTCTAGTTTTGTCCAAAATTGAGATTATCATGCACATCACACATCCTTTCATCATCCATAACATCATTGGTCCTAAATCCCTTAGAGGTTCACTTTAAAAAAAAATTGAAACAACTCAAGGGTTTCAACAATATAAAATCCATCATACTACTCCAAAATTTGATCCAAGTTTTATGGTAACAAGGTCAAAACACAAGAGATACATGAATAAAAACCAAAAATTATCTACCATGAGTGATCCAAACCGAAAAAACCTTACAATGCAATAATTTTATCCTATAGGTTTCACAACTCAATCACAAAATCCACTTCAAACTTCACAATAAATGGGGTACTAAGTAGAGGATATTACCAATAATCTTGATGAACTTACCACAGATCAATTACTCAAAATGTAACAAGATCCAAAGGTTCACCACCTTATCAACACCATGATGAAGTTAAACCCAACCCAATACATGCTATCCTTGGAAAAATAAGAGGCTAAACTTTGTTCCTCATTCGATTTGAATACACCTAGGGAGGAACCTTTGGGAAATGTTGCATCTATTCCTCAAACATATAGCACACAACCCTTGGTCCAAAATTTTGCTCAGTCTATCACACAACCATCCTCATCACATGTACCAAGCCAACCTTTAACTTCTAGGGTCATTTCATATAGTCTTACAACTCAACAAGGAACCCAACTTGGTCTCACTCAAAGTCTAGGAAACAACACAAATTTGGGTACTCAAACCACAAGCATCTCTCAAAAAACCTCCATTCCACAAAACCCTCAACATACAAACATGCCACTTACATCACATGCTCACAACACAAAATGGCACCAATATTTCATGCCCAACCATATTCTTCAATCACAAAAAATACCCAAAATGTTCGAACCAATGTCCCTAGTGTTCAACAACAACCCCAACTCAACCTCCAAGGAAAAGTGAGCACAAAATTGCAAGGTCAATCATCATAATACCATCCAATTGATCCCAAAAATCAAATGGTTCCACACCAAGTTCCTCAACATCAAGGAAATACATTAAATCAATCGGTCCCAAATCAAGTTAATTAAGGTAATCCTTCAAATCAATTGGTCCAAAATCAAATCAATCAAGGTAATCCTCCTAATTAGTTGGTCCCAAATCAAATAAATCAAGGTAATCCTCCTAATCAATTGGTCCCAAATCAAATAAATCAAGGTAATCCTCCAAATCAATTGGTTCTAAATAAAAGTTTTCCACTAACATCACAACACCAAGTGGCATCATATCAAGTATCTCAACCTTTGATTCAACATCAAGGAGTCCCTCAAAAAATGAAAAATCAAATGGGTCCTAAAACTTACATTTCTCCATCAAAATCCCACATTTTGCAAAGATTGATAGCACAACAAAATCAAGGACAAGTTTCACAACAAGCCCAAAACATACCAAATCTAAATCAAGTGTTCAACAATCAAAATTTGATCACACATCAACCACCCCAAAATCAATTCAATCATTCATCGCAAGCCACTCATAACATGATTCCACATCAACCAACCTAAAATTAACTTAATCTTCCATCACAAGCCACTCACAATATGATCCTCCAAAATCCACCACAATATCAAAACATCCCATCAAGCCAATACATTCAATCAAACCAATTTATCCCAAACGAAAACACCATTCCATAACCTCAAGGACAAAATGCTTTGGCTTATCAACAATCTATTGTATCAATAGCAACAAGCTCAATTGCAAGTGCAACAAGCACAAGATAAATTACAAGTGCAACAACAAGTTCAATTATAAGCACAAAAATATGCCCAACAACAACAACAACAAGGCTTGTATTACAAACAACAATACATAAATTTTTAGCAAAATTTCTCAAGCATACAACATACCACCACCATTATCACCAATAAATCTATAATATTAAAATAATCCATCATACATGCCATACAACATATTCAACATGAGCACACCACCTTATCAAAATCCTACATACAATTCATCTACCATCCAAAAATACAACACGTATACTCCACCACCAAATAATCCTCAAGATGATATTTCCTCAAAAATCAAAATGCTTACATAAAAAATCCAACACATCCAAGCGAGGAAGATAAATAAATCATATGCACAATGAGACTTCCATATCATTTTGATCATAACATTGCAATGGTGTCATTCCTACCAGGATTTAAAATCCCCAAATTTGAAAAATACAAAGGGAATGGAAATCAAGAAGATCACATCAAGGAATTTTGTGTGGCATGTATGGAAGTAGCATACAATGAATTATTTGATGCATCTTTTGGACCACGTAGTGTGGGATTCCAAGCTATAGAATGGTTCTCACATCTACCTCCTAGAATCCAAACTTTTCAAGAAATAATAGATTAGTTTGTGGAACACTTCTTTTACAACCTTGATATGGATGTAAGTTTGGAATAAATTTATACCTTTAAATAGAACAAGGGTGAATAATTTGTTAAATTTTTACAATGATGGAGGTATAAAGATAGTAAATGAAAATGACCAATTCCCAAAAAGCAACAAATAGAGATCATTATTGCCAATGTGGAAAAAGATTTATCCTTCCAACTAAAAATACGTGTCTTGTCATACAAAGAACTTATCCCTAGGGGTATTAACATTGAAAGAGCCCTCATTACACAAGGAGAAACAAAAGAATACAAAGATAATTAGACATCATCTAGTTGTAATGAAAAACCCTGATTTTGGGCTAAAAATAAGAATGTTACTCATGATGGTGTGTTAGATGCAAAGGTTGTAATTAAGGCATTGTTGATCTTAAAATATTATGCTACTCCTGAATAGCCTTATGGGAAATTTAGTGAGTGGGGAACTTGATTTATGCCTCACTGAATAAGCTCCAGTATTGTTAAAGAATTTAGCTCTTCTTTGGTATCTAGGGAAAATGGAGAAGGTGTGGTATAGGTGGATTTTCTACTCATGAGTTCTCTTCATTCAGGGAGCCTCATGAGGTGAACTGCCCTAGATCACCTCAATGGAACAACGCAAAAGTTATAGAATCTGAAAGAGAAGGTCATAAAGGGTCTTTGGACAAACTAATAGGCCCTTGGCCAAAGGATGTCAACATAGAAAGTGGATGACAAGGCAGCATGCTAGTGTATCAGAGGAGTGTTGGCATCTCATATAGATCAGAGGATGAGTTTATCACAGAAACGCCTAAAGTGACTATTTCTACTTCTAATACTAAGACCACAAAATATAGTAAAATAGCCGAAAGCTATAGAAGTTAGATAAAGAAGTAGAAATGACAAAGGTAAGGAGAAGAAAGGAAAGAAATACTTACGACCGTGCAGGTGATGAAGCCTCCACCAAACAAATGTCTTTAAAACCTACACACAAGAGGGAGAGAGAAATTGTTGGGGTTGTATAGGGGTCTACCTTAGTCAGACCTCGTTTTGGTGTTCCCACCTCTACAGACAGCCAAAGGAAGAGATAAATGTTAGAAACCTAGAATAGATTTGCAAACCAAAATAGACCTTCCACAGAAGAGAAAAAAGAAAAAGTAGAAGTTTGCATGAAATGTGCAAATTGATATATTCGAAGTAAAAAATAATACAAGAGATAATTTTCTTTATAAAAGAAAAGATGCCTAAACCTAATCTTATCTTGAGCAACAAGATAGCTCAAAAGATAAAGATAAGATCCTATAACTTAGGAATTAAATATGCCTAAGTAAACTTATGCTAATGTGTAATTAATAATTAATTACACACAAAAAAGCAAGAGCTATTGCAAAAATATGTGAAACATTAATATTCTAGAATTTATTAATTACAAGATATGATTTGCTTTATAAAAGCAAAGATGCATAACCCTAATCTTATCTTGAGCAACAAGATAGAAAGATAAAGATGAGAATTAATTAACCTATAAATATGCCTAAGTAAACTTATGCTAATGTTAATTAAGGTTGCTACTCAACCAAATGGCAAGAGAACTCAAGGTTGCTTGGGGGAGAAATGAGAAACTCAAGCCTCTACTGCAATGGTGTGGTCCCAAACTTGCTCTACTGATGTGATGGAGTGTTGATGTTGCTACTGTGAAGTGTAAAGTGTTTTGCTAGAATGCTTAGAGCTGCCAATAGTGAGCTCAATGTTATGTGAAGCTTGTGGATGAAGTATAGAAGTGGTGAAGAGATATTCCAACCTCCTAATGCAAGTTCAAAGACTGATTATGAAGGAGTGAGAAAGGAAACAACCATATTCGGGTTGGATGGTTGAATGAGGGTGTTACAAATCAATCCCCAATGGGAAGTGTAACACCTCTATAGGCTCTAGATGTGAGAATCTGTCAGGGATGTAAGCATGTCGTGTGAATGTCTACACACCATGTGGCCATCCTCGATAGGAAATTCCTCCACTAACACTCAAAACATGTGCCAAGTGTGATGCTAGTAGCGAGCTTAGGTGGAATTAAGCCTCCGAACTTGGTTTTCTAAGGTGGACAAAGGAAAAATGGGGAATTGCACATAGGGTGAAAATTCACTCTTATACATTTTTCCCCCACTTTAGTGAGCGTGAATACTGATGAGTGCCTGGTAAAGTAGATCAAGAAGGATTAAGGTTAGAAATGTATACCTGAACCATTGAGGAAGAAGATAATACATTAGATAAGAAGAACCTACAATAGATGGCAATGTTAGAACATAAAGAGCTAAAGGATTTGAGTTGGAAAAGTAAAGAGACCTTGATGTAAAAGGTTGTCTCAGTACTATGTGCCATCCCAAAATAATAACATAAAAGAATTTTAAGATGAAGAAAGAAGGAGCATATACGCAGGATGAAGAAGGTGTAAATATTCGATCTAGTATATACAAGAGAGAAGAGATATAAAGTGTGTGGTGAAAGCAAAACCCGCTCAGGAGTAGAACCTACACCACAAGAGAGGTGATAAAAGAAAACCCTGCTCAAGGAGGAAACCCATATCACTAAAAAGTGTGTGGTGAAAGAAAAACCCGCTCAAGAGTAGAACCCACACCACAAAAGAAGGTGATAAAAGCAAACCCTGCTCATGGAGGAAACCCATATCATCAAAAAGTGTGTGGGAAAGAAAAACCCACTTAGGAGTAGAACCTACACCAAAAAAGAAGGTGATAAAATCAAACCCCACTCAAGGAGGAGAACCCGTATCACCAATAAGGATGAAAGTGCCTTGTAGACCCACAGACCTACAAGGAGGCATCCCCCAAGATCTCTCACATGGAAGAAGCCAAGAAAGTGCCTTACAGACCTGCAAACCTGCAAGGAAGGTATCCTTCAAGAACTCTCACATGAAAGAAACCCCAAGAAAGAAGACTCCATAGAGTTAGGAAGCAATGACATGTCTACCCATAGATAGAACATGTCTAAAGTGTCGATACATCTACTCGTAGATAGGACGCATCTAAAAGCAGTGACATGTCTACCCACAGATAGATCATGTCTAAAGCAGTTGGTCACACAGACCAAAAAAATTTCAAAGGGGTCCCTTGAGAACCTGACATGAAAAAAGAGGGGTCCCCTCAAGGGATGTGTTGTTTGAAAGGTGAGATCTAGTCAGGTTTCCCCCAAGCTAGATGTAAATAATTCATTTGACAGAAAGGCTTTCAAAGAGGTGTGTCAGGAACCCTTCAAAAGAGAAAAGGGGTCCACTCAATGGACGCTTCATTTGAAAGACATAAAGAAGAGAGGGGTCCTTAAGGACACACATCTCTTAAATGAGTTATCATTTCCCCCAACATATAGGGGAGGAGAAACATGCAAAATACTTAGAACAGGATAGAGGTAAACCTCAATATCACTTGTCATGCAAAGTAAAGGTAGGTGGATTAATCAAATGGGAGTTTGATGGCACCTGAATCACAAAATTATTGAATTTTGTCCTTTAAGGCTTTACATTTGCTAGTGGAATGACCAAGCACTCAATGGTATGCACAAAAAGGGTGTTTTTCTTCATCATGTTTATGAAATTTCTTGTGTGTGGGAGAAGGAAGGGTGATTAAGCAGTCTTTTAGAAGCTGCAACAAAATACACTCTTGCTCAGATAAAGGATGAGGAGTAGGAAGCAACCCTTTCTCTTGTGAGGAAAGGTTTGACTTCTCACAAGAAGAAGATACGAAGGTAGAAGAAAAAATAATGAGGATCTCCATAGAGAGTGTTATTCTAGCAAGGGGTATCACGCTCCTCTATGGGATCACCATCATCCTTCTTGATAGGACTACCAACATTAACCTCCTTAACACAAGTGTGATCATCTTCCTCAGAAGGAGGATCAACACCAAGAACATTACAATTTGCATCCACATTTCCCTGTGATATAGAAGAATGAACATCTTTGATAGCGAGTGTAGATGATGTTGTCATAAGGTCTAAGTGGATCATGTCAACTTTATATTCCCCAACGAAGGAGTTCGTAAAGTCTAAGGAACCCCAATCATCACTGAGACATGTGTTCCTTTGAGGAGAGGTGGAATGAGCACACTTATGACTCCTTGCTTTAGAAGGATCTTCTTTAGGGACATTTATCTTGAGAGTACCTTTTGTAGTAGGTATTGTTGGAGTAAACATTGATACACTAGAAGAAATTGAAGGAATAAGAGTAGGCACAATCAAAGCTCGACCAACAGCTACCATCTCACATAAGTGCATAGCCTTAGGGTCAACTCTGACTATGACCACTTTATTGTTAGCAATGAACTTAATTAATTTATGCAAGGTAGATCGGACTGCACCCATAGCGTGAATCCATGGTCTACCAAGAAGAAGGTTACACGGCAACTTTTTTTCCATGACATATAAAAGGGTAGGAATAGTAATAGGTCCCAACCTCAAAGGCAAGACTACCATGCCTAGGGATTGTCGACTGACATTATCGAACCCATGGAGGACAAGAGAAGAAGTTTAAGAGAGGATTGGTCAATATTAATCTTAGGTAGTAGATCAATACTACATACATTGAGTTCCAAACTAGCATCAATGAGAGTCCGTCTAATGCCTATCTTATTAATATTGACAACAATAATTAGAGGATCCACTTGCTTCTATACTTTCAGGGATGAGAGATCTTGCAGATAGAACGCGATATTTGGAAAATCTACACAAATATATGCCATCAATGCATTAGCAACCATCAGACTAGTAGAGGAATGCAAGAGGATATTTTTCAAGGCTTCCTAAAGCATACCTTGATAAACTAAGGTAGACTGAAGCAAATCCCATAGTGAGATCTTATCTGGAGCAACCCAAGGTTGCTTGACAAGATCATTATCACTAGGTGCTTTAGTTGTAGGTTTAGGAGCTAAAGGAATACTTGGTTGTTTATTCATTCTACTCTCATAAGTGTGGGCTACCTCTTTATAAGAGGGAGCTAAAGGAATAGTAGGAGGGTCACCATCAAATGGAACACCATCAATAGAACAAACCCTCTTAAGAGAAACACTAGATGGATTCACATAAATAATTGGTCTCTTAGGCCTTTGAGGGGCAGAAAAGACATAAATTACATTTACTAAATCATCACAACTAGTAGAACAATTATTTGAATACATATCCTCAACATCAATCCAAACAGGATCAAATGTGGAATAGTTATTTGAAGGAACATTCTCAACATCGATCGAGGGAGAATCAGATGTGAAAGGAGGTTCAAAATTCACACATGCAACATCTCTAGAAGAGAGTGCATTGGAAAAGAGGCATGAATCATCATTAAAAATTGCAACGTCTCTAGAAGAGAGCGCATTGGAATAAAGAGGAGGTAAAGTAACATCAAGAAAGGTATCAATGATTTTGTCTTCTTGCAACAAAATATCCTCCGAAGAAAGAGGAATTTCATGAGAAGGATCAAAGACACCAAGTGACATGGGAAAATACAAGTCAGCATCCATTAAATGGAATATCATTAAAATTTTGAATAAAATTAGAAACTGGACTAATAAGAGAAGATATTAAATCCATTACAATTTTTTTAGTATTTTCTATGTTTTAGTAAATCGTGCTTTCAGAAGTCTCTGGAGCGAAATTTGAGGTCAGAACTTGCGTCGGTCCCTAAAGTTCATTTGCTAAAGGCACTCATATTTTAGGGATTGAACTAGTTCTCTACGAGACCTTACCAACGGTGCAAATGGTTATGAATTCTGAGCATCGAGTCAAAAGTTATGACCCCACCAAGTAGGGGTAAATAAATTCCTATTTTTTCAAAGAACACTATTCTTCATGTTAGGTTCACCAAAATGTGATATGGGGGGATTCACTACTCATGATTTCTCTTCCTTTAGGGAGCCTCATGGGATGAACTTCCCTACATCACCTTAATGGAACAACACGAAAGTTCTAGAATCCGAAAGAGGTCATAAAGGGTCTCTGGACAAACTAGCAGGCCCTTGACCAAAGGATGTTAGCATAGAAAGCGGACGACAGAATGGTGTGCTAGAATCTCAGAGGAGCATTGGCATCTCGTATGGATCAGAGGATGAGTTTATCACAAAAACACCTAAAGTGACTATTTCTATTCCAAATACTAAGACCACAAAATATAGTAAAATAGCAGAAAGTGATAGAACTTAGATAAAGAAGTAGAAATGACAAAGGTAAGGAGAAGAAAGGAAAGAAATACTTATGAAAATGTGGGTGATGAAGCCTCCACCAAACAAATGTCTTCAAAACCTGCACACAAGAGGGAGAGAGAAATTGTTGGGGCTGTATAGGGGCTTGCCTTAGTCAGACTCCGTTTTAGTGTTCCGACCTCCATGGACAGCCAAAGGAAGAGATAAAGAAGTAACAAAAACAAAAGCACTAAAAAACAATAGTATCCTACTCAACCAAATGATAGAGGAGAGGAGAGGGAAGCTTACCACCTCCACCAAGTGCACTCAAGGATTCTTGGGGGAGAAATGAGAGGAACTCAAGCCTTTGTTGCAATGTTGTAGTCCCATACTTTCTCTACTGATGTGATGGAGTGTTGATGTTGTTGCTGTGAAGTGTAAAGTATTTTGCTAGAATGATTAGAGCTGCCAAGAGTGAGCTCAATGCTATGTGAAGCTTGTGGATGAATTCCAGAAGTGGTGAATATATCTTCCAACCTTTCATCCAACCTCCTAATGCAAGTTCAAAGATTGATTATGGAGTGAGAAATGAAACAACCATATTCAGGTTGGGTGGTTGAAGTAAGGTGTTACAAATCGACCCCCAATGGGAAGTGTAACGCCTCTGCATGCTCTAGACACGAGAATCTATCAGGGACTTAAGTGTGCCACGTAGACGTCTGCACGTCGCACGGGCGTCCTTGACATAAATGCCTCCACTGATGCTCAAAATAGGTGCCAAGTGTGATGCAAGTAGCAAGCTTAGGTGGAATTAAGCCTCTGAACTTGGTTTTTTAAGGTGGACAAAGGAGAAAAGGGGAATTGTACATAGGGTGCAAATTTTCTCTTAGATAGAAGGAAATGCAAAAAGGAAACTAAATGTGGCAATGCGCCAAAGATTTTACAACATTTCAAAAACCCTTAATAGCTCCAATTTCTAATAAAGTGAACATATGTTTCCATACACCATTCATTATTGGAAGGAGAACAAACAACTAAGGCCAATGTAAGTACAAAGTGGATATTCAAATCCTCTTGTGGGAAGCACCCATTCAAGTTCAAATAGAAAAAGGAAACCCAAATTCAAACAAGATACTTTAGATTCTTACAGAGCTATTCCACTTAATACCATAGTATGAAACCACCAAGAACTTTAGCAAGAGATTGAAAGAGTATTAAAACATGATTGGTAATCAATACTTTTATACAACAATAATGAAAACACTGAGCATTTGATATATGAGACTGAGAATAAAACATAAAATAAAGGCCACATGAGCACAATATGATACAACTTTATTCTTGATATTGTTGAAAAATAAAATACTAAGGTTAGATAATAGAACTAAACAATTGTCTTCACATCAATTACAAAAGAGTGATTGGATCTCTGTAATAAATCTGATATATTCTATCCTACTACTAATAATAATATGTCTATCTATTGATCGACTATCCTCTGCTCCAGGAAAATTTCCCTTTAATAAGAAAAGGGAAGCACACAAGAACCAAGCACTCTCTACCACCAAAGTTAAAAAATATAATAGGTGTCATCACTAGACGTCCTCAAACTCTGATAAAAAATTGGATCTAATATGATAATAAAAGTTAAGATATTTCAATAATGGAAGTGGGTGTGACAACTCGACAACCCAGATCTCCACTAGAACTTCGTGCAAGTCTTCCTATCAAAAGGAAGATATAGTTGTAAATGCTCACCTAAATCCAACCTAATTCACTATAGGTGATAATGGTGATAGCAAAAGAGGCCAACTCTAGGAGCAGTGAAGGAACAAAAGGTGCCACCACCCAACAACATTAGTGAAAACATTTATGTAATGGTGAAGAGACTTGCTCAACAAACATGGCAGATAGGTAGGCATTCTTCAAAAAATGGGAGAGTAGTTTGGAGGAAAACACCTATGAGACACATGTACATCTTTGGGCCAAAGAGAAATAAAATCCCAAAAAGGCAGTGCAACCACTGCATGGTGCAATTGTGCACCTTTTCACCAAAAAACATCCCACAACCTCCAAAAAGATGCGCCAAAGTGACAAGTGGTAGGATGAAAATGCAAGCTGAAAAGATATGAGGGCCTTGAGGCTGAAAGAACAAAGTGAAGAAAAATAAACACTTAAAGAGAAAAATGCTCCATAGTTTTTGCAACTCACAAGGGGCCTTTGTCTATGGAGGCATGAACCTAGAGAAACATAACATCATAAAAGATAGACAAATCTATGATTTCTTAGAGTTTGGGGAATGTAGAATGTAGAAACTCCCAATATTCCTTAGAAAGAAGCACCAACATGTGTAGCATATTTGAAGCCTGATCGAGGTCAAATATTTCCTTGAAGGAGATCTCCCCATTTTTCATGGGTTGCTCCAATGAGAGAAAAGAGTCGAGCCAAGGGGAGCAACATATTCTCAATCTCTTCAGTTGTAGGTGATGATCTCAACTTTTCAAGCTCTGACTGGTCTTGTTTCTTGGCCTTTAAGGCCTGTTTGAGTTTCTCTTAAATGAGTATTGCTCCATCAGGTGAAAACAAAGAGGGGAAACCTAGAAGAACTAAGGCTTCAAAATCCTCTTTTATCTCACTGATCTTCTTGGTTAGCGCTAGTTGATAGTTCTTACTCTTCTAGGTGGCTTGGCTAAATGTGATGAATTCATTTGCCTTCCTGGTAGCTACTCTTCATTTTGGAATCCCAATGCTCATTGGAGTCTCATTAGTTTCTTTATACAACTTGGTTATTAGACTGGTTCACTCAAAAAATTGAGGGGTGACTATACTCAAGATTTGGTCAACTATTGGGCTGACCTTTGCATTCAACTCCTATGCATTAGCTATAAAACTCAATGCTCACCTTAGGGTCATCGTTGCAACTTTAATTATTTCCCAATGGGAAAATAACAACCTTTGTACAACTAGGAGGAGTTCATACCTTCTTTCCATAGTCAATTCCTGCTAGAACTGAGACTCTTTAACTCGTAATTCCTCCTTCAATTCATTGACCTTTGTTCAAGCCCACTGAAGTTCATCTGTTGCCTAGGACCGGGCACTAGTAAACTCACATTGCATTTTGTCCTTCTCTTTCTCAAACTGCTTGCTTAGCTACTTAGTTCGGTCCATGGCTTCAAACCATTTATCTTGCATTTCCAGCAGATTTCTCTACAATTCTACACATTATTTTGCCGACCTGAAATGTCAGTGAACTCTTTTTGATTTTGCTGCAATTCCTCTATAGCCTTTTTCATTTAGACCTTTACCTCTTCAATAATTTTGCACTCGATTTCAACCTCACATTTAATCTTCTCAAACTCAGCTAAAAGTTGATCCTTTTTAGTTTAAGCAGCTTGAAGTGATGTGGTCGCTTCTCCTTGTATGTCTCATCCCTTCCTAAGGCGGGTGATATGTATATCTTTTTCTTTTAATTCTACCTATTTCCTATCAATTATTTCTTTTAAATTGTCCAACTTTGTCTCTCACTTCTTTAATTTCTTTTCTAACCTTGTGTAATTAGTATACACCACCTTTTGTGTGGATTTGGCGAGGCCAATTTTATTGTGGGGGATCACTTCATTCTTGTTTAGACCTACGTTCTGGGTCTCAGGGTTCTCATACTACATCTCCCCTTTGAGCTTGGAGGCCAATGACTTCATATCTGAAACCATCAAGGACCTCTGTTCTTCATCAAAACATGCCTCTAGCCTTGTGGAAGCCAGAGTCATCACAACCTTTGCTAATTTCTTCTACTCTGTCTCCTTCTAGGCCTATCTAGTTAACTCTACTCGAGTCTAGAGATTTTGTAAGGAATCAATACTTTATGTAGCAATGGGGACACCATGAGGAAGGCCATAAAGGGTGGTGTAGGGTGTGATTTTGGATGCTTGAGCTTGGGGAGAGAAAAAAGGGAAAGCTATTAGCAAAAAGGCAGTATGTCTCATAGATGTTGTGTCAAATGCAAAGTACTCATTAGGGTGATAGGTGTAGTAGTTGAAAATAGTGGCATATGCCCAGAAGCATTAAATGGTTATGAAATTTGTAGTATGGGTGGTTTCAAAGATGAAACATGGGCCTCAAATAAAGCAATTAAAGTGTCTACCATAGCTATAGTGGAAGACGTGTGCTCAACACACAAGGGTTCCATATGAGGCTCATTGGAAAACACAGGAGGGCATATATCAAGGATAAGTAGATTGAAATTGGCTAATGGGGGGTTTTTTTTGTAGATGAGGGGCATGTAGCTACTAATGATGTAGTGGAAAAAATAATAGTAGGTGTGAAACTTACCTAGATTGAAGGGTTCAAAGATACTTGTGGAGAAAAGTCCACTTCTTCTCCTTCCTTTTCCACCCGAGTATTCAATTCTCCTTCTCTTTATAGAGGGCATATTGGTCACTTCAAACCCTTTGGTGCCCAACCTTGATGAACCTTGGGCTCCCTGAACTGTTGAAGACTTCCTTGTAGATCAACAGGTCCATTTTTCCTTTGTTGAAATACTGGAAAAATATGAAACTTTCTATTGATTTTTCCATGCTACTTTTTGTTTCCCTTTCCTAGCTTCAGTCACAAAGGTGGTGAGTTGATGATCTAGACATTCTCTTGTTCAAGGTCTTGATCAGTTTCTACATCTGGGTCAAAACTACCCTCTTTATCATAAATATCCTCAAATTCTTCATTCATGGGGATGGCACCACACAAGGGGGTCTTTTACTTTGTTTTCTATCGATATCTCCATAAATTAGTTGCTTTCATTTTGTACCACCCCTTCTTCCTTAGTTGTGCCTTGAAAGACTTGTTCATTTGGAGGCCTAGGTTGAATTATGCTATTATTTGGTAAAATACAAGCCATGGAGACTGCACGAATGGTATAGCTATTGGATATTGCTAACATGTGGTTGTCATTGATGTCAACACTATTGGCATTAATGTCTTTAAGGCTATATATGTCAAGGATATTGAGAAAATTTTAATAAAATAAGTTTCAAGTTGTCGATGGTGCAATGAAGTTCAAAATGGTGGCTAGCTTAGTATAATGATGATAAGAGTTTGTGGATCAAAGGGTTTGTTGACAAGTATATCTAGTTTATCCACATGAAGTTTTAGAGGTTTGCATGAAGATTTGATTAAGTTATGATTATATGTGTTCTGACAGCTGTTCTATTGCTTTAGTTGGTGTTCTTGAAAGAAGATGATGTGATTCTAGTAATTTAATTTGTTGTGGATACTTCTATGATGATTGATGATGCTTGTGGATGTTTCTAGATTGTGCTATATTTGTGTTGTTGGTCCACATTGATCATTGGGTTCGCGATTGGTGATTTTCTTTTGTGATTTCATGTTTTTCATGATCATGGCCGACAGGGTTATTGTAGCGTGTTGTGGATCTTTGAGGCATATTTGTTTAAGGTGTTTCATGTTTGAGACATTTTTTTTGGGTCCTTACTATGTTTTGTCCAACATTTTTTGGTGCATAATGATAATTGTTTATTGATTTGGGCCGACAGTTTGTACAAATTTTATATTTTGTTGGGCTGACATGTAGTTGATGTTATCCTTAGTTGCAAATATATATGATCGATTGTTTATACCATTTGAAGGTGTGGTGTGTGATTTATGTTGAGTGCTATGTGTGAATAATGTTCTAATATTTCAAAGGCAGAAGTAAAGTGTGAAGAAGAGTGAGCAAAAGAAAGTGTTTATGTGCTTAACCAGAACTGTAATCAGGCATTAGAAGATGTTATTTTCTTAGTTCAAAATGTTTTGAATGTAATTTGAATGTGACTATAAGATAGTGAGTCTTCCTTTGGGTATTAAGCCTTTTGTATTTGAGCAGTGAGCTCTAGGTAGTGTTCTCGAATGCATGTGCATTCCCCATTTATAATACTTTTATACTTTTAACAAAGTATAATCTTGTGGATTAACCTCCACTGTTATTTTTCCCCTAATAGGGTTTCCATGTAAAAAATCTTGGTTTTATGTGTGTTTTTGATGTGGTGATGGTTTATGCTTTCATGTTTATTTATCAGATTTGAGAATAAGTTTAATAAGTATAATTTCTGTGACAACTGATTCATTCCCCCCTCTCAGTTTTTTGCTCTTCTGTTGTGAACAATTCATATCAGAGCAGGTTCCTCAGAAGAATTTTAATAGCTTGAGGTGATCTGGGATGTTGACATATAAGAAGGATATTCCGAGATTTGATGGAACTAATTATTCTCTATGGAAGACTTGAATGGAGTGTCCTATGAGATGCATTGGTGAAACTTATTGGACAATTACAAAGAATAGGTATAGCATCCCACATAATGGTCCTTCTACTTTAGGTGAGATTAAGGAAGCTGAGTACAATATCAGGGCTAAGGAAGCATTGTTGAATGCTTTGTCTAATTTTGAGATGACAAATGTAATGGAGTTGAAGACTACTTATGAGATCTAGAAAAAGTTGGAAACTTTGTATGAAGGTGATACCCATGTGAAGATTGCTAAGCTGCAAAGCCTAAAAGGGAAATATGAAATGCTGAGAATGGGTGAAGATGAGAACATCACTTCTTTTATGCAGAGTGAATGAACTTGTGTGTAGTATCAAATGTGTTGGTGGAACATTGGAAGAATTAGATATTTTTGCTAAAGTGCTCAGATCCTTGCCTGTTGCTTACAAAAACAAAGCTGCTACTATTGAGGAGATCCGAGCAGTGACAAATGTAACTAGAGACATGTTGATGGGTAAGCTTACTACTTTTGAGTTAGGTGAGTTTGATGAATCTCTTCCTTAGAAAAAATCTACATTCAAAGCTACTATCTCTAGAAAAGATAAGCAGAGATATGATCTAGGAAAAATTTCTAGAAAAATGTCCAAGTATGAGCAAGAAATGAGAGAGATTGAAGAAGAAGAGAGAAAACTAGATGAGCTTGAAGCACTTATTGTTAAGAGGGTAGCCAGAGGAGAAGGTAAGTATAAAGATAAATTTCCTCTTAAATGTTTTTTCTTGTAATAAGACGGGTCATTTTTCCTCAAGGTGTCCGGAAAGAGTTCCTAAGCCAAGACCTAATAAGCCTAGATTCCAAATAAAGTGTTATTATGTTGTTGATGAAGGTGTGACAAATGATGAATCGGATAAAGGGAATTTAAGTGAGGATGAATGGGTGTTTATTGCTATCAAGGAAAATGATCTAGTACCTAATGAATCTGCTAGTTGCACAAATGTGGAGAAAGCTCTAGCTACCAGAGTTGAAGAAAAAGATGAATGGGTGACTGACAGTGGATGCTCTCATCACATGATAGGTGATAAAAGTAAATTTGTGAGCTTGGAAAAGTATGATGGTGGTGTTGTAAGATTTGGTGATGAAAAAGCTAGTGTAATCCATGGCAGAGGATCTGTTTCTCTTGATGGTAAGCATAATATTGATGATGTTCTATATGTGGAATGTTTGAAGCATAATCTCTTAATTGTTGGATAGATGGTTGATAAGGGATACAATCTTTAATTCAAGAATGGAAAGTGTAGAATATTGGGGAGTTCCAAAAATGTGATTGCATCTAGTATAAAAAAAAAAGGTAATATCATTCACCTAAGTGTTACTAGTAAAAGTTATCTGATTGCTCAAGTTGATGAAAGTTGGTTGTGGCATAGGAGAATGTGTCATGTAAACTTTGATAATATTATCAAGATAAGTTATACTCAAGTAGTGAGAGATCTTCCTAAGTTGATAAAACCTACTAATACTATATGCAAGGAATGTCAATTAGGGATGAAAACTAGAGTTTCATTCTAGAGAAAACAACATTGTTCAAATGAAGTGTTGGAGCTTCTGCATACTAACTTGTGTGGTCCTTCTAGAGTTATAATTTTATGAGGAGATAGGTATTTCATGTTACTTATTAATGATTATTCTAGATTGATGTGGGTTACTTTCTTAAGAGAAAAATTTGAAGCTCTAGAGAAATTCAATATTTTAAAGGCTATGGTTGAGATAGAGATAGGTCGAAAGATTAAATGTCTGAGATCAGATAGAGGTGACGAATTCACTTCTGGTGAGTTTACTTCTTTTTATGAAGAACATGGGATAAAGAGACAATTATCTACCTTGTAGACCCCTCAGCAAAATGGAGTTGTGGAAAGGAAGAACATGACAATTCAAGAAGCTACTAGGACCATGATTTTGGAAGGAAATGTTCTACATATCTACTGGAGAGAAGCTATGAGTACTATCATTTACACTCTCAACCGGGTACATGTCAAAGGTGATACCGATAAGACTCCTTATGAGCTATGGTATGGTCATAAGCCTACTATTAGATACTTCAAAATATTTGGGAGTAAATGCTATATCAAAAGAGATGAAGATATAGGAAAGTTTGATGCTAGAAGCGATGAAGGAATATTTCTTGGTTATTCTACTAAAAGTAAAGCCTACTGGTGCTACAATAGGAGATTGAGGAAAGTAATTGAAAGTGTTAATTCCAAGGTTGATGAAGACACAGTTAGACCATCCAAAACCTATGGATATGATTCACATGATTAGAATGATAGTTTAGATAAAGGAAAGAAAGTTCAAACTCTAAATCAAGTTCAGATCATTCCGGTGAATCCAGAAAATCAAGAGGAAGAAACTAGTGAAAGTGTAGAAGTGAGATCACAAGAGCCTGAAGTTCAAGAACACCCTAAGATTCCAAGGTATGTAAGAATAAATCATTCAAAAGATTATATTATTGGTGATAAGAATAAAGGTGTTCAAACTAGGAGAAGAATTGCAAAAGAATATTGTTTGATCTCAAAGACTAAGCCATATAGTGTCAATGAAGCATGCAAAGATGAACATTGGGTGGAAGCAATGAAAGAAGAACTACTACAAATTGAGAAGAATGATACATGGATTCTTGTCCCTAGACCTAAGGACAAAAATGTAATTGGAACTAAATGGGTCTTTCAGAACAAACTGAATGAGCAAGGTGAAGTTGTTAGAAACAAAGCAAGACTTGTGTGTAAAGGATATTCTCAGATGGAAGGAATTGAATTTGAAGAAAATTTTGCTCTTGTTGCTAGGATTGAAGCTGTGAGACTATTTCTTTCTTATGCTTCTTACAAAAACTTCAAGGTTTATCAGATGGATGTCAAGTCAGCATTTCTAAATGGTGAACTAGAAGAAGAAGTGTATATTGAGCAACCTGATGGATTTCAATTGACTGATCAGGGAGATATGGTTTTTTAGTTGAAGAAAGCATTATATGGACTTAAGCAAGCCCTAAGAGCATGGTATGCTAGATTGGACAAGTATTGGTCAAAGCTTGGATTTAATAAAGGTAGTGTTGATAGTAATTTGTATTTCAAGATTGATCATGATAAAGATTTGATTGTTGAATTCTTTGTTGATGATATCATTTTTGGAGGAGATGATAGTTTGTGCATGAAGTTTGTTGATGAGATGCAGAGTGAGTTTGAGATGTCTATGATTGGAGAAATGGAATTATTCTTGGGATTTCAAATTACTCAGCTAGATAGAGGAATCTTTATATCTCAGTCCAAGTATGTGAAAGAATTGCTAAAGATGTTTGGTATGGAAGATTCAAAGCTAGTTGGTACCCCTATGGTAACCAGATGTAAGTCAACAAAAGATGATGATTCTCCTAAAGCAAATCAGACTAGATACATATCCATGATTGGTGGATTGATCTATTTGAATCAAACTAGAACTGATATCATGAATGTCATATGCATTGTTGCAAGATTTCAAGCTGATCCTAAGGAATCTCATGTGACAGCTGTGAAGAGGATTTTCAGGTACTTGAAGGGGACTGTTGATTTTGGCCAATGGTATCCTAAAGATGAGCTTACTTTGAGTTCTTTTATTGATGCTGATTGGGCAGGAGATGTGAATGAAAAAAAGAGTACTAGTGGTGGTACATTTTTCTTGGGAAAGAAGTTGATTTCATGGTTAAGTAAGAAGTAGAATGTCATTTCTTTATCTATTGCAGAGGTAGAATGCATTGTTGCTGCTAACAATTGTACTCAAGTATTGTGGATGAAGCAAATGTTGAAAGATATTAGATTTGTGAATGATGAACCTATTGCTATATTCTATGATAATTCAAGTGCAATTAACATTTCTAAGAATTCGGCGCTGCATTCAAAAACCAAGAATATATCTATCAAGTTTCACTTTTTGAGAGAGAAATTGAGTGAAAAGGAAGTCATATTGGAGTATGTGCCCACTAAGGAATAGATTTTAGATATCTTTACCAATCCCTTTCCTAAGGATACTTTTGAGTATTTCAGAGGGAAGCTAGGGGTGATTACCCCTCCTAATCAAAATTAAGATGCATTGAATTGCATCAGTCTATGCATTTCATAGTCATATCTTGTGATCCAAATTGATGTTGTGGTGGCTGCTACTCAGGGGGAGTAGTTAGATGTTCAAAAATGTGGTTCAGAGCTTGTGTGGAGAAAGATAATGTGTATCTTTGTCATTTATTTCAAAGGGGGAGAAGAGTCATGTGAAAAACTATGAAAGAGTTAAGGAGAAAAAGAGTCAAAATCTAAGGGGGAGAAAGTACTAAGAGAAGTTTCATTGATGGTGTTTTTCAAATAATGTGTTCCCATCAATGTCAAAGGGGGAGATTGTTGGATATTGCTAACATGTGGTTGTCATTGATGTCAACACTATTGTCATTGTAGACATCGAAAATATACAGATTGATATCGCACACTCGATCCTGATCTACTAACATCACTTCATCCTGGATCATCCCTCTGTCTAACCATTTAATCAAATAGCCTTATTTGATTAAAGTCATCATAATTCCCCTTTTAATTAAATAAATCCTTCGATTTAATTAAATCATTGTCTCTATGTAGTTAGCTAGGTCATTTCATCTTCCTATCTTTATTTAATTAAATAATCCATATTATTTGATTAAATTTCTAAAGTTCATCTAATTAAATTAAATAAATCAAACATTTATCTAATTTAATCTAACATCACCCCTTTTGGTTAAATAAATCAAAATATTTATTTAACTAGGTCTTAATCATTTTCATCTCTTTTTGATTCATTCCAATCCTAAAATCTAAATCAAATGGTCAAATCAGCTAAATATCCCCTTAAATTAATCAAATCCTGATTAATTTAATCCTAATCACTCAAATCCTCTAGATTTTGAAACTTGCACAATTAAATCATTTAGTTTATTTATAAATCATCTATTTTCATTCAAAAAAGGCATCAACGATGGAATATTCCTCAAATTTGAAATCTCCCCCCAAAAGGACTTGTCCCTTCCAACAAAGGATTTAAAATATCCCCCCTCATCCTTCAAGCCATATTTTGAATTTGAATCTCCCCCCTCTTTGCACATTCTTGAAAACTTGCACATCCTCCATCCACTCATAGGTTGACAAGTGGCATCTTGCCATTGGATGAATGTTAGTCCCACATTGCTCTATTTTGGACATTCATCCATCTTGGCATTCTATAAATAAGAGGCTCATCCTTCATTTTAGGCATCCACAATTTGAGTAAACTTACTATGCTCAAATTATTAGCAAATTCCATCCATCATCATTGAATATTAGCTAGGTTATGCAGATTTTTCTATTGGAGCACTCACCATTCTTCATCAAAGTGGATCATTCATCAACATTCATCAAGCTTGCATCTTAGGGATTGGGAAAGGGACAATTTTCACATCAAATTAGCACCAATTCCCCCATGGGATCATATGTTTTCTATTTTAATTAGGATTGAATCTATATTCTCTTGTTTCATTGTGTTCTTCATTGTTTTCTTTCCTAATTTGAATTTTGTAAATGGATTTCATGGGGAATCCTTGTTCTTACTTGCAATCTCTAACTCAATGTGTTTATTCATTGTGTTTTGTAGGTATTAGGATTGGGGTTCACACATTTGGCGCTAGAAGGAGGGAAACATCTCATTCTTTACCACTTTTCTCACAAAATTCTATGTTTTTTCTTGTACACAGAAAAATTCCTATGCTGAGAGCTCAACATCGCTGTTTTAGCACTGCTGACTCTTTAGCGTCACCATATAGCGCTGTTGGAAACTCAAATTGTGACATTGGAGTCTTCCCGCCCAAAAATTTGAATTTCAAACTTCACCACTTGACCGTTCTAACTTGCTGGACTTTTCAAAGAAATCAAACTGCGATGCTGAGAAAAAGTGCAACGCAGTTGAGCTCACTGTCCCTGACATAGAGTGACGCTGACTGGTAAGCAACACTGTACAACACCACTAAGAAATCAAACTCTGACGCAGTCATGGGTTGCACCACTGGCAGGGAGTAAAAAGTGGAAATTTAATTTTAGCGCGTTCTTTTGGTCATTAATGAGTTTATCTTCTATTTTCTACTTTTTAATCTCTATATTTTGTAGAATCTGACTGGTTTTCTCTCTTGTAGGTTGGAATTGAAAACGAAATAGGGAGAAGCATGAGGATGATATTTCATCAAATCAAAGTGTTTTTAAACACTTTAGTGTTTGCTTAACACTTTTAAGAAATTGTTATCACTTCTTTCTTAGGACACTAATTTCATTTGGGTTTAAAAATAATCTTTTCAATTTTTGCAAAGGGTTTAAAATGAACATTAGGATCACAACTAACTAGAGTTTGTTTCTTTGGTTAACAAATTGTACAAAATTTCTATCATTTGTCCTTTGGTGCTTTAAAACGAATTCATTATTGATTTGTGGGATCTAAAATGAACATGTGCTACATTGTTTTGTGAGAGCTTACTTGAACTAACTTCATTGGAAAAGGACGTATGCGCTTCTCTCGCGCTTTATAGCGATCTTGAGAATCAAAAGGCCTTTTTCATGATTTTAGGTTGAGATAAAGCAATCACCTCCACACTTCGTTTTGGGTTTAAGAATTGAACAAAATCTTGTGTGAGTGTGAGTAGGGGTATTATTGCGTACATTCTCTCTCTTTGTTGCAAACAAAGATTGATCAAGTTACGGATATTTCCTTTGCTCACTTTTGTTTATCCTAGAGGACCTACCTTGGGGAAAAAGTACTCACCCAAGGGAACGAATCAACCAGTAACACTCTAAAGCCAAGAGTATTTCCAACTGGGATATAAATGTGGGTATTGGAGTAAACACCAATATCACGTAGTTGATTCTAACGAGATGGATCTGAAAGGGAACTCTTGCCATGTGGTTCAATCTCTAAGAATGAAAAGTCCTTATTAAAACCCATGTTCTAGAATTGTCAAAATCCTTTGATCTATTTGTTGGTGCAAGAACAGTCATTCTGAAGCCACCCCACACTTTTACGGTCTTTTAGTAGAAATGGAAAGCATGCCATGGGAGTTTCAAGGGTGTTGATGCTTGGCTACCCCAGTTGATGTTAATGAGCCATGGAGGGGAGCCAGTGGGGTCAAGAATCTAACCATTCGCTAAAGATAAGCATAGTTGGACTTGTCCAAGTGGGAATCCAAAAAATATTGTCTTTCACATCCATAGGGTTGTACTTATTCTTGGGTTACAAAATTCTTTGCTTGTTCAAAAACATCTTGAAAACAAACACTTAACATCCTCATCAAAATTTTAAACCATTTAGGAGGCAAATACAATTGACCAAATTCATGTGTTATTGCTTTCCCTTGGGATTCACATCCTTAGATGTTTCTAGACACTTGAACTTACATCTCAATTTTCCTACTAAAGATCAACAATAGGTAACCCTTGCCTTGGATTCATCAAATTTCCACATAACATACTTTGTGGGATTTGAAGAAATTGGGACATTGGACATCTAGTTTGGAAAACCTAATCAAAGAAGTTTTTGTGGTAAAAGCAATTCACTAATCAAGATGAAATCAATTGAACCCCACACATGTGCTTGTTTATCTATTGTCTTATGGTCTTTTGAGCAAACATTGATCTTTTGTTTTGAAGGGAAAAGCATGCTCTTCAAAACCTTGGCCTTGTAAACAAATCCTTCTTAGGTTCATTTGGGATCAAAATCAAACAATTCATCCATTTCAAACATTTATCATCCCATCCCAAAAGCAACTTTGTAGCTTTGGAAACATCATTATCTAGACTTGGGTACATCCTTAAACCAAATCAAAAATCACCTTGTTTAATTAGGAGTATGGGAATGCATCCTTTCTCATACCTCTAGTTAAATTAGCACACCTTTGAACAAGTTTATCCTAAAGATCACATCCAACATCTTAAGGTTTACAAGTTTATTATCCAATCAAAACCAAACAAAATCAAATCCTAAAGTCTAGCATTGATCCAAAGTTCCTAAGAAAAACAACACTCATATCATTCACCCCTTTTTAATCCTTCATCTCATCATTGGTCCTAAACACCTTAGAGGTTAGTTTTGCAGCAAAGTCAAAACACAAGAAGAACATGGAATATAAACGGGATCCATACATCATGAGTAAACCAAGTCAACTAAACTTTCAAAGCCTTGCAATGCCGATTGATTATCAACACTCACATCTATACAATCTATACTTGGGATCATTATCTCTTATAAACCTCAATGGTACAACAAATGTGAGTATGCCTAGTCAAGAGTTTGGAACACCTTTCTCGATGGTAGATTTAAATCCAAGTCCAAACTTACAAATCTATCAACCAAACACCCAATGCATGAGTCTTCCACAAACAAACGACATCATCCCACCAAATCCATACATACCAAATACAACTTTTCCAAACATGAACATTTTGAATCCAAACTTGGTAAACTTTGGGATGGATATATTTTTGAATCATATGAATATTGTTCAAAGTCCAAAAAAGATGTTAATGACTCCAAGTCAAGGTAACACCATACAAAATCAAAGTTACCTAAATCAAGGCAATGTGATTCCCAACATCAACAATGTTAAATTTCAACCCATAGTGCCAAATCTAAACATCATCCCAAGTCAGAACATTGTCCAAAATCAGTTTGTCCATGATCCCATGCAAACACCACAAATGTACATCCCAAATCTAATTGAATAAAAGCCAAATCAAGGGATTCAAATTCAAAATCAAGATCAAATTTTGCTAGAACAACTTGCTTCACATGCCAAACTAATTGAATTATTGAGCCAAGAGATATCTTCACTCCAAAATCAATACACTCTTCCATTGGTTAAACCATGTCATCAAAGCATTGAGTTGTGTCCACAACCACATCAAGAACAATATCTCCAAAGTCAAGAGATTGGATATGAAGATCAAAAACATCAATAACAAACCCAATCACCACATCTTGAAGATCAATCACCACATCTCCAAAATCAACCACCACAAGGTCAATTAAAACTGCAAATCTCACAAAGTAACAAATGAAAATATACACCACTTGGGAGACCAATTGAATCAGTCCTTCAACAATTGGTACAAGAAAATCTCATCAAGCTCCCTATCTATGGGAACTATCAAGAACCCCTAGTTAAACTACCTGGGTATAATGAGAAGCGCCATTGTGATTTTCACAAAAAAAAGGGACACACAACATCAAGTTGTATTCAACTCAAAAATCTCATCCAAGACCTTATTGATCAAAAGATAATCACTATTGGGGACAATGATCCAGATCTATCCATCAATGAACACCTTGAAGATGTTTCCACCTCATCTAATGATCAAATTAACATACATCAAGAGTCACTTTTCAATCATGATCAAAATCCACCAACAATACCCAACAATGATCCAATTCAAGAAATGTCAACATCATTTGACCCTATGATCAACTCACCATACATCAAGAGCCACTTTTTAGTGATCTATTTCAAGGAGTGTTAGAATTATTTGATCCCATGGACATAATCTATGATCCATCAAAAAATGATCAAATTGAAAATGTCTCTACATTTCCTTATGGGTTAGAGGGCATATCTCAAGAATTTATTCCAAAACACGATCAAAATATTTCACCAAGGTCTATCAATGGTCCTTTCCAAGATATGTTGACCCCTTTTGACCTCATGATTATAGATATTGAAGGAGTTCTCAACTCAACACTTGATCTAAGCCCACTAAAAGATCAAGAGGATAATGAACCACTTTCCATTCCTAATGAAGATATCCTAGAACCCTTTGTAAGAAATCCATCCTTTGAAACTGACCCATGTCAAGAATTCGATCCAAAGCATGTCAAAAGCAACTTTGAAATCATTCAAGATCAAGAATTTGTATGTTCAAGATACTACAATAATCTAATGGACACTCTCCTATCTATGCAAGATGATCATATCCATGTAGCACATACTCCTCCATCTACCCACGAGATGCTTTCTATAGATGGACACATAGATGATCTTCATTCAGAACATGATTCCTTTACTCCTGATATTATTACACAAAAAGAGCAGGTTATTGGTTCCTACAGTCAAACAAAGTTGTCAACATCAGGATCAAATATATCCAAAATCCAGACTGAAGACATCATGTATGAAGATATCCAACATTAGCCACTCAAAGAAACATGTTAGACAAAATAAGATATTTCAGAGTCAGCAAAGCAACAAATTGAAACAACATCACCTACATTGGTTATTTATTAGAGAATTCATTCTAAACAAGAGGTCTCAAAATAGGTAGAATCAAATCATGAAGGTAATACTTCCACAATACTGGGGGAAACTATGTCTCAAGAAAATGTCAACATAGGGAGCATGAAGAATCCTTATGATGAAACAAGTGCCAATACTACAACTAGCCATGTCATGAATCTTCATCCACCCATCACCTCATCCATGAATTGGGACCAACATCAAAAGAAATATTTGAATCAAAGCACAAAGAATGTTATCAAAGAAAAAGAAGCAAAGAAGAATAATGGACAAATCAAATACAAGTGGATACCAAAAAATACAAAGAAAGATCATCCCTATCAAACTCCATCAGCCAAAGAAACTATGGGGAAAAATAAAAAAGGGAAAAGTATCCATCAAAGATGTCCACAAAAGAAAAATCAAGGTTTTCAAGTGACGTACAAAGTGTATCAAGCAGTTGGTCCTAATTCCATGCACACTTTTGTATCCACCCATCAGTGCTCAACTTCCCAAGTTTGGAGAGTCAAAGGTTCCAAAATGTCAACCAATCCATCTCTTATCCCTAAACACACTCCATCCATGCCTCCACACATGATATACAATTCTCAAATTAACCATGTATTGGCAACGACCCTTCATCATAAGGATTCTGAAGGCACTCTATCACGATGTGCACACAGAGACAGAGTTAACCCTGGTATCAATAAAGAAAATCAAGAATCCCAAAAGTTGCATTCAAGTGCACGTATCTTAGCAAAACAACTTCTTCAGGAAGGATATCGATGGCACATTATGACATGGGAATATACATCAACACCACTAAATGGTTTAGTATGAGCTTAAAATCTTTCAGAAAAATACAAAAAATAAAAAAGTATGAAAATACAAAAAAATCAGAAAAAGGATTGAAAACAGTAAAGAAAAAAATTGTCCTCTAGTGAAAACCACTTCGGTGGCACTTTGGGTAGGTACCATGATGAAAACCTGGAAAACAGGCATCATGTGTAGAATCAAGCATCTACGTGCGCTAGTTCCGATGAAAGCATCTCATCCCATCTGTAATAAATCTAGCATTCCATCCATCTTATATCCATAATAAATCCATTCATCCATAAACCATTTATCCAATCCATTTTCGCCCATCTACATACATAGTCTGAGTTATCTTGATCTTGATGAAAGTTTGGTGCACACTTTATGCTTGCTTATGGTAAACATATTGACATGGGCCATTTTCATTGATCCTATCCTACCCAACATTATCTGCGCCATGAAGCATTATCCAAATGAGCATTCTTTATCTGAACACCTTATCTTATCACAAGATAATCCATATCACTCAATCCATACATCTATCTGAGCATCCACACATGGAATTCCATACATTGCTAAACACTAGGGGAAAATATTTACATCTTGCCTCGGGAATAAATATTGATATATATCCTCCAACTTATGTGGTGATCTGAGCAATGACAAATGTGAAATCAAATTGGTCCATCACTTGTGAGCAAAAACCCAAATCACTAGCCCATGGCATATTTTGATGAGAACATGTCCTTATCAAGCTTTATCTTTCATTGAACATAAATCCAAACAATCACTATCAGTCGCATCTAATGTGTGCTTCAACATCACATCAAATCATCCAAAACATATTTTGTTCCAAACCAAGCTTCATCAATCTTGATAAAATAAAATCCAATCAATCTATCATCATCTTGGGATATCCATCCTAATCCTTGTGTTGCTTAACACTATCCTTGCATTGTTGTGTATCCTCAACAATGTTATCATCATCAATCCATTGATCCGATCAATCAACCTTAGCTTGGTTTTCAACAAAATCCCAAAACATATCACTGATATCCTCACACACATCCATATCCAAATCGTCAAAATCATGCAAAAAATCCAAAAACATTCAGAAAAACAAGAAAATCCAAAAACACTCAAAAAGTCAAAAAAACATCAAAAACATGATATCCAAACTACGTCATCTTTGAGCTTAAATGTAGGAAAGGATAATCTTTGATCAGCCCCCGAGACATCAAAATCCAAAAACATTCAAAACCCGAAAACATTTAAAAATTTGGAAAATCAAAACATTTGCAAAATCTTCAAAAATACCAAAAACAGCCTCAAAACATTTCAAAAAGATAAAAAACATTAAAAAAAATCCAAAAAATCCATCCGTCCCATTTCGCTTTCACCCACGATAATCAATCATCCATAATAAATCAACCATCACACTCACCCTTTGGAAAAAAAAAAAAACAAGTACAACAATCAGCAAAAGCAAGCTTCAAATATAAAATCAAAAGAAAACTTCAAACTTTTAAACACAAAATCAAACTCTTGATCATTCACAAACATGTCAATCAACTTTATATCAAAATCCTATCAAACAAATTATCAAACCATCATCATCCTATACAATGCATGTCCTAGGATATATCGTTCTGACAATGGGCATCATTTTGGACATCACCTTGGATTTTTATCCTATCAAAACACATCCCTTTGGCTAAGGGTATTAAGAACATTGACTTGTTTGTTTACTTGATCTTTTCTTTTGATTTATCTTATTGCGCTCATTCCAATGACCTCTCGATGATGTCTAATAAAAATGAGTTTGAGAGAAAGGAATGGGGCAATGATCATTATCTTTTGTCTGCTGTGCTTGTTGGACATTCTTGTAAAATAAACTTGGTGAATACTTGCTTTGTTAGGTGCATCCTAGCAAGGTTTTTGTATGTCAGGTGTGAACAAGAATACTTCTATCTATTTGTTGAGTCAAAGTCCATCACACTAGGTGCAACACCATCTTGGTTCTTTATACCCTGATGCATCGTGCCTATGTGTGTTATTAAACATAAGGTGATTGGCCCTTTTAAAATCTCAACTCCTCGGTAAGAAAATCATCATCATCATCATTATCATTATCATCATTATCATCATCTCTAATAAAGTTAGCTTGTTGGTGTCTCTTGTCATAATTTTATTTTCTTCTTACTTCCCTTCATGCTAACATGGTACCATGACAATTAATCATAAATCATCGATAATGCATCCATCCTACATCCAAAAACCATCAAAATACTGCATAATGCATATCATACCATATAGAAAGCATTAATCATACCACATGCATTCATCCCCATCATTGCATAATATAGATTTGTTATTCTAAACATCTCATAAACCATACATTTATCACCCATACACATAATCATAAAAGCATCATCATATCAAATCATGTGCATACATATCTGTGTGAACCCCAATCCTAATACCTGAAAAACAAAGAGAACAAACATCTTAAGTTAGATATTGCAAGAATGAACAAGGATTCCCCATGAAATCCATTTACAAACTTCAAATTAGGAAAGAAAACAATGAAGAACACAATGAAACAAGAAAATATAGATTCAATCCTAATTAGAATAGAAAACACATGATCCCATGGGGGAATTGGTACCAATTTGATGTGAAAATTGGACCTTTCCCAATTCCTAAGGTGCAAGCTTGATATGTTGATGATGATTGATCCATTTTTTTGATGAAGGATGAGAGCTCCAAGCCAAACATCTGCAAAAACCTAGCTAAGAACTCAATGGTGATGGATGGAAATGGCTAAATATTTTAGCATAATAACTTTGCATAATTTGTGGATGATCAAATGAGGATATGAGATCTTTATTTATAGAATTCCAAGATGGTTGAATGTCCAAATTTGAGAAATTTGGGACTAACATTCATCCAATGGCATGATGCCACTTGTCAATCTCTGAGTGGATGGAGGATGTGCAAGTTTTGAGGATTGTGCCAATAAATGCTTATTTTTGAATTTAAAATTTGTTGAAATGACTTGTAAGAGGGAAGGGAAAATGCAATAAATGCCACTTGGCTCAAGGCAAAGGACATGTAAAATGTAGTTATTGCCTTGTTGGATGTACATGTTGACTTGGAATTTTTGAATTCAAATTTGGAGAATATTCCAAAAGATGCCTTGTGAGGAAAATAGAGATTTAATAGATGAATTAAATCTATTTTCATGTGCAACTTGCAAAATTTAGAGGATGGGACATGATTTAGAATTAAATTAATCAAGGGTTAATTAATTTAATAGGAGATTAGATAATGTGACCTATTTGGCTCAAATTTATGGATTTATTTAAATCAAATAAGAGATGAATGTAATTAGAGATTAATTAAATAAGGATTTTGATTTATTTAATTAAAAGAGATGGTATTAGATTAAATCAAATAAGGTTTTAATTTATTTAATTTAATGGATAGACTTTAGAGATTTAATCAAATAAAATTAATTATTTAATTAAATAGGGATAATTAGATCAGATGGATTGATTTAATTAACAAAAGAGAGTGACTTAATTAGATAAAATGATTTATTTAATTAAGAGAGGAATATTGATGAATTTAATTAGATAAGGGGATTTGATTAAATGGTTAGACCGAGGGATGATTCAGGATGAAACAATGTTAGAAGCTAGGATCAGATGCATAATGTCAATCAATATATTTTACGTGTCTACATTTTGCCCCTCTTTGAAGCAATGCACTTGTTGCGTTGGGTCAAAGAATAAACGATCTTGATCAAAAGCCAAAATTTTATGCTATTTAAAAATATTGCCCCACTGCTGCCTGGTGAGAGAAAACATGCCATTATATTGCCCCCTCGAGAGATTGGACGAAAATTACAATTTTTGGGTGATCTCGCAAAAAAAGAGGACAAAGTGCCTGACATGTCCGAAAAGGCTCCAGGAGGCTAAAAACATGTTTAAATGCAATAAAATGATGTAAAACAGGCCTCAACTAGATAAAAATAGCTTCGACGGTCCAAAACCCTAGTAGGATAGCCAATCAAGGTGAAAAAACCCTAATTTTCAAGCTTAAAATGGGCTCGAGGGGTCACTTTCAAGTCATTTTCATACACTTCCATTTGCAACCTCAAGATTTGAGCTTTAACCTCCTGACAATATGGTGCAATGACAACTTCCCTTGCACATTTCTGATTGAGTTCGGACGTACTAGCAGCCACCTGGCATCGGGGCACCCGTAAGTGACCCCTACTTGAGCTTCGTTTTTCATTTATTGCTTTCATTTAATTCTTTTAAAGGTTGATCCATCTGTAGCGGTGCTATATAGTGCCGCTCAGAAATCAAACTACATCGTGCAGTGTGATATTGTGTCGTGACAGTGTAGTTTGGAGTTTGAAAACTTTGACACTGAGCTTGGGGCTAGCGGGCCGGTTTGCAAAGTGCGACGTGGCGGTCCTACATTTGGTCAAAGTGTGCCACTAGAATAGAAAGTGCACCGCGATAGTGCATTTTTGGTCTTTTAAGCCCTAGCATCGGAGTTTGATTAGAAATCATACTGCGACGCCTGCATGGATTACACCGCTAGAGAACTTTTTTTGAACGCCCAACAAAGACTTTTTTAAAATTTTAACATGGTGACCTTCCTTGATGCAGGATGCGGTGAGGAAGCTCTACTCTCGAGAGCACAAGTCACAGGATTTTTCTGGCTATTTGTGGGACTTGAGCGACAAGGATCAGGATCGACTTTGGATTGCGAGGTTATGGTACATTTCCTATGCAACCCCCATTCACACTCACCTAGGGATGTTGTCAGCGTTGGCCGAGAGATGGCACAACAAGACCTCTTCCTTTCATCTTCCCACTGGCGAGGCCACCGTCACCTTAGAGGACATTTGGCATATTTTGACATTGTCGATTCATGGTCGGTGAGTGATTTTTGATATGGACGAGGGACACAATTCCTGCCACAGAGTCCTTGCCACAAAGGACATCATCTTTTGTGAGGGGCAGATAGAGCTCAAGCGGCACAAGATCCTGGCACCTCCCTACCGCTGGGTGATTGCATCCATCATTTTGGGTCTCATTGCCCCTGACAGACGAGGGTGATATTTCAATCCCGGTTGGGGATATTGCTGGGAGAGGATGTTTCAAGACAGGCCAGTTCATTTTGCATGGGGGTCTGTGCTTCTCGCATCCTTATACAGAGATCTGCATGAGTACATGAACATGGACGATATAGCACTGGGAGCAGGGGTGACACTTCTTCACATCTGGGCATGGGAGCAGATTGCTATGCTACATCCATGCATTATTTTAGTTTCGATGCTTCTTGATGGTCCCCTTGTGTGGTGTTACAAAGGCGGTGTGTCCTTTACACACATTGGTGAGCACAAGATCCCCTATTGGAGGAGGGTCTTGGATGAGATGCAGGTGTTTACTTGGTGACCGTACCTTGGTTGGCCCGGATGGGCTGATGATGCTGATTAGTTGTTCTATGCCCGCCAAGACCGTTTTATGTAGGGATGAGAGCACACCATGATTGAGAGGTTCTTGCCCGGGCACGTGCAACGTCAGTTTGGTGAGCCGTAGGATCACCCTGATGATGATTACATAGTTGTCTTTTCCTGCACCATGACACAGGTTTCATGGGGGTGGTATATTCCTACTTTAGAGGCAGTCGATAGTTTCAGGCAGTTAGTGGCTCGGCCATGGGCCTATGATCAGGGGCTTGCAGATCCATGCATGACTCAAGGCTACAAGGATTGGTTTCGGCCCTTGCTTCGATTGACTATTCCAAGAGTAGTCCCAGATCTATGGAGAGTTAGATGCAGAGGGGGAGGATGAGGATGGAGGGGGATGCATGACAGGATCAGCCAGTTGTGCCCCCAGTCTAGCTAGATCAGGCAGATGTGCACATGTAGGACCAGCAACAAGTGCCACCAGGTGTACCACCATAGGGCAAGGATTAGCCTCAGGTGCAGCCTCAGGTATAGCTAGCGAGACAGGTGGATCCTCAGGATGCGCTGATTGTGCAACTACAGGCTCAGGTCCAGGTTGTGACAGCCGAGAGAGATTAGGCTAGGGTTGAGAGGGATCAGGCCATTCAACAAAGATAGGTTGCAGAGCTATAGGCAGCCACAGAGCTAGGCAGGAGACAACAGCTAGAGAGCATGGCAACCTCCTCCTCCCAGGGTATAGTGTCTATGTGGTCTTACAGGGATGTCGTTTGAGAGGCTGAGTACTATCAGAGGCATTATCATGAGGTCGTTCCTAGGGGAGGATGGGTCCTAGAGTACTTAGAGCGGACCAACTATAGACCAGCAGAGGGTCACAGTGACTTGGGTGAGGGCAACATACATGGGGACCAGCCTTGATCGATATGATATGATACTTTGTGCCTTATGGGCTCCTTTTTGATAGCCCAATGGGTCTTTTGTACTGATTGACATACATGTACAGTGATCTGATTTATTCTTTGTACTATGACAGTTACATTATTTATTTTATATGAGATGAGCCAATGATGATTTTGATATGATGTGATGTGTTCCATTTATTTATGCATGCGTGGATGATTCTATTTCTATATACTATGCAATGATGTTTATGATGATACGTTTATGGATGCTTTTATGGATGCATTTGATATTATGCAATGATTATGACTAACAGATCTATATTATGTTAACCTATGATATGCAAATGTGATGTGTAGTGATGTTGTCTATATGATGATCTATTTATGTTGATGTAAATGATGATGTGATATGTGGTATGGAATGTAATATGAAAAATGATATGGGAATGATCTATGGTGTATGCACGAAATGATATGTGAATCCTATTTATATATGAAATGATTATGGATGGATGTACACTTTGCATGTGATGGATTGTTTTCTATTTATGCTTATGTGGAATGATTTATGTAATGAATGATTTATGATGCTATTTATGAGATGTCATGGATGATGTAATGTGAATGCAATGGTCTGGATATGATGCAAATGAGATGGATTTTTAAGATGCTTAGAATAACAAATGTTATTATCCCAAACATATTAAATGATGATGTAATGATATGTCTATGGAAAGTGGTATGATGATGTGTAATGTAACATGAAAATTATGTGTGAGATGATGTCATGATGTTTATGCAAGTATGTATGCAAATGAATTATTCATAATTCTTATATACCTATTGTTTATGATTATGCAAAAAATGATTATGAAATGCTTATGTAAATGTGATGCAAGAAATGGATGCAATGTAATAAAATGGATGCACTTTTATAATACGGTGGAAATGCAATGCATATGTTTCCTATATGTTATGTTGATGCAATATGCTAATGATTTGTGGATGTAGGATTGAAGACGATGGTGATGATGATGGTGATGATCAATTGTCATAGTACTTTGTTAGTGCGGTGAGTGAAAAGAGACGAAGTCATTTCAACAAGATACAGGATGATGCAAATGCAAATGATGATGATAATTTTCTTGCCAAGGAATTAGGATTTTCAAAGGGTCAATTTCCTTATGTTTGATAACACATGTGGTACGATGCATCAAGGTATAAAAAACCAGGATGGTGTGGTACCTAGTGTGATGGACTTTGACTTGACAAGCAGATAGGAGTATCCTTGTTCACACCTGGCATACAGAAGCCTTGCTAGGATGTACTTTAGAAGTTTCAAATGCCTCAGACAAAAACATGGAAAGGTAAACCTATCAATGCAATGGTCAACAAGTTTTCCAAGACCTCCTCCATACATACCTAACAAAGAAAGTATTTGACAAGGTTATATTACAAGAACATCCAACAAGCATAGCAGACAAAAGATAATGATCGTTGCCCCATTCCTATTTCTCTAAATCCTTTGTTTGGATATCATCAAGAAGTCCTTGGAATGAGTGCAATAAGATAGGTCAAAAGATAAAGACAAAGTAAACAGAAAATTTGATGCTCTTCAATACTGCTAACGAAAAGAGGATGCATTATCTAAGGATAAGAACTGAAACTATTGCCAAAAGATAATGCCCATTGTAGGAAGGATTCATCCTAGGACATATTAGTGGATGGCGGCACATCATTTCATTTATCCAAAGTGTTCTTTCAAATGATTGATATGGGACCAATTGGATGATGGGCTGTCGACACAAATAGTTGACCAACTTGTTTACGCACTGACTTAGACCTAAGACTTGACGATTTGAGTTTTCACTTTTAACCTGCTAAATTTGCTTTCGATTGTCGTACCAAATATTGAGGATGATGATCATTTATAATGAGTGTTGTTATTGTGGGTGCAAGCAAGATGAGATGGATGGATTTTTTCAAATATTTGGATATTTTTGACATTTTTGAGATGTTTTGAGGCTATTTTTGGTATTTTTTTGAGATTTTGCAAATGTTTTGATTTTTGATTTTTTGAATGTTTTGGGGTTTTTTGAGATTTTGACCAAGAGACTAACCTAAAGACCTATCCTAGGGGCCTTGAGGGCTGATCAAAAGATTAGCCTTGCCTACGTTATATATGCAGAGACCATGTAGTTTGACTGACGAGTTGACCAATTTACAGACGATGATATACATGATGAGATGTTAGTTTATTATGATGAAATCCTATAGGATTTACCTAAATGTCTTGGGGGATGATCAAAGATCAACCTTGCCTATGTTCAAGCTCAGAGATGACGTAGTCCGACAAGATGACCTTTTTTTTTGCTTTTTGATTGACTTTTTGACATGTTTTTGGGATTTTGATATGTTTTGATGTTTTTGGATTTTCTAAATTTCTAATGTTTTTGGATTTTTTGATTTGAGGATTTTAAGGATACACATGAATCTGATCCGATGAGAACATTCCCCCAGCGTGGTGCAATAGGCTACTCTGATAAAGGCAGGACAAACTGACCTTGAGGATGGGTCGAGTAGTACTAGGAGGGATCATGATACAAGAACAGGACCAAGCTATGGTGCGGATGCAGGTGGATGAGTGATAGATGGAGATATGGAATGCGATGGATGATGGAAGTGTGATGTAGAACAAGTCGTCAAGATCCTGGTGGATGGAAAGTGCTTATTTACGTAAGGCGCCTGTTTGCCAGGTTTTCACCAAGGTACTTGCCCAAAGTCCAATCGAAGTGGTTTTCACTAGAGGATGATTTTTTCTCTTTACTATTTTCAATCCTTTTATAATTTTTATTTATTTATTTATTTTTAGATTTTTTTTGCTTTTTTGATTTTTTTGTTGTCACCAAGGCGTCTGTTTGCTAGGTTTTTGTCGATGTAACCATTTTTTTAGGACATTTTCTAATTTTTTTGGATTTTTTGGTTCTATACCTTGAAATATTTTAGGCATAAAACTTTTTGAGATGGGAGCTATTCATGGGCTCCTGCAGAGGTTCCCCTTCAGGTGTTGATAGCTGATATGCCCCTGACTTGTAACTTGCTATGATGATGAAAGGTCCCAACCAATTAGGTTCAAACTTGCCATTGCTGCTTGGGTTTGGGACATTCTTCTGATTCTCTTTGAACACCAGTTCTCTAACTTGGAAAGTCCTGCTTTTGATTTTCTTATTGTAGCTCCTTTTGAGTCTATTCTAATAGACTTGCAAATGATTCAAAGCATCTATCCATCACTCATCTAGTAGCTCCAGCTCATTCAACCTTGACACTCAGTACTCTTCATCTGTGATAAGGTTTTGCAGTGATATCTTGAGTGATGGGATCTCAATCTCGATGGGGAGTATTGCTTCTGATCCGTAGACCAGGGAGAAGGGGGTGGCATCGGTGGGTGTACGAATACTGGTTCGATAGGCCCAGAGGGTGGGATTAAGTTGTAAGTGCCAGTCATGACCTGCTTCATTGACTATTTTCTTGAGGATTTTTAGAATGGTTTTGTTCGTAGCTTTTGCTTGGCCATTTCCTTAGGGATAGTATGGGGTGGAGAAGCGATGCTGGATTTTAAATTTTTTGCATAAATTATGAACCTCCTGATTCTTAAAAGGTGTTCCATTATCTAAGATAATGGCTTGTGGAACACCATATCAGCAAATGAGATAGTTCAGGATGAACTTAGCAATCTACTTCCCAGTTATATACGTCATGGGTATGGCTTCCACCCACTTATTAAAGTACTCTGTTGCGGTTATGATGAATTTGTGGCCGTTAGATGAGGTGGGTGTGATTTTTCCAATGAGATCAAGTCCCCACTGTGAAAAGGGCCATGGTGTGATGATAGGATGAAGCTCTTGAGCTAGAGCATGGATGAGGTCCCCATGCTATTGAAATTGTAGACACCTTCTGACATAATCATGTGCTTCTCATTCCATTGTGGGCCAATAATACCCCATCCTTAGCAGTTTCTTAGCTATGGTCATTCCACTTGAGTGTGAACCACAGATACCATTGTGTACTTCAGTTAGAGCGGTTAATGCCTCCTCAACATTTAGGTAGTGTAGTAGGGTTCCTTCTATGCTCCTATGATATAGGGTATCTCCTAGGATGACAAAACTGGATGCCTTTTTGACAAAGGTTCATTTTAGGTTTGATGGTAAGTCAGTAGGTATGACTCCTATTCGAAGGTATGTGTAAATGTTGTGATACCAAGGATCGTTGGGACCAATGATTTCACACATGAATTTTGATTCTGGTACCTCAAATGTGGGCACAAGAAGCTGCTCAATTAGGAATTCATATTTTGGAACATTGTTGGGGATGTCCAATAGGGACCCAATTGTTGCCATGGCATTTGCTGCTCTATTGTTGGCTCTAGAATATGCTCGAATGTGATTTCAATGAAGGATTCTTTGAGAGTCTCCACCAATTTCTTGTATGGAGTGAGCTTGCCATCCTTGGTCTAGTATTCATTGTTCACTTGATTTATTATCAATTGGGAGTCTCTGTATACTTTGAGAGCTATAATGTTCCATTTCACTGCTATTTTGAGACCTATGGTTAAAGCCTTGTATTCTACAATGTTATTGGTGCAGGGAAACACCAACTTATAGGACCTTGGTATGCAATCCCCTTGTGGGGTGATAAAGCAGACACCCACTCCTAATCTATGTTGTGTGTATGAGCCATCAAAGTATAGTTTCCAGTGGTCAACTACATTGAGATTGAAAATAGATTCATTTGGAAACTCTAAGATGAGAGGATTCTTGGAATAGATTGGTGCTTCTGTAAGTTGGTCTATGATGACTTTGTCTTTGATTTCTTTCCACTCCACATATTTGATGTCATATTCTCATAATATCATCACCCATTTGGCCATTCTTCCTATGAGAATTGTCATTGATAGTAGATACTTGAGAGGGTCAATTTTGGAAATGAGTTTTATTTTGTGTGCCAACATGTAATGTATGAATTTTTGTGATGCAAACACTACTGCAAGGCATGCTTTCTCAATGAATGAATAGTTTAGCTCATTCCCAACCATTGTTTTGCTGATGTAATAGATATCGCTTTCAGTTCCATTTTCGTCATGCTAAGCTAAGACAGATCCAAGGGCTGTTGTTGTTGCTGACATGTATAGAATCAATAGTTTCTTTGGGATGGGTGGCATTAAGACTGGTGGTGTCAGTAGATATTATTTGATTTTTTTGAATACTTCTTCACACTTGGTATCCCATTTGTATGCTACTCCCTTGTGGAGTAGGTGAGAATATGGGTTTTGTTTGTCCGCCAGTTGTGCTATGAATCTTCAAATGGATTGGAGTCTACCTTGGAGACCTCTCAATTGCTTTAATGTTTTTGGTGCCTCCATATATGAGGATTGCTTTTACCTTTGTTGGATCTACCTCGATACCCCTCATTGACACTATATATCCTAGGAGCTTTCCTGATTGTACGTCGAAGACACTTTTTTGGGTTTAATCTGACCTTGTACTCCTCCAGTCTGTCAAAGATGGCACTTAGGGTTGTTATGTGATCTTTTCTCTTTCTGGAATTGGCTAGAATATTATCAACATAATCTTCGACCGTCTTATGGATCATGTCATGGAATATTAATGTCATAGCCCTTTGATATGTTGCTCCTACGTTCTTTAAGCTGAATGGCATCATATTCTAGTAGTAGGTCCCCCATGGACAAGTGAAAGTTGTTTTATGCTGGTCCTCTTTAGCTATCATGATCTGATTATACCCTGAGAATCCATCCATTAGTGACAAGATTTCATGTCCAGCTGTCATGTCTACTATCATGCCGATGTCGGGGAGCGGGAAGTCATCTTTTGGACATGCCTTGTTCAAATCTCTGAAGTTTGTGTAGATTCTGATGCTCCCACCGAGTTTTGAAATAGATACCAAGTTTGACACCCATTCTGGATAATCTATCGGTCGGATGAATCTTGCATCTAAAAGCTTTTCTAGCTCCATTTTGACTAATAAGGTGATTTGAGGGTGCATTTTTTGAAGCATTTGTTTGACAGGCTTTACTTCTGGATATACTGCTAAGTGATGAACCACAGTCTCTAGATCAAGTCCTAGCATGTCAGCATAACTCCATGTGAAGTTTATCTATTTTTCCCTTAAGAAGGCTGCTAGGAGCTCTTTCTCTTTTGATAGGAGTGATTCACATAGAATGTGATATGCGGGGTCTCCTCTATTCCTAGGTTGACCGGATTGAATTTTTCTGCCAAGAATGCTGACTTTTCCTGATGAATAGATTGGAAAGGAAGATTGAATCCCCCATCCTCGGGTGCCTTGGAGAGGTTTTCACTATTGGATGCATCCTTTCTTTTTACTTTTTTATGGTCGGAGAGTGCCACAATGTGGTTTTCACTCAAGGACTTAGATATGATTCTTAATTTTTCACTTTTGCAACTGAGGGATTTAATTGTTTCCCCATAATAAGCATGCATATCTAGCTCGATTATGAACCCTGCTTTGTGATCCCCATCTCGAATGTTATCTTGCAATCCCATGAATTTCAAAAGTGCCTCATCATTTTTGAATGTATCAAGAACTAGTGGTCCTCGTTGGTTGTAGTCGATGAGTTGGGGATATACTAGGCGGATCTCATGATTTTGGTGGTTTATTTCAAAAGATAGGGTGCTAATCATGCAAAGAGTGGTATCCTCATCATCACTACTACTACAAATGTCGGTTATATCAAATGTAAAGTTATCTATGACTCTACTTGTAGATACTGGTAATTGTAGTTCTGCTGGGGTTGGTTGAGGAGGATTATTAACCATTCTAACTAGAGGACTTCAGCCTCGTATGGTTATACTCAGAGGGGTACATCCAAGGAAAATATTTTTTATTGGTCGCGTCTCTAGCATGATAGGTATTATAAGCCCATTGTCATTTTGTCCAAGTCTTTGATTTCTGTCGTAGCCCATTGTGAGCATCATTTGCAGACCCTTGCTTCTGTCATCCATTGGTAAGTTAGCTACTGGTCTTTCATCTTGATATAACAAATGAGATGGATCCATCTCAATAACCTCCTGGACAAGGTCTCCCCAACTTGTGAATTTGAGATAGTCTTTAGGAGATGTTTGGGATGTGGAGGCTTTGTTTATTTGTGAACGTCCACATGATCTAGGAGATTGTGGTAACTCTCCTACCACAAAAGCATTATTAGGGAGCTTGTAGTTTCCACAACCATTATCTTGTATGATGAGCTTGATGTTAGAGATGGTGGGAATGGTGGGAGTGGTAGGTGTCTATGTCGTAGAAGTGGATGTGAGAGTGGTGGGATTGATGTATGGTGTGGATGGGCCCTCATCATTTTTTGGTACTTGGGGGATTTTGTAATACTTTGCTTCAATATTTTTGCAATATGAGAAAGGTTCGATATCTCCATGGATGGTAACTTCTTATATGTTATGTGTAAATTTCACACATTGGTGAAAAGTCAACGCTACAACCTTCATTGCGTGAATCCATGGAAATCCTAGGAGGATGTTATACAACAAGTTGAGGTCCAAGACCTGACAAGTGGTTTCCATGATGGCAAGCCCTACTTGAATAGGGAGTTTGATTGTGCCCTAAGACACTCTTTCTTAACAATCGTATGCTATTATCGTGATAGCCTTTCCTTTGTCGATGGAATCTTCTGATATCTTCAATTTCTTGATGAGGCTAAGAGAACAAATGTTCAAGATCGCACCTCCATCTACCAAGACCCTTTTGACTTTGCTCTTATGTACTATGGATTCCAAGTGTAGTGCATGGTTGTGAGATGGTTGAGTGAGGAAATCCTAGTCAGAGAATGTAAGAAGATTAGGCGTAATGATATTTCCGACCATAGCTTGGAATTGCTCCACATCAAGATCTGCGGGGATAGTGGATGAGGCCAACGCTTCTTCAAGAATTTTCCTATGGGCATATGAGATTTTTAGCAACTCCATGATGGAGATTTGTGCTGGCGTTCTCTTGAGTTGATCTAGGACATTATATCCATTAGGAATAGATCTAGATGCAGGGACTTTATTTGGCTAGGAAGATCCTATGATGGTAACTTTGCCGCCTCTTGTGGTGACTCCACAATCAGCATGGGCACCTTTGATGGTGATGACCATGCAATTTTCATCTAGGGAGGTGACGATTGTTTCATACACATGATTTACGTTTGAGTGGGTTCCTTTCCCTTTATCATTGTTATTCCCTTTGTTGCCATGATTAGGCATTATAGTCATGTATATCTTAAGATCTTGGTTTCTTGTAGGGCATTCTACGTTTATAATTCTTTTACCGATGAGATCTTGAACTATGTTCTTTAATCTCATGCAACTGTTTGTGGTATGGCCTTTTATTTTATGGAATTTGCAAAGTTGATTTTCATTATACCAAGGAGGTTTAACATCTGGTTCTTGGTAATTCTCAAAGGTAGGAGCCTTGATGATTTTTTCATCTATCAACTTTTTCATTATGTCTTCAAGTGGTTCCCCCAAAGTGGTGTACTTTTTCTTGGATAACTTTTTTTGTGTTGGGGTGGTCCCCTTTGGTCATTGAGATTTGTTATTGTTGGATTTTTGTTTGGTTGTTGTATTGTGTGATGATTATTTTGGTGTTGAATTTGGATTTGTGGTCCGGGTGTATTTTGGCGAGGGGCACTAATGACCACGTTGGCATCGATGACACCATCATTAGTAATGTTTTTGTTCCTTTCCCACATGTGAGGTTTATCATTGTAATTGGAGGGTGGGTGGTTGTTTTGTTGTTCAGGGTATGAAGTTGATCCTGCGGGTTGAGTCATAAGGGCTCATTCGATGTTGAGCACCTTGGGGATCAAGTGATCATATGTGGTGATGTCTTGAACCTTGAGATGAAATGCCAAGAGGCCATCAAGGTTGGCTATGATGGTGCCAACTTGTTGTTCTTCTGGCATGGTCCACTTGCTTCGATTGGCCTTGGATCACCATTGTTGTAGAAATGAAGCAAATGATTCACCCTTTCCTTGTTTTAGAGCTGAGAGTTCTTCTAGACTAACATCCATTGCAATGTTGCATGCATAATTTTTAATGAATGTGTCTATAATTTCTTGGAATGTTCTAATGCCTGAGGGTAAGCAAGAGAACCATTCCATAGCATGGCCTACCAGACTCCTAGGAAATAGCTGCATCAGATAAGTATCGTCGTATGTGACTTCCATGCAATAAACTTGAAATTCCCTGATGTGATCTTCAGGGTTTCCCGTCCCACGATATTTGTCAAACTTGGGGATCTCAAATCCCTTGGGGAATGGTTTCATTACTAGGCTCCTTTCAAATGGATATGGAAACAAGTTGCTTGGTGTCTTTGTTGTTCACCCTGATTGAAGACTGAGCACTTGTTACAAGAGCAACCTGATTTGTGTCGTTACATCATTTTGTGGATTAGGGGGTGGGATGAAGGTGTTTTGGGGTGTTTCGATTGTGGGTTGAATGAGTGGGTTGGTCAGTGTGTTGTTTGATGATATCTGTATGTTTTGTTGAGCTAGGTAGGCTTCCCACCTACTGTTGTTGATCTTGTTGTTGTTGCGCTAAGATTTGTGCTTGATGTTGTGTTTGTTTTTTTCCAATAATGCTTGTTGTTGGGCTGCCAAATCGGCTGCTTCTTGCTTCTCTTGATATTGCTTAATTTCTTGTTGATATGCTTGCATTTGTGCGGCTTGTTTTTGTGCAAGAAGTTGTTCTTGTGCTTGTGCTTGTTGTGCTTGATATTGGGTGTTTTCCTGAGCTTGAGCTCGTGCTTACACTGCTTGTGCTTGTACCGCTTGTTGTTGTAATATAATTTGTGCTTATGCTTGAGCGGCTTGTTGTTTTTGTTGTTGTTGCAATAAATCTCGGGCTTGTTGCACTTGTAATGCAGCTTGAGTAGCTTGCTGAGTGGCTAGTTGCATGAATTTTTGTTTTTGCACTTGTTGGAATCCCCTTTGAAAAGTAGCTTGCAATGCCGCGTTGTATTGGCTTGATGTGGTGGAGGTTGGTGGTGGTAGTGGATTTGGAATGGTGTTTGTGGAGGTAGTGAATAGTGATGTCGTGTTAATGATTTGAGTGGTAGATGGTATTGTTGTTTTGGTGGTTGGTCCTTGAGAAACCATGCTTTGAGATGTTAGGGGAGTGGTTGATGATGTTGTGATATTGATGACAAGTTTTGAGCATTTGGCATAATGCTTTGATTGATAGTTGGTAGAGGGGGAAGCCCTAAACCAAGGAGTGATGTGGATGATGATGGAAAGGGTGGAAGAGGTGGAAATGTGAGGGGTTCAAGTTCTTGCGAAAATGTTGTGGTGTCAAAAAATGCCCCCTGGTTTGAACGTATCTCCCTCCTCTTACGAATTTGTGAGGAGAGAAGTTTGAGGTGTTACGTGGAAAAATGATGATGATGGATCATGATGGAAAGTGAGAGGAACATTCTTATGTAATGGGTTTTTGAGTATGTTTTGTTCCAAGATGGTATTTTCATCCAAGTTTTGATTATTAACAAGGGGGTGTGTTTGAATAGCATTGAGAAATGCATTTCCCTTATTAACATTGGGTTGGGTTAGAGCAAAAGATGTCATGATTTGCGGAATATTTTGAGTGATATTTTTGGATGGGGGTGTAGTTGAGATTGGAGGAAAAGATGTCTCTACTATAGTGCTCATGTTGAAATTCGAAGGTAATTTGGCCCCTAGTTTTGCTAGTTCAAGCATGTATAATGAAGGGTTAAGCCTCATCATGATGTTGATGATGTTGTGGTTCTTTGAATTTTGGAGCATTTTAGTTATTTCTTCATGAGACATCCCAAAGGTAAGATCCTCTCCTTGGTTTTCCTCTTGTGGATTTTGTGATGATGAAATGGTCAAAGGATTGCTTGATTCAGCGGGATTCATTTCAACATTTGTTTGGCTTAGATTGCTCGAAGCGGGTGTTTATTTGTTTGATTCCATGCTCTTCTTGTATTGAGATCTAGTTTGAACCATAAAACAAGGATCAATTTTCAAGAATATGGGAGATGAATCTCTTGACTCTTTGGATTGATCTTTACTTTATGTTCAAAGTAGAAAATTTTAGGATATCTTGAGGATCGAAAGGTGATATGATGATGATGCAGGAGTGGATGATGTGGATATTTTTGGCTTTTGATAAATCTTGAAGGAAATGCTAGGCTTTTGGGACTTTTGGATATGTTTCAAATTTTTGATTTTGATTTTCCTTTTGGGGTTGTCCTTGATTTTGATTGTTTTGATTTTGAAAAAATAGACCCTAAGATGTTGGATGATTTATCTAAGGGATAGATTTGATCAAAGGATGATAATTTGAATATGTGTAGGGAGAAGGATGCATCTACCCACACCTATTCAAACAAGATGATAGTTTAACTAAGCATATGAAGAAGGATGCATCTACATGTACCAAGCTAAACAAGATGATTTTGATAACTTTGACTAAGCATATGCAAAAGGATGCATCTACACATACCTAGCCAAAGATGATTTTGATAAAGTTTTCAAGGATTTAGTCTCAAGGATTTGATGATTTTTTTATTTTTTTCCAAAAAATCCTAGCATTAAGGATGATTTCAAGATTTTCCAAAAGGTGATGGTGAGATGATTTTGAAGGATGGATGAAAAAGATTTTGATTTTATTTGATCCTAAGATGAACCTAAAAAAATACACTTTGTTTGGCTAGACCTAGGTATTGAAGAGCATACAATGCTTCTATAGACCTTTGTAACCAATAAGTGATTTCATTCAAACATACATTTTCGGATTTTGAACCAATGATTTTCGCTTTGGGATTTGGAATTTTTGAGAATCGCAAGGTTTCAACACACATGAAAGTTCATTTTGCTTAGCTTTGCTTAATGGCTTTATTTTACCACAAACACTTTCTTTGATTAAGTTTTCAAACTAAGATGTCCAATGTCTTAATTTCTTCAAATCCCACAAAATATGTTATGTGGAAATTTGATGAACTCAAGGCAAGGGTTTACCTATTGTTTACTTTAGTAGAAAAATCGAGATGTAATCCAATGTTTAGAAACCTCTAAGGATGTGAATCCCAAGGGCACACAATAACATATGAATTGATTCAATTGTATTTGTCTCCAAAACGGTTTGAAATTTGGATGAAGATGTTAAGTGTTTATTTTCAAGATGTTTTCGATCAAGCAATGCATTTTGTAACCCAAGAATAAGTACAACCCTATGGATGTGTAAGAAAATATTTGTTGGATTCACACTTGGACAAGTCCAGCTACGCTTATCTTTAGCGAATGGTTAGATGCTTGACCCCACTGGTTCCCCTCCATGACACTCACTTATACGAGGTAGCCAAGCATCAACACCCATGAAACTCCCATGGCATGCTTTCCATTTCTATTGAAAGACCGTCAAAATATGGGGTGGCTTCAGAACGACCGTTCTTGCACCAACAAATAGATTAAGGATTTTGGAAAATTCTATAACATGGGTTTTAATAAGGACTTTTCCTTCTTGGAGATTGACCCATACGGCAAGAGTCCCCTTTCAGATCCATCTTGTCAGAATCAACTGCATGATATTGGCATTTACTCCAATACCCACATTTATATCCTGGTTGGAAATACTCTTGGATTTAGAGTGTTACTGGTTGAGTCGTTCCCTTGGGTGAGTACTTTTTCCCCAAGGAAAACCCTCTAGGATAAACAAAAGTGAGTAAAAACAATATTCGTAACTCGATCAATCTTTGTTGGCAACAAAGAGAGAGAATGTACGCAATAATGCCCCCACTCACACTCGCACAAGATTTTTTTCAATTCTTAAACCCAAAATGAAGTGTGTAGGTGATTGCTTTATCTCAACTTAAAATCATGAAAAAGACCTTTTGATTCTCAAGATCGCTATAAAGCGCGAGAGAAGAGCATACGTCCTTTTTCAATGAGGTTAGTTTAAGTAAGCTTTCACAAAACAAGAGAGCACATGTTCATTTTAGATCCTCAAAGCAATTATGAATTCTTTTTAGAGCACCAAAATACAAATGATAGACATTTTGTTCAATTTGTTAACCAAAGAAACAAACTCTAGTATGTTGTGATCCTAATGTTTGTTTTATCCTTTTGCAAGAAATGAAAAGATTCTTTTTAAACCCAAATGAAATTAGTGTCCTAAGAAAGAAGTGATAAAAATTTCTTAAAAAGTGCTAAACAAACACTAAAGTGTTTAAAAACACTTTGATTTGATGAAATATCCTCCTCATGCTTCTTCTTTCTTTGTTTTTGATTTCTAACCTACAAGGGAGAAAACCAGTCAGATTTTGGAAAATACAGAGATTAAAAAGATGAAAATAGAAGTTAAATTGATCATTAATCAAAAAGCACGTGCTAAAATTTAATTTCAACTTTTTACTCCCTTCCAGCAGTGCAACCTGTGACTGCGTCGAAGTTTGATTTCTAAGCAGTGCTCTAAAGCATTGCTTACTAGTCAGCGTTGCTCTGTGTTGGGGATAGTGAGCTCAACTTCGTCGCACTTTTTCCTAGCATCACAGTTTGATTCTTTTGAAAATTCTTGCGAGTCAAATCAGTCAAGTGGCGGAGTTAGAAATTCAAATTTTTGGGAAGGAAGACTCCAGCGTCGCAGTTTGAGTTTCCAGCGGCGCTATATGGTGATGCTAAAGAGTTAGTGGTGCTAAAACAGTGATGTTGAGCTCTCAGCATGGGAATTTTTCTGTGTATAAGCAAAAATGCAATTTTTTTCGGAAAAAGTGATTGAGAATGAGATTAAGCCCCCCTTCTAGCACCAAATGTGTGAACCCCAATCCTAATACCTGCAAAACAAAGAGAACAAATACCTTAAGTTAGATATTGCAAGCATGAACAAGGATTCCCCATGAAATCCATTTACAAACTTCAAATTAGGAAAGAAAACAACGAAGAACACAATGAAACAAGAAAATATAGATTCAATCCTAATTAGAATAGCAAACACATGATCCCATGGGGGAATTGGTACCAATTTGATGTGAAAATTGGACCTTTCCCAATTCCTAAGATGCAAGCTTGATATGTTGATGATGATTGATTCACTTTGTTGATGAAGGATGAGAGCTCCAAGCCAAAAATCTGCAAAAACCTAGCTAAGAACTCAATGGTGATGGATGGAAATGGCTAAATATTTTAGCATAATTTGTGGATGATCAAATGAGGATATGAGATCTTTATTTATAGAATTCCAAGATGGTTGAATGTCCAAATTTGAGCAATGTGGGACTAACATTCATCCAATGGCATGATGCCACTTGTCAATCTCTGAGTGGATGGAGGATGTGAAAGTTTTGAGGATTGTGCCAATAAATGCTTATTTTTGAATTTCAAATTTGTTGAAATGACTTGTAAGAGGGAAGGGAAAATGCAATAAATGCCACTTGGCTCAAGGAAAAGGACATGTAAGATGGATTTATTGCCTTGTTGGATGCACATGTTGACTTGGAATTTTTGAATTCAAATTTGGAGAATATTCCAAAAGATGCCTTGTGAGGAAAAAAATAGAGATTTAATAAATGAATTAAATCTATTTTCATGTGCAACTTGAAAAATCTAGAGGATGCGACATGATTTAGAATTAAATTAATCAAGGGTTAATTAATTTAATAAGAGATTAGATGATGTGACCTATTTGACCCAAATTTATGGATTTATTTAAATCAAATAAGAGAGGAATGTACTAAGAGATTAATTAAATAAGGATTTTGATTTATTTAATTAAAAGAGATGGTATTAGATTAAATCAAATAAGGTTTTTGTATACACATAAAAATGGTCATGTCTATAATCCTAGCAATTAATTAAATATTTACTATTTAATTAATTTATCTAAAAATCCTCTACATATGATTAAATTTAATTAATTTAATTATATTGTTCATTCCTCTTATTCTTCTTTTGTAATTAAATAAATTTATTTTTTTAATTATTTTCATACATCCACTTAATTAATTAAATAAATACATTTTATTTATTTAAATTAATTATCACTGTTTGAATTTAAATTAAATCTTTTGATTTAATTAAGTTTAAATATTTCTCGTTCTTCTATTTTTAAATTCTTCTTCTAATTAATTAAATGTTTCATTTAATTAATTTCATAAAAAGTGATTTAATTAAATAAATCTTATTTAATTAAAGATCTTGTGCTTTCTTTCTAAATCACAATTAGATATTTTATTTAATTGTGAAATCTTTTGTTTTCTTCTCATATCATAATTAAATATTTTATTTAAATATGAGATCTTCTGCTTTCTTCAAAAACCCTAATTAAAGCTTTTTTCTTATCACAAACTTTCTTCTGCTTTAAAAGCTTAATTAAATATTTCATTTAATTAAGAAAAAGCTGAATATCCTCCACAAATAAATAATTGAATTTTCTAATTCATTATTTATCAGCTTTTAAATCTTTCTTTTATTCTTTTAAAGAAAGATGATTTCTTATCTTCTTATCTTTTCCTCTTTCATAAAAATAGAAAAATCTTGTTTTCAAGTTTTCTTCTATTTTCTCTTCAGTTTCATCCTTCTTCAGCCATTCGATCTGCCAGGAATTATCACAACTGTCAATTAAGACAGCCAATCATAATCATTCGAAAAACTCTATAAATACCTGTGTGAATCCAAGCATTGGTAATAGGCAATTAATTAGAGTTCATGCATTTAATTAATTTAGCATTTTAATATCATAGCATCATGTTTACTTCAAGCATATTAGTTCAATTCCATATCATGGCTTAGTCTTGCATCATGCATCATATTTAAATCTCATTCTTTAGGAAGACAGTTTGTTGAGCCTAGCCTACAAATCTTAGAGCAAAAGCTGGAATTAACAAAAACACTGAAGATAGAGGACAATAGGATGACAATCGAAGCGGAATATTGAGTTTGCATTTACTTACTTTTTATGTTCTGCTTTGATACTATGTTTTATTGGTGTGCTTGAATATTATTTACTTAATTTCATTATGCATATTTTCGATCACACATTTCTGGCGCCCACCATGGGGCCTATGCCCCCATTTTAGACTTCTTTCTTGCAGATTTTCTTGCAGAGTTTTCTTGCAGGTTTTCTGACATTCGGCAGCGCGTTTGGGAGATTCAAAAATTTTCTGTTTTGCAGGTACTTTAGTGCATATGTTCCATTTTGTAGGTACTTTAGCGCATATGAAGATTGTTTTGATGCATATAGGAATTTTTGAAGAGTATATAGGGAACAAAATGGCACATCTGGGGATTTCTGAGGAGCATTTAGGAGTTTAATTAGCGCATTTGGTCTCTGTTCTTACGCATTTGATCTTTGTTCCTGCACATTTGATCTCTGTTCCTGCGCATTTGGTCTCTATTCTTGCGCATTTGATCTCTGTTCTTGTGCATTTAATTTCTATTTTTGTGCATTCTAGTTCTGTTATTACGCATCTGGGTTCTGTTTTTGCACATCTGGGTAACAGAGTCGCGCATCTTGGTTGTAATAGAAATTTTGAGTCTAACGCCTTTTGCAGACATAATTTCTTCTTTTTCTTACTAGTTTTAAAATGAATCAATCTAGGGTAGCCACCACATCTTTATCATGTAGTTAAAATGAACCCCATGTCTGTTGTGAAGCAAAATATTCACTTAGATTAAATCATCTTTTGATTTTGGTGCGCCTAAAATGAATCTGTCTACTCTTTTTGACTGTGTTTGAAAGTGGTAGGTGACTATGCTCTCACCCTGTGCAAACTAGGTGATCAGAAAGCCAGACCCACTTTTCCCTGTGTAACCTTGACTTGATAATCGAAGTATCCTCTCCCCTCGCGCACTTGTGCGATCCTGGGTGTAAGAGAAATAGTTATTGACTCTAGAAATTGGGCCTGCCTGGGGATTTCATCACCTCAACGTGACTCAAACTGGCAATGAAGCTAAGGCCAAGCTACCTCCGACCAGTATATAAATGTAAATCTTAAGGGAAAACCTAAGGTTGCTTGTGCTGATGTGTCATACGGATGGAGTTGTACTCCCTTAAACCCTGTTGAGCTTAACCTCTTTAGGCTGAAGTGCCACCTTAATGGTGATTAATCTCTTGCCCCATGTATGGCCACTTGAACAGGGGTCCTGAACTAAATACCATTGCTTAGAAAGCCAAAAACCTTTTATCTGCTAGTCTAGCACTGGTCAGTGTGAAGGCTTCCACACTTTCGCAGTCTTTAGTAGAGGTGATCAGCTCGCCATGGGAGTTTCATGGGGGTTGGAAGCTTGGTTAGCCTGAGAAGAGAGTGCACTATAAGGGGGAGCCTGTGCAACCAAGCTTCTGAATTCACACGCTACTGATATGCGGTTGGGGAAACCCACGTGGAATCTAGCGCATATTTTCCTGGCCTAACTTAAGTTGTGCTTGTCTTATTCTATGCTTGGTTACGATCAACTCAAATCAGATTGTTTGCTGTGTTTTCAAGAACATAAATTTAGATAAAGGATCATCCAAAATGAACATGACAAACTTCAGCTAAATTTTCAAAACTGGTCAAAAACTGTCTTTAGAAAATTGTTTTAGTGCATCTAGGAAAAATTGTAGTTCATATACAATATGTTCTGGCACATCCACTTCCTGGTTTAGCACATCTGAGTCAATTTTCAGCGCATTTAGATACTGTTTTAGCGCATCCACTTCTTGGTTTAGCGCATCTGCACTCTGTTTCTGTGCATTTAAGGTATTCTGCAGTGCATTTGACTTTTTCTCCAGCGCATATACCTCTTTCTGCAGTGCATATAGGGAACAAAATAACGCTTTTAGGTTGCTGTCAAAATCTTCACACAGACCAGAATTTCTGATTTTTCTATCCCATGTTAAGAAAGTGGAAATCAACCAAGTTCATCAAGAAATCAGTCTTCAATAGGATCAAAAAGCCCAAAATGAACTTAAGTTACAAGAAAACTTTAGACCACAGAGAATTTTTGTGTAAGAGTCGACACGTCTTGCTTCATTATTGAAAATTTCTCCATAGATACCAAGACTACATTAGAGGATTCACTGACGATTACGCTATAGAACCATTAGCTACTCAAGCTTATTATCAAAGATTAGCGTTATCTCAACATCACAATCTTAATCAACCTCTTGAGTTTGAGAATATACCACAACCTTCGATTGAATATTCAAGGCATCCTAGTCAAGTCCTTCAGTGACCATTGATCATATCATAGGATTCCTTTCATATGCCTATTTTTACAAGATCTCAATACAACAAACTAGGAGAAAAGTCTCAACGAGAAAGTCCTACCCATAACATTCAAGAAGAAGGTGAACGTGGTAATCCTCATTTTAGTGTGAATCACAATCCTCTTTTCAGTGACGACAATATGGCTGATAGAGAAGAAAATCTATTTCATAAGTACAAAGACATGAACAAAACTCCCGTAGATAGTGACGATGAGCAAGAGGAAGAACTTCAGATTAGAGAGGTTGAACAAGACCCCAAGTTTCTTAAAGCCATAGAAAAGATCCTGCAATGTGACAAAGAAAAGTATTTTCTCTTCCTAGCCGATCAAGGAGCTAAACTGCCTAAGGATTTTGATACTGAGAAATTAAAGAGCAAAGAAGAAGAAACATCCCCATCTGATCTTACTGTTCTTACTCAACAATTTAAGGCACTCCAAGGACAAATCAAAGAGTTACAAGGGGAGACCACAACAAGGAAATACACTCTTGATGACATATGTCCTTATCCTTTTGATAGAAGTCTCAATATGATTCCATTTCCTAAACATTGCGAAATTCCCAAATTTGATTGTTATAATGGGAAATCGGATCCAATTGATCACGTAAGAGACTTCTGAAACATGACTTTAGAATTTTCACACGAAGACACTTACTTGATGTGATTGTTCCCTAGGATCCTCGGAGTTAACTCTATGGAATGGTTATCTAAGATCACACCTCCTATTCAAACATTTGAGGAATTGATCAATTTGTTCATAACACAATATGCCTTCAACATCCAACACCAAATCACCATGATTGATCTTTGCAAAGTTGCACAAAAACCTGGTGAACCTTTCACTACCTTTCTTCAAAGATGGAGAAGAATGTTCGCTAGGTATCTGTGTCATGTTCTTGAAAAGGAAAAAATGGTTACTTTCATCAATAGCCTAAATTCATAAATGAGCTATCACTTAAATCTACATTGTCCACCTTCCTTTGAGAAATTGATTGAGGATGCCATCACCATTGAAGGTGCTTTGGTAAAAAGAGGGACGATAAAACATGACAGGGACAACCCTAGCTCATCTAACCATTATAACAATCAAGACAAATATAAATTTTGGACTCGCAACAAAAACATTGTAAACGATGGTGTTGTAGATACAAATCATGTCTTGACTAAGCCGTTTGTTCTGAGTACTCCAAATACTCCTCGTAACAATAATTACAACAATGTCAATTCTGTCACGAATCAAGGAAACAATCCTCCCCCCAAGGAACAACATGAATCAAAATCCTACTCTCAATCAAGGGACTATCAGTAATCAAAATTACCGTGGAAAAAACAATAACAACAACACCTTAGGGAATACCTCAAACACAAACCCACAACGCTTTTCATTCTTCTCTAGTAGAAGAACTTTCACTCCGCTAGGACAATCCTTGGAATCTGCTTTCAAAGAGGTTATGGAAAAAAATGTCCTTACTTTACCACCTCAATGCAATTATGAACCTAGTGTAAAACCTCCATCATGGAATGAAGCTTATTATTGTGACTATCATAGTTACAGAGGTCATCATACAAAAAATTGTCAAGCTTTGAAGCATGCTATTCAAGACCTAATTGACAATGGCATTATCACAGTAGAAGGACAACAAAAATCCAATGAAGATCACCAAGCATTTCGTAATCCTTTGCCAAATTATCAAAAGGGAGAAGCTTCTGACAAAAATGTGAATCAAATCGATGACACTGTAATCCATCACCTCTACACGGATGATGAGCGAATCAACATTATAAAAATCAAGGAGAAGATAGACAATGGACAAGTTAATGTCACAACGAGAGCACAAGCTAAAGTTGTCTTGAAAGGTGCTTCTTCGAAATCCACTGAGCCCTTCCCTCAACATCAATATGACTTAGTTAACCAACTTCGAAAAACTCAGGCCCAAATTTCCATTTTAGAACTCCTGAAGATTTCTCCTGCACATAAGGAAATTTTAGACAAGGCCCTTTTTGAAACAACTGTATCCATGGATTTGGATGTGAACCGATTTCAAACCATGGTAGGAAATTTGTCCTCACCTACATGTCTTTCATTCTCAGAAAAAGATGATGTTTCCATGACTCATCCCCACAATTCATCATTATACTTAGAGGTCATGATCCATAAGTTCTGTGTTAAACGTGTCCTAATAGATGGAGGGGTTGGTTTAAATATATGCACCTTGAAGGTGGTTCAAGTTTTAGGATTTTTAGAGGACTCCATTGATCCTAGAAGGAAGATTACTATAAAAGCCTATGATGATGAGGAAAGAATGTCTAAGGTCTAATCATGCTACCAATCAGAGTGGGACCTATTATCAAAAATACCTTTTGTCAAGTTTTAGACTGGGATCTTGCATAAAACATCTTGTTGGGTCGTCCTTGGATCCATGAAATGCAAGTTGTTCCGTCCACTTACCATCAATGTCTTAAGTTTCCATATGATAGACAAGAAATAACTATATCAGCTGATAATTCAAACATCCAAACTTGTGCCAATGTCAAAGCTAGTCAGGATACTTTGGTTCCAAACAATCGAGAAGCACTTGCAAAAACTTCTCCTAAGAATGATACACACATCAGTCAATTGGCCAAAAACTTTGACAAGAAACTACAGTTCAAGGAAAGGGGAGTTGGGGAATATTCTCTCTGTCTTGCTAATCTACCTACATCACCTCGATCACATGGACAACCTTCTATTACACAACAGATATCAATAGCATCAACATCAGCACAACTACAAATAGAACCAACTACCAAGTTCAATGGGAAATTTATCAAAGAGAAATTCCCTATGGGGGATCCTGAAGATACAACATTTCTGAATTGGCTTTATGAGGATGAAGATGAAACAGTTCTAAATGTCACCTTACCAACTAACAGATATGGGAAAGGATATTCCATCATGCAAAAGATGGGCTATGAAAATGGTCCTATTGGAAAAAGAAAAGAAGGCGTAGTTGAGCCGATCCATCTTCCAGGGCTTGCCTCATATGATAAAACTGGACTAGGCTATGACTCTACTCCCTCCAACAAATCACAGGGTAATGTCTTTACACTGCAAGAAGGTTCTGATAAAAAGGAAGCATGTTTGGCATCAATCCTAAATTTCATAGAAAATAACTCTGATACAGATTCTGCTGAATATGAATGGGATACCATCCATGATGATGAATTTTGGAGAGACAAAGAGGTAGATGTCATACACAAGTATACACCAACTTTAATCAAAGGAGAAGGTTCAGGGTCCCAACCACAAGAATCTGAACTACAAAGCAACTATGAGTCTAGTGATCCTGAGTCGTATTTTAACAAACAAGACTATCATGAGAATAGTACCATCATTGATCTACCTCATACCTCGGATCTTACCGATAACTCTGTTTTGACTCTAACCATTGCTGATTTCACATGACCAAATGACTTGTTACCTTTGATCCACCCTGATCTCATTGATTGGGATCTAACTGAACTTATTGATTTACCTATTTTTCCCAATGACGAAGCTATCATAAAATTCCTTTCCACAGATGATGACAATGATTGTTCCACTAGTGATTTTTGGTACAAAGTCTTTAATCAGGAGAGTGTCAAGTCTCCTAGCTGCAAAAATGAAAATAAAGAAAAATGATCTAGTGGTGAAAACCAGAATCTGGCAGTACTAGATCAAACAAAAGATAAAATAAAGAGCGTATCAGATGGTGAAAACCTTTTCAAGGCACCAGCTGATGGGAAACTTGACACTCTCCCGGAGCACTATCATGAGCAATCGCCCATTTTGATTGAGCCTACAAAGGAAATCAATATTGAAACTACAAATAATCCAAAGATTCTACAGGTAGCTGAATCAATGACAGATAATGAAATCCCAAGGTTCATGAAATTTCTCAAAGAAAATCAAGTCAATTTTTCTTGGTCATATGCATACATGCCAGGTCTTGATCCTGATCTCATAATGCATCATTTGTCTATCAAATCAGGAGCTAAACCAGTAAAACAAAAACTCATAAAGATGCATCCTCATGTTGCATTATTAGTTAAAGAAGAACTCAAGAAACTCCTAGATGTAGGATTTATAAGGTCAATTGCCTATGCAGAATGGATCTCTAATATTGTCCTAGTAGCGAAGCTAGATAAACGCATTAGAGTGTGCACTAATTTCAGAGATCTTAACAAGGCCTGCCCTAAGGATGACTTTCCACTTCCAAGCATTGACACTATAGTTGATTTAACAACTGGCCATGCCATGTATTCATTAATGGATGGTTTCTCTGGTTACAACCAAATCAAGATTGCACCAGAAGACCAAGAGAAAACAACTTTCACTTGTCCATGGGGAACATACTGTTGGAATGTCATGCCTTTCGGTCTAAAGAATGCTGGGGCTACTTATCAAAGAACTATGACTACGATCTTCCATGACATGATGCACACATTCATGGAAGATTATGTGGATGACATATTGGCAAAATCATACACCAGAGAAGGACACCTAGAGATACTGTCAAAAATATTTACTAGATTGGAAAAATTCAAAGTTCGCCTAAACCCTAAGAAATGTGTTTTTGGGGTCACATCTGGAAAACTTTTAGGATATATAGTTTCAGAAAAGGGAATTGAAGTAGATCCTACTAAAGTTCAGGAAATCATGGAGATGCCTCCCCCAAAGAACATCAGTTAATTGAGATCATTACAAGGGCGACTTCAATCCATAAGAAGATTCATTCCACAATTGGTGACAAAAGTCTACCGTTCACACATCTCCTGCATAAAACGTTCCTTTTTTGGGATGACAAATGTGAAATGGAATTTCAACAAATCAAGCAGTACTTGATGAACCCACCAGTTCTAATACCACCAAATCAGACAAACCATTGATCCTGTATATTGCCACAACCGAGACATCTTTGGGGGAATTATTAGCACAAGAAGATCATGAAGGGAAAGAACGTGCAATCTATTACATCAGCAGAACACTAACAAGTCATGAACTTAACTACACTTTCATTGAGAAGGCTTGTTTAGCAGTAGTCTTTGCTTCACAGAAATTTTGACATTACATGCTAACTCATACAATCAATCTTATTTCAAAAATTGATCCACTCAAGTACCTACTCAGTAAAGCATCACTAACGGGAAGGTTAGCAAAATGGGTTATGATTTTGAGTGAGTTTGACATCCACTATGTTGATCGCAAAGCAATCAAGGGACAAGTTATCGCTAATCAACTAGCAGACGCTCCCCTACAAGCAGAGCACCCCTTACACATTGAATTTCCAGATGCTGATGTTTTCACTACAGAATCTAAGCAGCTATGGTCCTTTTACTTTGATGGTTCTTTTACTCAACATGGATCGGGGGAAGGTATTCTCTTTGTCACCCCTCAAGGACATACTATTCCTCGGTCATATAGGCTAATGTTTCCATGCACCAATAACATAGCCGAATATGAAGCACTAATCACTGGACTAAAGACAACATTGGAATGGAGGATTATCGAGCTACAAGTTTATGGTGACTTACAACCAGTCATTAATCAAATCAATGATGATTATCAGACTAAAGATGACAAGTTGTTGCCATACAAAAAGATGATCAATGACTTCAAAAAGTACTTTGTAAATATTCAGTTCACACAAATTCCAAGGCTTGATAACAAAGCAGCTGATGCTATGGCTACGATCACATCATTGGTACAACTCCCAGAAAAATAGACTCGCTATGAATTTCTGGTGGAACAATTATTTACACCTGCTTATGACGCACCCGAAAGCCCAATTATCTGCCACTTGGTAGGATCCGATTCACCCTAGTATGGTAAGATTTATGCCTACCTAAAAGATGAAATTTTACCACCTGACTTATCCCGTAACCAAAAACGTAACATTATCCAACAATCCTCTCGCTATACCCTTATCACTGATACCCTTTATCGCCGTGGTCTTGATGGTACTTTACTTCGATGTCTTGAACGTGACGAATCTGACAAAGCTTTACAAGAAGTTCATGGGGGAATTTGTGGTACTCATTGGAGTGGACTAACTTTATCCAAGAAATTGATTAGAATGGGTTACTACTGGCCTACAATGGAGAGGGAATCATTCACTTTTGTTAAAACATGCTCAAAATGTCAGATTCATGAGAATCTTATTGATGCTCATGCACAAGAACTTCACTCGTTCACACCAACCTAGCCATTCTCTCAATGGGGGTTAGATCTAGTAGGCAAAATTCATCCTTCATCTTCAAATGGGCATAAGTTCATCATCACAGTGACATAATATTTCACTAAGTGGATTGAGGCAATACCTCTCTCTAAAGTCACTGGAAAACAAATTTCATCCTTCATTCTCAACTACATTATTTGTCAGTATGGTATTCCTACTGCCATTATTACAGATAATGGTCGACCTTTCAAAAATTAGGATGTTGATGAACTTTGTGAAAGATTCCATATTCAACACATATATTCAATGCCTTACTATCCACAAGGGAATGGCCAAGCAGAGGCCTCAAACAAGACTATACTAAAGATTTTGAAGAAGACTGTAAATGATTCAGGAAAAGATTGGCATGTTCAACTCAATCCCGCCTTGTGGGCTTACAGAACTAGTGTCCGAACACCAATAGGAGCAACACCTTTTGCCCTTGTCTATGGAGCATAAGCCATATTGCCTTTAGAGGTTGAAATACCATCACTAAGAGTATCACTGAAAGGTCTCATAACAGATGATGAATACAGAGTTTCCCGACTATAAGAGTTAGAACTTCTAGATGAAAAGAGACAGAGAGCAGCTGACCATTTGAAGGCATACCAATAGATGATGTCTCGCAGCTATAATCAAAAAGTAAATCCACGTACCTTTCAAGTGGGTGATCTAGTTCTGAAAGAAAATCCACGAAATCAGCAAGACAGAGAAAAGAAAGGAAAGTTTGAACCAAATTGGTTAGGCCCTTATGTGGTTATCGTAGTCTATGGTTCAGGAGCCTACAAGTTATCAATGCCAGAAGGGGACCTATTTGACGAACCCATCAATAGCATGCATCTCAAGAAATATTATGTTTAAGTCAGCTATCATCATCCAGAAAAAGTCTTGGAGAAATACAAAAACAACAGAAAAAAGTCCTGAAAAAATACAAAAACAGCAGAAAAAGTCTTGAAAAAATTCAAAAAAATTAGAAAAAGTCCTAAAAATATTCAAAAACAGTAGAAAAAGTCCTGAAGAAATACAAAAACAGCAGAAAAAGTCCTGAAAAAAAATTCAAAAAACAATCGAAAAGATGTCATAGGGTGAAAACCTAGCAAACAGGCAGTCTATTAACAAAAAAATACAAAAAAATCAGAAAGAATTTAGAAAAATGCAATAAGCACAGATAGTGAAAATCTGGCAAATAGATGCTATCTGTACCTCTCCATCTATTAGTTCCTGTTTTGCACTTTGGCTTTTTAGCTTTCCTTTTTCTGCATCTTTTTTGCATCTTAGGGTCATACTTGCATCATCTTGCCGTAATTTTCCTAGCGTGATAAAACATCTTACCATGGCTTGATCATTGTACATATTCCTTTTCGCAAGTTGTGTCAATAAACGGGGCAAAAAATTAACTGGGGGCACTTAACTTTCATAGCATACTAAGACAGCTGAACAATGTTATAGGATCCAATCATACGAACAAACAACAAACTCATGCGAAACCTTATCCGATCATCGCTCCATATCATGAGCAATTTTAAGTAGATACCATATCATTGTCTATTGGATGATCCAAAAATCTGAATAATGTATGAAATAGCAGTATTATACTTTGAACAAAGGTTGTTTGATTTTTGATATCATTACTATGGAGCACACTAGATGATGTATTGAACTAGAGTGGCAAGGAACGAGAATGATTTTTCTTTGTTTGTTGTCTAGTGGTTAACGGTCAATCTAATGCAAATATGTCACAGGACATGATTACCAAAGCAATATCATCGATGACAGTTCCACATTTGCATCAGAAGGGTGGTTAATCTTTGTTTGTTTATGCAAGAAATGTTCAGGTCATCTCGGTTCAATTATACCTCGATGCTTGTGTTCGCTTGCTATATCAAAAATCATGAAAGTGGTACTTAGGTCATCATTGGTGCTAATCTCCCCTTTGATGCTTGTACATACTTCCAACATTTTTAATGCTCTATGATGATTCAAAAAGGCTTATAACAGGCTCAAAAAATTGGTTAGTTTCATTTAGTTGCATATTTGTTAGATCATTGGATATATCTGCATATTGGATTCACATCAATATTCTGAAAAGGCTGAATGAAAACATTGACGGTTGTCATGTAGTTTTGAACTCTTTGTGGAGGACATTTGGACATCTCATTCATTTTTATCATTTATCATTATCATTACCATTCTCATTGTCTCATTCATTCATATTTCTCATTATCATTTATCATTCATTATCATTATCATCATCATTCTCATTTATCATTCATTATCATTATCATTATCATTATCATTCTCATTTATCATTCATTATCATTATCATTATCATTCTCATTTCTCATTCATTATCATTCTCATTTCTCATTGAATCATTTTTATCATTATCATTTATCATTATTGTTATCATTCCCATTCTCATTGTCTCATTCATTCATTTTTTTATCATTATCATTTATCATTATTATTTCTATCATTAGATCCTTATCTCATATCATTTCATTACCATTGTTTTCATAACATTATCATTTCTTATTCATTCATCATTTCGTATCATTGATCATTTCTCCATTACTATTATCATTACTTTTTCTTTCATATCTTTATCATTTATCATCCCATTATCATTTCATCATTTATCATTTGTTATTATTTATCATCATTATCTCATATCATTTCATTACCATTACACTCATTCATCATTTCATTTATCATCGCATTGCCATTTTCATTACATAAACATTACCAAACATATCATTTATCTTTTCATCATTATCATTATCAGTATCACATTCATTCTCTACCATTCTCATATCACAATTTCATGATGCATTTCATATACATACTATTCATTTCTACATTTGAAACAAAATTCAAAAATCAACATCTCATATCTCCATTATCATAATCATTGCATCTACATCCAAGATCATCCATTTGCATCATATCATTAGATCATCCTGCATTATAAGATTAGTCTGCAAAAATAGTAAAAACAATAAAAACATATCCAAATCCATCTCATATCATACATGCATAAAAGTAGCATCCATATCACAACCAAAATGCACAAACATATCATCATCAAAAACATCGCCGCTGCATATCATCGCTCATCAAAATAATACAAATGTCCAATGTCCAATGAAACTAAAAAGTTCAAAACAAAATACATGAAGACATAATCAAAACTCAATATACATGCCCTGCATATGTGCAAAATCTATCGGTCCCAAAATACTAGCTGGTAGATGCCCCTAAAGGAGCTGGTCCAGAAGGAGGTGGCCTGCCACTAGTCCCTGCATCAGGATCCCGTCGAGGCCCTATAACCTCTCTGCCATGTGTTGATGTCCGTGATCAGGTCCTTGTCCTGCTCTGTGATCGGGGATACAACTCTCGCTGCTCAGGAGGACACAACTCATATCAGACTTTGTAGTACTCGGCCTCTCTGACTGCCTCAAATCCCTCTGCAATGGCCTCCCGTAAGGATGTACTCTCTATGGTACCCATGAGTCTCTGTGCCACACCCTCGGCCTCCAGTGCCCGCCATCTAAGGGAATCCCTCTCTACTACCAACGGTGCCACCTGGGAATTAGGGGCAGGCATCTGAGCCTGTACCTGTACTTGACCCTGAGCCTGTATCTGCATCTGGGCCTGTGAAAGCTGTGCCTACAACTATACTATCACACTCTGAGCCTGAGCTAGCTGGCTCTGTAGCTGCGCTTGCTGTCCCTGAAAGGTCTGTGCCTAAGCCTGTAATACAACAATCTGTGTCTGCTGAGAGGAGGATGACACCCTAATCACTGTCTAAGGTCTACCACCGGATTTGGCTCGCCGAACAATCTGTGCTCTGCCCAAACTATCCAACCTCTACCGCCTCTCCTCTCCACCATCATCTCCCCTATCATCCCCATCATCTGAGCTGTCCTCCTCATCATCTCTGCTCTCATCACCCTCCTCTCCCTCCTCCTCCTCTCCCTCCTCCTCCTCTCCTCCGCCCATCACCTACTCTCCACTGGCCACATCCTCCTGTCTCTCTACCCCTGGCTGTGGCTCATCTGGCACTGTAAAACGTGGAAATGGATGCGTATGAAAATACTATGTAATCATCTATCATCCCTACATCCTGCACCTCTCGCCTATCCGTCCATACCTCTGGCTGTAAGGTAGAATACTCTGTATATGCTGCCTAGTATTGAATGCATGGCCCCCATCCTAGATCACCCTTGCGCCGCCCATAATGAGCAACGCCCTAGGGCATCCCCTGTGTAAATCCAAATTATCTCAGGACCCGTAGTGCTAGAAATCTCTCAATAATAAAGGGCATCCACCCTATCAAATATCATGGTCTATAGATGAATGGCATCTCTAAGTGATCAGTCGCCCATGCCTCACAATCCGTGTAGGGTCTCCATATCACTGCATCTATATCATCTAATACCTGTCGCCAATACTCTACCTTGCCCAGCTTTTGCTGGACAAGTGCACTAGAATATGCATATACATAGGGCCTCCCTGCTGGCCTATCTCTCGTGCAAAGTGGTCTCGTGATCGCAATGTGCTCCCACGCCCAGATCTGTAGAAGCGTCACCCCACTCGCCAAGCTAGTGGATCCTCTGTATACTACCTGATGAAGATCATGATACATGTCGGCCAATACATAGCTCCCCCAAGCGAACCTCCATGGCTGTGTCACCAACCACTCCAGCATCCTACCCCAACCAACTGCGAATCCCTTCGACTGATGATTCGGTCCAAGGAAGCCTCCAATGAATGCAGCCAACACAACAACTAAGGATGGATACCTGTTGAAATCCTCCCAATCCATCAAATAACCACAAATGATCGCATCGCCACAGCGCCTCAGTACCACCAATCTCCTTATGGTCATAAACCACAAGGGCACCAACAACTAGGATCCCCATAATCCTGTACACATCCTTGGGCGTCACACTCATCTCACCCGTCGACAAGTGAAAGGTGTTATGCTCTAAGTGCCATCTCTCTGCCAAAGCGGTCAACAGTCCCCTGTTGGCCCGAATACCTCGCGGCATCGCCAACAAAGGTCCCAGTCCACAATCTGCAATCAACTGTAACTATGTAGGGGTAAGCTCTGCTATCTGCTCCCAACATAGTGGGAACCACTCTCTGATCTGGAGGCTTTTGAAAGCCTCCTATTTTGTTTGATCATCACAAAGGACACATCAATCAGACTCATATTCACTCAATGACTCATATCAACACAATCACCTAATCCTATCACTGACCCATATCAAGTGCTACATCAATCTATCTGAATGTCAAATCAATCTACTCTATCATCATCTACTATTTGTTTTCCTTTTCAGGAAAGCAAATTTATCAACAAAAAAATCATTTCCTATTTGTACTTCAATCATGAATGCAAATTTATATCCTCATTTTACTATTTAGTTTCTATCGCAGAAAGCAAATTTATCAAACATCTACTCTCTTTTTTTCAATCGTGAGAAGCAAAGTTATCAACCACAAATCAATCAATCAATCACTTTACTCTTTATTGTTCCTCACAAAGTTATCAGCTATTTACTCTTTGTTTTCTATTTTGGAAGCAAAGTTATTAGTTCTTTATCAGATTTTCTATCATATCAGCATGATGGTACTACAATTCATCTATCTATTGACTAAGGAAGAAATTTAAATCATCATTTTTCATCACACAAGCGTTCTGGGGAAAATTTCCTAAATGCGCTATTATGTTGCCCAGATGCACTAAAACACAAATGTGCTAAAGTTTTTCTCATATGCGCTAAATTATTTCCTCGATGCGCTAAAACTTGAGATGCGCTATTCTATCCTGCCTATGCGCCACTTTAACTCTCAAATGCGCAACTCTCTCAATTTCAAACCCTAGACCTATATGCGCAATTCTGTGCCCTAGGTGCGCTACAGGTTCAAACTAGCCGATTTTACCCTAGATGCGCTACTCTATCTGTCGAATGCACTACAGGATCAATTTTTAACCTACGCCTATATGCGCTACAACATTTCCTATATGCGCTACGGAATTTTTTGAATGCACTAAAACTTTTCTCAAATGCGCTAAAACGTGCGAAAAAACTAAAATCCGATCTAAAACATTTGAAAAATCGATTAAAAATGTGAAATTTGAAATCATAAACGGTTGGAATCACTCACCGGGGGTCCATACGCAGCTAGTATCTGGTATCGGTGTGCTCGCTCGAATCTATGCATGTGCAATGGGATCTCCATCTCGCTAGGTCACTATCAGAGCTCACTTTTCACTGTAGCAGTAGGGTGAAAATGACACTTCATTTTACCCTTTTTTACCTTTTAAGGGTCTATTAGGGTGGGAGTTAATGGCATTTTTTCATTCTTTTCATGTTATTTTTCACTAGGCCATCACAAACATCATTTATCAGCAGCTAAATCATTGTTTCCCTATCCTTCTCGACATCATCTTCCATGATTTACCTCCCGAGGGGGCATCATCGACATCAAAAAATTAGAAACATATCAGGGGAATTTTTTATTTTTTTTCTTTGAAGCAATGCGTTTCACACATCACTTCAAAGAGGGGCAAAATGTATACACATAAAAATGGTCATGTCTATAATCCTAACAATTAATTAAATATTTACTATTTAATTAATTTATCTAAAAATCCTCTACATATGATTAAATTTAATTAATTTAATTATATTCTTCATTCCTCTTATTCTTCTTTCGTAATTAAATAAATTTATTTTTTTAATTATTTTCATACGTCCACTTAATTAATTAAATAAATACATTTTATTTATTTAAATTAATTATCACTATTTGAATTTAAATTAAATCTTTTGATTTAATTAAGTTTAAATATTTCTCGTTCTTCTATTTTTAAATTCTTCTTCTAATTAATTAAATGTTTCATTTAATTAATTTAATAAAAAATGATTTAATTAAATAAATCTTATTTAATTAAAGATCTTGTGCTTTCTTTCTAAATCACAATTAGATATTTTATTTAATTGTGAAATCTTCTGTTTTCTTTTCATATCATAATTAAATATTTTATTTAAATATGAGATATTCTGCTTTCTTCAAAAACCCTAATTAAAGCTTTATTCTTATCACAAACTTTCTTTTGCTTTAAAAGCTTAATTAAATATTTCATTTAATTAAGCAAAAGCTGAATATCCTCCACAAATAAATAATTGAATTTTCTAATTCATTATTTATCAGCTTTTAAATCTTTCTTTTATTCTTTTAAAGAAAGATGATTTCTTATCTTCTTATCTTTTCCTCTTTCATAAAAATAGAAAAATCTTGTTTTCAAGTTTTCTTCTATTTTCTCTTCAGTTTCATCCTTCTTCATCCATTCAATCTGCCAGGAATTATCACAACCGTCAATTAAGACAGCCAATCATAATCATTCGAAAAACTCTATAAATACCTGTGTGAATCCAAGCATTGGCAATAGGCAATTAATTAGAGTTCATGCATTTAATTCATTTAGCATTTTAATATCATAGCATCATGTTTACTTCAAGCATATTAGTTCAATTCCATATCATGGCTTAGTCTTGCATCATGCATCATATTTAAATTTCATTCTTTAGGAAGACAGTTTGTTGAGCCTAGCCTACAAATCTGAGAGCAAAAGCTAGAATCAACAAAAACACTGAAGATAGAGGACAATAGGACGACAATCAAAGTGGAATATTGATTTTTCATTTACTTACCTTTTATGTTTTGCTTTGATACAATGTTTTATTGGTGTGCTTGAATATTATTTACTTAATTTCATTATGCATATTTTCGATCACATAATTTTAATTTATTTAATTTAATGGATAAACTTTAGAGATTTAATCAAATAAAATTAATTATTTAATTAAATAGGGATAATTAGATTAGATGGATTGATTTAATTAGCAAAAGAGAGTGACTTAATTAGATAAAATGATTTATTTAATTAAGAGAGGAATATTGATGGATTTAATCAGATAAGGGGATTTGATTAAATGGTTAGACCGAAGGATAATTCAGGATGAAATGATGTTAGAAGCTGGGATCAGATGCACAATGCCAATCGGTATATTTTACGTGTCTACAATATCATCCATGCATCATCATATCATCCATTACATATAAACATCATAATCATCTCATCATCAATAATGTCACTATCATGGTACAAATCAAGATCAACTGGGTGTAATATATCAAAATAGGCATGAGGCTACCCATGGCTAATGATTGTCAACATCATCAAATCTGTCTACATCAAACTTTTGAGTTGAGCTAATTTTGAACCTCTTTGTCGAGAGATCGACCTCAAATAAAACCTCTTTACCCGATCTCTCGAGGGGGCAGTATACTAGCGCAATTCTTCATTCGCTGAGGCAACAGTGGGGCATCTGAAAAAATTAGAGAAATTTTGAATTTTGATCATGGCAAGGTTATTCTTTGAACCAACACAACAAGTGCATCACTGCAAAGAGGGGCAAAATTTAGACATTGAAAATATACAAATCCCGCACTTGATCCTGATCTACTAACATCGCTTCATCCTAGATCATCCCTTTGTCTAACCATTTAATCAAATAGCCTTATTTGATTAAAGTCATCATAATTCCCATTTTAATTAAATAAATCCCTTGATTTAATTAAATAATTATCTCTATGTAATTAGCTAGGTCATTTCATCTTCCTATCTTTATTTAATTAAATAATCCATATTATTTGATTAAATTTCTAAAGTTCATCTAATTAAATTAAATAAATCAAACATTTATCTAATTTAATCTAACATCACTTTTGGTTAAATAAATCAAAATATTTATTTAACTAGGTCTTAATCATTTTCATCTCTTTTTGATTCATTTCAATCCTAAAATCTAAATCAAATGGTCAAATCAGCTAAATCTCCCCTTAAATTAATCAAATCTTGATTAATTTAATCCTAATCACTCAAATCCTCTAGATTTTGCAACTTGCACAATTAAATCATTTAGTTGATTTATAAATCATCTATTTTCATTCAAAAAAGGCATCAAAGATGGAATATTCCTCAAATTTGAAATCTCCTCCCAAAAGGACTTGTCCCTTCCAACAAAGCATTTAAAATCTCTTACATGTCCTTTTATTGAGCCATGTGCATTTGCTTCACCTTTCACCTCATCCTTCAAGCCATATTTTGAATTTGAATCTCTCCCCTCTTTGCACATTCTTCAAAACTTGCACATCCTCCATCCACTCATAGGTTGACAAGTGGCATCTTTCCATTGGATGAATGTTAGTCCCACATTTCTCTATTTTGGACATTCATCCATCTTGGCATTCTATAAATAAGAGGCTCATCCTTCATTTTAGGCATCCATAATTTGAGTAAACTTACTATGCTCAAATTATTAGCAAATTTCATCCATCATCATTGAATATTAGCTAGGTTATGCATATTTTTCTATTGGAGCACTCACCATTCTTCATCAAAGCGGATCATTCATCAAAATTCATCAAGCTTGCATCTTAGGGATTTGGAAAGGGGCAATTTTCACATCAAATTGGCACCAATTCCCCCATGGGATCATATGCTTGCTATTTTAATTAGGATTGAATCTATATTCTCTTGTTTCATTGTGTTCTTCATTGTTTTCTTTCCTAATTTGAATTTTTTAAATGGATTTAATGGGGAATCCTTGTTCTTACTTGCAAACTCTAACTTAATGTGTTTATTCATTATGTTTTTCAGGTATTAGGATTGGGGTTCACACAATCATTAATGTCTTTAAGGCTGTATATGTCGAGGATGTTGAGAAAATTGTAATAAAATAAGTTGTAGGTTGTGGGTGGTGGAGTGACGTTCAGCATGGTGGCTAGCTCAATATATTGATGATTAGAGGTTTGGATCAAAGGGTTTGTTGACAAGTATATCTAGTTTATTCACATGAAGTTTTAGAGGTTCACATGAATATTTGATTAAGTTATGAGTATCTATATTCTAATAGTTGTTCTATTGCTTTAGTTGGTGTTCCTGAAAGAAGATGATGTGATTCTAGTAATTTGATTTTTTGTGGATGCTTATGTGGTGATTCATGATGCTTGGGGATGTTTCTAGATTGTGATCTATTTGTGTTGTTGGTCCATATTGATCGTTGGGTTTGCAATTGGTGATTTTATTTTGTGAGTTCATTATTTTCATGATCATGGCTGACAGGGTGATTGTAGCATGTTTTGGATCTTCGAGGCATAATTGTTTAAAGTGTTTCATGTTCGAGACATGTTGTTTTGGGTCCTTACTATGTTTTGGCATACATTTTTTGGTGCACATTGATAATTGTTTATTGATTTGGGTTGACAGTTTGTACTAATTTTATATTTTGTTGGGTCGACATGTAGTTGATGTTATCTTTGTAAGGAAAATTAGATGCAGAAACAATTCTCCTAATGTCAAAACCTCAAGGAAGAATGTAGATACATATCTTGATTTTTACAATTATAGTCCAATTAAGATGCACATGAAACTAAAATATCAGAAATAGAGTATTTGACAAACACATATGAACACCAGATTTACGTGGGAAAACCCTTACGGGAGAAAAACCCACCACACCAAGAGAAATCACTTTGTATTACAGTAGTGGAGATTACATACAGATGTTAGACTTATCTTTCTGATGTCATACTACAACAACTTTCACTATGATCAATCTTTGTACAGGAACTTTCAAGTTACAGAATTCTCAGCATAGAATTCATCCACTAATCATACACAATACTATTCATCTAATTGTTGATCGAACCAATCGAACCATCCAGCATCTACAACTTCAAACTATATTCATGGTTTTCCCTGTCTATCAAACTTCCTCATAGAACTGTCACAACAGACTATCTTCCAACGGTTCCCATTCGACTCTTCCTATTCGTCCATGAGATGCCACATAGGAAAGTCTCACTCGGTCAAATGGCTTCAAGTTATGTTGTCATATTGGTGAGATACTGAACGTGTCTCCCCAATGCCAACACAGTAAAGACTCAATATCGCCAAGATGTTACATCAAGTCTAGAGAGCTATTGCTCAGCTTTCGCCATGTCACCAAGACATATGGCTTTCACGGAGACGCCATACCGAAACCTCAAAGTCACACAGCCGTGAGTTTTCCATTCAGAAAGACTATCGCTCTTCAGTGAGACCACATACCGATATTCAAAGTCATACCGACAACAGACCTCTTCTTCGCTAAGACATTCACCTATCACTGAGAGATTTCACTGAGATCTTTATATTATACCAAACACCGAACAACAGTCGCCAAGACATTCATCTTTAGCCAAAGGTTTCACCGAGCTCTTAAGTTATATCGAAGCCATACTACTATTGGCAAGACCTTTGGCCATTGCTAAGACCTTACTCTGAGATCTCACAAGTCATACTAAGCACACTAGTAGTTGGCAAGACTCTTTCCTATCACTAAGAGTTCACATCAAGATCCTTATGTTACCGTGAAGACTCCGGGAAGACTCCATATGTGTTCCCGTTGGCGAGACAATCATCTGTCGCTGGGACTTCTTCCTGAGTGTTGAAGTCACTCTGAAGCCCCTAGTTGCTATAAGTCTCCCCGATGCGTGATTGAATGGCCTATTGGCCAGAGATCACATCGACTGCTCTATGTCACAGCAATAGACTCCAAAGAGTAACCATTTGGAAAGACACCTACAAGGTCACAACAACCTATGCAAAACATGATGTTACCAATCTGCTAGTCGGCCAGACATGATGGATGTCATACCGACTTGGCTCCAATAGAGGTTTCAGCCTTTGATGTTTGATGCACATATTTCCAACAATCTCCCACTTGACGAAGATCACACAGGAACCTCTAGAGCACAACATAACTTACTGAAAATCATGGGAACTAAGGCCCATTGAACTGGCACACCTGAACTTGTCTATGCTCACTGGCTTTGTCAATGCATCTGCAACATTCTCTAGAGTATCATTTTTTTCCAAACTGACCTTTCCATCCTCCACCATATCTCGTACAAAGTGATACTGTACGTCAATATGTTTCGTCTTGGCATGGAAAGTTAGATTCTTTGCCAGAAAAATTGCACTCTGATTGTCACAAAAAATAGTTATTTCCCCTGCATCAAAACCAATGTTAGAACACAAACATTTTAACCAAATTGCTTCTTTACAAGCATGAGTAGCTTCCATGTATTCAGCCTCTGTAGTGGACAAAGCAACTACAGCCTGCTGCTTACTCATCCAACTCACTGCACCACCATTCAACATGAAAGTGTATCCACTGGTGGACCTCCTGTTGTCAATGTCCCCTGCCCAATCAGAATCCACATAGCCATGAATGCTGAGAGTCCTCTATGATTCAACCAAGTTCCCATGGTAACACAATGAAAAATCTGAAGTTCCCTTCAAATATCTAAACACTCTCTTCATAGCATCCCAATGTGTTCTTCCTGGATTAGCCATAAACCGACTAAGAACTCCCACTGCTTGGGAAATGTCTGGCCTTATATAGACCATTGCATACATAAGACTTCCAACCACACTAGCATAGGGCACACTGGTCATGTCCTCTATCTCAGTAGGAGATTTTGGACAATCTTCAACAGATAGCTTCATTCCCTGCAAGACTGGAACAACTAACTGCTTGCAATCATTCATGCAAAATATCTCTAGAATAGTCCTGATATACTTACTCTGACTGAGCCAAAGTTTTCTATTATTTTTGTCCCTGGTTATCTCCATCCCTAGAATATACCTTGCTGCACCAAGATCTTTCATTTTGAACTTAGCAGACAACTGAGACTTAAGATCAGAAATCATTAGCTTACTATTGCCTATGAATAGCATATCATCAACATAGAGAGCAATAATAAGAATCTGATCACTTTCAGCTTTATAATAAACTCAATGATCAGATTTTGATCTCACAAATCCCAAAGACAATACAAAAGTATCAAATTTATGGTACCACATTCTAGGTGACTGCTTTAACCCATACAAAGACTTTTTTAATTTGCAAACCAGTTTCTCTTTACCTTTTTCAACAAAGTGCTCAGGATGGGACATATAGGATCACCATCACATAGACCTCTAAGTCATATGCTACTGCAAGTGACAAAAGAAATCTGATAGACGTCAGCTTAGCTACAGGAGAGAAAATCTCCCCATAATCAATTCCCTCTACCTAGGAATAACCCTTTGCAACCAATCTTGCCTTATATTTTTCAACACTGCCATCCAGACCAATCTTCTTTTTGAATACCCATTTGCAGCCCACAACTTTTCTGCCTTTAGGCAATGGCACCAAACTCTAGGTTTCATTCTTTTCTAATGATGCCATTTCTTCATTCATGGCTTCCAACCAAGAGTCATCAGGCTTCCAACCCTCTAAATCAGTTTTAGGTAGTCCTAGGCTCATCAGTGCTTGAAATTAAAGCATAGGCACAAGTAGAATCTATCAAAGGGAACCCATACCTATCTATTTGTTTTCTTTCACGAGTTGACCTCCTCACTTGCTAAGGTTGAGGTTCTTCTTCTTTAGAACTTTTAGAACTGCTTGAGCTCTCCTCAGTTTCAGGCACATTTTAAATTTTCAATTCCTCTTTCTCTGGTGTAGGAGGAATTCCAACTACATCCTTATTATTTTTTGACTTTGTCTCTAACTACAGATCTAAGGTGGAAGGTTTCAACTCATGAAAGATTACATTTTTGCTGTATACGACCTTCTCTGTATCAGGATTCCAAAGCTTGTATCCTTTTATGACAGCACTATAGCCAATAAAAATACATTTGATAGCCTTGTTCTCTAGTTTAGATCTTTTCACATCTGGCACATGAGCATATGCCTCATAGCCAAAAACATGAATATGTCTTAAAGAGGGCTTCTTACTAGACCACGCTTCCAAAGGTGTTTTCTCAACAAGAGCAGAATTTGGAGAATGATTTATTAGATAACATGCAGTAGATACAGCCTCAGCCCATAACTTCTCCTCCAAGCTAGCACTACTAAGCATACTTTGTGCTCTCTCCATTACTGTCCTATTTAACCTCTCTGCAACTCCATTCTGCTATGGAGTATAAGGTGTAGTCTTATGTCTTTTAATCCCATGGTCTTTGCAATACCTCTCAAATTCATCGAACAGAATTCACCACCATTATCAGTCCTTAAGCATTTAATTTTTCTTCTAGTCTGATTTTCTACAAGGTTCTTAAATTCCTTAAATCGAATGAACACTTCTGATTTACTTTTCAAAAAATAAACAAATGCTCTTCTTGAATAATCATCAATGAACGACACATAGTATCTTGAATTAGACAAAGAAGGAACATCCACTAGACCAAACACATCCAAATGAATATAATCTAGCAAACCAAAAGACTTATGAGGACTGGAATAAAATGAAACACGATGCTGCTTTCCATATATATAGTGTTCACAGAATTTAAATTCAAGGTTACAATTTTCAAGCCCCTCAACCAAGTTTTTGTTCTTCAAGGTTTTTAAACCTTTCTCTCCTATGTGGCCTAGCCTATGATGCCAAAGCATAGTCTTCTCTGCTAGAAGTTTTACTTCCATAGAGTTTACATAATTAGGGATATTTCCCTCTTTAGCTCTAGAAGTAGCCTTCTGTGACTTGACAGAGACACTGTTACATTGAACAACCTATGCATCCAGCTTGTACAGGGTACCAATTCGAGCACCTCTAGCTAGCACCATTGAACCTCTAGTCATCTTGCAGCCATTTCCAGAGAACACGACTTGTACTCCAATATCATCTAGCATACTTAAAGAAAGTAAGTTTCGAGCCAGACCTAGTGTATATGCATTACATTACTAATTCCCTTCACTCTGCCATCGATGAATTGTATTCTGACTCTTCCACGACCAACTATATCTAAAGTTGAATCACTTGCCAAGTACACCTTTCCACCATCATATTCTTCATACTTCGTGAAAAATTCTCTGTGAGATGTCATGTGGATAGATACTCGAGAATCAATTAGCCAGACATCATTGGATGCCTATGTAGCCAAGGCTGCAATGAAGGCATCTCCATCACTGTGAGAAGACTCATTGTCAGAAGAATACTTCTTCTTCTTCTCTTCTTTACAATCCTTTCGGACATAACCAGGTTGCCCACAGTTCCAACACTTCACCTTGGACTTCTTGCTAGGAGACTTTGATCTCCCTTCTGATTCTAATTTGGACTTCTTGTCCTTCTTCTTTCCTTTCTCTTTTGACCTTCCTCTAACAACAAGGGCCTCCTTCGCCATCTCAGAAGATTTCCTTCTCATTTCTTCTAATAGCAAAGAACCAACGACATCTTCCATCTTGAAACTAGATGTTGTACTCCCAATCACCATCACCAGATGGTCTCAAGAGTCTGGAAAAGAACACAATAGAAGCATACAGTGATCTTCTTCTTCAGTCTTCACACCAACAGATGTTAATTGAGCAAGCAACATGTTAAATGTGTTCAAATGATCAGCTACAAACCCTTCTTCCTGCATTCTCAAAGAGTACAACTTCTTCCTCAGGAACAGTTTATTCACCAAGGACTTCCCCTGATAAATAGATGCCAGTCTCTTCCACAAGGTAGATGCAGTTTTCTCTTCATGCACATTGAGAAGAATGAAATCTGCCAAACAGAGCCTTATCAGCCCCTTAGAATTTCTATCTACAAGGTCCCAATCTTCTTTCTTCATGCCTATAGGTTTAGTTCCAGACACAACAATCCACAAATCATGATCCACTAAGAGATCCTCCATCTTGAGTTTCCACAACTCAAAGTTACTGCCATTGAATTTCTCTATTTTAATTTTTCCAGACATACTAGTCATCTCAATCTGTAATTAGAAATTGACAAACTTCTACAAGACTCCAACTGAACATAATTGACTCAAAAAACCCAACGTACCCACAAGGATAACACAACTGGCCAGGCTCTGATACCACTTGTAAGGAAAATTAGATGCGGAAATAATTCTCCTAACGTCAAAACCTCAGGGAAGAATGTAGATACACATTTTGATTTTTACAATTACAGTCCAATTAAGATGCACATGAAACCAAAATATCAGAAACAGAGTATTTGACAAACACATATGAACACCAGATTTATGTGGGAAAACCCTTACGGGAGAAAAACCCACCACACCAAGAGAAATCACTTTGTATTATAGTAATGGAGATTACATACAAATATCAAACTTATTTTTCTGATGTCATACTACAACGGCTTTCACTATGATCAATCTTTGTACAAGAACTTTCAAGTTATAGACTTCTCAGCATAGAATTCATCCACTGATCATACACATTACTATTCATCCAACTGTTGATCAAACCAACCAAACCATCGAGCATCTGCAACTTCAAACTATATTCATGGAATTCCCTGTTTGTCAAACTTCCTCATAGAACTGTCACAACGGACTATCTTCCAACGGTTCCCATTCGACTCTTCCTATTCATCCACGAGATGCCACATAGGAAAGTATCACTCAGTCAAATGGCTTCAAGTTGTGTTGTCATATTAGTGAGACACTGAATGTGTCTCCCCGATGCCAACATAGTAAACACTCGATATTGCCGAGACTCCATCCTATCACCAAGATGTTACATCGAGTCTAGAGAGCTATCGCTCAGCTTTCACCATGTCACCAAGACATATCACTTTCGTGGAGACGTCATACCGAAACCTCAAAGTCACATAGCCGTGAATTTTCCATTCTACAAGACTATCGCTCTTCGGTGAGACCACATGTTGATATTCAAATTCATACCGACAACAGACTTCTTCATCGCTAAGACATTCACCTGTTGCCGAGAGATTTCACTGAGATCTTTATATTATACTGAACACCAAACGATAGTCGCCAAGACATTCATCTTTTTCCAAAGTTTTCACCGAGCTCTTAAGTTACACCGAAGCCATACTACTATCGACAAGACCTTTTCCCATTGCTAAGACCTTACTCTGAGATCTCACAAGTCATACCGAGCACACTAGTAGTCAGCAAGACTCTTGTCTATCGCTAAGAATTCACACCGAGATCTTTATGTTATCGCGAAGACTCCATATGTGTTCCCATCAACGAGGAAATCATCTATCACTGGGACTTCTTCCTAAGTGTTGAAGTCACTTTGAAGCCCCCGATCACTATAAGTCTCCCTGATGCTCGATTGAATGGCGTATTGGCCAGAGATCTCCATGGGTGGTAAGAGATCACAACGACTACTCTATGTCATAGCGATAGACTCCAACTAAACATAATTGACTCAAAAAACCCAACGTACCCACAAGGATAACACAACTAGCCAGGCTCTGATACCACTTGTAAGGAAAATTAGATGCAGAAATAATTCTCCTAACGTCAAAACCTCAGGGAAGAATGCAGATACACATTTTGATTTTTACAATTACAGTCCAATTAAGATGCACATGAAACTAAAATATCAGAAATAGAGTATTTGAAAAACACATATGAACACCATATTTACGTGGGAAAACCCTTACGCGAGAAAAACCCACCACACCAAGAGAAATCACTTTGTATTATAGTAATGGAGATTACATACAAATATCAAATTTATTTTTCTAATGTCATACTACAGTAGCTTTCACTATGATCAATCTTTGTATAGGAACTTTCAAGTTACAGACTTCTCAGCATAGAATTCATCCACTGATCATACATAGTACTATTCATCCAACTATTGATCGAACCAACTGAACCATCGAGCATCTGCAACTTCAAACTATATTAATGGCATTCCCTATCTGTCGAACTTCCTCACAGAACTGTCACAACGGACTATCTTCCAACGGTTCCCATTTGGCTCTTCCTATTCATCCACGAGATGCCACATAGGAAAGTCTCACTCGGTCAAATGACTTCAAGCTATGTTGTCATATCAGTGAGACACTGAACGTGTCTCCCCGATGCCAACATAGTAAACACTCGATATTGCCAAGACTCCATCCTATCGCCAAGATGTTACATCGAGTCCAAAGAGCTATCGCTCAGCTTTCGCCATGTCACCAAGACATATCACTTTCGTGGAGACGTCATACCAAAACCTCAAAGTCACACAGCCGTGAGTTTTCCATTTGGCAAGACTATCGCTCTTCGGTGAGACCACATATCGATATTCAAAGTCATACTGACAACAGACTTCTTCATTGCTAAGGCATTCACCTATCGCCGAGAGATTTCACCGAGATCTTTATATTATACTGAACACCGAGCAATAGTCACCAAGACATTCATCTTTTGCCAAAGGTTTCACCAAGCTCTTAAGTTACACCGAAGCCATACTACTATTGGCAAGACCTTTTCCCATTGCTAAGACCTTACTCTGAGATCTCACAAGTCATACCAAGCACACTAGTAGTCGGTAAGACTCTTGTCTATCGCTAAGAGTTCACACCGAGATCTTTATGTTACCGTGAAGACTCCATATGTGTTCCCATCGGCGAGACAATCATCTGTCGCTGGGACTTCTTCATAAGTGTTGAAGTCACTTTGAAGCCCCCGGTTGCTATAAGTCTCCCCGATGCTCGATTGAATGGCCTGTCGGCCAGAGATCTCCACGGGCGGTAAGAGATCACAGTGACTACTCTATGTCACAGCGATAGACTCCAAAGAGTAACCGTTCAACAAGATGCTTGCAAGGTCACAACGACCTGTGCAAAACATGATGCTACTAATCTACTAGTCAGCCAGACATGATGGATGTCATACCGACTTGGCTCCAATGGAGGTTTCAGCCTGTGATGTTTGAGGCACATATTTCCAACAATCTTTAGTTGTGGATATATATGTGATCAATTGTTTATACCATTTGAAGGTGTGGTGTGCAATTTATGGTGAGTGTTGTGTTTGAATAATGTTCTAATATTTTGAAGGCAGAAGTAAAGTGTGAAGAAGAGTGAGCAAAAGAAAGTGTTTATGTACTTAACCAGAACTCTAATCAGGCATTAGAAGATGTGTTTTTCTCAGTTCAAAATCTTTTGGATGTAATCTGAATGTGACTGTAAGATAGTGAGTCTTCCTTTAGGTAGTAATCCTTTTGTATTTGAGCAGTGAGATCTAGGCAGTGTGCCTGAATGCATGTGCTTTCCCCATTTATAATACTTTTATACTTTTAACAGAGTATAATCTTGTGGATTAACCTCCACCGTGGTTTTTCCCCTAACAATTTTTCCACGTAAAACATCTTGGTGTTATGTGTGTTTTTGATGTGGTGATGGTTTATGTTTTCATGTTTATTTATTAGATCTGAGAATAAGTTTAATAATTATAATTTTTGTGACAACTGATTTACCGCCCCTCTCAGTTGTCTACCCTTGTGTTTCCAACAATAGCATCCAAATTGATATATGTGCCTTCATTTTCTAGAGTTGGATTCCATCTTTCCTCCTAGTATGTCTATGACTCTTGTCAAAAACTCAAGTGTCTATTCGGATTATACTTCCATTTTTCACAGATGAGCCTAAGGCCGAGATAGACCAATTTGCTCATCAATACTTATTGCTCCTCTCTCTTCACAAGTATCACTTGGATATTTCCAATAGCAAGGGGAATTCCATAAAGGAACTTCTTTTTATTTTTGTGTTGTAGTCAAAATCCACAATTGAAAATTACCAATATATTTCTAGGGCAAGTGTCTTGGCCGTCACACATCTAGGAAAATAAAAGGCTCACCTATAAACCCATTGCATTTGATAAAATTGAAATAAAACCTCATGAACCAATCTAGTGGGGTCATGTTCTTCTACATCCATTCTAGATACCCAAGAGGAAACCTTTGCAAAGGTTGTTGGGATAAAGCTCGAAGCACAAGATTCAAAAAATGTTTGTTAAACAAATAATTGCATGTGATTGAAAGCGCATGGGTCCATATTGAAGTTGGTTTTAAAAACCCTAACCCACTAAACCTATCAAGCGATAATCCCAAAAAGTGAAAAAAATTAGGGTTCAGGTGCAAAATCAAATGTACCAAGAAAGATGAATACCTGAACTTATAAAAATGGTGGTACTTGCTCAATTGATCAAGGATCTTGTCTGCAATTGTTGTGGAATAGTCGTACTAGAATATTCCCTTTTCTTTCCTGAGATTAAAATCTAGACCCATCTAGTATTCATGGACATTATCATCATGGTCTAGGCCATAAAAAAAATTCAACATCAAAAATACATATTTCAAGTCTGATTTGAATAGACTAAATGATAGAGAGAATTTGGGCCCTTCATCGTTAGGTCCCTTACTTTTTTTGTCCTTATAGAAAGGCACAATATCTCTCATTCCTCTCCAAAATTTCTTCATAGTGTCCCATGAGAAAACCTCAACCTCCATTTGAGTGGGGATACATAACATATCCTTGATTGCTACAACACTAATGAATATTTTAAGCTACCCACCTCTGATGATTTCACTCTCCTTATCCAACCTTTCAACATAAATATCAACCAACTCTGGACATGAATGTGTGAAGGGCAGCATGCACTATGGTAAACCACAATTCCAGATCCTTGTTCCCAGGCCTATGACATTTCTTGCTAGTGAATTGGCAACCATCCTCTAAAATTCCCCTTCCTACAAATTCTTGGGGTTGGTATGCAACTTTGGATTGAAGATATCATCACCGAAATCCTTGACCACCTTTGGTTTGATGTGGTCTCTAGTGGGCATTATGCTTCTGATATGGGGAAAGTCTTGTTCTTTTGGCATTGGTGCATTGACGAAGGAGATATCCCCAAATATGTCAACATATCCTGGTTGGGAGAAAGGAATTTCAACACCCATACTAGATTATGATGCTTCAGTGGCCATTATCATAACTTTTGAAAGATTTTATGTAACAATCACTTTTAGACTTAGAGAATTTTACTTTTTCCAAGAGCTTACACTTAGAAACTTTTTTCATTGGTAATTAATTTACTCATCTATTTAAAGAACAAATGCATGGTTGCTAATACTAGCCTTTTGAGTATTGCCAACAAAGGGTAATACATGTGGTATAAACACCTACATTCTTGGGACCTTTGCTTTGGGAAGGAAATTTTAGTACATTCCTTACTTGATTTTCGGTGAAGGATAGCCTGGAGAAATAAAAGACATAATTGGAAAAGATGCCTATATTAATTAAGCAATAAGTGGCCTTTAATGATGGTATTTTCAAGTGATGAAGTTGGCTGATGATCAAAACGGTGGCAAACACATGGTGATATGTCATATATCTGGTTATTAATAACAACACCTACATTAAATTTCAAATCCCTACAAAATCCTTGACGTACAATTTACCTTTAGCTCTTGTCGTCAACTTGCATTTCCTGTTGTTGTTTGGACACGGAATTTTTTTTTCCGTTTACAGTCTTTCTGGTTCACTTTTTTCTATAAATAGAGTGTCACCTTCACAAAAATATTCATTAAGTTTGCATTTTCCTATTCTAATATATTTCGTAAAGCCTGAGTACTCCAATTAGGCTTTTGAGTCAGAAGAAGTAGATTTCTTTCATGGGGGAAGTCACCAATGAGAGAATTAAGAGGTTGTTGCAGATGAAGGATGGAATGGACATCACCATGTTTAAATGGGTCCTAGAGAGGGATTTCATCACAGACAAAAACAACTACTAGTCAAATACAAAATTTCATTTCCTAGTTTGTTGCCTCACTTCTCAACCTAAATATTGTGAAGCCATGGATTGTGCATGTTGGTTTACATAAAGTCTTGTACCTAGTTAATTCATTACTAGGGAACTTATTTACATATTAAGTTTACTTAGGTCCTAGGAAGGAATCTTTTTAAAAGGTGTTATTTGTCATTACTTGTTATATTATCTTTTGACTTGTTTCACATGTGACCTAGATAAGTGTGATAAGTTGTCTCATGTTATATGATTAAGACACTTGTCATAATCCTATGACATCTTGTATCTCACCTTGGCTATATAACCAAGGGGTTTCTACCCAATTGTACATAACATATCAATTGAATCATAGTTGATAAGAATATAGTTTATTCTTGTCATATTTAGATCTTCTCTCTTTGTGCTTTCCATATGGCCTCTAGTTCTTGGTAGGCTATCTCCATAGCCAATTCTAACATGGTATCAGAGTTGGTTGGGTGCCATTGGATAGTATTTTTCTGAAGAGAGATGGTAAATATTGAATAGTTGATTATGCTCTTCTCTTGCATTGTATGATGATCTAGAGAATCAAAAAGACTTGATAGAAATACTAGATTTGGAGGTGTTCAATTTTTGGATCTTTATTATAGGTTCAAATTGGAGCTTGTTGCTGTAAATATGAGCTCACCATTGAGTTTAAAAGGTTCAATATAGTTGATTTTTCCTTTTGTTTCATCCAAATTAGACATACGAGGCCAAATCCATGAGGGTTTAAAGCTTAAGAGTGGTTGCCAGATCCATAACGTAGTTACATTTTTGGAGCATTTTGGGTCAAATCTGACCCTGCCATCATGTCCAGAAGGGCCAAAAACCATAAGATCGACTATCAATTTGTTGAATTTGGAATAGTTGTCCACCGAGGAAAAAAAATTCCACCTAGGGAGTTGTATGACCCCCTAGGTCATCATTATTGCATGGTATGATTTTTTCAAAAAAATAAATGAAAAATATTTGAAATTTTTTTACAAAAATTAAAATTGGTCGATTAAATCTTTTTGTAAAAATATATTATTAAAAATCAAAAAGGAAAAAAATATTCTTCTATGGAATATATATATATAATTGTCTATGTTACATATAGTACCATAGACCTGTGACGTACCTTGTACCAAGAGGGTACAAATCCACCCTCCTTCCACTACATGGTCAGGTTTCATTCACCCATGGCCCTAAAAAATTCTGCGGCCCCACTTTATTCCATCTGGCGGTGAAATCTATCAAACCAACATAGCTAGTTAAAAACTAGTGTGAAAATTCAACCGGCGGCAATTTTTGAAAAGGGAATATTCTAATTGCTAAGGAGAATATTCCAACATAGGTTGGTTGACCAGTGACAACCCAAAGGCCATCAATTTTAACTATGTTGGTGGGTGAATATTTCATAGAACAGGGCATATTCTTTTTTGACGGGTGCTAGGATGTCAAATTTAATTGCATTGACTATTGAAGTCATCACTACGTTAGGAGTGACATCATCATTTTCTAAAAAAAAATTCCCCCCTCTCCAATTGCATTTTTAGTTTTGCAGCCAATCTTCAAACACAAATATCTTGCTCATTTTGACTCCTTTTTTTCAAGCAATATTTTTTGATTTGGGCTATTTTTTCCTACTCTTCGCAGTGGAGCAATCATATTTTGGTTTTGGTGTCTTTTTTTTCCAGAAATTGTAGATTCTCATGGGTGTTGCTGCTTCATCCTCATTTTGGGAACTTCAAGAGCTCATATCTTGCTTCTATGGTCACATTTTTGGATGCAATTTTTTTTGAAAGTGCAAAATTTTTTGTGTACTTTTTAGTGATATGATCATATTGATCCCATTCTATACCAAAAATTTTACTTGATTCTATGACCTTTTTTGGCATCTGCATGTACTAAGATCAAGTCTAGTTTGTTTTTTTTTGGCATCTAGCAAGTATAAACACACTAAATATAAAGTACTGAATCATATATTTTTGTTGGGTTTCCTAATTGAGTGACTTGGGGGGGTCTCTTGGTGCATTCTTTTGATCTATTTTCTTGTGCTCTCTCATTTTCATGGATCATTCTAAGGTTCCTTTTCTCACATCATATAATTATTCAACATGGTATCAAAATGCATGGAGTACTCTAATGACTAAAGGTCACTCTCTATATGTTGAAAATAAGGTACATGAACCTACAAATGTAGATAAAAAGGTAAAATGGATGATTGAACATACAAAAGCTCTTGGATGTCTTCGTAGATTAGTTTCTCAAGATTTGTTGTTTCAAATTGAATCATGTATAAATTCTCATGAATCTTAAGACAAATTGAAAACACTATATGGTACTACAGATGAAGTAAGAGGCTATCAAATTGATAATGAACTAATGAGCCTTGATCCTAAGGACTTTGACAACATCCAAGAATACATCACTAAGGCTAATGATCTAAGAGAGAAATTCAAATCATGTGGAATTGATAAGAAGGACATTTTGTTGGTCTAAAATACAATGAACAAAATTGGTCTTGATTATGCTTCTTTTGTTTCTAGCTTTCATACTCATAGATTGACTATGGGGTTTGCATATACTACACCTTCATTTGCATTATTTTTTGAGATGTTGATACATGACCAAAAAAAGCTTATCTTAGTGGGTCTCATCAAGACTTCTAAACCTTAGGCATTGTTGGTTAGTTAGGTGAGAATCATAATCAAATAAGAAACAAAAGAAAGCAAAGAATAATCAACATTCAGATCAAGTAAAGAAAAAATCCTCTTCAAAAGAGAATTCATCTAAGAAGAAGAGGCCTACTTGTGCATATTTCAAGAAGGATGGAAATGAAGAACACTATTCTTATAAGAAGGATATTGATTACTTGAAACATATTCTTAGAAAGAATCACATTTATTTTCCTTCTAGAATGTATGAATCACCTCCTCCTCCTTCAAAATAGTCTAAAAACAACAAAGGTCAAAATTCTACATTAGGAAATAAAGGGAAAGCTCTTTGTGCTTTTTTAGGTTCAAGATCAGGGAAATGGCTTCTAGATTCAAGAGCATCTCATCATATGGCATCTTCATAGTCTATATTCTCTTCTTTTCAACCTTTTACTATGTATCCTATTTTGATGGGAAATAATACATACATGAGTGTACTTGGGAAGGGATCTATTAGTTTTGGAGATAATACTTTGTAGGATGTTTTGTGTGTTCCTCATTTGAAAAACAATCTTCTCTCCATATATCAAATTACACATGGTGGAGATGGGAATACTATGGAGTTTACACCTGATTCAGTCATCATTCGAGACTTGGAGAGTAGAGAGATCATTGCTACTAGGATGGTTGATCATTCTTCTCAGTTGTATACCTTTGCATATTTTTCTTTTGATGGTATCATTGTTCATTTGGCTGTTGATCACACTTCTATTATGAACCATGATTCATAGGAGACATTTTACTTCTTAAACTTGGGAGTTCTCACACCAGATCTAGTTCTTGAGTCATGCATTTCATCTCGTCCATCTACTATTGTAGTTGATGATGATTGTGTTGCTATAGATGTGGCTTCTTCTGATTTAGTGCAATAGGATATTCATTGTCTTTCAAATTTGGTTATTTGGATGGATTCTTGATAGGTATTTAAGACTTATTTGTGGAGTCTCATATTGCATATTTGGGAGACATCATTGATGACATTCATCTTCTCTTTGATGGAGAAGATCCTTCTTCAGTTGTTGCAAGGGAATACCTTGACACTCTTTTTCAATCTCTACATGATCATTCTTTGTAGTTTGATGTGATTGTGGATACTTTTGGAAAATATTTGAAGGAGGCTTCTTTTTCTTCATAGGAGATATCTTTCTCTTTAGATCGTGTTCTACATTCATCTCTACTAGATTCTAGATTGTCTTATTCAACAGTGTTTCCTAGAATGCCTGTTTGGAGTGTGACAAATTTTGGCATCGACATGGAGATACTTGAGAATATTTTAGATATGTCATACATCATCCATCTTCCTGACATCCTACATACATCTATGGTTTTATTTCTTCCTAATGGGAGGAACATTTTTTGGTGAGATTAGATCATCTTCAACATTCAATGTCGAGATTCTACCATCATTGCAAGAGACTTAGCATTGAGGGGGGTTGCATCGTCTCTCTTCTACTTCTCTCTCATGGGGGGTATTTTTCCTCATATGGGTTTTTGGCCTTCTCATGCATCATTGAGAGAATTTAATTTTTGTATCTTTGATCTCTCTTTTGGGGAGGAGTTTTTTCCCACTGGGTTTTCTCCTTTTCTCTATTTGTGAGAGATTTCTTTTTCATATGTACATGGGTACCTAACATGGTCTCATAGTTGGGATCAATCCTTGCATCTTTGTATCATCTGTATAATAATTTGATACTCCCTAAGTTTCACTTAAGGGGGGTGTTGGTGTAAATAAAGTATTGTACCTAGTTCTCTCTCATGGGGGGTCTTTTTCCTCAGAATCAACATTGAGGGGGGTTGCATCGTCTCTCTTCTACTTCTCTCTCATGGGGGGTATTTTTCCTCACATGGGGTTTTTTCCTTCCCATGCATCATTGAGAGCATTTCTTTTTTTGTATCTTTCATCTCTCTTTTGGGGAGGATTTTTGTCCCACTAGGTTTTCTCCTTTTCTTTGTTTGTGAGAGATTTCTTTTTCATATGTAAATGGGTACCTAACATGGCCTCATGTCTGGGATCAATACTTGCATCTTTGTATCATATGTATAATAATCTGATACTCCCTAAGTTTCACTTAAGGGGGTGTTGGTGTAAATAAAGTCTTGTACCTAGTTATTTCATTACTAGGGGACTTATTTACATGTTAAGTTTACTTAGGTCCTAGGATGGAATATTTCTAGTAGGTGTTAGTTGTCATTAGTTATTATCTTATCTTTTGACTTGTTTCACATATGACCTAGGTAAGTGTGATAAGTTTTCTCCTGTCATATGTGTTGGAATTTACTAATTCAATCCACAACTCCCATGAAACACCTACAAGCAATTACCTATCACAATATAGAAGAGATCAACAAGCAAGATTGTGCTCAATAACCTAAGAATTATTATTGATGCAATTGTCAAGAATAAGCTTCCATACATAATTGATATATAATTACAATGAATCAATCCTTATTAAAAGAATGAAATCTAACCCTAGATTAGGGTTAGATTAGAACATGACAAGTGTCCTCATAGGAATGAATGAGACAATATGTTCTAATATTATAAGCTTTAATCATGCAAAATGTAACTAATTAATAAAAGAAAATAATGAAATAAAAAGCATTCCTAAGTTTATCTTAAGTGTAATAAAGCATAAAGTGACCCAATTAATTAAATAGGCAATAACTTTATTACTCCAACACCCCCTTAAGATGAACTAGGGAAAAACTAAACTATGATAAAGAAATACTTGAATGGATGCATGAATGGGTCCTGCCCTAATAGTTGATGAGGTACCCATGTACAACATACAAATCTCTCACAAAAGGAGAAAGGGAGAAAACCACATAGGAATAAAAATCCCCTCCAAAAGAGAGAAAAGAAAAGAATGTAATGCACTAATAGAAGGATAGAAGGTGGATTACATGATACCTGCAAAGACAACTTCTATCACATAAGTACATATACAATGGCCTCCATACGAGAGATAGAAAGAGACTAGAAGGCCCCCCCACATTGAAGAAACTCTTGTCACAATGGTGGATGCCTGATGTAGAATCCAAAAAGAGATCTTAAAGAAAAAAATAACATTCCTCCCCTTAGGAAGAAACAGATCCAAAGGAGGATGTCAAAGAAACCCTATGAAGAGTGATGAACCAATATGTCTCAATATGTGTGCCTCTAAAAATTTTTCACGTATCCACATGTCGAAAAGTGATGATGGTGATCCAAGATCCTATGAAGATTGATATAGAACAAGTTGTGAAGGTGATGAAGATGGTGGGACAACAATAGTGATGTGACTGTCAACAAAGAGGAGATGAATGTCCTCAAAGTAATCCTCCATATTTTCAATATAGGACTCTACAAACAAGGATGTTATGTTTGTGAGATATGAATCCCAAGTAGCTATGTCTGGAAGATGTATGATGTCCTGCTACACTAAATCAATAGGGGCCAAATATGTGGCAATGCCAAGCTAATCAGGAATAATAGGAGATGATGATGTAGCCTTAATTTGAAGTGGGAACATGAATGCAAGTCTCTAAACCATCAGAACATGCAAGACCTGTGATATACTCAAGCTCCTCTAAAGTATCATCATTAAAGGGTATGCAATCTGTATCTGCAAGAGGGATGAGACAATCTGCAGTAGGATCTTCTGGGTATGGAGAGATATGAGGGTCTCCACAGATCTCCCAAAGTCATGTCCAAAGTATGTGGGGACATTCAATGTCTGATACAACATACATAGTGTCAAGATCAACACTAGAACATATAACCCCTACAATATGATCTACGATGTTTCCCCATGCTGAAAAACTCCTTGGTGTGTTTGGTGTAGGTATGAGTCCATACAAATAAGGAAAAATATAAAGCCACCTAAGATGTGTTCGGATGCCATTTCACCAAGACTCATAATTTTCCTTGACCAAGTTGGTCACAGAAGGATGAACAGAAAAACCCATGATACTCACTCAAAATAAAAAATTAGAGACTAAAAACCTTAGTACTGATAAAGCAGATTAAATAATGTCATCTCATGCAAACAGATCCTTTCCAGGTGCCAAGAGGTCCAAGTAATTAAGAAAATTTTGATAACACAAAATACTGTATAAAATGTACCTGGGGTAGATTCTGGAAAAAGTGCATGAATAGATTCTGGAAAAAAGTGCATGTATAAATTTGAGTAGTTGATTTAGTTTGGTGTCATTGGGTTTTTGTGTGGGCTGTCATGGAGGTAGTTGTCGGTGGCTTTAAAAGTATTTTCATGTGGCTTTAAAAGGCCTGTCATGAAAATCAAAGATATAGGTAAAAATTTATGAGCTCAAAAGCATGAAATGAAGATCTAAGTTTGACTAAGAATAATAGGAACCACTAGAAAAATTTGATGAGTTCTATACCACTAGAAAGCTCATAGAACTAGCTTTCCGATGATATCTCGTTTGCTTGATTTTGACATCGTATGCCCAAGTTACACAAAAAAGAAAAAAAAATTGCTCCTTTAAAATAAACTGGGGTTAGGAGGGGGCTAGGAGGTCATACGGTCATGACGTCCCACTGACGTCATCAAGTCACGAGGTTAAATTTGATGTCCACTTGGCCGTCAAAAGAATATTCCCAGAATATTCCCTATGCATGCAAAAAATTCCCTCCTTCTAGGAAATTTTACCGATCGCCTGAAAAACTACCAGTTGCCTGAATATTCAATCAGAATCTTAAAGATTCTTCTACTTTTTCTGTTGGATTCCTTGTTTCTGCCGCTAAGTCTAATTTGAGCGGCTGATTGAGTTTGGTGTCATTGGGTTTTTGTGTGGGCTTTCATGGAGGTAGTTGTCGATGGCTTTAAAAGGTTTTTCATGCGGTGTACAACCCCACACAGCTCTGCATAGGGTACGAAAGTACCCTGCAAAAACATTTTTTTTTTGTTTTTCTTTATTTTTTGATTTTTTTTATTTTGATTTTTTTTTTGCAAATTGTTTTGATTTCATTTTTTTTGAATTAATTTAAAAAACTAATAATTTTTTATTTTTTGTAGGTAAAAAAAATTTGAAAAAACTCTTAATGTATTTTTTTTTAATCAGTGGAAAAAAATTGAAAAACTAGAATTTTACACCTTGTACCTGTACATAAAAATTGAGATAGATAGGGCCCAGATCTATCATGCTATTAAAAAAAAATTCATTTCATTGCAAATGCTTGGATTTGAGCAAAATGGAAGGCGATCTTAAGGTTTTCAGCCACTCCGGATGTGATGGCAGTGTTTGGTTTGCTCCAAGATGCACCAAAAAATTGCTCAAGGTTAGATCCCTCCAGAAATTAAATAAAGGGTTGTAGATCTGGGCTCTGATACCATGTTGGAATTGACTGATTCAATCCACAACTCCCATGAAACACCTACAAGCGATTACCTATCACAATATAGAAAAGATCAACAAGCAAGATTGTGCTCAATAACCTAATAATTATTATTGATGCAATTGCCAAGAATAAGCTTCCATACAGAATTGATATATAATTACAATGAATCAATCCTTATGAAAAGGATGAAATATAACCCTAGATTATGGTTGGATTAGAACATGACAAGTGTCCTCATAGGAATGAATGAGACAATATGTTCTAATATTATAATCTTTAATCATGCAAAATGTAACTAATTAATAAAAGCAAATAATGAAATAAAAGAACTCCTAAGTTTAGCTTAAGTGTAATAAAGCATAAAGTGACCCAATTAATTAATGATTAATTAATTAATTAGTTGATGACTTTATTACTCCAACAATATGATTAAGACACTTGTCATAATCCTATGACATCTTTTATCTCACCTTGGCTATATAACTAAGGGGTTTATACCACATTGTACAAAACATATCAATTGAATCATAATTGATAAGAATATAGTTTATTCTTGTCATATTCAAATATTTTCTTTTTATGCTTTCCATTTGGACTCTAGTTCTTGGTAGGCTATCTCCATAGCCAATTCTAATAGTGTAGTTGTGTAGGAGCATGTTCTATTGAGACTACTTGGGGGACCTTGATGAAATTATCATCATTGATATTCCTGGCCTTGGCATACCCTATGCTATAGACATCCAATGACATGTGGAAAATGTCAAGATGGTCCCATGGTTGCATTTTCTCTCTGAATTTCACATGATGACTCTAGAACGACACTGCGAGTGGTTGAGGCTTGCCAACTCCTACCTCCTTCGCATTAACAATATTAAGTTGGTCTATGGCATTGAGTGGATTATTAATTTCGAGTAGTTGGTGTTCAACCCTGGTGGAGTGGTATTAAATGTTGATGACTGACTTCAGTCAGTCTCCATGCAGTTGTGTGATGATATCCTTGTTGTTGTTAGTCTTGAAACTTGAAAAATATCATTGTATATTGCTTATCATAGAGTGGAGGTAAAAAATTCACGCTTTTGGTGCCACTACCTCTCATATGATGAAAATCATTTTTTTGGACACCTTTGAAAGAAGATTTTGGTACTTTTTCCTTGAGCTTACAAGCTCCAGTAAATATAGGAATTCATGCCTTGAACTATATGTAAACTTTTTCTTTATAAATACAATATAGTTTCTCTCTATTTTAGCACTTGTCTTATTCACAAAAATGTATTTATAGAAATTTTTTACATATGGTACATAAATTGAAAATTTTAAAGAAATACAAGTTTCTAATTAAATAATTTTAAGTGAATACCATTCACTAGTATTCCCAAAATGTTTCCATCTAAAACTTTAAGTGCATACACATTGCTAGCCTTGCATTTAGAAATTTGAAATGGACCTTCCATAAAGAATCAAATTTGGCATGTTGGCCTGGTTTTGTAGCTCGTTCATCAAATTTGAGGAAAAGAATCCCCTCCCTGAAACTTGAGTTGGAGGCCTTCTTTTCAAACCATCACTTGACTACCTATTGGCCCTTTATCATGGCATCAAATGCCTTCTCTCATTTCTCTTGAAGGATTAGTAGCTCAGCAAGCCTCACTTCCATCCCACCACTTTCTTTAACCTCTAAAGACTTTAGCAATTGTAGCACTAGTATCTCTATTGAAATGAGTAGGACTACTTCCTTCCCATATACCAAGTCATAGGGATAGGCTTTTACAATTTTCTTTAGGGTAATGTGTTCAGCCCATAAGGCTACTCATAGATGCCTATTTCATTCCTTTTGGTGCTCTGACCTGATTCATTTGATAAGCCTGATCAGGTTTTTGTTGGTAGGTTTTTCCAGTTCATTCCCCTATGAGTAACAGTTTGATGAAGCATTTAGGTAGACCTCATGCTTGAGAGCGAAGTTGGACATCTTGAACCCTACAAATTCTCATGCATTTTCTGAAATGATGGTCTTTGGGGACCCAAACCTTGCTACCATCTCTTCTAGGAAGTTGATGATCTCAACTTTAGTGGCATTTTTTAGAGGGGTTGTCCACCAAGTGAATAATTGGTGGCTATTAAGATCCACTTATGACTTGAGTTGGATATGGAATTAATCATCCCAATGAAATCTATACCCACTATGTGAAGGGCTCCTTGATCATGATAGGGTCTAAGGGCATAGTAGAGTTTTTTCACTTGCTGATAATAAAATGGCACTAGGAGTACTTTCTTACTAGATTTTGAGCTTTGGAGAATAACATGGGCCAGTAGTATCCCACCCATGTGATTTTCAAGGCAATGGTTTTAGTAGAGAAATGTCCACCTTCCAATTTATTATGGAATTCACCCAAACTCCTTTCCACCTGTACTTTATCCATGCAGTAGAGGGGAACTCCATCATAATTCATTTTATATAGAAGTCCTTCAATAAGTACATATTTGGCACCTTGACGCATTTAGTATCTTTTCTTGTGTGTTGGGACATTGGTTGGGTATTGGCCAATTTGCATGAATCTTATCCAATTAGCCACCCAAGACTCATCTGACTTGAATTAATTTGCAAAGACTTGGTCGAGCTCTTGAGCGAAATACTAGCATTGGCCTCTTCCTTTGACCAAATTTGTTGACCAAATGTCGACTTCATACTCTAGGATCTTAGTGATCCATTTTTCTCATTTCTTAGTGATTTTTCCTTCTATGACAGACTCCCTCACATTGGGATGGGTGACGAGGACTGTAATTTTACTAGCTAAAGCCAAGTGTCAAATTTTTTTGAGGCTTTTGACTATGGTAAAGGCCTACTTTTCTACAAAATTGTACCTGGTTTCATACCCTTTAGGGTCCTTGAATAGAAATTAATGTGGTGTTCCTCTCTTCCCTCCTCATCCTTCTATGTGGGCACAAAGGCTATGTTGTGTTGGCCACTGTAAAAATACAACAAAAATATTTTAAAATTTTTGTGTTGGCCAATACCAAATTTGTGGAGATGGCTACCTTGATCTTCTTGAAGGAAATTTTTCCTTCCTGAGTTCATTTGAATGCTAAGCCTTTCTTTAACATTAGCATGATAGGTCTCACAATTACTACAAAATATGAGATGAATCTATTAACAAAGTTAACCAAGAAAGACTACAATCCCTTTTGATTAACAGGTAATGAATTTTTTTTTATAGAATTCACCCTTTTAGGATCAATGGCTATCTCTTCCTTGGATACCACAAAGCCAAGAAATTTTCCTTGTGGTACTCCAAATACACATTTTATGGGATTTAAAGAAATCCCAAACTATTGGAACTTCTAGAAAACCATTTCCAGAAGATCAAAATGATCACCCTTGGGTTTTGAAAATATGGTTAGGTCATCTAGATATATAAGGATGATCTAGTTGAGAAAATCCTTAAGTGTGACATCCATCACACATTAAAAGGCGGCACCCACATTTGAGAGGCCAAAGGGAATTTTCACATATGTGAATGTTCCCCACTTAGTGGTGAATGTTGGCTTTTGTTGATCCTCCTCCTTCACATAGACTTGATTGTAACCAAAATAGCCATTGAGTAATGAGAAAATATTTGACCCCACTATGGTTTGTAAGATCTTCTCCATTGAAGGAAAATGGTAGTGATCCTTTAATGAGTCTTTGTTCAAGTCCTGCAAATCCATGCAAAGCTAAATTTCATAATTCTTTTTTGAAAAGGGACTAGACTAGACACCCAAGTGGAGTGCTTAATCAGGTATATGATCTTCAAATCTATTAGCTTCATGAGATCTTGTGCCATTAGGGCATCCACCTTCGGGTTGAATGGTCTTTTCTTTTTTTAGATGGGCTTGGATCCTTCAACCAAGTCAATAGTGTGCTAGATTATGCTAGGATCATATCCTTTGAGATCATCATAGGTATAGGCCACAACTCCATTGTACTTAGTGCATAAGGATCTCAACTTATCTTTATCTTTCTTGAACACATTCCTCCCAACTTTAAGTTTCATGTCATCTCTAGCATCGAGGTCTTCATAGACCTCCTCTTTGGTTGTGAATCTCAATTTAATGTTTCTCATGTCTTCATAGTTAAAGAGGTTCTCTAGAGTGATTAAACCTCGTGAGAGCTTATTGCTTTTGACTTGGATCATTTTCTCTTCAACAACCTCTTTGGATCTAGGTTGTGATTGATTGAAAAAAACCCCATATTGTCATAGGAAAGTAGCAATCTAGGCATTTTCTTTGAATACTTTCCAGTTCTAATCATTATCAGGGATAGATGGTCGAATGATGATGTGTACCACATGTTGGTTCTCTCCTGACTCAGAGGTTGGTTCAAATTGTGAGTTGATAAAATTGATTCTATCTACAACAGAGTTTTGAGATATCAAAATGACCTAGATATTAAAAGCCTCAAACCTTTCGACCAGGTCCCACATTTTGTGTCAATAGGAATTCATTCTCACATTCTTCTTGATCACATAACTTTGGACATGTATTACCACTAGCTCAAAGTCTCTAAAAACTTGTATCCCTTTTATGCCCATCCATTCTACTAGAGTCAAACCATGAACGAGTCCTTCATATTATGCATCATTATTTGAACATGGGAACTAAAAGTCGAAAGCCCTAAGGGTTTCTGACCCAGTTGGAGATACAAGATGGATGTCATCTCTATAGCTAATCTTACATTTGGCACCATCAAAATGAAACAACCATAATTTGTTGCTAACAGGTTTGCTCAAGTCCTCTTACTCCTTGATTAGTTTCATGAGGGCCTGGTCCTCATAAAAAAAAAATATATGTACCTAGACCAGTAGCATGTAAGTTCCCAAAATGGTTGGAATCAATAAATTATTTCAATAGGACTTCTTCTTTGAGGCTCCGATCACTCATGGCCTCTTCTTCTTCCAACATCTCCATGCAGTACATCGCCTTCTTGGAAATGGAGGTGTGTGCTACCTTGAAACTCATTACCGCATCCTCTACAATGTGTTTAGGATGAAAAAGTTTAGATAGGATCTCCATTTTTTCTCCATACTTGGTTCTTAATATTAAGTAAGACCAATCAAGTGTTAGGTATCCACCAAGCTTTATTATTAAATCCCTTGAAAAGAACATTCTGAAGATAGGGGGAATGTCAATTATGAGCACTTCCTAGGTAATTGTTTGCCTCAAACAAGAATACAAGGTTAAAGAGAGGTACCTAAAGAAACATATGGTCAAGATCTTCATTCCATCTAACTACATAATTCCCTTGTCTAGGGGCTCATATTTCAAGTTTAGAGCATCAGTCACTAGCTTGGGCATGATTGCAGTACTAGCTCTTGAATCTATCATGTTATTGTGAAATAACTTATCCCCTACAATAAGAGTCAAGAAGAATGGGGTGGGATTTGGCTTACTAACTTCTTTCAATTTTGTTTTGTTTGTTGTATTCACATATGTTGCAGCCATCAAAGATTGGGGGTTCGACGTGGGTCTCTTTCCTTTGCTTTGGTTGTGCGATAGGACTCGATCCAGTAGTGGATTTTGTTCTTCTCTATTCAATGCATCTTGAAGCAATGTATTCTGCTCTAGAATGGATTGGACATCCCACATATATACATTGGTGGGAGTCTTATTTAATTGCTCCACCACATTATGTTTTCCAATTGTTGGGACCTTCAATTTGAACAGGGGTGCTTCTTTTTCTTTAGGAAAAGGTTGGTTGACCATCGGTAGACCAAGAAACTTATCCATGTCTTTCGGTTGTAATTGTGGTAATTGAGGCTAAGGCCACTATGGTTACCAACCTGGTGGTGCTGATGGTATATGTGGCATGTATTCTCCAGTGAACCTTCTCTTTGATCTCGTATTATATTTTGACTATACCTATAGTATTCTCACTATCGGGACTTCATTTGTGAACACTGAGTCTTCTCCTTCCATCCAAGAAAAAAGTGCTTGGTTAGGGGAGTTATTTGCTTCTTTCTCCAGAAACATTTGTTGCATCTGAGCACTAAATCTAACATTCTACATCCTAGGGGACTGGTAACTTTTTCCATCTGTAGGAATGCCTTGACTTCTTTGTTCCACCATCGTTTGCTAAAGATTTCCCCAGGGATAGTTTTGGGGCATATGAGCTTCATTGCATGGAAAGAACCTTGCATTTGTATCTTTTTCTAGGTTGTTTTGTCCTAGAATCAATTCCTTGCTTGTGCTAGTTTTGACCGTTTATAATGGAGTGGTCACCAATACTATCTATCCTAATTCTTGTGGCTTATTACCTCCTCTTGGAGCTTCTTGGTATGTATTATGCTAGAAAGATAGTCTCCCTCCTTGATAATTTTGTGCGAGGGGATTTGGAGGTGCTTCCTACTAATTTCAAATAATTACACGCTCATTTGTGAAAGTCCTCATTAAATTATTCATGTCGTTGACATCTGCGGCCACCAGAGAAGAACTCGACATGCTTGGTTTCACATTTAGATACACATACATCGAAGGTGGCAGTGCATCCGATGTGCTAGGAAGTGAAGTAGGGATGCTAGGAGATACCTCCTATATTTTTCTAGAGATCTCTACAAACATTAGCATCAGTGGTTATGGCATGATCTTTCTGATGTCTATCAAACTATTTTTTGTTCTCACAGCCAGATCATATGCCTTGGGAAAAGTATCACCTTTGAGCAATTATACCATGATCATGATATCTGAATTGAAGGCCTTTAGATGAAACATGAATGTCATGGTCACTGGAGGTCTAGTTGTCATGGGAATCCTTTTCTAGGTTTTATGGAACTTGGTGTTGAAGTATTTCATGGCCTCTTGTGGAGTTCTCTGATTGTGATCAATTGTTGTAACAAAGATGAGTGGTCTCCCTTCTCCAAAAAATGATCAAAAAATTGGCTCCAAGGTTATCCCAAGAGTAGATGAAATTGGGAGCTAGGGATCTATACCAACCTTGAGCCTTCCCTTTAAAGGATGTAGCTAATAATCTAAGGGAGATATTTTTCTCTGTGATATTATGGACCATACAAACCTCTACTATGTCCTGGAGATGTTCAGAAGGCATTTTTAAATCCTCCCCAGTGAACTTTTGGATCACTTTGATGGAATTGGTAGGGATGGCGGGCCACACATCTGGAGGGGTGGACAAAACTAATGGACTACCACTGTCCTAGGTTACAAAATTTCTAGGAGCTCCCTGAAGAGCCATAAAAAATAAACCTCTATGGACTAGGTAAATAGGTATTCCAATTTGAAAGGTTCAACCACTTGGAGAGGTAGATAAGGCTCTAGAATTTGGGCTAACACTCCTAACTCTATTTATTTTGACAGGTGATATAGAACCTATGGCTTGTCTCCTCCTAGGGGTCAAAGATGTTAATTGAGAATACTAAAAATTTCTTCTCGAAGATACCCTTGTTTGGACCCTGGGCATGAGTTAACCAATATCTCCTGTTAGTCAGATTTAAAATGCCTCTTTAAGGCTAAGTATCAAACACTGTGAAAGATCTTGGTCCCATTGGGTGTGCTAAAAAAATAATTGTTCATCTTAAAAGCTTGCACTTCTCTTGAACAACCTTATGGGAAATTCAGTTAGTGGGGCACCTAATTTGTGCCTCACTGAATAACCTTCGTGATTGTTAAAGAAGCTAGATCTTCTTTGGTATTTGGGGAAAAGGGAGAAGGAAATTCAGAAAGGAAACTAAATGTGGCGATGTGCCAAAGATTTTACAACATTTCAAAAACCCTTAACTCCAATTTTCGATAATGTGAACATAGAAGGCCACATACCCTTCATTGTTGGAAGGAGAATGAACAACTAAGGCTAATGTAGGAACATATTAGACATTCAAATCCTCTTGTGGGAAGAACCCATTTAGGTACAAACAAAAAAAAGAAACTCATATTCAAACAAAATACTTTTGTTGGATCTCAGTCGTGTTTATGGTTTGTCCTTGATGACAAAATCACTTACTTGGGTTTCATGGTCTGACAATTTTATATTTGGTCTCTCAGGATCTTTATGCTTTGACATGATACATATTTGATGGCTCTTGATGATGTCTATTTCAGATTTCAGCTTGATTTGTTTCGAGCTGATTAAAGTTGGTTCATTCATGGGATCTTGATGCTACTCCATTCATGTTTATCTACTACTTTTAGATATTCATTTGCAGATGTTTATGATGTTTCAAGTTTTACATGTTGATATTTTTCATGTGGCTTCAGGTTTAGTGTTATGAATGCTATTATTTTGCAAATGATTATGATTTAATTAGACTGATAGTGTTGATAAGGTTTGGTTCAGGTTATTTAGATGGTATTCATGGTGACAGGGCTTTCTTTAGCTTCAAATTTATGAAATTATCACCTTCACATGTTCAGGTATATTGATTCATGGCATATACAGATGAAGGTAATGCTTATGGCAATATGGTTTCAGTTAGTATGACTTATTGTTGATAAATTTGGCACATACTATTGGTTCATTGCTTATTTATATTGCTTTATCATGTAATTACACTGTCGTAGGCAGTTTGGTTATTGATTCAATTGCTCCACGAAACTTGGTTTAGTAAAGATATCTTGTTCTCACATTTTATCTGGTGGCATAGTATACACTTTGATTCTGGTATCTCACTTGTTTGATGGTATTTACTGGCTCAAATGGCATATAATTTTTATCATTTTTACTTGGAGCTCTCTTATTTCTAGCCTTGACTTTATAGTCGACATCCAAAGGAAAATGCTTATCTTGACTATTTGAAGCATTCTCTTTTACATATGATATTAATTTATCATTGGCATGTTAATGATTTGTGGGGTTAACATCTACATGGAATCAACCCTATCGGGTTTCCCAAAGCATTTTTCAGTGGTGATATTGTGTTCAAATTATGTAAAAAGGTTACTTGGTTATATCACTTGGCAGCCATCATTCTCCATATTTTTTAAGTCGGCATTATGAGAATCTTTGACTCAGAATCTAGTTTATTTTAATGATCATTATGTGTCAAAAATTTTCAAGAAAAATTTAGAGGTGATCATGTGGTCAGGTCCTTGGTAAATGATTAGTCAAGCGGACTCATAAGCATTTTTAATCAGTTGATTATTATTGCATCTTTTTGCCTTCAAACTCCAAATCTTTATTAACTTTGGTAAAGTCATCAACTTACTTGAGAGAAGACTTGTTTAGGGAAAAATGATATTGCATTTTCATTGATTATGGTTTGGAACCCTAGCCCCGACATGCTAGAATTTCAGTTGCATATTGTGCAAGGTTGCTATGGTATTTTGATTTGGTTTTCAGTTATGTTGGTGGTTTTCATTTGAGTTGGAAACGGTAGTTTGTAAATTTTTCATGAAGAACTTTAGAGATTTTGATTACAGGTTAAATCCACCATGACAAAGGTAATATCCATGCATTATGTTTGATTTTTCTAAGGTAAATCTAGTAAATGAGAATTAAAAGAGGAAAACTTTGTTTTAGTTTTGAATAAACTTCTTAACTAATATGAAACTACCTTGAACCCGAGTGTAAACTCAAGGGTTTCATCTCATAGTGGCATTTCATCTTCATATCATTAATTTTTTCTTAAAAATCCTTGATTGGCATCATGATCAAATATTATGTTTCTTACCAGTTCAAAAACTCTGGTTATTGAATGTGGTTTTTCCTTGAAAAAGATGTATAACCATTTCACAAACATTGTATATATGTATCTCTACAAAAAAACAAAAAGAGTGTGATGTGAAGAGAGGAAATTTTCTAGACAGAGTATTGCTTATTGTGAAATCATTTTGTAAAAAAAAAGAGTGGGCTCATTGTTTTTATCTCTGATTGTAATTTTATGACTACAAAGAAGTATTGTAGTTATAAGGTTCTAATGGGTTGCAATATTTTGAATGTTTGATGAAGTTGGTGCTTCAGAAAGATTATGGGAGTTGGTGCTCTTTGATTAATAAAAAGGAAATTTTAGCGAGTGGTTTTTTATACCCCAAGAGGGTTTTTCCACTCAGGAAATCTCGTGTTATGTGGTTTTATTTGTCTCTCATTTTGTTTCATGTTAATGTGCTCATTCAGTGAATGCTCTGATACTTTTAGTATGCTCAAAAGTTTCTTATTTCAAAAGGTTGTCATGCAAAGTTAAAAAGTATTCTGTTAAGCAAATTAAAAGTGCATTGGGAAAAGTTGTTGTTCCGTTACAAAAGCACATACAAGATTGTTCACACTTTAATTGAACAATATCATATGATGCTTTTAACATGAGTTGTAAATGTTAATCAAATTTCATGTCAATCTGATTTTAAATGTTGATGTACACTTGCATAAACAAGTCTACCACATTGAGTTTAAATTTGTAAAAAGTTCTATTGTGCCTTTAGAGTCAAAAGTTTAAAAATTACTTCAATATGATTCACCCCCCTCTCAGAGTGAATCCATTTCCAACAACTTTAGATTCTTACAGAGCTATTTCACTTAACAACATAGTCTGAAACTGCCAAAAAATTTAACAAGAGATTGAAAGAGTATCAAAACACAATTCAATTCCTGAAAGCTGAGGTTCAACTATCATAAAATATTAACAATTGAAAATTGATAATCTAGAATTATATATATAAATAACAAAAAAATAAAGAGTTTGATATATATGAGACCAAAAATAACATGTAAAATAAAGGCCACATGAGCATAATTTGATACAACTTTGTTCTTGATATTGTTGAACAATAAAATGCTAAGGTTAGATAATAGAACTAAACAATTGTCTTGACATCAATTACAAAAGAATGATTAGATCTTTGCAAGAAATCTGCTAAATCCTATCCTACTACTACTAATAATATATCTATCTATTGATCGAATCTCCTCTGCTCCAACAAAATTTCCCTTTTATAAGAAAAGAGAACACAAGAACCATGCACTCTCTATCACCAAAGATGAAAACCTTAATAGGTTTCATCACTAGACATCTTCAAAATCTGATAAAAAATTGGATCTGATATGATAATAAAATTTGAGTTGCTTCCATAATGGAAATGGGTGTGATAGTTTGATAATCTAGATCTCCAATAGAACTTCATGCATGTCTTCCTATCAGAAGGAAGATAAAACAATAAATTCTTGCCTAAATTTAATTTGATCCACTGTAGGTGATAATGGTGATAGAAAAGGAGGCCAACTCTAGGAGCGGAAAAGTAAAAAAAGGTGTTGCCACCCAACAAATTTAGTGAAAACATTTCTTCGACAGTGAAGAGACTTGCAAAAAAAAATGGGAGATTAGTTTGGAGGAAAACACCTGCAAGGTAGCCATGTTTACATCTTTAGACCTGAAGAGAAATCAAAACCCAAAAAGGTAGTGTAGCCACTATGTGGCACAGTGGTACACCTTTTTTCCAAAAATATCTCGTGACCTCCAAAAAGATGCATCAAAGTGACAAGTGGTAGGATGTAAATGCAAGCTAAAAAGATATGAGGGCCTCAAGGTTGAAAGAATAAAGTGAAGAAAAATAAACACTTAATGGGAAAAAATGCTCCACAGGCACCATCAAACATGCAAACCATGCAACAAAACACTCAGCAGACACTCAATAGAACACACAATAGAACAACCAAAAAAATGTCAATAATGTCAATCCTCCAAGAGGAAAACTACCAAAAAATAACAACTACATACCACAAAGAATGAACAATTCTCTTAAACGATAATTTACTCCCTTATGGGAACCTATTGAAATAGTATTGAAGAAGTTAATACAATCGAACCTCATCACACTCCCTGAGTTCAAAAACTACCAAGAACCACAACTCAAACCCGCTAGGTATAGATATGACCATTATTGTGATTTTAACCAATATAAGGGTCATAACACACAAAACTACTTCAGACTAACACGTAATCCAAGATCTTATTAAACAAGGAGAAATTAATATTGATCAAAAACTAGGGAACCAAAATTTAGAAATCTATAAAACTCCTATGCTTGATCATGGAAAAGAAAAATATTCTAAAAAAGAATCAATCTCAAACTATGTAAACCATACCTATAATAACATGATAGGACACATTCATGTTACTCATTCATCACAACATGAAGAATTAGACATGCATCAAGATACTATCTTAAAACAAATTCCACATCAATCAACATTGTCTAGTAGTATTTCACATTGAGATGACATCAAATATGTATCAAATAGTAATATCCCTCATTCCCTCAAGAAATGTTCTAAAATTTTCTATAGTCTAATTTCTCTCAATGAATGTAGATTAATTGCTCAAGAAATGGAGGCTATTTATAGGAATTTTTAGCAAATCAATGGTCAAGATCAATTTAGTTAATCAATGGATGCAAATTGATAAGAGGAATTGGCATGGATCAAGGATTCAATCCATGGAGGAGATTGAAAGTTGACATGGATTGATGTAATTAATCAAGGGTGGAAATGGATTTGAAGAAACACAAATCCTAATATTTAGGAATAATGTGCAAGATATTTCCATTTAAGAGGGAAATAGTTTGAATTTGAATTGGAGAAATATTACATGAGAATATTCCTTTGCAAGTGGGAAAAATTTTAGGGATGAAAGAAATTAGTCAATTAAATAATTAGAATATTATTTAATTATGCAAGATGAAATAATTTAGGATTTAATTAAATAATTAACTCATTTAATTAAAAAGGGGAATTAATAAAATTTAATTAAATAATTTAGATGATATAATCCAATGAGAGGAATTAGGGAATTTTAATTAAATAATTTGCATTATTTAATTAAATAGGATGAAAATTAATATTGAAAGGGTGAATTAACCTAATAATGTTAATTGTTTGATTAATAGAAAATATGATGATTTTAATTAAACAGTAAGGATTATTTAATTAAATAGCCAAAAGGAGGTGAAATCAAGATGAAAATGGTGTTAGTAATTGAATTTAGATGTGTGATATCAATCAAGACAATTTTAAGTGTCTACGTTTTTCCCATCTTTGAAGAGAGGTATTTGTTACATTGGTTCAAAGATTGGCACTTTTTAGATCAATGTTGCCACTCAAATCAAAAATTTAAAAAATCATGATTTTTTTAGATGCTCAATTGTCGCCATAGAAGAAGAAATTATGCCAGTATACTACCCCCTCGAGAGATTGAGCAAAAAAAATGATTTTTTAGGTCAAGATCACAACATGGATGCAAGATCAATTCAGCTCAAAGAGGATGCAAAGATACTTCTTAGAAAGATCATATATTTGATGTAGACAAATTTTGTGATGTATAGATAGTCATCAACCATGGGTAGCCTCATGTATATTTTGATATATATTGCACAAATTTGATACTTTGATAGAAATTTTAGTAAAGATAAAGATAGAATAAGAAGAATAAGATGGATAAAATTAGAAGAATTAAATGTTTATCAATTAAACATTGTTTTGAGATTTATTCAGAAGTCCAACAAGCCTATGATTAATTGGAACTTTATTAGATATGGTGATGAAAAATATGATTTTATTGCTTTTGGGATTGAGATAATTTCATTATATCATTCCTTATTTTTGATATAGAAACTATACACAATGCATCAAGGTATTGATAACTAGGATGGCGTTGTATCTAATGCGATGAACTTTGGCTCTGAAAAACAAATAGGATTATTCCTATTCATACTTGACATATGTAAACCTTGTTTGACCATGTGAAAGAATAAGCCATTGAAGTGAGGAACCTGATATGTCCTAGCCATTGTTTTACGTGAGACCATCCTCATACATGCAAGGCAAGTATTCATTGAGGTAGTATTACAACAACAATCACAACAAAAGAAAGCAATGATCAATGCCCCATTCCTTTATCTCTAAACCATTTTGATAGACATCATAGAGAGATCATCGAAATGGACCAATAAGATAAATCAAAGGAAAAGATCAAAATGAACAAATAGTTAATACTATTCATATCTCTTGACAAAGTAATTTTTTATTTTGAGGATAAAAATCCAAAATGATTGCAAATGATGATGCCCATTGTAGGAAAATTTTAAGTTTCTGCAAACATAATTATCCCCTTTCAATTAAAATATTCACAATCACAACTATCAAAGAATGATGAAAGAAAACTCAAGACATCATAAAGTCATTTCAACCATCAATCTCAACAAGGAGATAAGCACCAATGGAAACTCATACAACCAACGCTTCTTAATCATTTCAAGTTCTATTTACCATCTATCTCACATAGCTCAAGCAACCAAGAAAGGGAACATTAGGAAATTTACACATGTTACCCAGAACCCACGAACATACCATGGCCCAAACATGCCAACACACAACAAGAAGGCACAAGAGAGTGATCACTCTCAACCCTAGGAGACCCTCCACCAAGGTCTTCACTCCAATCCATATTGAATAGGGAGGGGAAAATAAGGAATTATTCCTCCACAAACATAAGTCATGCATTGGTAAACACAACCCTTCTCCAATGCCATGCTAAGGAATAAAAGTCAAGAAGTCATACAACCATCTTTCAAAACAAGCACTTGAGAACACACACATCAAGCACACTTTAAATACATGGGTAACAAAAATAAATAGAGATACCAATGCTACAACATGGTATTTGATATCAAAATTAATTCCTCACCCAAAGCACAAGGAAAAACTTGATTGAACAACTATTTTTTGAAACACAACCACAACACCATACATACGACATCAACATATCATACTCACACAATGATCTGCACACAAGTGTTGCGTGAACCACAACAACACAAGAATGACCTGAACAAGATGAAATAACCATTACAAAGTAAGGTGGAAAAAAAAAAAGACTAACCACTTGTGGGATAAACCAACCATGAAGAACAAGAGTGAGAGAAGGAACATCTCTAGCATGACGATCAATTATAACCCATAATCATGTTCTTTCACAACAAAAATCTAGAATAGGATGAGGGAATCATCAACCTCTAATGAAAATATAGACTCACTTAACTAACCAACACAAGGAAAAACCTTCACCAGATGATTTCAAACTAGGAGATACAAACTCTCCACTAATTGGAATGACCACAAGTCACTTCCATGAAAACCACATGCTTCCCAAGATGTCCCATAACAATGTGAAATAATATGAATGAAATATACTACAACACAACCCTCAATACCTATGAGGAATGTTGAAAAAACTAACAAGATCAAACAATAAGGTTTAAAATCTTCCCAATACCTCACAAGACTAGGTGCACAATCTCCCTAACCCTAGGTTTTCCAATCAGGAAATTTTGAAAGTGTGTACAAAAAAGGATGTATGAGAACCCACAAGTCCTCAATGAAAACACTTAATGAAAAGTTCAAAACATCATTAGACCCTTGGTACCATGGTGAAAAACTTGAATTTACATGGTTTACCCATTCGAGGTACTAAAACTAAGAGGAACTAACAAGACTAAAAAGAGAAAACTTGACTAAGTTTTTGAAGACCTAGTTGATGAAAATGATCACCACGAGAAAAAAAAAATTAATAGAAACTATATGAAAATAGTATTAGGCTTATAAAACCCTTCACCAACCATGGTTAATAGGTTTTACATTCTAGAAAATGTATGGGGATGAGACTGGCCCAACATAAAATCAGGTCGCCCCTACACACTTGGTGAAAATATTGATATTTCCAACCCATAAACTAGGTTGTCCTAGTTTCTACCAAGCCAACCCACTTGCTACAGAGCTACCCTTGGATTCCCTATGCTTCCCTAGCATAGTAAGACATTTTTTTGGAAAACTAGGTTAACTTGGCTTAAAACAAGGCCACCTAGGTATAGTATCAAGTTGTCCAACTATGAAATTTAACTAATATGTTCATTATAAACACCAAATTAAATGTGCATAAGTTTATTTTAAGCCTCCAAGGAATACTTAAATTCATATGCATTTACAATTTTCCTCAGCACCAATACCGAGACACATAACTAGGCTAAAACACTAAATTTTATAAATGAGTTACAAGCCATCTCATAAGAGAGGCCCACTTACAAACTACATTACAATTACATTGATATTAAAAAATGAAAAATGTCCTTAATAAATTTTATTACATTCTATTTTAAACCAATACAAAGAAATGAATGAATGAGAAGAGGATACCAATGTTGAGCTTGCTCCTCAAACCTTCAAAATTAAATGGTGGTTTCCATGCCACCCTACCATGTGAAACAAACAAGGTTCGCTCCCACTATGGGAAATCACACAAGATACATTGGGAAAAGGTATACACTCATGCAAATCATGGTGTAAATATTTATCAATCATATCACACAATGATAGCAAAGACAATCAAGTATCAAATGGTGATCCACATCACAAATCCATAGGCACAAACACAAGGGAATACATAAACACTCACATTGGGGAACATCCACCAATGGAGGAAACCTTCTGCAATCACATAGAAAAGAGGACTAATCCTATAGTCAACACATTTGTAAAACTTGAGTTAAGGAACATAAATCAATGGATAATTTCCAATTTCATCAAATCCCAATAACATTTTTCCATAATGCATAATAACACATTTTACTAAGTTCCATCAATTAAAAACATAAAATTCATTCTTTTTCATGAAAAATATTCAAATTTTCCAAAAATTTCATGAAGCAAAAACCATAAAAATTTCCCAAATCACCACAAAAATTCTTCCAAAATTCAAATTTTAAAAATCAAATTTCTAAGAATACCCTTTGGTGGAAAATATGCCCAACACCCCTCTTAAGCTATAAAATACATTTTTTGCATGTTTCCAAAAAAATTGGGAATGATAATGACATATTTTGGAAAAATATCAAACTTTACATATAATAACTAATCTATAACTAAAACAAACTGACTACAAACAAAGATGCAAGCGATGATGATGAAGGTGATGAAAGTAGGAGCAAGTGTTTTCAAATCTATAGGCAATGCAGATGAGGGAAGTGATGATGAGGGGGACCCGAATGGTGGATTTTGACTACCTACTTGGGTCTACCTTAGTGGTGGCTCCTCCAAGTTTGCTTGGGAAGATGATGCAGATGTAGTGAGAAGATTTAAGCATGGAGGTGGGGTTTTGAAAGTTGTGGAGGACGTTGTTGGCGTTCCCGATGATGAGTGACAAGGGTGCAACTCGAGACACATAAATTTACGCACAAAACTAGAGAATAATTTTATTATTCAGAAAATTTACTTCTTACATCCAAAGGATCAAAAATCCTCAAGCTCTGCAATACATGCAAGCTACAGAAAATTACAGTCACTACAGAATCCCCTTTTGCAACATGTGAACTCTTTTTCCCCAAAAAACTACAAAAATAAAAAAATCCCCCCCATAAATAGCTCCTTGTCCATTTTGGAGCCAAACAACATTTGAATTATCATATTTTGGTGGTTTGGCAACATAAATTACAATTTGAAATTCAAAATTTAAAACATCATTCAAAAATTAGCACATTTTGAAAGTGTACCAACTTCTAGGAGCCATAACTTTTGATTTGAGACTCCATTTTTCGAACCGTTTGAACTGTCAGAAAGGTCTCAAAGTTAAGAACATGCTCAAGATCTGCTACACTAATTTCAGCAAGTTTTTAGGCCATTTCAAGACCATTTAGTGCCTCAAACCTGATCTAGAAGGTTTTCAGGTACATTTCTGGGAGATTGAAACTACAATATCTTTCAAACCAGGAATGCTCTCAGCCTGATTCTTTCACCAATATTCTTATTTTTCCATTTTGAATCCTCCCATATAGTTTTTTTCCTGAAACACCTTCAAATTCTAATACCTACTAAAAATAGCAGTTGACTAGAAAAAACAAAAAAGAAAAACTAAAAGTGGGGATTTACATTATGACGAAAAGGGTATCTAGAAATGAAAAGACATATACAAAAGGCTAACCAAAGGAAACATAAATGAAATGCATATTTTTGGGTGATGCAAGATTTCCCTTACACCACTAGATGCTCCTGCATCAGAAACCCAAGGTAATTTGAGAAGTGACCCCATCACGTCTCAAATGGTTGAGGAAAACCCAAATGGTCAACCTCTACCTTAGACAGCCAAGATGAGTCTTCCATAGGCCTTCCTCTCCACTTCACCAGATATTCTTCATATTTCCTATTTTTGGTACTCCTTCCCACATGGCTATCTAGGATTGCTTCAATATCCTCCTTCTTTGAAGTAGATGCTAGAATGCCACACTGTTCCATTGCTGGTACTTCCTCGATGCCACCTTCATAATACTCTATCAAATCTGAAATATTGAACACAACGGGAATGTTGACTCCATCCGACAACTCTACATCATAAGTGTTCCCTAAATCATGCCTCTTCAAAATTTTACAAGGATTGAACTTCTTCATTTTCAATTTTTTATAGGTTCCCACTAGCAACCTTTCTTTCCTTAAGTGGACCTTCACTTCATCACCTACCTGAAACTCCTTATTCCTCCTCTTCTGATCTACCTTAGCCTTATACTGCATATTCATCTTATTAATATGTTCTCTTACCTCTTCATGTACATTCTTGATGTGATCTACAAAGCCTTCGGCTTCAACAATAGTCTTCTTCTCTTGGTCTATCTTCCTCCTTTCTAGAGTAGTTCTGGGACTACCTCCACACACAATTTGGAATGGTGATATTTTTGTACTCCTATTGACAGAATTATTGTATGCAAATTCTACTTGGGGTAAGATCGGCTCTCATCCCTTGGGTTTATCTCCTACCAAACATCTCAATAGGTTACCCAAACTTTTGTTCACAACCTCAGTCTTCCCATCAGTCTTTGGATGGTGTGCAGAACTGAACTTCAACTCTATCTTCAAATTTTTCCACAAGGTCCTCCAAAAGTATCCCACAAACTTGGTATCATGATTTGAGACTATACTCTTTGGCAGGTCATGTATCCTCACCACCTCTTTAAAGAACAAGTCAGTGATGTGGATTGCATCATGGGTGTTCTGGCATGGAATGAAATGCACCATCTTTGAAAATCTATCAACTACCACAAACACTAAATCATTCCCTCTCTGCATCCTTGGCAAACCAAGAACAAAGTCCATACTTATATCTTCCCAAGGCCTCTCTAGTACAAGTAAGGGCGGATACAATCTTATATTCTAGCTCAATCCCTTAGCCATCTAACACACCCTACAACTCTGTACAAACTTCTTCACATCCTATGACAATTGAGGTCAATAATAATGCTCACTGATAATGGCAATAGTCTTATCCTGACCAAAATGTCCTGCCATTCCTCCACCATGCTTCTCCTTTATCAGGTTCTCCCTCATGGAACTCCTCAGGATATACAATTGACTTCCTTTAAACAACATTCCATCTTGGATTATGAAATACAACCACCTTGTCCTGTCAATTGTAACAGGCTCCTTGCAAGCTTTCCAAGCCTCTGTAAAATTAGGATCCTCAAGGTACAATGTCTTGAGTTCATTGAACCCAACCACTTCAATTTGCATCTCATTCAACAATTTTTGTCTCCTACTTAAGGAATCTGCAACCCTATTCGACCTCCCACTCCTATTTTTTAAAACAAATGTATAGCTTTGTAAAAATTCTACCCATTTCATATGCCTCTGATTTAATTTTCCTTGACTATTCAAGTACTATAATGCTTGATGATCAATAAACAAAACAAACTCCTTCAACAACAGATAATGTCTCAATTTCTTTAATGCTTGAACTATTGCATAAAATTCTTGATCATATACAAAGTACTTTCTCTTTGCATCATTTAACTTTTCACTAAAGTAGGCAATGGGCTTACCTTCTTGCTCAAACTACTCCAATGGAACAACCACTGGCATCAAAATCCACCTGAAACACCTTATTAAAATCCAAAAGGGCTAAAACTAGTTGCTCTATCACTTTATAATTCAACAAATAAAAACTCTTCCTTGCTTCAGTACTCCACTTGAACTCTTTTCTATCCCCTCTCATTGTTTCAGTTAGGGGTGCACAAATACTACTGAAGTTTCTAATGAACTTTCTATAAAAATTGACCAAACCGTGGAAAGATCTCACCTCAGTAGTAGTTCTTGGGGTAGGCCATTCCAGAATAGCCTTCACCTTCTTTGGGTCCATCTTGAGACCTTTTTCCAAGACAACAAACCCTAAGTACACTAACTCCTTCACAAAACTACACTTCTTCAGATTAATCAACAATTTCTCTTCTCTCAACTTTTCAAAGACTCTATGAATATGCATCAAATTCTCACCTAGGGACTTACTAAATATCAAAATATCATCTAAGTACATAATAAAAAAATTCCCCATAAACTCTTTCAATACCTTGTTCATGATCCACATGAATATGCTCGGTGCATTGGTTAGCCCAAAGGGCATGACTAACCACTCATACAGGCCCTCTTTGGTCTTGAAGGAAGTCTTCCATTCATCTCCCTCCTGAATCTGGATCTCATGATATCTGCTCTTCAGGTCAATCTTTGTGAAGTACTATGCTTCACTCAAATAGTCCATCAAGTCATCCATCATTGGAAGGGAAAATTTGTATTTGATTGTTATCTTGTTTATGGCTCGGGAGTCTATGCACATTATCCACTCCTCATCCTTCTTCGGCGCTAGCACTGCAGGTACTGTACATGGAATTAGATTCTCTTGAATCAAACCCTTTCTCAACAACTCCTTGTAGACATCGAAAATATACTGATTGGCATCGTGCATTCAATCCTGACTTACTAACATTGTTTCTTCCTAAAATCATCCCTCGGTCTAACCGTTTAATCAAATTCCCTTATCTGATTAAATTCATCAATATTTGTCTCTTAATTAAATAAATCATTATGTCTAATTAAGTCGCTTTCTCTTGTTAATTAAATCAATCCATTTGATCTAATTATCCCTATTTAATTAAATAATCAATTTATTTGATTAAATCTCTAAAGTCTATCTATTAAATTAAATAAATTAAAACCTTATTTGATTTAATCTAACATCATCCCCTTTTATTAAATAAATCAAAATATTTATTTAATTATCCTCTTATCATATTCCTCTCTTATCTGATTTAAATAAATCCATAAATCTAAGTCAAATAAGTCACATCATCTAATCCCTTGTTAAATTAATCAATCCTTGATTAATTTAATCTAATCTCATGTCACATCCTCTAGATAATGCAAGTTGCACATGAAAATAGATTTAATTCATTTATTAAATCCCTATTTTCCCTCACATGGCATCTTTTGGAATATTCCCCTAATTTGAATTCAAAATCCAAGTGGGAATAAGTCCTTCCAACAAGGCATTTAAGATCTCTTACATGTCCTTTTGCCTTGAGCCAAGTGGCATTTATTGCATTTTCCCCTTCCCTCTTACATGTCATTTCAACAAATTTGAATTTCAAATATTGGAATTTATTGGCACAAACGCCAAATCTTGCACAACCATCATCCATTCATAGCTTGACAAGTGGCACCATATCCTTGGATGAAAGTTAGTCCCACATTACTCAAATTTGGGCATTCATCCATCTTGAAATCCTATAAATGAAGAGCTCCTCTCCTCATTTTATCATCCACAATCCAAGCAAAGTTACCATGCTCAAATATCTCTTGAGCTTCACCATTATCATTCAATCATAGCTAGGTTATTGCAGATTTGGCTTGGAGTTCTCAATTCATCATCAAAAGTGGATCAATCTCTTCAAAATTCGAAGCTTGCATCTTAGGGATTGGGAAAGGGCCAAATTTCCACATCAAATTGGCACCAATTCTCCCATGGGAACAAGAGTTTGGTATTTAAATTAGGATTTCATCTTTGGTTCATCATTTTATTGTGTTTTTGCATATTTTCGTTCCTAGTTTGAATTGTAAATGGATTCCATGGGGAATCCTTGTTTATGCTTGTAATATCTAACTTAGGGTGTTTATTCTCTTTGTTTTGCAGGTACATAGATTTGGAGTTCACATTTTGGCGCTAGAAGGAAGGCTAGACATCATAAATTCCAACATTTCCTCAAAATTTTTGCATTTTCTTGACACAGAAAATTCTAATGCGGGCTTGTCAGTGTCACTATTTTTAGCGCCGCGAGCTCGTCAACGTCTCTATTTTAGCGCCACGGGCTCTTCAGCATCACTATATAGCACTGCGCACAGCTAAACTCTGCCGCTGGACTCATCTCACCAAGAAAATTCAAATTTCAAACTGCACCTTTGGACTCACTGATCTGCCTCAGTTTCAAAACTTTTCAAAACTCTGACGCTTTCAAGAACTGTGATGCTAGGTGAAAATAGTGACACAATCATGCTCTTTGTCTAGACATAGAACACCGTTGACTGGTAAACCGGTGCTATAAGAGCACCGCTGGAAGGAAAAAATAGCGACACCTTCACGAGTTGTGATGCTAGAAGACAGTAAAAGGGAAAAATTAAATTTTCAGCATGTGTTTTAATTTATGATTGTTTCTTTCTCTGTTTTCTGCCTTTTAATTGTTGTATTTTTTTCCAGAATCTAACTATTTTTCTCCTTTGTAGGTTGGAAGCCAAAAAAAAAAAAAAGGAAAAGAAAGAAGGAGCATGGGGATGATATCTTATCTAATCAAAGTGTTTTTAAACACTTAAGTGTTTCTTTAACACTTCTCTAAATAATTTGTCATCTTTTTCTTTCTTTAGAACACTAGCTTTCATTTGGGTTTAAAAAAGACTCTTTTGTTTATTGCTTACAAACATATTTAAAAAGAATCTTAGGATCTACAACTTACTAGATTTCATTTATGGGTTAAACAATTGAACAAATGTATTTCACTTGTGATTTGGTGCTCTAAAATGAACTCACATATTGCTTTGAAGGTTTAAAAAAAGAACAAGTGTAGTTGTGTTTTTTGTGAGGGGTTACTTAGGCTAAAGCCATTGGAAAAGGACGTATGCGCTTCTCTCGTGCTTTATAGCAATCTTGAGAATCAAAAGGTTTTTTCCATGACTTTGGGTTAAGACAAAGCAATCACCTACATGCTTCAATTTGGGCTTAAAATTGAACAAACTATTGTACGAGTGTGAGTGGGGGCATCTTCTTGTATATTCTCTCTCTTTGTTGCTATCAAAGATTGATCGAGTTACGGATTTTGTTCTTCATTCACTTTTTTTTATCTTAGAGGGCCCGCCTTGTGGGAAAAAGTAATCACCCAAGGGAACGACTCAATCGGTAACACTTTGAACCCGAGAGTATTTCTAGCTGGGATATAAATGTGGATATTGGAAGAAACACCAATACCACGCGGTTGACTCTGACAAGATGGATCTGAAAGGGGATTCTTACCACGTTGGGTCAACTCCTACGAATGGAAAGTCCATACTAGAACCCATGCGTTAGAATTTTCCAAAATCCTTTATCTATTTTTTGGTGCAAGAACAGTCGTTCTAAAGCCACCCCACACTTTTATGGTCTTTTAGTAGAGATGGAAAGCATGCCATGGGAGTTTCATGGGTGTTGATGCTTGGCTGCCCTATATAAGTGAGTGTCGTGGAGGGGAGCCAATGGGGTCAAGCATCTAACCATCTGCTAGAGATAAGCGTAGCTGGACTTGTCCAAGTGGGAATCCAACAAATATTGTCTTACACATCCATAGGGTTGTAATTGTTCTTGGGTTACAAAACACATTGCTTGATCGAAAACATCATGGAAACAAACACTTAACATCATCCAAATTGCAAACCCTTTTGAGGACAAATACCATTGACTCAATCCATATGTTATTGCTTTCCCTTGGGATTCACATCCTTAGAGGTTTCTAAGCATTGGATTAAATCTCAATTTGTCTTCTCAAGTAAACAATAGGAAACCCTTGCCTTAAGTTCATTAAACTTCCACATAACATATCTTGTGGGGTTTGGAGAAATTAAGACATTTGACATCTTAGTTTGAAAACCTAATTGAAGAAAGTGTTTTTGGTAAAATAAAGACATTAAGCAAAGCTAAACAAAAATGAACTTTCATGTGTGTTGAAGACTCCAAATCCCAAAAAGCATAAATCATTGATTGGAAATCTAAATGTTCAAATCATTTCTTGGTTACAAAGGTCATTAGGAAGTCGTGTTACCCGATTCCTATAGTCTAAAAAAAAAAAAAAAAAGGTCATTAGGAAGCATTTGCATGCTCTTCAATACCTAGGTCTAAGCAAACAAATTGTATCTTTTTAGGTTCATTCTTAGGATCAAAACATATCAAAATCATTTTTCACCCATCCTCCAAAATATCAAAACAAAATCCATCTCATTATCACCTTTTGGAAAATCTTGAAATCATCCTTGATACTAGGCTTTGTGGTCAAACTAAAATCATCAAAATCATTGAGACAAAATCCTTGAGAGAATTTATCAAAACATCTTTGGATAGGTATGTGTAGATGCATCCTTTTGCATATACTTATTCAAATTTATCAAAAACATCTTGTCTAGCTTAGTGTATGTAGATGAATCCTTCTTCATATACTTAGTGAAACAATCATCTTGTTTGAATAGGTGTGGGTAGATGCATCCTTCTCCTCACACATATTCAAATTATCATCCTTTGAACAAAGCTATCCCTTAGATCATCATCCAACATCTTAGGGTCTTTTTGTTCAAAATCCAAATCAAAATCCAAATCAAAAATCAAGGACAAAATCTCAAAATCTCAAAAATCCAAAATAAAAAAAAATCAAGAATCCCCAAAGTCCTAAAAGCCTAGTGTCTCATTCAAGATTTATCAAAAGCCAAAACATCCATATCATCCATCCCTAAAACATCATTATCATATCATCACCTTTGATCCTCAAAAGCATCCTAAAACTTTTCACTTTGGAACATAAGATAAAGATCGATCCAAAGAATCAAGAGATTCATCTCCCATATTCTCAAAGATTGATCCTTGTTTTATGGTTTAAATGAGATCTCAATACAAGAAGAGTATGGAAGCCCACAAAGAAACTCCCGCTTCAAGTGATCTTAGCCAAACAAATGCAGAAATGAATCTCGCCGAATCAAGCAATCCATTGATCCCCTCATCATCCCAAAATCCACAAGAATAAAATCAAGGGGAGGACCTCACCTTTGGAATGTCTCACAAGGAAATGACGGAAATGCTCCAAATCTAGACAACCATAGAATCATCAACATCATGATGAGACTTAACCCTTCATTGTACATGTTTGAACTAACAAAACAAGGGGCCAAGTTTCCTTCAGATTTTGATGTGAGTACTATAGTGGATACATCATTCCCTCCGATCTCATCCACCATCCCCATTTCATCTACACCTCCATCTCAAAAAATCACACAAAACATTCCGCAAATCACAACATTGTTTGCTCCAATGCAACCCAATGTCAACAAGGGAAATGCATTCCTTAATGCTCTTCAATCACATCCCCTTGCTAACAATCAAAATTTGGACGCAAGCACCACCTTGGAACAAAACACAATCAAAAACTCATTACACAAAAATGTTCCTCTCACTTTACATTATGACCTATCATCAACATCTTTTCATGGAGCACCACAAACACCTCTTCTCACAAATTCACAAGAAGAGGGAGATACATTCAGACTAGGGAGTTTATTTGACACCACGACATTTTCACAACTCACACCTCTCACATTTCCACCTCTTCTGTAATTACCATTATCATCCACACCAATCCTTGGTTTAGGGCTCCCTCCCCTACCAAGTATCAATCAAACCTACATCCCAACCATCAATCAAAGCATTGTACCAAACACACAGAATTTTTTGTTGATATCACAACCACAAATGAAAAACACACAAGCAATGGCAACATCATCGAACATCCCTCTCACATCACAAAGCATGGTCTCCCAAGGACCAATCACATCAATACCATTATCCAACACCCAAAACATCAACACAACATCATCATCCACCACCATTCCAAATCCACTACCACCCCCACCACCACCAATGTCACCACATCAAACCAATTCGACGTGGCATTACAAGCCGCTTTCCAAAGAGGATACCAAAAAGTTCAAAAAAAAAGTTGTGCAACAAGTTACTCAAGCCATTGAAGCTGCCAAAGCTACACAAGCTGCAATACAAGTTCAACAAGCTCAAGCTTTACTGCAACAATAACAACAACAAGCCACTCAAGTTGCCCAAGCTACACAAGCATTACAAGCACAAAGGGTCACTCAAGCACAATTATTATTGCAACAACAAGCCGCACAAGTGCAAGCACAAGCTCAAGCACAAGCTCAGTATCAAGCACAACAAGCGCAAGAACAAGCATAACTTCTTGCACAAGTAGCACAAATGCAAGCATATCAGCAAGCACTAAAGCAATACCAAGAGCAGCAAGAAGTAGCAGAGATGGCAGCCCAACAACAAGTGTTGTGGGAACAACAACAAGAACAACAACAAGCATTGTTAGAACAATAAGTGCAACAACAAGCACAAATCCTAGCACAACAACAACAAGATCAACAACAAGCATTGTTCATCCAAAAGCAAGTAGAAGCCTACTTCGCCTGCCACAACATACCGATACCATTGAACAATGCACCGACCAACCCATCCACCCAACCAATGATTCAAACACCTCAAAATACATTCATCCCACCCCCTGATCCACAAAGTGATGTAATGACACAACTCAGGTTGCTATCACAACAAGTGCTCGACCTTCAATCAAGCTGAACAACCAAAATGCAGAGCAACTTGTGTCCCTATCCATTTGATAGGAGCTTAGAGATGAAACCATTCCCCAAGGGATTTGAGATCCCTAAGTTTGATAAATATCGAGGGATTGGAAACCCTAAAGATCACATCAGGGAATTCCAGGTTCATTGTATGGAGGTCGCATATGACGATACTTATTTGATGCGGCTATTTCCTAGAAGCTTGGTAGAAAACACTATAGAATGGTTCTCTCACTTACCTTCAGGCATTAGAACATTCCAAGAAATCAGAGATGCATTCATTAAAAACTACGCATGTAATATAGCAATGGATGTCAGTCTCGAAGAACTATACGCTCTAAAACAAGGAAAGAATGAATATTTTGTTTCATTCCTTCAACAATGGTGATCCAAGACCAATCTGAGCAAGTGGACCATGCCAGAAGAACAACAAGCCTACACAATCATATCTAACCTTGAATTCCACTTGTCATTTCATCTCAAGGTTCAAGGAATCACAACATATGATCAACTAATTTCCAAGGCGCTCAGCATCGAAAGAGCCCTTGTGACTCAACCCAGTGAATCAACGTCATATCACGGACCACAAAACAACCACCCATCGTCCAACTACAATGACAAACCTCGTACGTGGGAAAGGAACAAGAACATTACTAATGACGGTGTTGTAGACGCCAAGGTGGTCATTAGTGGTCCACGCCAAAACACACCCACATCGCAAATCCAAAATCAACACCAAAACACTCATCACACAACATATCAACCCAACAATAATCCAACCATCAATAACCTCAATGATCAAAGAGGACCACCCCAATGCCAAAATTATCCCAAATGCAAATACGCTATCTTGGGGGAACCATTGGAGGACATAATGAAAAAGTTGATTGACAAAAAACTCATCAAGCCTCTTACATTCGAAAACTACCAAGAACCTGATGCCAAACCCCCTTGGTACAATGAAAATAAACTTTGTGAATTTCATAAGATCAAAGGTCACACTACGAACAAATGCATGAGACTCAAAAATATCATCCAAGATCTCATTGACAAGAAAATCATAAATGTGGAACAACCTACTAGAAATCAGGATCTAAAAATCTACACAAATCTAATGCCAAATCATGGCAACAAAGGGAATAAAAATGATAAATGGAAGGGTAGTGTAAATCATGTGTACAAAACAGTTGTTACCTCCCTAAATGAAGACTGCATGGTCATCACCATCAAGGGCGCCCATGCCAAAGATTGTGGAGTCACCACAAGAGGCGGCAAAGTCACCATTACAGGATCATCCCAACCAAATAGAGTCCCTTCATCTAGTTCCGCATAGGTACAATGTCGTGGAACAACTCAAGTGAACACCAGCACACATCTCCATCATGGAGTTGTTGAAAATATCATTAGCCCATAAAAAGATCCTTGAGGAAGCATTAGCTTCATCCACCGTCCCTGCAAATCTTGATGCAGACCAATTCCAAGCTATGGTTAGGAATATCATAACGCCTAATCTCCTTACATTCTCTAACCAAGATTTCCCCGCCCAACCATCTCACAATCGTGCACTTCATTTGGAAGCCATTGTAAACAAGAGAAAAATCAAAAGGGTCCTGGTGGATGGGGGTGCGGGTTTGAACATCTGCTCTCTTAGCCTAATCAAACAATTGAAAATATCAGAGGATACCATTGACAAAGGTAAGGGCATCACAATCAGAGCATATGATGACCAAGAAAGAGTGTCTCAGGGCATGATTAAACTCCCTATTCAAGTAGGGCCAACGCTCATGGAAACCACCTGTCAGGTCCTAGACCTCGACTTGCCATACAACATCCTCTTGGGATGCCCATGGATCCATGCAATGAAAGCCGTAGCATCAACCTTCCACCAATGTGTGAAATTTACACATAATGGACAAGAGGTTACCATTCATGGAGATCCCGAACCATTTTCATATTGCAAAAATCTTGAGGCCAAATATTAAAAAATCCCCCAAGTGCCAAAGAATGATGAAGGCCCATCCACACCATACATCGACCCCGCCACTCTCGCATCCACTTCTGCGACAGAGACACCCACCATCCATGCCATTCCCACCATCTCTGACATCAAGCTCATCATTCAGGAAGATGGTTGTGGAAGCTATAGACTTCCTAACAATGCTTTTGTGATAGGAGAGTTACCACAATCTCCTAGATCACAAGGACACCCACAAGAAAACCAAGCTTCCACATCACGAATGTCTCCTGAAGACTATCTTGAATTCACAAGCTGGGGAGACCTTGGTTGAGAGGTTATTGAAGCAAATCCATCTCACATGTTGTATCGAGATGAAAGACCGACACCTGAACTACCAATGGATGAGACAAGCAAGGGCCTCCAAATGATGCTTGCAATGGGTTATGACAGAAACCAGAGATTGGGACAAAATGACAACGGCCTCATAATACCTATCATGCTGGAGACATGACCCATAACAAATCTTGGTCTTGGATGTACCCCTCTGAGATAAACCATACGTGGCCGAGGTCCTCCGGTTAGAGCTACTAATGTCTCTCCTTAGCCAATGCTAGTACAAGTACACTCACCAATAGTCACAGGTAGTGACACACATAATTTCATAACTGAGCCCTATATTAGTAGCGATGATGAAGATACCTTATCCAATCTACCTAGGCTATTTGAAGATACCACTCTATGTATGATTAGTACCATATCCTTTGAACCAAATAGTCAAAATCATGAAATTTGCCTAGTCTACCCCCAACTAATTGACTATGACCAATGAGGACCACCAGTTCTCAAAATATTTGAAAATGATGAGGCACTCTCAGAATTCATGGGATTGAGGGATAACATTTCAGATGGAGATCACAAGGCAGGATTTATAATGGAATTGGAAACACATGCTTATTATGGGGAAATGATTGAATCCTTCAGTCACAAAAGTGAGAAACTAAGAATCATATCCAGGTCCTTGAGTGAAAACCACACTGTGGCACTCTCTGACAAGAAAATAGTAAAAAGAAAGGACGTATCCAATAGTGAAAACATCTTTGAGGTGCCCGAGGATGAAGGATTCAATCTTCCCTTAAGAGCCATTCATCAAGAGAAGTTAGCAGTCTTGGTCGAAAAGTGCAATCTGGTCAATATAGGAATAGAGGAGACCCCGCATATCACATTCTATGTGGAATCACTATTATCATAAGAACAAGAACTCCTAGCAGCATTCCTAAAAGAAAGACAAATAAACTTTGCATGGAGTTATGCTGACATGCCAGGGCTAGATCCAGAAATTGTGGTTCATCATTTAGCAATGTATCCAGAGGCAAAACCAGTCAAACAAAAGCTTCAGAAAATGCATCCTCAAATCACTCTATTGGTCAAAATGGAACTCAAAAAGTTGTTAGATGCAGGATTTATCCAACCAATTGATTATCCAGAATGGGTGTCAAATTTGGTACCCACGTCAAAACCTGACGGAGCCATCAAAATCTGTACGAACTTCAGAGATTTAAACAAGGCATGTCCCAAGGATGATTTTCCACTTCCCAACATTGACATGATAGTGGATATGATGATAGGGCAAGAGATGCTATCATTAATGGACGAATTTTCAAGATATAACCAGATCATGATAGCAAAGGAAGATCAATGTAAAACAACTTTTACTTGTCCATGGGGGACCTACTGCTGGAACATGATGCCATTTGGTCTAAAGAATGCAGGAGCAACCTATCAGAGGGATATGACACTAATATTCCATGACATGATTCACAAAACAGTCGAAGACTATGTCGATGATATTCTAGCTAAAATCAAGAAAAAGACAAGATCATATAGCAACCCTAAGTGCTATCTTTGATAGATTGGAAGAATACAAAGTCAGACTAAACACTAAGAAGTGTGTCTTCAGCATACAATCAAGTAAGCTGCTAGGATACATAGTCTCCATGAGGGGTATCGAGGTGGATCCGAAAAAAGTAAAAGTAATCCTTGAGATGGAAGCACCGAAAACATTAAAGCTACTAAGAGGCCTCCAAGGCTGACTTCAATCCATCCAACGATTCATAGCGCAAATGGCAGACAAGCATAACCCATAATCTCACCTACTCCACAAGGGGGTAGCATACAAATGGGATACAAAATGTGAAGAAGCATTCAACAAAATCAAGGAATACCTACTGACACCACCAGTGTTAATGCCACCTATCCCAAGAAATCCATTGATCTTATATGTGTCAGCAACAACAGCAACCCTTGGAGCTCTCTTAGCTCAGCATGATGAAAACGAAACATAGAGGGCCATCTACTATATAAGCAGGACAATGGTCGGTCATGAGCTAAATTACTCCATCGTAAAAGCTTGCCTCGCAGTAGTGTTTGCATCCCAAAAATTCAAACACTACATGTTGGCACACAAGATAAAGCTCATTGCGAAAATCGATCCCCTCAAGTATCTCTTATCCAAGGCAATGCTCACAGGCAGAATTGCAAAGTGGGTGATGATACTGTCAGAGTATGACATCGAGTATGTAGAGAGGAAAGCTATCAAGGGACAAGTCATTGCGGATCAACTAGCAGAAGCACCTATGTATTCTAAGAATCCTCTTATATCTGAATTTCCAGACAAATCCATCTTTAACCTCAATGTAGCCGATCACTGGAAGCTATACTTTGATGGTTCATACACACAACATAGGTCAAGAGCTGGTATCTTCTTCATCACCCCACAAGGGGATTGCATACCAAAGTCATACAAATTGGCATTTCCTTGCGCCAAAAACATAGCGGAATACGAGGTTTTGACTATAGGTCTCAGGATAGCAATGCAATGGAATATCATAGCCCTCAAAGTCTACGGAGACTCTCAGTTGATCATAAATCAGGTGAATAATGAATATCAGACTAAGGATGACAAGCTAACTCCATATAAGAAACTGGTGGAGACTTTAAAGGAATCCTTCATTGACATAACATTTGAGAAAATTCCAAGAACCAACAACAGAGCAGCTGACACCATGGCTACAATTGGATCTCTATTAGACATCCCTCATAACGTGCTGAAATATGAATTTCTGATTGAGCAGCTTCTCGTTCCCACATTTGAGGTACCAGAATCAGAATATGTGTGTGAAATCGTTGGTCCTGGTGATCCTTGGTATCATGACATATATACATATCTTTGAATAGGAGTCTTACCCGCTAACCTACTATCGAGCCTAAAATGAACCTTCATCAAAAAAGCATCTCGATTCATCATTCTAGGAGATACCTTATACCGTAGAAGCATAGAGGGTACCTTATTGTGCTGTCTAAATGCTGAAGAGGCATTAACCACTCTAATCGAGGTTCATAATGGTATTTGTGGCTCACACTCGAGTGGAATGACCATCGCCAAGAAACTGTTGAGGCTGGGGTATTACTGTCCCACAATGGAAAGAGAAGCACATGATCATGCTAAAAGGTGTTTACAATGTCAGCAACATGGGGACCTCATCCATGCTCCAGCTCAAGAGCTCCATCCGATCGTCACACCATGGCCTTTTTCACAGTGGGGACTCGCCCTCATTGGTAAAATCTCACCCACCTTGTCCAATGGCTATAAATTCATTATAACTGCAACTGAGTACTTCACAAAGTGGGTGGAAGCCATACCCATGACATATATCACTGGGAAGCAAATCTCAAAATTTATCTTGAACTATCTCATCTGTCATTATGGTGTCCCACAAGCCATTATTTCAGATAATGGCACACCATTCAAGAACCAGGAGGTTCACGACTTGTGTGAGAAATTCAAAATCTAGCATCACTTCTCCACCCCATACTATCCCCAAGGCAATGGCCAAGCAGAGGCTATGAACAAAACCATCCTTAAAATCCTTAAGAAAATAGTCAATGACGCAAGTCGTGACTAGCACTTGCAGCTTAATCCTGCCCTCTAGGCTTATCGAACCAACATCCACACACCCACTGGTGCCACCCCATTCTCCTTGGTCTACGGATTAGAAGCCATACTCCCAATTGAGATCAAGCTCCCCTCCCTCAGAATATCATTGCAAAACCTCATTACTGATGAGGACTACTGGGTGTCAATATTGAATGAGATGGAATTACTAGATGAGAGATGCATAGATGCTCTGAACCATCTACAAGTCTATTAGAATAGACTCAAACGAAGCTATAACAAGAAAATTAGAAGCAGGACTTTCCAAGTTGGAGAGCTGGTCTTAAAAGAAAATTAGAAGAATGTCCCAAATCCCAGCAGCAAAGGCAATTTTGAACCTAATTGGTTAGGACCTTTCATCATAACAACAAGTTATAAATCAGGGGCATATCAGCTATCAACACCTGAAGGGGAACCTCTATAGGAGCCCATGAATAGCTCCCATCTCAAAAAGTTTTATGCCTAATTCTTTCAAGGTATAGAACCCAAAAAATCCAAAATTCCAAAAAAATCAGAAAAAGTCCTGAAAAAATGGTTACTTCGGTGAAAACCTGGCAAACAGGCATCTTGGTAACAACAAAAAAAAATCAAAAAGGCAAAAAATCAAAAAAAATCAAAAAAAGGATCAAAAAAATTGTCCTCTAGTGAAAGCCACTTTGGTGGTGCTTTGGGCAAGTACCTCAGTGAAAACCTGACAAACAAGCGCCTTGTATAAATAAGCACTATCCATCCACTGGGATCTTTATGGATGGATCTACATCATCCATCCATATCACTCCCATCATCCATCACATTGAGGTCTCCATCCATCACACATCCACTTGCATCCACACCATAGCTTGGTCTTGTGTTCGTATCATGATCCCTCTTAGTACTACTCGGCCCATCCTCAAGGTCAGTTTGTCCAGCCTTTATCAGAGTAGTCTATTGCATCACACTGGGGGAATGTTCTCATTGGATCAAATTCATGTATGATCTTAAAATCCTCAAAACAGAAAATCCAAAAACATTAGAAACTCAAAAAATCCAAAAATAGGTCAAAAACCAGTCAAAAAAGACAAAAACAAGGTTGTCTTGTCGAACTACATTGTCTTTGAGCTTGAACATAGGCAAGGTTGATCTTTGATCATCCCCTGAGACATTTAGGTCAGTCCTATAGGAGTCCGTCATAATAAACTGACATTTCATTATGTATATCGTCATCTGTAAATAGGTCAAGTCATCAGTCGAACTACATGGTCTCTGCGTGTATAATGTAGGCAAGGCTCATCTATCGATTAGCCCCCGAGGCCCCTAGGATAGGTCTTTAGGTTAGTCTCTTGGTCAAAATCTTAGAAAATCCCAAAAACATTGGAAAATCAAAAATCAAAACATTTGTAAAACCTCGAAAAATACTAAAAAACAGCCTCAAAACATTCCAAAAACATCAAAAACTTCCAAATATTTGAAAAAACCCATCCGCCTCATCTCGTTTGCACCCACAATAACACCACTCATGATAAACTAATTGTCATCCTCAACCTTTGGTAAAACAATTGGAAACAAGTCTATTAGATTAAAAGTAGAACTTAAAAACATCAAGTCTTAAGTCTAAGTCAGTAGGTAAGCAAATTGGTCACCTCTTTGTATTGATAACTCATCATCTGAATTTGTCCCATATCAATCATCCCTTATAAACAAAATGATGTGCCACCATCGACTAACATGTCCTAGGATGAATCCTTCCTACAATGGGCATTATCTTTTGGCAATAAGTTTCGTTTATTATCCTTAGAAAACACATCATTTTCCATTAGTGGTATTGAAGAGCTTTAGTCTATTTACTTACTTGGTCTTTATCTTTTGACTTATCTTATTTGCGCTCATTCCAAAGACGTCTCGATGATATCCCAAAACAACAAATTTAGAGAAATAGGAATGGGGCAATAATCATTATCTTTTGTCTATTGTGCTTGTTGGACGTTCTTGTAATATAACCTCGGCGAATACTTGCTTTGTTAGGCATATATGGAAGAGGTCTAGGGCAACTTGTTGACTATTAGAGGGATAGGTTTACCTTTCCATGTTTTGGCTCAAGATGTCTAAAACTTCTAAAATACATCCTAGCAAGGTTTCCATATGTCAGGTGTGAACAAGAATACTCCTATCTGATTGTTGAGTCAAAGTCCATCACACTAAGTACCATACCATCCTGGTTTCCTATACCTTGATGCATCGTACCACATGTGTTATCAAACATAAGAAAATTTGGCCCTTTGAAAATCCCAATTCCTCAGAAAGTAATCATCATCATCATCGTCATCATTTGCATTTATGCCATCTTGCATCTTGTTGAAATGACTTCCTCTCTTCTCACTAACCATGCCAACAAGGTACTATGACAGTTGCTCATCATTATTATCATCATCATCGATCTTGCATCCATACATCATTAGCATATTACATAATCACATCATATAGCAATCACTAGCACATTGCATTACGTATCATATAGGAAACATCACATTCTCATCATCACATAAATAGGTGCATCCATATCATCGCATTTCACCCATTACATTGCATCTCATGACATTACATTGATCATTGCATAAGCATTCATTTACATTTCATAAATCATCACATAGCATGAATGGAGGTATCTCATAATCATTATAATCATAAACAATAGGAATATTAGCATTCAATTCATTAGGCATACATATCATATTGCATTAACATTGCATCACATACATCATCATTTAGGATAATAACATTTGTTATTCTAAGCATCTCGTACCACCATTTCCATTGCATCATATCACATTCATTCATAAATCATCTCATATATATATATAAGCATTTTTACTTCATTACATATACCATATATCAAATCATTTCACATATCACATTTGCATAAAATAAATCATCATATAGTTAACATCATCGCACATCATATCATAGGTCATAATCAAATGCATAAACGTCATTCGAAATAAATGCATCTATCACATATAGAAAGAAGAATCATACATGCATAAAAATAGGAGTACACATGGCATCACATCAAAATCAACTCGTATATATCATATCACTATCATAGTACAAGAATAATAATCAGATCACTGTACAAGTGTGTCAATCAGTACAAAAATGCCCATCGGGGCTATCAAAAATGAGCCCATAAGGCACCAAAAGTATACATCATAATATCTCGATCAAGCCCAATCTCCATGGATGCTGCCCTCACCCCTATCACTATGACCCTTTGGTGGTCTCTAGCTGGCTCGCTCTGAGTAATCAAGGACCCAGTCTGCTCTAGGTACATGGTTGTGGTAGGCCCGGAGGTAGTACTCTATCTCTCGGATGGCCTCTCTATAGGATCAGATCAACACTGTACCCTGCAAGGACGAGGCGACTGTCATGCTCTCTATCTGTTGCCTCCAGCCCAGCTCTGTAGCTGCCTGTAACTCTGTGACCTATCGTTGCTGTACAACCTGGTCTCTCTCTACTCTGAGCTGCTCTCTCTCATCTCATGCCTAGTCCTGCTCAGCCATCACTACCTGTACTTGTGCCTATAATTGAAAAATTAAGGCATCCCGTGCGTCTGCCTGCCCTGCTGGCTGTACAAGAACCTGGCTCTCACCCTCGGCTCGTGGTGATGGGACAGGAGGATCTTGATGCTGGTCCTGCATGGGGACATCTCCCTAACCTGGCGGAACTGGGGGCACCAATGGTGGGTCCTGCCGGATCTCAATCCTCTGTACTCGTCCTCACCCTCATCCTCTCGCCCTGCCTCTTACCCTGTGTGCCTCTGGATCCTCACCTAGAATAGTCAACCAGAGAGGAGGTCTAAACTAGCCTCTGTAGGCCTGTGTCGTGCCCGAATCTGCCAAGCCCTGATCATAGGCCCGCAGTCAGGCTACCAAATGTCAAAAACTATCAACCACCTCTGCGGTAGGAATACCAGGGCCCCATGATGTCTATGTCATGCTATGTGCAAAGATGGCCACGTAACCATCATCTGGCCGATCCTGTGGCTCCCCAAACTGACACTATACATGCCCAGGCAAGTATCTCTCTATCATAGTGTGCTCTCGGCCCTGCATATAGTGGTCATGGTGACAGTAGAAGAGTTGGTCTGCATCATCAACCCATCCAAGCTGACCGAGGTATGGTCTCCAAGTGAATACGAGCATCTTGTCTATGACCTGCCTCCAGTGGGGGATCCCATGCTCTCCAGTGTGTGTAAGGGACACACCCCCTCTATATCATGCCACCAGGGCATCCTCTGCCCCCATCAGAACCAAAACGACCTATGGGTGTAGCACAGAAATGTGCTCCCATGCCCAAACATGTAGCAAGGTCACTCCAGCTCCCAGTGCTCTGCCATCCATGTATGCATACTCATGGAGATACCTGTAAAGTGAAGCCAGAAGGACAGGCCCCCACGTGAATCAAACTGACCTATCCCAGACCATCCTCTCCCAGAAGTATCCCCATCTAGGACTGAAGTACTACCCTCATCAGTCTGGGGCAACCAAACCCGAGATAATCGCCGCAATCACCTAGCAGAAGGGAGGTGCTACAACTCTATACCTCTCTAGCTCAAATTTCCCCTCGCAATAAATGATATCTCGTATGGCGAGGACTCGAGTGCAGCAATCGCATCCCTCCTCCATATCATGGATCACCTGGTGGCCATGAATGGGCAACCATAGTATGCGCCAAACATCCTCCAGTGTGACGGTCACCTCACCAGTGGGAAGATGAAATGATGAGGTCTCATTGTGCCACCTCTCGGCTAGTGCTGATAGCATCCCAAGGTGTGTGCGCATGGGCGTTGCGTACGCAATGTGCCATAGTCCTACGACTCCAAGTCGGTCTTGATCCCTGTCACTCAAGTCCCGTACGATGCTCGCCAAATCCTGTGACTGGTGCTCCTGTGAATAAGCTCCCTACGTCTGTCCTACATCATGCAAAGTTAGAATGTTAAATTTTTTGAAAAAATCCTGACCTAACGTTACAAACTCATTCCCAGTGGCGCAGTTTGTGAAAGCATCGCAGTTTGAGTTTTCTCAAACTCTGACGCTAGACCCAAATTTTTGATAAATTGAGCCGTTGTGGTGTAGTTTAACCCCCAGTGTCGCAATTTCCTCAAAAAGAGCGCCACCGCAGTGCACTTTGATCAAATTGGCTTGCCGAGTCTGAGCCGAGCCCGATCCCAGCGGTGGAGTTTTTAAACTCCAAATTGCACCGCTGTGGCGCTAAACAGCACCGTTGCGGCAAAAAATTCCCAAAAGTAGTGCACTTCAAACACTGAGCAATGCTATAATAGCACCGCTGGAAGTGAGCTCTCCTTAAAACATGTCATAAATGTACTAAATTGAAAAAATGAAGCTTCAGTTAGGGTCACATACCGGGGCACCGATGCCTGGTGGCCGTTGGTAGGTCCGAACTTGGTTAGAAATATGTAGAGGAAGTTGTCGTTGCGCCTATCGTCAGGAGGTTAGAGCTCAAATCTCGAGGTTCACTGGCGGAGGTGTGTGAAAATGAATTGAAAGTGACCCCTCGGGCCCCTTTTTAGCCTAAACATTAGGGTTTTTTTAGCCCTAATTAGCTGTCCTACTAGGATTTTGGACCCCCGAACCTATTTTTGTCTGTTGAGGCTTTTTTTTATTATTTTATTGCATTTAGACACATTTTTAGCCTCCTGGACCCCTTTTGGACCTGTCAGGCACCTTTTGTCACCTTTTTTTCGCGAGATCACCCATAAAAATTAAAATTTTCATCCGATCTCTTGAGGGGGCATTATAATGGCATGTTTTCTCTCGTCATGCAACAGTAGGGCAATTTTTTAAATATCAAAATTTTTTGGCTTTGATCAAGATCGATTATTCTTTGAACCAACGCAACGAGTGCATTGCTTCAAAGAGGGGCAAAATGTAGACATCAAAAATATACTTATTGGCATCGTGCATTTGATCCTGACTTAAAAACATCGTTTCTTCCTAAAATCATCCCTCGATCTAACCATTTAATCAAATTCCCTTATCTGATTAAATTCATCAATATTCGTCTCTTAATTAAATAAATCATTGTGTCTAATTAAGTCACTTTCTCTTGTTAATTAAATCAATCCATCTGATCTAATTATCCCTATTTAATTAAATAATCAATTTATTTGATTAAATCTCTAAAGTTTATCTATTAAATTAAATAAATTAAAACCTTATTTGATTTAATCTAACATTATCCCTTTTTATTAAATAAATCAAAATCTTTATTTAATTAGCCTCTTATCATATTCCTCTCTTATCTGATTTAAATAAATCCATAAATCTAAGTCAAATAAGTCACATCATCTAATCCCTTGTTAAATTAATCAATCCTTGGTTAATTTAATCTAATCTCATGTCACATCCTCTAGATAATGCAAGTTGCACATGAAAATAGATTTAATTCATTTATTAAATCCCTATTTTCCCTCACATGGCATCTTTTGGAGTATTCCCCTAATTTGAATTCAAAATCCAAGTGGGAATAAGTCCTTCCAACAAGGCATTTAAGATCTCTTACATGTCCTTTTCCTTGAGCCAAGTGGCATTTATTGCATTTTTCCCTTCCCTCTTACATGTCATTTCAACAAATTTGAATTTCAAATATTGGCATTTATTGGCACAAACCCCAAATCTTGCACAACCATCATCCATTCATAGATTGACAAGTGGCACCATATCCTTGGATGAAAGTTAGTCCCATATTACTCAAATTTGGGCATTCAACCATCTTGAAATCGTATAAATGAAGAGCTCCTCTCCTCATTTTATCATCCACAATCCAAGCAAAGTTACCATGCTCAAATATCTCTTGAGCTTCACCATTATCATTCAATCATAGCTAGGTTATTGCAGATTTGGCTTGGAGTTCTCAATTCATCATCAAAAGTGGATCAATCTCTTCAACATTCAAAGCTTGCATCTTAGGGATTGGGAAAGGGCCAAATTTCCACATCAAATTGGCACCAATTCCCCCATGGGAACAAGAGTTTTCTATTTAAATTAGGATTTCATCTTTGGTTCATCATTTTATTGTGTTTTTGCATATTTTCATTCCTAGTTTGAATTGTAAATGGATTCCATGGGAAATCCTTGTTTATGCTTGTAATATCTAACTTAGGGTGTTTATTCTCTTTGTTTTGTAGGTACATAGATTTGGGGTTCACACTCCTAAACTTTTTTGTTCAACTCCTCATTTTTTGCAGGAGTCATTCTGTGAGCTGCCTTATTTGGAAAACTGGCTCTAGGGATCAATTCAATCTGATGACTAATCTTCCTCACTGGTGTAAACCCTCAGGTACATTATTAGAAACAATCTCTTGAAATTCACCCAATAACCCAAAAAATTCTACTGGCACATTCTCACTATCCTCTTTATCCCTTCTAGGAATCAATGCATAACACATACGTTCATGCTTTATGCCTTCTAAAAATTTTCTTCCATCAACATAACAAACCCTAGCACTACTGAATACCTTTTCTTTGGCCTCCTTTAGGGGTTTTAGCTTATGGAAAACTCCATCCTTCATTAGGGAATAAGTGTTTGCATGGCCATCATGTATAGTTCGCCTATCAAACTGCCACGACCTCCCCAACATGTGAGATGCATCCATGGGGATGATATCACAGAGTACCTCATTACGATAGCTCCCAATTTTGAACTTCACCAGGCACTGCTCATTGACCAAAACTTTGTGATCTTTCTACAGCCAGGCAATCTGATACGGATGTGGATGCCTTTCCCTCTTCAACTTTATTTTTGCAACCATCTCTTCTGACACCAGATTATTAGTGCTCCCACTATCAATAATGACATGATAGCATTTTCCTTCACATTTTCACCTTGTGCAATATTAATTCTTCCTATGTTATGGCTCCTTCTCTTCAGTCACCAGGGATATTCTCACCACTAGGGCTTCTCCCCTTTTAGGATCATCTGAATGCTTAGATAGAGCCTCCTCATATGCATGTACAACCCTTCCACGACCTTCTGGCCTCCTGTCTATCCTTCCTTCGTGTTGAGGGAATTCAAAGGGTTGATTCCCTTCTTCACCACATTGAAAAAAAGTACCTCTAAAACCACCTTTTTTAGATCCTTTTCCATATCTACCTCATCCTCTACCTCTTTGATCACCACTATTTTGATCACGAGGGCAGTAGAAATTATCACTCCTTTGTCCTCGGCTGGTACCCACATCTCCATTTTTCTTCTCATCCTCATTCATGCTTCTAGAAGATCTTCCACCACCCTTTCCACTTTTTCCTCCTCATCCTTTTTTCTTGTTATCAAATCTTTTGTTCAACTTCTCTTCAGCTTTCAGAGTGAACTGGTACGCATCCTCAATGGTTGTCATTCTGACCAGGCTTAACTCCTCTTGAATACTCAGTCATAACCCATTAAGATAAAGGGCTAACTTCTCCTTCTTGGCCTCTACATTCCCTATTCTGATAATAATCTTGTGAAAATATTCTGTGTATTCTTTCACAGATCTGCTCACTTGCTTCAACCCTTGCAATTTCTTCAAAAAATCTAACTCATAGTACATTGGTATAAACTGCTTCTTCAGTTTCTCCACCATACAATCCCAACTATTGATCTTTCCTTTTCCTCTTCGATTTCTCTCCAACTAGACCTCTTTCCACCAAATTTTTGCATGGCCCTTCAGCTTCATTTTTGCAAACTTAACCTGATTTGGGTCCTCTACTTCTTCATAATTGAAATACTCCTCTAGCTTGTTGATCCAGTCGATCAACTCTTTTGGGTTTAGACTTCTGGAATAACTGAGGACTTCTATTCTAGGTCTCTTTCTGATCTTCAAAATGGCCCTAATTATCCGCATTTGATCTTGATCAATCACTTCTTCCTCTTCTACATCTGAATCTTCCACCTCTTCTTCATCCTTGATTTCTTCTCTCCTTCTCAGGTTTAACCCTCTTCTCATTTGTTCTTGCAATGCATCAATTTGTCTCTAAAGGGCTCTAAAACCCTCAACCACCAATGGATCTCTTCCACTAGAATTTTTGCCACCTCTTCCACCTCTGGCACCATCATGCCTACCAAACATCACTCTTGGAGGCATTTTGAACATCTTGAACCCACAACATGGTCCTGGTGCAAACTGCCTCATGATCGTTGATCTATCCACACACTCAAGAAAACCTGGCTTTGATACCACCTAATGAGGGTGCAACCCAAGACACAAAAAATTATGCACAAAACAAGAGAATAATTTTATTATTTAGAAAATTTACTTCTTACATGCAGAAGATCACAAATCCTCAAGCTTTGCAATACATGCAAGCTACAGAAAATTATAGTCACTACAAAATCCCCTTTCGCAGCATGCAAACTCTTTTTCTCCAAAAAACTACAAAAATCAAAAAATCCCCCCATAAATAGTTCCTTTTCCATTTTGGCACCAAACAACATTTGAATTATCATATTTTGGTGGTTCGGCACCACAAATTACAATTTGAAATTCAAAATTTAAAACATCATTCAAAAATTAGCACATTTTGAAAGTGTACCAACTTCTGGGAGCTATAACTTTTGATTTGGGACTCCATTTTTTGAACCATTTGAACTGTCAAAAAGTTCTTAGATTCATGAACATGCTCAAAATCTGCTATGCCAATTTTAGTAAGTTTTTGGGCTGTTTCGGGGCTGTTTAGTGCCTCAAACCTAATTTGGAAGGTTTTTAGGTGCATTTATGGGAGACTAAAACTACAATATCTTTCAAACCATGAATGCTCTTGGCCTGATTCCTTTTCCAATCTTCTTATTTTTCTATTCTGAATCCTCCCATATAATTTTTGTCCCCAAACACCTTCAAATTCCAATACTTGCTAAAAATAGCAGTTGACCAGAAAAAGTAGAAAAAAAAAACTAAAAGTGGGGATTTACATTATGACAAAAAGGGTATCCAAAAATGCAAAGACATCTAAACAAGGCTAACCAAAGGAAACATAAATGGAATTCATATTTTTGGGTGATGTAAAAATTTTCTTACACCACTGGATGCTCCTGCATCAATGAGGCTGCTTTTCGATGTCTTTTGGAGGATCCTCTTCCCATTCTAGAGGTGGGAAAGATTGGTTGGCCTTTTTACATTGTTGTGTTGTGGGTTACAATTCTTTCGCTTCTAGCAGTGTGCTTGGTTGAAGGGGTAGGCAGTTTTTAGTTTTTCACTCCATTTCTTCTATTCCTGTGGTAGTTTGGTGTTGTGGATCTTGTTGGGGGTGGAGACTATTCTACCCTCTTAAAGTTTTGGCCGTGTATTCCCTTCCTACCTGGTTTCTTGTGTTTGTTTCTTTCCTCGCAGTTGGTGTGTGTGTGGGGGGGGGTTCTATCAGGTGGATTGGTGGTTGGATGGGCCTATCTTTGCTCCTATTCGATGTAATAGGAAGGCTGGTGTGATTTTCATGATGGCTTCTTCTACTACTTGGTTCCTTCTGGTCTCCCCCTACCCCTTTCGGTTATGTGTTTGGTGGCACTCTTTTGGGGATTCTGGATCTTGGATAGTTTTGGCTTCTGGTTACCCTCTTTCGGAGTGGTGGTCTCTTCTTTTGGATGGATTTGTGGATTTGTGGCCTATTGGTGGCTCTGACCAGTGTGTTAGAGTAGCTGGATGGTTTTATTGTGTGGCCTTCTTCTAGAGTCCTTCCTGTTTGGGATACTCTTTGCCTTTTGGGGCTTGTTTGCTTATGCTCTCTTTGGGTTTGGGTCTCTGGTGGTCTTTTGGCCTGTGCTTTTGTTTGCAGTTGTGTGTTGCCTCCTCTTGGTCTTTTGAGGAGTTGTTGTCTAGGTTCCTCGTGTTATTTTTGTTTATCAAGCTAAGGTTTTTGGTGCTTGTTATTTTGGAGGCCTTTTGGCAGTTGTTTCTAGTCCCCCTCAAGCATTGTTTGGGGATGTAGATGTTTTGATATGACCTTTTGGTTGTGAAGATCCTAGTGTTGGTGATGATTATTTTTATGCTAGGAGTTTTTGTTAATGAAGGATGCTTTGGGATATTCTATTCTTTTTAAAATGGTGATGGAGCTGGTTGATTCGAGCTTGAGGTTGTTGCTGAAGTTTTTCCTGGCTGCAGTGCATGCTCTCGGCTCTTTTGGCCTTGTTCTCTTTTCTGGGTGGTTCTCTAGTCTTAATCATAGGCCCTAAATGGTTTGGCTTCTGGTGTAGGGATTTCTGAAGGATGCTATGGTTTCTCACTCGGCTACTGTGTTGGCTTCCCCTTAAGACTTATGGAGGTGGACCTCCCTCAATTGCTTCTATTGAGGTGGGTGTTCCTCCTATGGAGGGGGAGGTTGAGGGTGTTGGTAATTTCTAGCTGTGGTGGTCTAGCTGACTATATCATCCTTTCCAATAGAGGGGAGCTCACTCCTTTAGAGGTGGAGATGGAGTTGGTGTCCTATTACCAAATGAGTTTGTGCTATAGGGATGTTGATTTCTTGTAGGTGATTTACACTACAAAGATCTCTATTATTTTGGGCTTAGATTTGAATGATCTGAGAGGTTTGTTTGTTGACACCTGGCTGCTTCAGGTGATGTTTAAGTTTTTCAAAGGGGTTTCTAGTCTCATATAAAACCATGCTATAATTGGGCTTTAGGCCCATGCTTGTATGTCTTTTGTAGCCTGTGTAGTCATGATAATATTTTATAGGATGCTATTAGACTATTGTTGTAATGTGATTTATCTTTTTAAGTAGCTTGCGTTGTTATTGGGTTGATTTATGCTTAGTGTTGTTTTCTTTAGTTTCAACTATTTTATTTTGTAAAGGGTTTTGGGCCCCTTCAAAACCCATATTTGACCTCTAATCAAAGACTAATCTATAACCAAAATCTATGAAATGAAAGGTGTCGGGAGGTTCTAATACCCTAAAAATCTATTTGCAACCTTTTGAAATATGTGAAAAAGAGGAATTTCTAGATCGAGATGCAAAAAAGATGAAGAAGCTAGATAAAAGGGTAGAAAAATTGATAGAGCTTGGTTTTCCCTTGGATTTTGATGCAACATAATGATTCATTGGAAAGGATTCTTTTAGAAATATGGAGGATAAAAGGAAGATTGATTTGGACCAGTTTCCTCAAAACCTAGATGGGGAAAACTATTTGGATTCCATCAAGCCATTGATAACCTTGAATGTAACTTTGATTGAAACATTCAAGTCAAGTTCCAATTTCAATTTTGAATTGTTAAAAAAAATTAATTTAGATACTATCAGTTACAAAAAAATTGCAATTCCATCAAATGCGTAGTGGATCACACTACAATAGCTGATAGAATGATTTGATAATATGGGTCTCCAACTCAACTCTATGTAGTTATTTTTTAGCAAGATTTTTTATTTCCTCTCATGCATTCCTTCAATTGAAAATTAATACAAAACTTAAATTTATTAGTGTTTAAATTGTCTATATTATTTATTTTTTAATTCAAAAAAATTTTGGTTTCCACTTTCTACTACTAGATACATATTAAATGATTTCTAATGTTGTATATGGGTATGTGTAGGATCAGGATGGGCCAAAAAGTGGCAATATGATGGGTATGTGGCTAGTGACTATTTTTTTACCCAAAATTGATGAAACGAAAAGGGTTTTTAAAGGAGATTCTTAGCTTTCCACCGGTATAAATTATGCTTTCATTTGAATTTAATAAGTGATTATTATTCATTTTCTATTCAAATTATGACTAAATTCCTGATTGATAGGATGATTGAAAAACATCTATAGCTTTCAAATGGTATCACATTTTTTGAATCCAAGAAATGCGTCACATTCTATGCTTCACATACTATAGGATTAAGAAAAGAAAATTTGAATTTCATGAAGTTTTGACCAAGTTAAGGTGGTCATACATACAAGTTTTTATATTTTTAAAATGTTGTAATAAAAAATTCATAATTAATTATATACTTGGAAAAAAATTACAAAAAAATATGCATCACATTGGGGCGGAGTCCTCTACTTATATCTAAAATTTTATAAAAAAATATTATCATTTTATTGTGGTTAGGGTGGTCAAGCAGACACCTACTTATTTTTTTCCTAAAATTTAAGTACTACTGCATTGAAATTTCAAATTTCCAACAAATAGTTTTTTTTTGTTTTTAAACAAACCAAGTAGTTTAGAAACTACATTCAATTTGCTACAGATTCTATTCTTACATATTTTTGAAATAATATAGATAACTTATTCAAATTTTTATGTCAAGTTGCCTAACTCTAATTTTTTTGAATTTTTTGCCACTTAAGGGCCTGTTTTTCCATGATGATCATGTACATACCCATATGCTATTGTTGTTAATATATTATTAAGAATCGAGTTGAATGATGAATCATTGAGTGCATGTAAAACTTATTAGTATGACACAATTAAAATTTAATTTTTTTAATAATATGTTAATTAATAAATGGAAATTGAAAATTATATTTAATAACTAATTAACCAATTTGTAAACAATGTTTAAAATTTAGATTCCACATACGAATAGTGGAAAATAGTAGTATGTTAATTTATTCAATATGATTCATAATTACATCGAATACAATTAAAAATATCATCAACTATTGTTCGGAATATGAATCTATGATTCATGAAATATAATATAAATGCATAAGAACTACTAAATCCCTTGCATTTTCTAATTCACATCCTAGTCCTCACTTTGACAATGAGATTGAGAGCCATCTTAACTTTGAGTCTAGTCTTCATTTTTTTTTCCCTACATATGTATGCTTAATTTAATCTCAAGTTCAATATTCATTGTGTCATTGTCATTTGTCCCACTACCACTAACGTTTGAAGTGTTGTACAACCCTCATTTTTCATATATGGACTTCCAGTTGTGAGTTCCATTTCAAAAGGAAAACTTCAGATATTGTACCTATTTGTATACATCCTCAAGATATTTTCCAAATTATTGTCTATTTTGTTTCTTATGTTTGATTTTATAAACACCAATGCATTGAAAACTATCTCATCCTCCACCAACCCCAATATCATGGTTTGACATAAATTAGCAAGTTTCAAAAATCGTGATAATGTATCATGCAATATTTCACTTTGACCTAAGGTTGCCTAAACCCTTGTTATTGATCATGCTTGCATGGGATTCTCCATGGAGTTAAAATTTTCAATCATAGTTATTGTAAAATGGCTAGATTGATCTCTAAGCTTAGTTTCATTTATAATTCCTTCTATTTTATGTCGATTGTATTCTAAAATTTTCAAAAAATGTTTGTCCAAGGTAGTTACGTTCTTATGAAAATAGTTTGGTTTATGGTGGCATGGGATTGAAAATTGAGGATACAAAATATGCATGGCTTCAAGTAGTTCATCTACAGGGACTCATTCTATAATATCTAAGGAAAGAAATTTTGCAATAGCTTTTAAAGTAGTACTTACAAATTTAACAATGTCATTAAAAGCTTACTTCGTAACTAAAGATTATCTAGTAGAGCATCTAACCATTGTAGAATAGTGTATTGGTATCTCACATCCATAGAAAAAGACACATAGTCTCTTGCATTAAACTATAAAAATATTCAAGATTTTTCATGTTGGGAATTGGTGTCTCAACCTTCTATCCTATTTTTAGGAGTTTCTATTTAATAGGATTATTTTTTGTGTCGAGAAATGAAGAATTAAGTATCTCTTATTTCTTAGGAAGTGGGACCCACTTGGAAGTTTCCTATTTTGTAGGGGTGTACCATAGAAAAATGGATCTTTGGACATTTTCATGGTCATTTAGGTCTTTTTCCTGTGATACTTGGTTTATTTTTCCTAGATTTAATGTTGTAATATAACTTATGCATTCACATTAGGTCTTGAATATTCAAATTATGATGTCTTGTGAAGGTGTTGTGAAGTGTTGTAACACACTTCTACACTTTTCTAGACTCTTCTTATTATAGTTCATCCAAATATCATATTTTTACCCCTTACCATGTCCTATTATAAATTTTTGTAAAGTCTTGTAACAAGCTTTCACACTTTTCTAGGCTTGTCATCACTAATTACACCTTTCTTATGCTTTCTTTGGCCCCTTTATGCACTCATAGGCCTTAATTAAGTGTGTTTTTAAATACAAACCCGACAAACAACATTAAAGATGACTTAATTCCTGACACCCACTTACATGCCTTGAGTGGGACCCATTTGCCATAGGTGGTGAATGAGTCCCTCTTTGCACAAAATTCAAAATAAATTCAAATTTACTTCAGATTTTATTCATTAAGACCTTATGTCGGCCTGTGATGTATTTTTAGGAAATTAGGGGATAAGTGTGTATAAATAAGTGTTTTTCCATCCATTTTAATCCACATTCATCCCATTCATTCAAGGATTCAATCATTCATCTCATTCAAGCACTTGAGCAACATAACACCATTGAATCAAGCATCTTGGAGAAACCATTGACGTATCTTCAGAATTCAACAAGGATTTCATGAGTTTAGGACACTTGCATGTTTTTTATTCATCATTCCTTTCGTATTTCATTGCATTTCTTTATCAAGGGTTTGCTTACCAAAGAGGGATTTGACCAAGGAAAATCCCTATACTCTAACCCTTAACCATTTTCCCCCTCTTTGCATGTGTGTTTGGAGGTATTGTAGGAAGATTTGTCAAATAAATAGGTGTTGAAAAGTGGTCAACAAGTCATCAAAGCTATTCAAGTCAACTAAACCCTAATTCAAGCTTGGAGACAACATTCAACCCATTTTATGCAGTTTTAGTTCCATCAACCTGACAAGAAGACAAGTGCAGATTTGGACCCACAGAGTTGACTTCAAAATTTGTAGATTTTTTTGGGAGGATTTATTCACCATTAGTGGTGAATGAGTCCCACTTCTAGGATGGAAAAGGTTATTTCATCAGATTTTAGTTCTCGATAGTTAGAAACCAGTTTCAACAAAGTTTACCAGAAGCATGATTGATTTTCCATCAGTGGCGAATGAGTCCCACTAGTCATCAATAGTGATTTCTATGAGATTCTAGAACCTTCCAACATCATCATTCCATCTACAGGTGCACTCTGTTTAGTTTCATTAAGTTTCGATTTCAATTGTGCATGTTTCTAGTTCATTTCTACATATCACACTATATTTTCAAAAACTTCATATTTCTTAGGTTTTGTATTAATGATCAATCAATTTTATCAGTTTGTTGCACTTAGATCATTGCATTTAGGAATATTTTCATCGTTCTTGCATTATCTTGAGTGAACCACCTAGATTTTGGTGTGGGATCTATCACTTTCCTTTAGGTGAAAGACCCTAATTGAGCAAAAGAGTCAGTATTTCACACCCATAAAATCTATGGTTGAAGGAGGTATGTTGATTGGTCAATCAGTGTCATGGGAGAGTTCTTCTTGTCACTTGGGTACTCAATTTAGGTAAAATAATTTTTAAAATTCCTAGGAGGAGAACATAGATGCTAAGTGTTAGTGTGTGGTGAGCTTTGGGACCCATTGTTGACATATTCCTTTGTATGAGCACAGAGAGCAAGGAAGGGTGAAACTTGTCATCATGAGGGAACTTTGAACAATGAAAATTGTAGATAGCCTCAAGAAAGTGTTCCATGATACCATGTGGCATTAGTTTGACTTGTGTACCAAAGCTCAAAAGGGAAAGTTGCTTTGTGAAGATTGTGTTGTCACTCAAAGTGACTAGGAGTGTGGACAACTGGGACCAATGTATGTTCTATGTTACAATTTTCATGCATGCAAAGACTGTAGAGATGGCATATGGTGACCTTAGGCACCCATATTGGAGATGTATAAATTTTTAATTCTTTAGTTCATTTTTAATGTATTGTGATTGTATTATATGTACATCGTTATATTTCCAAAATCACTCTAAATTGTACGAATGTGAAACAACACTTGCAAGAGCATAGAATTTGTATATTGTTTGTAATTGCCTTATTACTATAATACAATTGATTTGTTCTTTGGTGTGTGGGTTTTTTATCAAAAGGGTTTCCCATGTAAAAGTATGTGTTATGTGTTTGTGCTTTAAAATCTGAAAATTAATCTTAACACATGTGCATTCTTAAAGAAACTGTAATTGAATAAAGATTTGAAACAAAGTTTTTGCAGCCCTCTCCTAATTGATTTACATTTAGGGAAGCATTTTCACATTTGACTTTCCTCTCAGTTCAAATCTATAAGGAATTGCTAGTTTATAAAGTTTGGAATTTCAAATGGATAATCTGATAGATATAAATTATCAAAGGTCATGGATGTCATTCTATGTAGTTTATTATATTCATAAATATACATAGTTCTTTATTGGACTTTTTTCACAAGATTATTCATTACATCTAGCATGGGGAGAAGACTACATAAAGTAAGAGTATCTCTATATCTCTTAACCTATGTAAGAGCTTAGGATCTTTGTCTACTATGTAATGATGTTTGCACATTACTCAAATCAAAGATTGATATTCTTAAAAAAACTCTTTATGCCAGTCCACGTAAGGATATCCATCTAGTATTTACATCCTTAAGAAGCTTGTTTCTTGTTGTTGTTCCCTCAATATAATTTTGAAATTAAGCAAACTATTTGAGACTTCGACAAATATATTAGTAGAGCTCATACACTAGATTTTCAAATTTTGATATTGAAGGAAAATTGCTTACAATTTTAGATGCTAAATTTATGTTTCGGGAAATGTAGTGAATGCAAATCATGTTTAATGAACAAGTATTTTGTAACTTTATGCAAATACTATCCATATGACCTTGCATTACTAAAGCTCCATCAGCTCCTAAACACACCAACTATTTGTTGTCAAATATGAGCAGTTGGTGTTCTCATTGATGTTAACAAGATTGTGTTGTCATTGGTGTCAACTATAATGGAAGGAAAATAGTATTGAGGGAGATTGTTGAAAATGAGCAGTTTGTGTTGTCTATGCTTTGATTAGTTGCATTATGTTGTCATTAGTAAGCTAATAGTGTCAACCTCTAGTGTTTCTTTGATAAGATTTTGTATATAGTTGAGAAAGTACTGAAGATGATAAGGATGTGTCTCTAGTACTTGGTTTCCAAGTGCTTTTGAGAACATTTGATAAAAATAGGAAACTATGTGTTGCAATGGTGTTTTGAGTTTCAGAGTTTTTTTATTTTGTTGCTCCACATTTCTTCTAGGATGAAGATCTACTTGTGTATTTAAGATATATTCATCAAAGATGTTCAGAGGTGTTGTATCCAGAATTTGGTGTGCCAGATCACTGTACAGAAGAAGTTGTGTTCACCAAAGTGTGAATTATGCATTACAAAATTGTTTGGGAGAAATTTATTTTCTCCATGTTTCTCCACAATTATGTTTGATGTCTTGTGGATCTAAAGGAGTGTTTATAGTGTTGGTATCTTTCTTCAGTTGATTTTTTTCATGTTTTGAAGCTAAGGAAGTTAGTTTCTTGAGTTACAATGTATGAAAGAGTTGTCTAGATTTATTGGGTGTGTACATTCTTCAAGTGAAATTTGTTGTGAAAGAGTTTGTTTGATTTTAGGGTGTTTATGGAATATTTTAGAGCGTGTTCAAGTGATTTTTTTTGTCTATGGTTTATGGATACATCAAAGGAAGCATGTACTCAAAATATTAATGGTTTTTACATAGGTATTAGTCAAACTTGGTGTTAACATTACTTGTGAAGGTGCTTAATTGTTTGTAGAAGTATGGTGTGGTGTGTAAGGATGAATTTGGGTCCTAGATAAGAAGTTTTTTGGTCCACCTTCATTCCTTTTCACTACATGAATGTTTTGGTGCCAACCTAATTTGAATTTGCATGGTTGAGGTGCATAAACAACCTTGGAGAAGAGTTTCAAGGTTGAAAATGCTATTAATAAGAGTTGATTTGTTGAGGGATAATAAGATAAAAGAGATGCAAATAATACAAATTGCAGAATAATAGAGTGTGAATTTGAGAAGTGCAAAGTGAGCTTTCATGTGTTGGATTACTAGATGTAGTGAGCAGAAGATGTCTACAATTCTTCAATCAAGCTACGAAGGTGTTGGTGACTTTTTGGTGGATTCTCTATTGCATTGAGATAATTTTCTCTATCTAACATTTCTTCTCTATCTTCTTTTCTATTCTAGTAGTGAGCCTTTCTTTCTTTGGGTAGTGAGTCCTCCAACAGTGAGCCCTATTATATTCAGTGTTGATATTACTTATATTGTGAGCTAATCCTCATTGTGGTTTTTCCATGTAAATCTAGTGTTCTCTTGTGTATGGTGTTGTGTTTCAGTTTCTATTGATTTTCACGCTAACTCATCATAATAGCATAAAGGTTTATTGAATGAATTTGGATCTAAATGTTAATGAGGGTTTTGAAGTTTCAAGGTAGAACTGATTCAACCCCCTCTCAATTATCTTATGCATTCATAAATTGGTATCTAAGCAAGGTTCCTTGGAAGAAATCTTAACTACTTGAGGTATATTTGGGATGGTGCACAAGAAGGAGATCCCTATTTTTGATGGAACAAATTATGCATTCTGGAAAACAAGGATGGAAGGCTTTCTAAGTTATCTAGGATTTTATGTTTGGAAATCAGTTCATAATGGATATACTATTTCTACAAATGGTCTGAGGATTGAATCTGAAATCAAGGACTATGACAACAATAGTAAAGAAAGGTATTCTCTTTTAAGTAGTCTTACAAATTTTGAATTAGTGAAAGTTATGAATTTGAAAACTATTGAAGAAATATGGAAAAAGTTGGGAAGTATTTTTGAAGGAGATGATAAGGTTAAACAAGCTAAGATGTAGAATCTAAAGATCATATTTGAGAACTTACAAATGTCTGAAGATGAAAACACTACAAGCTACATGTAGAGGGTAGATGAAGTGGTCAAATCCATCAGAGGTCTTGGTGGAAAAGTTAAAGAATTAAAAGTGGTAAAGAAAATTCTTAGAACCCTTCCTAAAGCTTACAGTCATAAATTTTTTGCTATTGAGGAATTTTCAAATCTAGATTAGTATACTAGAGATCAATTGTATGGTTATCTAACTACATTTGAAATGAGAGAATTTGGAACAAATAATGGTGCAAAATTTGAGATTGCTTTTAAGGCTAGAAAATTAGAGAAGATTGAAGAATCAAATTAGGAGGATCTTGATGATGTGGAAGGTAACTTTGTGAGAACAGTGAAAAAGGGTACTGGTAAGTACAAAGGTAAGTTTCCTTTCAAATGTTTCAGTTGTGGAAAGATAGGTCACTATGCTCAAAGATGTCCAAATAGAGTTGTGAATAACAAAAAAAAGGAGAACATAGGTAAGATGATTAAGAAAAGCTATTGTGTTAGAGAAGATGCAAGTATTTTTGATGATGAATATGATTATAGAGATGATGATGATGAATGATTGTTCATGGATTTAAAATATAAATATATTTTTTCTCACTCTAAAAGATGTGTGAAGGAAAGCCCTTTGAAGACAAAAGCTAAGATTGAAGGTACTTTGGTATTTATTTTTCATGCTACAAAGGATAAGAACTATTGGATCATTGACAATGGATTCTCTAACCATATGACCGAAAACAAGAGTAATTTTTTTAAACTTGAAAAGTATGATGGAGGACTTGTTAGATTTGGTGATGATTTCAGTGCTAAGATATGTGGAATAGGCTCACTCATTTTTTATTGCAAGCATAATACTAATGACATTTACTATGTCAAGAGTTTAAGGCATAACCTCTTGAGTGTTAGAAAAATATGTAGCAAAGGATACAATATTATGTTTTAGGATAATAGATGTGAGATCAAAAAAGGGTTTGAAACTATGATTGTTGTTGGAAGAAGGATATATGGAAATGCTTATCAACTCAAGAGTGTTGATGGAAATTCCTTTATGACTTAGATTAATGAAAGTTGGATATGGCATAGGAGGATCTATAACATTAATTTTGATAGCCTAGTAAGAATTAGTTCACTTCAAGTAGTGAGATATTTACCAAAGATTACAAAGCATATCAATGTTATCTACAAGGATTGTCAGATTGGAAAGCAAACAAGAAATTTCAAAGGAAAAGAGAAAACTACTACCAGATTGTTAGATTTGGCACATACATATCTTTGTGCTCCTACAAGAGTAAGAAGTCTTCAAGGTGACAGGTATTTCATGCTTCTGTTTGATGATTATTCTAGAATAGCATAGGTTACTTTTCTCAAAGAAAAATCTAAAGCTCTAGATAAGTTTAAAGAATTTAAAGTTATGGTTGAGAATAAAATGGATATAAAAGAAAATGTTAGAGGTCTAACAAAGGTGGTGAGTTCACCTCCAATGAATTCAAATTTTTTTGTAAGAATCATGGCATAAAGAGACACTTGTCTTCCTCTAGAACTCCTCAGAAAAATGGAGTAGTTGAAAGAAAAACCAAGACTATTCAAGAAGTTGCAAGGCCTATAATGAAAGAAAAAAATCTACCAGAAGTCTACTAGAGAGAAGCAATTCATACTATTGTTTACATACTTAATAGAGTTCAAGAAAAAGAAAACAACACAAAGACTCTATATGAGTTGGTATGGAAGGATCCCTACTGTCAAGTTATAGGCACGTAAAATATACTGATTGATCTCGCGCACCTAATCCTGATTTACTAACACCAATTCTTCCTAAATCATTTCCTTTACTAACCATTTAATCAAATAATCTTTATTTGATTAAATTCATCATATTTCATCTTTTAATTAAATAAAACAATTTTATCTAATTAAATCAATATCTCCTATTAATTAAATAAATTATTTTGTTTAATTAATCCTATTCTCCTCTTTTAATTAAATAATTCATTTTATTTAATTAAGTTCTAAAGTCATCTCCTTTAAATTAAATAAACTAACCTTTATTTGATTTAAGTATAACACCACCCCCTTTTAATTAAATAAATCTAACTTTATTTAATTAAGTCTAAGTTCATTATTCCTCTCATCTTGAATTTAAATCCAAAAATCTAAGTCAAAATGTCAAATAAGCTAAATCTTCATCTAAATTAATCAAATCATGATTAATCCTAACACTAATCCCTCAAATCATTTAGAATTTGCAACTTGCACAAGTAAATCAATTTAATTGATTTATAAATTCTTCCATTTTCATTTAGAAAGGCATCAAGTTGGAATATTCTTCAAATTTGAATTTTCCCTCCCAAAAGGAGTTGTCCATCCAACAAGGAATTAAAGGCCTCTTAGATGTCCTTTCTCTTGGGCCAAGTGTCATTAACTCTCCTTTCTTCTCCCTCCAACATGTCACTTATCCAATTTCAAATATCCACCTAATGGAATTTATGTGCACATTCATCAAAATGTGCTCTACCTCTATCCACTAACATGTTGACAAGTGGCATTTTTCCATTGGTTAATGTTTTATCCCATATTCATCCTTTTTTCTCATTCTTCCATCATTCTCTTCTATAAATAGAAAGCTCTTTTACTAATTTTGGATCCACAACTTTAATTATCTACACATTTTATACAGGTTCATCCATTGTTCATCAAGTTTTCATAATTTTTTCATCCACCATAGCTAGGTTATGGAAATTTTTATCAAAGAGCACCACTGATCATCATCAAGTTTGCAAGGAATTGGGAAAGGGCTATTTTCCACGTTAAAATAGCACCAGTTCCCCCATAGGATTGAGGGTTTGAATGTTTTGAGTAAGATTAGATAGCTTTCATTTGGTTTATTTGCTTTGTTTCTTGTTCTTGACATTTGAATGAATTGCATGGGAAATGATGGTTTCGATTTGTATAATTGACTAATATTGTGTTTATGGTTCATGTTTATGTAGGTCTAGATCCACCATTCACACAAGTACTTCAAACTTTTTGGAAGCAAATGTTATATCAAAAGAGATGAATAAAACTTGGGAAAGTTTGATGAAAGGTTTGATGAAGGTATCTTCCTTGGATACTCTACTAGAAGGAAAGCCTACAGGTGCTATAACAAAAGACTAAGAAAGATTTTTGAGAGTGCAAGTTTCAAGGTTGATGAATATTTTTAGAACTCAATGATGATAGATGAATATGAATAAAATGAGCCTATTTATAAAGAAAAAGATAAGGCTAAGGGAAAGGAAGTATAGGTTGAAGAGGAAGAAGCTCTAGAAAAGACCCCTAGAATCCCTAAGTATGTGCAGAGGAATCATTTCAAAGAATGGATCATTAGAGAAAAAAGAAAAGGTGTATTGACAAGAAGGAAAGTTGTTGAAGAAGAGGTAAATTGGTGTTTACTTTTTGAATTTAAACCTAAAACAATGATTGATGCATGCAAAGATGAATACTGGATAAAGGCTACAAAAGAAGAAGTACTACAGATTGAAAAGAATCAGACTTGGGAACTTGTCCTAAGGCTTGCAAACAAAAATATAATTTGAACAAAATGGGTGTTAAGAAACAAACTAAATGAGAATTGAGAGGTTGTAGGAAACAAGGCAAGACTTGTGTGTAAGGGCTACTCACAAGTTGAAGGAATATATTTTGAGGAGATATTTTCTCTAATGGAAAGAATGGAAGCTATTAGGATTTTTTTGGATTTTTCAACACATAAGGACTTTAAAGTTTATCAAATGGATGTGGAGTCTACTTTCTTGAATGGAGAATTGGAAGAAGTATACATGAAACAATTGGAAGGATTTTAGTTATTAGACAAACTGAATATGGTTTGCAGATTAAAGAAGGCATTATATGGATTGAAACAAGCTCCTAGAGCTTGGTATGCAAGGTTGGATAGTTACTTGATACAATGAGGATTCAATAAAGGTATCATACATAGCAATCTTTACTTTAAATTTGAAAAATATCAAATCTTGATTATGGTTTTGTATTTTTATGACATAATTTTTGGAGGTAATGAAGAGATGTGTAAGAAGTTTGTAGAAGAAATGAAAAAAAAGAGTTTGAGATGTCTATGTTTGGGTAGATGAATTTATTCCTTGGGATACAAATCAATCAAAAAAATAAAGGTAATTTCATTTCACAATCAAATTATTTCAAAGAAATTTTGAAGAATTTTGGAATGGAAGACTATAAAGTGGTATGTACTCCTATGGTTATTGGTTGAAAAATGAGCAAGAATGTTGAATCTCATAAGGATGATCAGAGCAAGTAGAAATAAATGATTTGTGGACTATTATATCTAATTTCTACTAGACCGGATATCATGCATGCAATTTTTCTCGTGGCTAGATTTCAAGAAGACCTGAGAGATTCATATATTGCAGTATTGAAGAAAATATTTAGATACTTGAAGGGCACATTGAATCATGGATTATGGTATCTAAAGGATACATATTTCACTTTGAGTGCTTACACAGATGTAGGTTGGGCTGATTGTGTGGATGATAGGAAAAGTACAAGTGGTGGTACATTCTTTCTTGGATTGAGATTGGTGTCATGGCTAAGCAAGAAACAAGATTCAATTTCTTTATCTATTGTAGAGGTAGAATACATTGCAACAACATCTTTCTACACACAAGTGTTATGGATGAGTCAAACATTGAAGGATATCAAAGTGGTGTATGATGAGCCAATTTCTATCTTCTATGGCAATATAAGTGCAATCAATATTTCAAAAATCCAATAATGCATTCAATGAAAAAATATACCTCAATTTGGCAATGAAGCTTGAATATGTGCCTACAAAAGGTCAAATTTCAGATATATTCACTAAGTCACTTCCTAAGGATACTTTTGAGTATCTCTAGGAGAATTTCAGGGTTATTGCCCCTCATTCTTTGAACTATATGCACAAGGAGATGCATCAGTCCAGTGGATCTCAAGATTCATTCATTATTTGGACTGATGTTGATAGCTACCTCTCAAGGGGAGTAGGTAGTAGTATTGCTATTTGTTGCATTCAAAAGAGTGTGTGTTGTCATTGTGTGGTGGTTGTTGATTTGGTGCAGTTTGGTGTTTTCTTCTAAGGGGGAGTATACAAAGTAGTAAAGGAAAGAAGTTGTAGAGAAGTAGTAAGTAGGTTGATTGATGTCAAAGGGGGAGAGAAATACACGTGAAAAAGAAAAAAGTTATCGGGGAGAGAAAGACATGTGAAAAAGACAAGATACAAAGGGGGGGAGAGAAGTAATGTAAAGAGTTGCAGTATGTTGATATTCAGAGCTATTGTGTATTTAATGTTTTTTCATATCATGTGTTGCCATCAATGAAAAAGGGGGAGATTTTTGCAAGTATGAGGAGTTAGTGTTGTCATTAATGTCAAAAATTTCATGTTTTTATTGGTGTCAACTATAATGGAAGGAAACTACTATTGAGGGAGATTGTTGAGAATGAGCAGTTTGTGTTGTTCATGCTTTGATTAGTTGCATTATGTTGTCATTAGTATGATACTAGTTTCAACCTATAGTGTTTCTTTGATAAGCTTTTGTCTATGGTTGAGGAATTACTGAAGATAATGAGGATGTGTCTCTGGTACTTGGTTCCCAAGTGCTTTTGATGAAATTTGATAAAAAGAGGAAAAAATGTGTTGCAGTGGTGTTTTGAGTTGCAAAGGTGTGTTCTTGTGTTGCTCCACATTTCTTCTAGGCTTAAGATCTACCTATACATTTTAGATACGTTGATTAGATAGGTTTCTAAGGTGTTGTATCTAGAATTTGGTGTGTTGGATCACTATACAAAAGAAGTTATGTTCACCACAATGTGAACTGTGAATTGCAAAAGTTTTTGGGAGAAATGTATTTTCTCTACGTTTCTTCACAAGTGTGTTTTAGGTCTTTTAGATCTAAAGGAGTGTTTATAGTGTTGCTATATTTCTTCAGTTAAATTTGTTCATTGTTTGAAGCTAAGGAAGCCATTTTCTTGAGCTACAGTTTATGATAGAGTTGTCTAGATGTACTGGGTGTGTACATTCTTCAAGTGAAAGTTGTTGCAAAGGAGTTTGTTGGATTTCAAGGTGTTTATGGAATATTTTAGAATGTGTTCAAGTTATATTTTTTGTTTGTGAGTTATGGATGAATCAAAGGAAGTGTGTACTCAAAATATTAATGGTGTTTACATGGGTATCGATCGACCTTGGTGTTTACAATACTTGCGAATGTGCTTAATTATTTTTGGAAGTGTGGCATGACACATAAGGATGGATTTGGGTCCTAGATAAGAATTTTTGTGGTCTTCCTTCATTCCTTTCCACCATGGAAATGTTTTGGTGCCGACCTAATTTGAATTTGCATGCTTGAGGTGCATAGCCAACCTTGGAGAAGAGTTTCAAGGTTGAAGATGGTATAAATAAGAGTTGAGTTCTTGAGGGATGATGAGATAGACAAAAGAGATGTGAATAATGTGAATTGTATAACTATAGAGTGTGAATTTGAGAAGTGTAGAGCGATATTTCATATGTTATATTACTAGATGTAGTGAGAACAAGGTGTCGACAATTCTTTAGTCAAGCTATGAAGGTGTTGGTGACATTGTGGTGTATTCTCTATTGTATTGAGATATTTTTCTTTGTTTAATATTTCTTCTCTATCTTCTTTTCTATTCTGGAAGTGATCCTTTCTTTCGTTGGGCAGTGAGCCCTTCAATAGTGATCCCTATTGTATTCAGTGTTGATATTACTTATATTGTGATCTAATCCTCACTCTAGTTTTACCCATCTTGGGTTTTCCACATAAATTTGGTGTTCTCTTGTGTATGGTGTTGTGTTTTAGTTTATGTTATTTTATTTTCATGCTATCTCATCATAATAGATTAAAGGTTCATTGAATGAATGTGGATCTGAATGTTAATGAGGGTTTTGAAGTTTTAAGGTACAACTAATTCACCCCCCCTCTTAATTGTCTTGTGCATTCAACACTTTTTTGGCAATTGTGAAGTCATCCATACTTCCTATTTTATTCAAATATTTCTTAACTAGTTCAAATAGATTTTGTGATGTCGAACTCTGTTTCATTTTATGAACACAAAGTAGATGAGGTTGGCTAACATGTTTTTGTATAGTATACACACACATACATACCCAAGAAATATTATCTATCATAGTAACTTCATCTAAAGATAATGGAATGAAGGTTGACTCTTTTATTTCTTCCTATAAATCTTATTTTTTCACCTCTGTAAGACAACCTACCCATTCACATCTAGAGTTTATTAACCAATGTGTGCTAGGAAAGTTAGGAACACCTAAAAAGAAAATAAATTATTATATTATGGGTAGTCTATCATAGGATGTCCTCTGGAAAAAATATGAAAAACAATACTCATCTGAACATTTTTTCTAGTTGTGCTCTTTCCATTATCTTTCTAAATTGAGCTTGAATTAAACCTCCAAATTTAGCAAGCTTCACCATTCTATGCATATGCTCATCATATTACACAACATACTTAACATGGAGACACTCTTCCTTTGATTTCCATCTATGTGTTGTGCCTTCTGTATACACGCCCCGCTTGGACTAGGGACCCCCTCTTTTCATTTTTTCTTTCACTGGGTCAGTTCACATTTTCCTCAATTTTTGTACCCTTATTTTAGACTTAGTTTGATCAAGTGCCTTGAAAATTGCAAAATCCTAGCATGTCCCATCACTTACCCAAGTCTCAAAAAGTTTCAAGATTTTGTAGAAAATTCGTTGTGGGTTTCCACCTTACAGAAGTCGCATTACCTTTCGTCATCTGTGGAAGTAGCCCTATGGATTTCCAATTGTAGAAGTCCATTTGTGGGCTTTTGTCTCTATTTCATTGTTCCTTACAACTATCACCATACACCCTTCCATAACAGACTTTTCAAATACTACTCTTGCACCCCATCTTTCTGCATTTCCTTCGACATGGCATCTTCCGTTGGTCATGTTTCTACATCTCCCACAAGCCACACGCATCTAAAAACCTACAATTAATGCTTCACATTATGGAGATTGGGCCTATAAATAAAGTTTTCCACTTGTCATTTTCAACCAAATTTTTTTAAATTTGAAGGGCAAAGGAAATAGTTGTGTGCATAAGAAAGTTTGAAGACTCGAGTAGTCACTACCTCCTCCACTCGCATGAGAAAGGTATGCATTTTGATCCCTGATGCTTGCCTCATTATCAATAAATTTTCTAATGATCATATATTAGGGTTTCCTGGAGTCTGGGGGTGTTAAACTTCAGTAGGGTTTTTTGTTAAAACAATCATAGTATAATAAACATTGTTGCCTCTTAAATCCTCCACCTTATGATCCTTAAGTTTTTCCATGGTTTTTACTCACAAGACCCTGCCCATGGAATTCTATGGGTAGGAATCTATTAGGTCAAGGCCATTCCACTACCGAAAAAATCTCAATGGCCTCCTAGTCACTGGATTCAACCCTTATGTTTGCTAATAGCTTGGTGATCTGAATGATCAAATTGGCTAACTCTTTAATCCAAGATTGAGACCTTTGTGCATTTGACCTTGTGGTTTTTTGTTTGTAGGGGGGCATTTGGTGAAGGTCATTCTCAGGAAGTAACACTCTAATGGATTTTTTCCTTGTGGATCCCGCCCTATCACTGCTACAAGTATGTCAAATGTGCAATCGATAAAAAGACCAAGTCACTAGACCTATGCGAGGATTTCCTTATGGGTTTTCGTATGCGGACCACTACACACCCATATTTGTTATTAATGATGAAGCCATGATAGCTTCCAACCCTATACTCTTTGCACTATTTTTTTCCACTAGCCTCGAGTGAGATCAAACAAAAGCAAAAACCTAAGTCAAAATATTTTGCAGATTCCTCCTACGGAACTCCATTTGTAGAATGCCACCCTCTTTAGGTCGTTATCCAATGACAACATCTTGATAGCCTTCCAATCGACAGTTTCCACTTCTATGACCCCCAAAATCACTCCAATTATTGTGTCAGTATGAATTCAAATGATCTCACTTTGACCCACCTAGATGAAAGTGAAATTCCAAGTTAAAGTTCCTTTGCGGGTTTTGACCTATGAAACTCCGCTTGTGGATTTTTGTGGTCCTGAAGCCATCCCTTTACTTCTAAATACCTAATGGAATCCACATAAGCAACACCCACATGCCTAATTTATGTGACTCAAAAGGTGACAAAACCTTCAGCTAAGGTGATCAACCATGATTCTCCATGCCTTTCTCCATGTGCAAATAATGTTTAAGCCAAAATTGACCAAGTGAGAAAGTGTTGTGGATTCTCCCATGCAGAACCCCACCTATGGGTCGCCATGTCCCCAAGGCCATTTCTTATGGTGGAACTCAAGCGGCTTCCCACCCCACGGCTTTCGCACCCTAATTTTCCATGTGAGCCTAAGATGCCACTTTGACCAAGGGAATTAATTCCAAATGCTTCCAATCCATATTTCCCCACATACCTAAATATTTTTCATTACAATTGCTTGATCTTTAAACCTTGCGGGAATTCCTCATCGGAACTCTGTCTATAGAAGTATGTCCTCCCTGAGCCATTTCTAATGGCATTTTCACTGATGGCTCTCGTCAGGCAAAAACCCGCAGGTCTTGACCCACAAGTCTACAAAATTTATAAATAAGCACAAAATGATGAAATTTGATGAATTCCATGATATTTTTGAGGTATGTGGATACATTTAATAACTTTTTTGAATGATTTAATTAACAATTTTCCCTGTTAATTTTTTGAGGCATTTACTATGCATTATTTGTGCAGGATTTATGGAACCAACAGATAAATCTGACAAGGGTAAGAAGATTTCAAAACCTTCGAGAGGGAATGAAGAAAAATCCAAGTTGAAGTAAGAGTTCCACGGGTTAGAGTGCACCTCAAATATCACATAAAATTGGGACAAGGTGATAGACATGGACCTAGGTCATGTCAGTATCAAAAAATTTACACAATAGGTCCTAGATAACCCAAAGAGCGAGGAATCTCTAAGGATAAAGAAGAGAAGAATCACAAAGGCAATAGGATTTCCTCTAGCTCTAAACAGCTTGGAGTTGGTCTTCATGTGTAGAGAATGTTACCATCCTCAAACCAGAAGAATCATCACCATATATGAGAGGGTGCTACCCGACTTGACTCCTATTTCAATTGGAAAGACATTTGGCATCTCGCTATTTGACAAAATGGAAGAAACCAAGAAAGAGTATGCTCTAAATGTATGGAAACAAGACCCCATAGGTTTCAAAAGAACCATTAATTAGACATGGCTACTCGAGAAGAGGGGTAGTGCAAAAAATTAGCTCAAAAGTTATACCAAAGCAATTTTTTGGAAGAGGCTAATGACCTCGTAACACTATTGAGTAGAGTAATGGGCCTCCCTACTTTAGCAATCTTTGAGGAGTGGATGTTCTATTTTGTGGAAGAAATCCTCTGGGGAGAAGCCAAGTTTCATTGGGTAAAGATAATCAATGATAACTTGCACACACAAATTGTTTATGTAAAGAAGACCCAAGAGTTCTATATGATCCCCTATCTTGTGTATCTTCTAGAGTCACTTTCCATACAAGGGATTGGATTGTGTTGGACAATTGGGAACTAAGAAGGGGAAAAATCTGGTCTACAATTGTTACCTGTAGCTGCAATATATGAATTACAAGAAGGATTACATGTGGGTCAATGATGCCTTCATCATGCACATTGTCTGAATCCTCTCAAAGGACTATCATAGAAGAATGTCTCATAGCATGAAGGTGTTGGTTAAAGGATTTGGGTATTGGTTCATTTAGTTCCCAAAGTTTACATACATAAGGGCTAAAGGATTCTCAGGGTTCCTATATTGGCTGCCCTAGTACCCCAATGATAGAATAATCTTGCTAGAATTAACGCGACAGTTGTGGAATTCCCATTCTTTCTTACAAGACAAACACTATGTTGGGGTTCCTTACTCCATCATTTTTGGTCAGGGAGTATATTGATGCTCTACTGCCCCATGTGTAGAGTATTCAGAGGAGCTTGTAGAGTATAACTTTGAGTTGCATATAGAACGAGGATGTTTGGATCCTCTTGGAAAATTGAAGAAGCAGCTTGGGAGACAATATGCTCATAGGCCAACTATTGAAGATTTTTGGGCCAACTGTGATGATGACTATGCGGTCAGAAGAAGATATTATATGAGGGTGATCCCATAATAGTGGTTTACAATTTTTGGCCAAACTGGACACTGAAATTATTATTTTTAACTAAATCTTCACATTCGGGCACCTATAGCGGCTAAACTGTGAGGAATTTGAAGATGGTGCAAACTAGAGTCTTATCAAATTTTGTCTATAGATTCTAAAAATATTTTTTCAAAAAATTTGGAATCAAATTGCACTTCTTTTCCATCTCCCACGAAAATAGATTTTTTTCAAAACAACATTTTTAAAAAGTGACGCAACCGTATAACGCATAACCTGTTTTTCCATGAAGGATAAAATTTTAATTCTTTCAAATTTAGATTTTAACTCTAATATCTAGTGCTTCCACTTAGTTAGATAGTTTTTATTGAATTTTTTCCTTAATCAAGTTTCAAAGTCAAATGAATTACAATTTAGACACAATCGTGATAACGCTGTAACTTTTTGTATATGTCAAAATTTATTTATTTTTGTTGGATCAAGGACTTCAATATCCTGGTGCACTCATATATTTTTTTTTTTTTGATAATCTTCTATTTTTCCACATGTGAAGAACAAAGAAATTCATTTTCATGAAAAACCTATTTTAATAAAACTTAAAAACAAATACATAACAAAACCAAAACATATTAAAATTATATTCATTGGATAGCTTGTTCTGAGGAATACCATAATCATTTGAAATAAATTTTAAATGAATTCATTTGATCCCCCAAAATCTAAATCAAAAGTATTTTTTATCAGCATTTTGATAGGTGTAAAGGAGATGCATTTATAGGTATGGTTTAAAACTAGCGAGGTTCTATCCAAGGGGGTTTGATCTAAGGTGATTTGATCAAACCCTCTTCAATTGGAATCCTTAAAATGGAACTTTTTAAGGCTTAAATCATTATATTTTCTAAAAATATGTGATTTCAGCTAAAATTCGTTCCTCTCAGGAATTATAAACCACTATTATGATAACACCTATGAGAATGACTGCCAAATTTGTAAAGTCTATCAATTTTTCCCCAGCCCCTAATCAAGTTGTTGAGGATGATAATGTACTTGATGGGAGATACAATGCTCTCACCAACATGCCATTGTTGGTTATCAATTGGACATAACTAGAGGTTGGAGATTTAGACACTGTCACTCACCTAGTGGAGCAAAGAACTAAGAAGTGGCTAGATAATCAAGTGGCCCAATTACAACAATAGGGCATAGAGCTAACCTACATGGAGTTGGAGGATGACCTTGAAAGTGATACAGATAATGGTGCAACTGTGGGTTCTTCGAAAGAGGCTATCAAGTTTCCACCTATTACAAGTCAAAGAAAATAAAAGAAGTTATAGAGCGGTAGCCAAAGAAAAAGGTATATACCAGAAAGATAGCTGAGGGGAAAAGACCACCAAAGAATCCCAAGAGAACATGAAACTTTGTTCCTGACATGCTAGCCATTCAAGAAGGGTCCCCACCATAAGAAGAAAGAGAGCATCCAAAATCTCCACCATGCACTATCTTTGTGCTCCTAGCCACTACCACTGCACCATCTCCCTATACTCCTCAATCATTTCTCCTGTCATCTCCACTCACCATGGACATCTCTTTCCACCTCACCTTTTCCTCTCTAACCACTCCAATAGTCATGGTGGATTACTCTTCTTCAACCACTTCCTCACTATCATCTTCCTTGCTCCCACCTCTATTTCCAACTATCTCCACCTTGCCACCTTTTGTGCCTACATCCTCTATGGAACCCATTACCTTGTCAGAGACTTTCGTCTCCTATTTGAAAAATGTGCCACCTTAGTTCTTAGGGGTAATTCTGAATCCCTAGGTCAAACTACTTATGGCTCAACTTGTTGTAGCACATCCCATCCCTCCACCTCCTATTAAGAAGCCTAAGATGGAAGCCACAATGCATATATGCAAGGAGATGGAGAGGCTAAGTGGGGAGAAACCAAAAGAAATAGTAGTGGATGTCATCGAGGAGCCTGAAGACTCAGACCAAGATGACTCCTATGAGCACATCGAATAGGGTCTTAGGATTGATCTCGATGAAGTGGCCTTTGACGAAGAATAGTAAATAATTCCCAAATATAGAGAAATGAGTGGGTTTGATACCCACTATGATGTGGAAACCTTAGATCAAGAACTTGAGGATGAGTAGCCTCAAGAGCACAATGATAAAGAGGCAAGCCTAGAGGAGCACCACTCCAAGGAAGGATTAACTGATGTAGAGGTTGATGTGGAGAAAGTTGATGAACTCCCGAAAGATGGTCAAGATTAGGGCCTATACGATGAAGAAGTGCCTCTACAAGGAGAGTAAGATAAAGAGGAGAAGAATACAAATAAGAAGGATGTTAGACTCGATCAAGAAGTTGAGATTGAGCATACAGAAACTGACAGGCCAAAACAAGAAGATACTGATAAGAGAAATGCAGAATCCATTGAGCCTGACAAAGGGAAGGAAGTAATGTAGGAAGAAGAGAAGGATAAAGATGAAGAGAATGTTGAATATTCTCTCAAAAATGAAGAGGAAGATCTTTTAAAAGATAAAAAGGGGAAGGGGATAATAAATTCAACACTACATCCCCTAACCATCAAACATAAGTCCTCTCCTAGTTGGGGCAGCAATTGAAGATAAAAGCTCTCATGCTCTCAGACCCTAAGGCCCATCTAAAATCCATATTGGATCGAGCTCAAGTAAATACATGTGAGAAGAAGAAGCCAAAAGTAAGGTCACATATCACAATGAGCACGTTAGGCTCGTGAATATTGCAGGTAGCCACCCCAACGGTGGATAAGGATGCTGACACTCTTTAGGGAAAGACTATTAGGTAACAACCATCAACCTAGGTCTCACATCCAGAGCCTAAAAGATCAATGAATTTCAGGGGTTAGTTTCTACAATCCTCTAGTAGATGAATAAGGATCAATCCATAAAGGAAGAGTTAAAAGCACAAGTGGCAGAGTTGACTACCTACTTACAACAATGGACCAAACTCAGGGAAGAATCCCCAATGGAGTCACTGTAGCCCACCTTGTTGTCAAAAGAAGAAATCAATAAATTGGAAAAGATGAAGAACTAGATCAAATCCACATCAGATTGGTTCAAAAGAGTCATTGACATGGGCAAAAAAGGCATCCATTATGCCATTAAAATGAAAAATAACTATTTGATCTTGCAAAAGGAAGTTGAAAAGGAGGTTGACATATACAAATATTTCCACAGCCTTTACGAAAAGACACATCCCAAGTTAAAGAGAATTCTGAGGCTATTTTTAGAGGTTTGGAAGAAAGAGTTATCCTTACTGAAGGAAGATCGCCTATTTTCTAAGGCTTGGATATTCAATCTTGAATTCAAAAAAGAGATTCTAGAGAAATCCCTAATTGAGTTGGACACCATTCATTCCCATGTCATTTCTCATCTGGTTGAAAGTGATGACCTCCTAGAACTAGTAACGGGTTACAAGATTCTAGTCCAAGAGGCAATGAAATGAGAGTTTCACAAAAGAATAGAGCAAGGGGTTGGTGACACTTTGTTGGAAGATTTTATGGATTTTGTTACGCGGGATTTCTTGGAGTCAAAGAAAATTCTCAAAGTGGGAGATACATACATAAGGTATCATGATGAGATGATGGATGAGTTCAATAGAATCGCCTTCTACATCTCCAAATCTGACTTCTCAGACTAAGACAAGCTCTTGGTGGTTCTTAAGAAGTTTTTTCAATATGTTGTTCTACAACACAATGCTAGGAATATTATAATAGATGAGAAATATTTATAGTTTCTAGCTGAAAGACAAAATTAGCTATAGGATGAAATAGGCTAAGGACAAAATAGGGAAAATATAAAATAGCCTATTTTCTATTGTAAATTTTGTACTCATATTGGGTGATGTGAAAACCCTAAGTTAGAATGAATTTGGACCATTCATTGTAAATTGATCTTGACCATTCATTCTACTTTTTGAAAACTATAAATAGGGGCATCCTCTCATTTTCAAAGAGAGATGAGTTGTTGTAAAAAACATTCTATAGCAATATATATAAGAAAAGCATTGAAGTTGATGGTTTCTTTGTGTATTGTTCATTATGCGTGCATGATTCAGCCTCCACATGTTTATTTTAGCTTAGTCTATTTATTATTTAGTTCATTTTCAATTTGCTAGTTCATGTTCAGCTTTAATGGTGACTATATGTTGTGGTATTTGATGCACTTCCAGCTCATAATTTTAGTAATTTTATGATGATGAATTTCTATGTAAAGTTATTTTGAGCCCCTTTATTTGTTGCACCTAAGTTCAACTATTTATTCATGCTAAATAGGTGAATGACAGTCTAAAAATCTGCAAAGAACCTTAGAATATTGCACTAGTTTTGTTATATTGTAGATGATTCTTGGTTAAGAAAAACTCAGTTTAAGAAGTCTATTTGCTATAATATCTACCATTTTTAATGTTGTTCCATAGTTTTAGAACATATTTTTAGAATTAGAACAACTTCTATACCCTTCAACCTTTTGAATTTTCTTTTAAAATCTGAATTAAACATAAGTTTACAACATCATCACAATGCCATATCTAATGAACAAGATGAGTTTCAGACTGTTGTCTTAACATTTGATGCCACTATTCATAATTTTTGGAACTTTGAAATTTTTTTATAGACCCAAAACTTCCAAGCTTAATGAACCGTAAAGGCCCTTTGTGATTACCAACAAATCACACATCAACATTGAGCTATTTTTGCATGGTCATGACCTAACATCCGAGAGACCTTGGGATGATTTTCTAAAAATTAGTTGCAGATTATTACCTTTCAAGAGAGGCATAAAACTTGTGTTTTTTCTATGTTGAGAAGTGCAAAAACAACCATCAACACTATAAAAAAAATTCATAAACTGTACCAATATGATTTTCTATAGTGTCAATTTTTAGCTGCAACTTCTTGCCACTTTTATATTTCTAACTACAAATATTACACTTGCATTGTTTTGGAGGTTCATCTTTGTTTGCATTATCCACTAGTTTAATGAATGGGTACTTTGACACCCAATCAATCTAAAATTTTCTTGGCATATCCCACTTGTACCTCATTTTTTATTTGGCCTTTCTTTTCCTCTTCCTTGTAGCAATATCATCTAAGACATCGATATTGTCATCTAGGTCAATTAATTCATTTTGACTACCCTAAATATCCCTTGGAACATCTTCTATGATATTTTCATCCTCATCCAACTCAATTAACCCATTTTTATCTTCCTTTGATGTATTACATTCTTCATTAATATCTGGTACAAGAGTTGATGTAGTTCCATCTTTATTTGATAGATTAAAAATATTGCCAAAGTTTGAATATAAGGTAACTTTGTGTTTTGGGCATTTTGATGGCCTCCCTTCACCACCTGGAGGATTATTACTCTTTTTTTTTTTGGCATCTCTCACAAAATAAAAACTTCCAAAAAATTTCTTCTTGTTTAAGAAGTATAGAATATAGATCACATTCCCTACTCAATATCATCTTTAATATTGAAGCAAGAATGAAAAAGAGATAAATAATCTTAGAAAACTATGAAGAAATGATCACTTAGCTTTAAGTTATCATTTACTCACTATTCACTAATGCAACAATGACTATAGTTGTAAGTTTGTAACTTGCCTATGATTCGAATTGAGAGCTCACAAGTTCAGAACTAAAAAAATTATGTTAAAATAATCATAGTTTCGATATATATTTATATCAATCCATATTTATCAAATTCCATGGGATTTTTTAAATGGTATAGTAAAAAATTGGTGAATCCCATGTGATTATATACCAATACATTTAAAATTTGAGTGAATCAAACCTTGAAAAAATAAATACATTGTAATTTTCAAGGCTATAATTGACCTATGATTAGAATAGAATTATCTTAGTATTAGAAAAATAGGTCCTCATATGAAATTAATTTTTAATGTAATTGACAAATTTGTCCTCATACACAATAATATTTTAATGTTACTAGAAAAATGGGTCCTCATACATAATTACTTATAAATTTTAATGGAAAAATGGGTCCTCACACACACTGAACATTTAATATTGTTGAAATGTGTTCTAATATATAATATCATTTTAATAGTATTAGAGAATATGTGGGTGATTTAATACATTCTTCCAAGATTCCAAGAAAAAATATTAACTAGACCTTTGGAAACATGTGGTTTATTATGGAAAAATTATTAGTTACATATTCCTCATAAAATAAATCGATGGAGAATTTAAATGCATTCAACTAATAATTCATGAAATTTGGGTGATTTTGCCACCTCACCGGTTGCAATTTATTCACCAGTTTTGAATTGCCTGAATGGAATTATTCATGAATTGGAAAAGATTTTCCACTAAAAAATTCCTAATTGGATAATGTATTAGCACAAGCTTGTGGTGTGTTCTTAATTAGATTTGAGTTCAAAGCATAAATATGTGAGAAATTTGGGGGAATAATGTGTGATGTTTTTGACTTATAAAATACTTATAGATGTTTATAAACATTGATGGAATTAGGTGGAAATTGGGGTTGTGTTAGATACTAGTGTATTTATGTGATGATGTATGAATATTGTGATCATGTGTAAGTATTGGTAGGACATGCCAGTAAATCCATGCATGAAGCTCAAAAACTAGATATTATCTAAGTCACAAAAATATCAATTGGGGATATGATGGGGTGGATAGGAAGGGATGGAAAGTGATAAACGTGTTGTAGGACATGGTAAGGGGGGATGATAGTAATAGATGAAACAAATGTAGTAAAAAGGCTTGTGGAATAATTAAACTTATTTCTATGCATGGTGCTTTCCTACTAGGTCTTCACTGTGTTACTCGTCCAAGGCACCACAAGTAGTTTTCACCATATGATGAGTTACTTCTCTTTCCTATTTTAGATTTTTTAGATTTTTATTTTTTGGATGTTTTTCTCATTTTTGAAAGTGGGATATATTTCAAGGAATCCAAACATAGAAGCATTTAATATGAATGATTTCAATTAGTTCATCTAAGTTTTGGCCTTATAGAGTAGGCAATTGGTAACCACTTGATCCATATTTAGTTGTAATAACCTAAGGACCCAACCTATTAGGCTCAAACTTTTCATTCATTTCTTGGTCTTGGAAATTCTTCTAGTTTTCTTTGGCACAAGGTCACCAACATAGAATCATCAAGGCCTAATTTTCTTAGTATATCTTCTTTGGAGGTAATTTTAGTAATCTTAGAGATGATTGAAATTTTTAAGGTTCCTTTCATCTAGGAGATCTAAAATTGATGCAAATGTGAAACCTGATATTCTTCATCAATGATAAGATTATTTAGGGATATGCATAATGATGAGAGTTCAACTTTTAATCTAGGGTAAAATTAAAGTAGAGGTATTAAATCATCAAAATTAAACCTATAAATCCCTAAATCAACAATAGAGAACAATCCAACATAGAAATATAAATGTGAAGTAAATATCACCTATGCCATGGTTGCTTGACCTCCATTGTCCTCTATTTTTTTGTAATGTGCTCTATGCCCTCAAATATGAGTATGTAATAGTAGCCTAATGTCTATGATAGCAAAATATTGAAGATAGTTGTCTCCTTGATCAACATGTACTTGTGCATAAACTCCATTCATTTAAATGGAAATGGCATGCGTCTTTTAAAGAAATCCAAATGTGAATGAAAGGCTAAGATTAAATGATGTTAATCAATGGTCAAGAATGAAAGTTTATAGGGTTAAGGCAAAGATAAGAAATGAATGGTTGAGATTGAATAAAATAATTCAATCAAGGGTTGAAATTAGATGAGACAAGAAGAGATAAGGATGACACTAATAGAGAGAAAAAGCATAAAAAAGAGGAAACTAAATAATTTAATTTGAGAGGAAACAATTATCTCATTAAAAAGTGGAGGAAAAAGACAAGTGAGGGAAAAGCTAATTTTTTAAATAAATGATGATTTAATTCAAAAGTGGGGGGAAAGGACAAATTAGTAAGTTATTAAATAAATAAAGTTTATTTAATTTATGGAAGAAGAGGATAATGAATAATTAAATAAATAGAAATTTATTTAATTAACAAGAAAAGAAGTCATTAGTGACAAAATTAAATAAATAAAATTTAATTAATTAATCAAAGAGAGGAAATAAAAGAAAAGCGATGAATTAATTAAATAATTAAAATTATTTAATTATAGAGGAATATGACTTTAGACAATAATCAAATAATTAAAATTATTTAATTATTAAGGAAGAAAGGGGATTGATGGAGAAAAATAGTGGTCGCAGGCGAAGGATAATTTTTAGTGTCTACATTTTTCCCCTCTTTGATACAATGTAGTTTATCACATTGTGTCAAAGAAATTTAGTTCAAAAATATGCCCCAGCGTAGATAGGATGGACCCATGCCCCCTCAGAATTTTTTTACAAATTTTGAAAGAGTTTAAAAAAAAATGATAAATTATTCTAATAAGCATATTTGATAGTGGATGAATGCAAGGATTGATGAAGAGAAATGTTAGCGAGATGAAAATGTTAGCATGGAGTTAGTGGAGACAAAGAAAGATTGATATTTTTCTATGTTAGGCTTTACATTTAATCATCATTGGGTGGTAAAATGCAACAAATGGACAATAAATACCATGGTATGACATAGACCAAGGTGTGCAAAGTTATCCACTTATGAAAAAAGACAATCATCAGACAAGGAAAGTCCTGACTCATACTAAGAGAAAAGTTTCCCCAGTGTTTTTGTCAAGACAATTCACAAATAGTGATGAAAGAAAAGGTGATTCATGAGATATGATCACTCCTCTAAATCCTTCACATGATATCCTCGAGGCAGCTAGTAACATAACTCAAAAGAAAAATCCAAAAGATGAGACAAAATAGCCCAATAAAGTCAACATCCATTCAAATTGTTTTCCAGCAAGTGTTTATTGATATGTGATTGACTAGGTAAGTGATGGGTTGATTGTTTTGACAATGCCTGGTTTCAAGAAAGAAGCATGTCATATAATACATCAAGTTTGGTTTTGATCATGTAACCACTCGTATAAGGAAAGTGACAAAGTTTGACGAATGACAATGTCTAGTTTTAGGAAGGACACATCCTATATAAGACATAGATTTGATTGTCTTGATGTTGTTTGATGTTTGACTAGTTTGACAACTTGATTGATCTGACTTGAAGACTCATGGAATTGTTTGTCTTGTTGTTTCATGAATTGTGTGAGATTTTGATGACTATTTATATCCAATGATAGTGTTTGATTTATTGTGACTGACTCGACAAACCCTAAAGGAATGACCTAGTGTAATATCCCTTGCTACTTTTGATCTAAAATTTTTCCTTCAAGGAATATCTTAAGGGTTACCAAAATTTAAAACAAAGATCTTGGTTACTATGACCTTCTAACACTTTAGGATTTTTCACCTAAAGGAGAGGAAATAGACCAAAATGTCATTGTTCATACTTCTTAAACCACTCTAGAAAATTCCCTTCAAATATGGCCTAAGTTTTCCTCAAGGGATTTTGTCAAACATTTCTGATGTAAACTTTTAGCTTGTTGGTCTAAGATTACAGTCTAATGGTATGCTTGAAAAGTAATGATAAAATGCTTCAAATTCTTATGAATCAACGCTACAATGATTATACTACAATCTAAATGTGAATATGACTCTTTTTGATCCTTTTCAATGCACATAAATGATTTCTATAAGAAAACTAATCACCACAACAAAGCGATAATTCTTCATACAATTGGCATGCATACTAATGTAATACTCATGAGAGATATAAACATGCTCACAAAAAATAATATAAAACCTTCAACTTATATCTACTTATTGCAATGAATCCCCAATACAATGAGATAGATAGATACCAAGACTCTTGGCTTACAAGTCATGCCAATACAATTTGTAAATATGATATATGTAGCTACCTACAACAACAACATCATTATTGACAAATCTATATATGCAAACTACCAAAACTAATGTGATGGAACCTAATTACAAGTCACCATTGATTGTATATGAAGAAGAAAGCAATATCATCTCCAATTGATCTCTTATAAACCCTAGGTGATGGCTCCAAGTTGCTGCCCTTATTTCTGATGTGAATGGAGAAATAAAATTATATTCAACACCAAGCAACCTCCAATCACTCTTAATAGATTCGACTAGACCCCAAGATCCAAAAGCCTCCAACTCTAAGCACAACTGAACCAAGATGGAGTTGTCCCAAGCAAAATCATGCCTCCTACAAGTTGGTAGCAGCGATTGTAAATAAATATCAAAAATTATTATCAACTGATGATGATGTAAATCAATCCTCCAATGATGTAGATTCAAATCACAAGTTATCTCCAACAATCCTCCAAATCATACCATCAAAATTGGCCCTTGGTCACTAATTTTTCTTAAGTGAAATGACTGAAATGCCACCTCCAACAAATGAAAAAATATCAATTGATAGTTTCACAGCCTCAGAGTTGCCAATCCAAGAGAGCTTTCAGTCCTAATGATTGAATGAAGAAACTATAGAAAGCATAGGCTTCCCTAATGAAATCAATCAAAACAATATTCAACTACTGGATCCTCAACAATGAGCCCTTAAGATCCTTTTATACTTTCTTGGAGGAGCTCACACACTTTTCTTTCCAATGTGGGATAAAATATATATTTCCCACTTTAATTTTATTTTAGTGACTTTATGATATAATTATTTTATTTATCAATTTATTAAATTAATTTAATATAAGGTCACCTTATAATATTGATTTATTTGATAACCTTATAAATAATTAACTTAATTTAAGACCATGTTTTCAACTAATCTGCTCAAAGCTCTATGTAACTTAAAAAGTCATACCATGAAAACACAGAAGGGTGGATGTAGGAGCGATGGGAAGACTTTGAAATCTTCTAAGGTGGGAAAGGGAGATGTAGAAGGGGAGGATGGTGATGGCGACTAGGTTGGAGTGGGTGTTATTGGAGGTTTTCCACTGGTCGGGGTGATCTCTTCTTCCTCCTAGGATGAGTTGTTGCTGGACTTTTCTACCTTCAGTAGTTATGTGTGGGTTGTGTGTGTGGTTGTTGGTGTTCGCTTTGCTTTGGGAGCAGCGCCTGTGTTGATGGGATCTTGGTTTCGGCAGGTGTTCCCTTTCTTGTGCTTGTGGCTTGCTGATGTTGTGGGTTGTAGGGAGGATGAAGCTCTTGGTTGGCTTCTTTCCTTCATTGTGTTGTGGGTTGAGGCTCCCATTTTGATGTTGGTGATGTGCTTGGTTGAGGGGGGTGGTAGTTCTGTGTTTTCTACTCCCCTCCTTTTGTTCTTGTTGTTGTTTGGTAGTGCAAATCTTAGAGTGGGTGAGGGTTGTTCTCCCCTCTTCTGGCCTGGTGTTCTATTTTTGTAGCTCTCCTTTCAGTTGGTGTGTGTGTTGTTCTCACCCCTCTATTATTTGTCCTTGATGAAAAAGTCACAAATTCTGCTATGGTATTTACAGGTCCTCATATACTTACATTGAATAATTGATGCACTTTATTGATGGTATTCATGATATGTTGGTCATGATTTCCAGGTTACAGAATCTTGATGCTACTTCACTTTTAGATATTCATTTGCAGATGTTTATGATGATTCAAGTTTTTCATGGGTATGTGCAGGATCATCATGGAAAAAACAGGCCCTTAAGTGGCAAAAAATTTAGAAAAATTAGAGTTAGGAAACTTGACATAAAATTTTGAATAAGTTATCTATATTATTTCAAAAATATGTAAGAATAGAATCTATAGCATATTGAATGTAGTTTCTAAACTACTAGGTTTGTTTAAAAAAAAAATCTATTTAGTGAAAATTTGAATTTTCAATGTAGTGGTACTTAAATTTTAGGGAAAAAATAAGTAGGTGTTTGTTTGACCACCCTAACCATAATAAAATGATAATAATTTTTTATAAGATTTTATATATAAGTAGAGGACTCATGCCCCGATGTGATGCATATTTTTTTGTAATTTTTTTTTAGTAAATAATTAATTATTAATTTTTTATTACAACTTTTTTAAAAATATAAAAACTCATATGTCTAACCACCTTAACTTGGTCAAAACTTCATGAAATTCAATTTTTATTTTTTTAATCCTATGGTATGCAAAGCATAGAATGTGACACATGTTTTGGATTCAAAAAGTGTGATACCGTCTAAAAGCTATATATGTTTTTCAATCAGCCTATCAATTAGGATTTGTCATAATTTGAATATAAAATGAATAATAATTACTTATTAAATTAAAAACCCTTTTCATTTCATCAATTTTGGGTAAAAAAATAGTCATCAGCCCAATACCCATCATATTGCCACTTTTTGGCCCATCATGATCATGCACATACCCTCATGTTGATATTACTCATGTGGCTTCTGGTTTAGATTTATGAATGCAATATATCTTCAAATGGTTATGGTTATTAACGGTGTGATAAAGCATTATTATAGGTCATTCAAGATGATCATGCAATAGGTTCAGGATATTCAGTTTGATAGGTATATTGTTTCAGTTGATATTATCAAATTGATCTTGGTTTGGCATCTATATTGTCTTGGCATCTTTCTATCTTCATGGTATCAATGGTTATGACTTGTTGATTGATAAATATGGCACATGAATTCTAGTTCATTGTTTATTTATATTGCTTTAACAAGAAATTACACTATCTAAGGATTCAGGCAGTTTGGTTATTGATTCACTTTGTTCTATGAATCTTGGCTTATTTAAATCATTGCACACATGTCTTTCTGAAGTCTCTAAAGCCATCTTGAACTCACATTACCTGGAAGCATTGAATTCATACTGGGCTCTGGCAATGCCACTTGTTTGATGGTTCTAATGATATCTATTTGGCCTACTACATGATTTGTTTACTAACAATCACCTTGTAAAGTGATTGAGCATCAAAGGAGGCATATAAAATAAGCCTTTATTATAAAAGGCACAAGCAGGTTTATATTGTTTGCATTTTTTGTTTGATCACATGAAAAATGTGATAACAGAGATATATTTGTTAAAGACACATGGCATCGATGTTTTATTTTTTTCAGTGGCATGTTCATCAAACCTTATCGTGTTTCATTGGTCATTTTATTTCAATGGGTATTGCTCACATTTTTTTGTTTGTTTGTTGCATGGTAGCAACATTTGACTTTTGATGACGATATTATCAGATATCAATTTTTTATTTAAGTCGATGTAGTTGTGATTATGTTGTTGACATTTTGAATGACTTTGACCATGGATTTTTTGAGCACTATGATTGGTTGTTAATAACTGTATTGGCTTTCATTTTAGACTTCAAAGTTTTATCCATCTTGGAAAATTCATCGAATAAATGGTGGAAGTATTGATTAGGGTGAAGTCTTTTGTATTTTTTATCCTTAGGTTTTGGAACCCTAGCCATCACCATGGAAAGAAAGTAATTGATGTTTCCTTGATGATTCTGTCTACTGCAACATTATTGACAGTTGGTGAAGCTCACTGGAAGAGATATGTCGGGGTTAGGTTCTTGTTCTATCGTTTCTCATTGGGTGAGGGCACGAGTATTGAAGGTAGTTATAGGTTTAGCTTGAATATGGAAGGAGATTTGATGGCATTAGTCTAGGTTGGTAAATACTTCATTACAGGTTTTCATGCACTCATTTAGCTTTGTGCTTGGTCAGGTATCTCCTTCATCATTTTCTTTTTATTTCACAAAAGAGTGTTACTGGATTTGCTCGAATCTTGAAAAAGATAAATGGTTACTCAATTATCTCTATCAGAAAAGCATGATTTGAGTTCGGTTATTCTTTACCTCACTATGGGCATTCTAAAAGCTTTATTTATTTTTGGTATTTGGTGAAGATATGTGTTCGGTTACAATTTTTTTCAAACCCTAAGCAGTGATATTCTTTTGCATTTATCAACCTAAAAATTATATGAAAAGAAAAAGATGCTCTAGTGAATTTTTGTTTCCATCTGTCATTAATCATTATGTGTTTTTTGAAAACAAATCTATAAGGGTATTGTGTTTGATAAAAGAACTTTGAAAAAGACAAATGAGAATGATGGGTACATACTATTATTGTATCTTTGTATTTCCTGGAACATAACTGTTATGGTATGGGGTATTATCAAAAGCTTCAGTGAAGGTTCCAAAAATGGGAATGTGTGCATATTGTAAGGATATATATACAATGATTATGGACTAGTTGTCAGTGTTGATGAATCCTAGAAAACACAAGTGAAATCTTCTGTAATTGAAAATCTGTAAAGATGATGCAGAGAGATAGCTTTCTTGTTTTAATATGGCTAGTATTTTGAAGGTTAAAATAAAGAACCTTTAGGATATTGGGGGTATTAGAAAGATAGGCATACTATGAGTTGAAATGTAAAGAGAGAAATCCTATGATATATGTTTGTACTAAAACTAAAGAGGGGTTGGTGCTCCTTGAGTGGGTGCTTAGAAATTAGCCTATAAGGCATTGTAAGTAGTGGTTTTTGAAGTTAAGCCAGTGAGGTAGTTTAGGAGTGGTTTTTCTACCCCAAGAGGGTTTTCCACTCAGAAAATTCTTTGTCTTATGGTCTCTTTGTTTCGATTCCATAATGCTTCTTGATTGTGATAATTTTGTGAGTTTACTGATATCATTTGAAAGTGATGATTGTGCAAATCTATAGAGTTTACTGAGGAACATTCAAATGGCCAGGAAATTGATGAAGTAGATCAATTTTTGGGTGAAGTGAATTCTGAACAGGAATTTGATGAGTAAGAAAGTGAGGTTGATTTGGAAGGTGAACTCTTGTGTGCTTTAGATACAATTAAGCAACTTAGAAGAGAGAACCATAATTTAAAAAGGCAACTTCAACAAGAAAAAGATATCAAAGAAAAAATATGTTCAAATCTTATAGAAGCAAAGATACAAGTTAAGGAAGCTAGAAAGATTGAGGAAGTTAGAAACCAACTTAAGGTAAAAGAATAGAGTATAGAAAAACTTGAGTGTCAAGTGGTCTAGGATTAGAGGAAGGACAGTGCTCTAAGGTTAGAAAAACACCTAGAACAAAGATAGATTTAAACTTTATGTTGTTGACCTTGAAAATGCAGGAACAAACAACACAAGGATATCAACAGAGGAGGAAGGAATAGAACAAACAGATTTACAGGGTCTCACTTTGCCTGGAAAGGTAAAATGATGAGGTATAATTTTCCTTTTTCAGACTATTGTTATTTTTGTTTTGATTGTGGCCATAGAGCATCTGAATGTTGGATTAAAGTGAAGAAAAATGATTAGAAAAGGAACTGTGGTATTGTCACATGCTTCAGGTGTAGTCAATCAGGTCATATTGCAAGAAATTATGATAAATTGTTTCTAAGAGATGATGTAGGGGAGTTTAAATCTTTAGTTGTTTGCTATAGATGTAATAACATTGGGAATAAAGTACATTAATGCAAGTTTAATATAAAGAAAAGTACTTTAAGCAAACAAGTGAAAAAATCTACATTGGTGTGGAGAAGAAAGAGCAATCAAGATTACAAGAAGAGCAATAAATATGAATGTGTGAAAACTTCTTGTGCACTACTTGCACATGTGATACCATCTAGGTATTGAGAAAAATAAAAGACTCAGGGGGAGTCTATTATGGTAACACATTTTACCCCTATGAAGTCTAGAATGAGGTATGACAACATGCATTTGTTGTTGGTGGTATAAGAAGTAAAGAAAAGGTTTGTAAATGTCAATATTCATTATGTTAGTTATGAAGGTTTGCATATGTTTTTGGAATTCAAGTTTGAAGTACATTGATAGTTCTTTGGTGAGGTTGATGCTCAATTCTTAAGGTGCAAAATACTCTTCTATGGTGGACAGTGTGTTTGGTGATGAATCTATATGGACTATGTTATACTGAGCTTGGATAGAGACAACACTTTTGATTATAACAATAACAATAGAAATTTCATGGATCAAAAGGTAACAATTATTTAATGATTTAGTTTGGCAGTGATAAGGACATTTGGTTTGACCTTGGTTTCATTTTTTATAATACAATAATATTTGATTGAGGATTTATATGATAGTGTGACATGACTACTTGTTAGTGTGTGTGGCTCTGATATTGACAATGATTGATAGTTACTGAAGCTTTGTGGTCTAAATGCCTTAAAATTTTGATATTGCTAACAAAGGTAATCATCTGGTTTGAAAGGAAGTGAATGAATATCTGCATTAAGGAATGTTTTTGCTTGGTCTAGTGGGTGACAGGTTTCAGAAGTTTTTGAAATGACAGTGCACATTGTTTTAAATGAACTTATTTTGGGTGCTTGGGTTTTGGATGTAATGGTTTGTCTTGGAAGCATCTTGGTGGTGTTTGAATTGGATACTTGTGTCTCTTTTCCTTGCCAAATGTTAGTTCATGGTGGTTGCTAATCATTAACAAGGCTTGCTACTCTGAAACAATTACTAATCAAAGCATTTTATCCTTGCGAGGAGACAATGGAGGATGGAGTTTAACATGACACAAAAGGTGATATGTTCAAGTATCTGGTCTTCAATCCTTGATGACAAAGATAAAGGCCAAGGTAATAGGTCTTCAATCTTCAAGTATCATTTGACAATTGGGTTCGTTGCATTATAATGTTATGTTTTCCTTTGCTTTGGTGTTGATGATATGTATCGAGATTCTTGGAAAGCACATATTGTTATTCTTTCTATGATATCAACATGTTCATATGTTACATATATGGGTATATACATCTACTTGAGGCATTACACATTTTCTCTACCCTTTTCCCTTGATTCAAAAAGGGGGAGAGAGATTTGTGTTTTTCCATCAAGGAAAAAGGGGGAGTTTGTTGTTCTCACCCCTCTATTATTTTTCCTTGATGAAAAAGTCACAAATGGTGCTATGGTATTTACAGGTCCTCATATACTTACATTGAATAATTAATGAACTATGTTGATGGAATTCATGATAAGTTGGTCATGATACCGAGGTTACAAAATCTTGATGCTACTTCACTTTCAGATATTCATTTGCAGATTTTTATGATGATTCAAGTTTTCCATGTTGATATTACTCATGTGGCTTCTAGTTCAGATTTATGAATGAAATATATCTTCAAATGGTTATGGTTACTAACAGTGTGATAAAGCATTATTATAGGTCATTCAAGATGATCATGCAATAGGCTTAGGATATTTAGTTTGACAGGTATATTGTTTCAGTTGATATTATAATATTGATCTTTGTTTGGCATCTTTCTACCTTCATTGTATCAATGGTTATGATTTGTTGATTGATAAATATGGCACATGAATTATGGTTCATTGTTTATTTATATTGCTTTAACAAGCAATTACACTATCTAAGGATTCAGGCAGTTTGGTTATTGATTCACTTTTTTCTATGAATCTTGGCTTATTGACATCATTGCACTCATGTCTTTCTAAAGTATCTAAAGCCATCTTGAACTCACATTACATTGAAGCATTGAATTCATATTGGGCTCTAGCAATGCCACTTGTTTGATGGTTCTAATGATATCTGTTTGGCCTACTACATGATTTTTTTACTAACAATCACCTTGTAAAGTGATTGGGCATCAAAGGAGGCATATAAAATAAGCCTTTATTATAAAAGGAATGAGCAGGTTTATATTGTTTGCATTTTTTGTTTGATCACATTAAAAATGTGATAAGAGAGCTATCTTTATTAAAGTCACATGGCATCAGTGTTTTATTTTTTTTAGTGGCATATTCATCAAACCTTATTGGGTTTCATTGGTCACTTTATTTTGATGGGTATTGCTCACATTGTTTTTTGTTTGTCGCATGGTAGTGACATTTGACTTTTGATGACCATATTATCAGATATCAATTTTTGATTTAAGTTGTTGTAGCTGTGATTATGTTGTCAGAATTTTGAATGAATTTGACCATGGATTTTTTGAGCACTATGGTTGGTTGTTAACAATTTTATTGGCTTTCATTTCAGACTTCAAAGTTTTATCCATCTTGGAAAATTCATCGAATAAATGGTGGAAGTATTGATTAGGGAAAATTCTTTTGTATTTTTCCTCCTTAGGGTTTGGAACCCTAGTTGTCGCCATGGAAAGAAAGTAGTTGTTGTTTCCTTGATGATTATGCCTACTACAACATTATTGACAGTTGGTGAAGCTCACCGGAAGAGCTATGTCAGGGTTAGGTTCTTGGTCTATTGTTTCTCATTGGGTGAGGGCACAAGCATTGAAGGTCGTTATAGGTTTAGCTCGAATCTCGAAGGAGATTCGATGGCGTTACTCTGGGTTGGTAAATACTTCATTACAGGTTTTCATGTATCCCTTTAGCTTCGTGCTTAGTTAGGTATCTCCTTCGTCATTTTATTTTTATTTCACAAAAGATTGTTATTGGTTTTGCTGAAATATGGAAAAATATAAATGGTTACTCAATTATCTCTATCAGAAAAGCATGATTTTAGTTCAGTTATTCTTGACCTCACTATGGGCATTCTGAAAGCTTTGTTTATTTTTGGTATTTGGTGAAGATATGGGCTTGGTTACAATTTTTTTTCAAACCCTAAGCAGTGAGATTCTTTCTCATTTATCAACCTAAAAATTATATGAAAATAAAAAGATGCTCTAGTGAATTTTTTCTTTCCATCTATCATTAATCATTATGGTTTTTTTGAAAATAGATCTGTAAGGGTATTGTGTTTGATAAAAGCACTTCAAGAAAGACAAATGAGAATGATGGGTGCATATTGTTATTGTATCTTTGTATTTCCTGGAACATATTTGTTATGGTATGTGGAATTATCAAAAGCTTCGGTGAAGGTTCCAAAAAGGGGGAATGTGTGCATCTTGTAAGGATATATACAGTGATTATGGACTGGTTGTCAATGTTGATGACTCCTAGAAAACACAAGTGAAATATTTTGTAACTGAAAATCTACAAAGATGATGCAAAGAGATAGCTTTCTTGTTTTAATATGTCTGGTATTTTGAAGGTTCAAATGAAGAACATTTAGGATATTAGGGGTATTAGAAAGATAGGCATATTGTGAGTTGAAATGTAAACAAAGAATTCCTATGATATATGTTTGTACTGAAACTAAAGAGGGGTTGGTGCTCCTTGAGATTGGTGTCTCTAAATGAGGGGTTGGTGCTCCTTGAGTGGGTGCTCAGAAATTATCCTGTAAGGCATTGTAAGCAATGGTTTTTGAAGTTAAGCTAGTAAGGCAATTTAGGAGTGGTTTTTCTACCCCAGGAGGGTTTTCCACTTGGAAAGTTCTATCTTATGGTCTCTTTGTTTTGATTCCATAATGCTTCTTGATTGTGATAATTTTGTGAGTGTTTGTTCTTATCAATCTAAACATTGTTGAATGTTATTTTCTTCATCTTTGAAAATGGTTATATCAAAATGTCTTGCACTAGTGTTCTATCATTGTTGAAAATTCTGATTCAATAGAAAGAATAAAAGCATTCATTTAATTCATAGCTCAAGAATTGTTACAATGTGCTAAAGGTTCTTGTTGTCTCATTACCTATCTTGTTTAATTATGTTGCACTATTGTTGCAGTGTCTTATAAATTTGCATTGAAATCAGTTGGTTAAGAAGTGATTCAATAATGTTGGTCTTCATGTGCATAGTCTTATGAGTTGCACCTGTACTGTCATCATGCTTTGATTAGTAAATAATGTCAGTCATAATTTTTTTGGAAAATGCAAGATATCTCACTCAAATCATATTGGCATAAGTTGTCTAATGGACAGAGTTAACATTGTCATATCTTTATTTACCCCTTTTCATGAATGCTCTCAAAGTGATTACGTTGGTCTGTTGTTAATAAAAAGGATATTATAATTAAAAGTCTTGGTTAAAGTTTAAAAAGGTTTAGACATTGGTTCACCCCCCCTCTAAGTGTCTATCCATACTCCAATAGTGTGTGCGCTTAGGGTTCTCTTAGGTGGCTTGGTGGTTTGGTGGGCTTATTTTTGTTTCTATTTGACGTAATAGGAAGGATTGAGTGATTTTCATGATGGCCTGTTCTCCTAATTGGTTCCTTTTGGTTTCCCTTTGCCCCTTTCAATTTTTTTGGTGGTGTTATTGTGGGGATTCTTGCTCTTAGAGAGTCTTGGATTTTGATGTTTCTCTTGAATAGTGGTGGTGTCTTCTTTTGGATGGTTATGTGGAGTTGTTTCCTATTTGTGGCTCTGACCAGTGTGTTAGGGTAGTTGGATGGTTTTATTATTTGGCCTTCTCCATGTTTCCTTCCTACAAGGGCTCCTCTTTTTCATTTGGGGCTTGTTTGCTTATGCTCTCTTTGGGTGTGAGTCTCTGGTGGTCTTTTGGCCTGTGCTTCTTCTTGAAGTTTTGTGTTGCCTTCTCTTGGTCTTATGAGAAGTTGTTGTCTGGTTTTTTCCTCTTGCTGGTTTTGTTTAGCTAGCTGTGTTTTTTATTGTTTGGTGTTTTGGTGGCCTTTTGGCAGTTGTTTCTATTCCCCCTCAAGCATTGTTTAAGGTTGCAGATGTTTTTGTATGGCCTTTTGGTTGTGAAGCCCCCTGAGCTATTGAAGATTATCTTTATGTTGGGAGCTTGTTATTTAATGAAGGATGTTTTGGGTTTCTAGTGGAAGATTCTAGGAGTTTTAATGCTTTGTGTCCTAGCTAGTGTTGGTTTGTTGATGGATGGATTTTCTTTGTTAACTCAACTTGATTTGCTGCTTGTTATGTGTCTTGTTCCTTCCTGTCAGTTCTTGATTCGTGTGATGCTTAAGGAGGATGTGGTTGCTCTTCCCACTGAAGTCAGTTGCCACCAAGTTTTTTAGCTTAAGTCTCCTATAGAGGGGGAGATTATTCCTACTAAGGTGGAACCATCTTCTATTGAGGTGAAGGTGGTAGCTATCATGTTGAGGTGGAGCTTTGGTGGGTAGGTGCATAGCAGTTTTGGTGGGAAGGTGCTCCATTTATTTCTCTCTGCCAAAGGGGATCCCTCTCCTTTAGAGGTGGAAGTTGGGATGGTTGATCATGTGGGATGGTGCTGCAAGGAGGCTAATAAGGCCTTTGTTTTTCTTGGCTCTTATTTGGCTACTGAGCAGATGGTTTTATGTAGCTTGGTTGCCTAATTGTCTCAAGTGGTTATTGATGTTTTTGATTAGGGGTCTGATGGTGTCTTACTCCATTATGTAGATTATTTTTCTTGGCTTAGTGGCATCTTCCATGAGCATCTATTTTGTTGATTCCTGGCAGATGCAGGTGGGTTCTATGAGTATCTAAAAGGGTTTCTGGTCCCAGTTAAAACCAAGTTGTTAAAGGGTCCTAGGCCCTTGCTTGTTTGTAAGATGCAACATGTGTAGTCATGTTAGTCTTTAGAGGTTGTTGTGGGGCTGCTATTGGTTTATGAAGTATCTTAATTGTAGATTTCTTTCCTTTGTATTGGGTTCCGAGCCCCATCAAAACCCATATTTTACCTCTAATAAAAAACTTAATACCACTTTTTAATTTAATTAAAATAATTAATTAGTTATCCTCATGAAATATCATTATTTTGGACAACTTAATTAATTAAATTAATTAAATTATGCTACCTCCAAAATGGGGACATTACACCTAGGGGGCCTCAAGGGCTCATCGACTGATGGCCTTGCCTATGTAACAATGTGCAGAGACCTCATAGTTTGACATGACTTGACTTTGTTTTATTGACCAAGGATTGAATCATAATTGAATTTATTCAACAAATCCTAAGGGATTGAACTTGTAATAACCCATCCTAAATTATTAATTAATATTATTGTAAATGACACATGAATATATTCAAATTAAAAAAAACTAAGTAGTTATAGTCAATCATAGCAACACATGTCTAATTAAAATGAGTCAACTTTCATATATTTGATTAAAAATTCAAATTACAATATCAAGTTTGACTTGGCTCATAAGGCCTCAATTCATTACATTATACAACTTTACATCATGGAACATCACGTATTACATTAAATTTACAAATTAGACTAAATAGTCTTGGTGTACATATATGGTTCCTCTTGACACTCCCCTCCACTGGTGGATGAGAACATGGTTGAAGCACTTTACCGCCCAACCATGATGATTATGCTTCCTCAGAATTCTTCCAACTTTAAGAATACTCGACCTTGCTAATAAATTTTAGCAAGGGAACAATCTGCAAGGTGGAATTAGGTAAGTTCCCATACATTAACATGCAATTTCTATCTACAATTTAGAAAATAAAATGAAAGATCTATGCTTCGAATGGAAGAGAGTGTTATCACAGAGTTCATACATACAAATGAACTATATTTCTTGGCCAAGCATAAAAATTTGTTGCAACAACAAATAATAGGTTCGGATAAAGAAAACATATACTCTTTGAACTCCATTCTGCTCCCATCCTGGAAGGTAACTTTCTACTACATAAAGTTTCATAACAACTATCTACCCTATAGCAACATTTTCCCTAAGGTGCTCTAGTCTATCTAGGTATTACTATTCTATTCAAATAAAAGAATATTCTTCTCACACATGTCTATAGAAAATAAAATCAAATTTACTAATTTCCTCAATAAACAGAAATAAGATACATGATTCAAATGTAACTGTACATTACATTATTCTATCATATCATCCACATGACCCATGCTTACTTCCTACATAAAGCATTATCCATTTAAAAGTGAATCAAGTAAGAAATAAAAGAAGGTATGTCACAAGTATGTGTATGTACATAGATGAGAGTCTATGTGCATACACATATATGTACCTACTTAATTTTTTTTGTTTATGCATTCATTCTGAATTAAAACCATTAAATCAGATTGCTATCCCTTAATAAAGTTTCATTTTGATGTTTCCATTTATCAGAATTCAAAGAATAATTGAATCTAGAATTAAATATGCTTTAACAGTTTCTCACATACTATTGTTTTATTTGTTTCATACAAGTAATATTCAACTATGCAGTTTACATATGAACACTTTCTTTACTTATAATAGAACAATATTGTTTCCAACTAAATAGTTACAAAACAAGTTGTTTCGTAAATGACGTTCACATTTTGAATCTACACAATGCTATTTCATTTAAACAGTTATTGAATAGGACTATTTTCAGCTAAACATACACTTTCACCACAAAAAAATGTGATTTCCAACAAAACATTCATTGTTTCCAATAATACAATGTTGTTTCTAGCTAAACAATTAATAAAACAATGTCGTTTCCAACAAAGCACTCATAGTTACAATAATGTTGTGATGTTTCTAGCTAAATAGATACATAACTATAACATTGCAATTTAACATTCAATGTTTTTAATAGAATGGGGTTGTCTACAATGAATATATAGTGAATAATGTTGTTTATGCCATTAACAATTATTTTCTACAACTAACTCAACTATCAATATCAAGGAAAATCCATTAAAATTTTATTAAAAAAGTTAGGCTAACCCAACTCCATTCATGAAAACAGAATGTCCATTATTCAAAACTTTGAATACATAAACAATATTGAAAATTCATTGTGCAACTATACATGAATAAAATGATTCTAAGATCAACATGCCCATCGTTGTGAAACCTGAGCAATCATTTAGTTATGAGACAAAACTAAGAATTTTTTGGGGTTCTTGATAGAACTCATGCTTTCAAGGTTATAAGAAAAGCACTCACTATTCACTCTAGGAACGACTACTCCTTATATGACTGATACATTTCTTCCTTAGCAAATCAAGGGTCATATTCAAGAATTCCCATTAAGGCATGTTGGTTTTACACCATATATTTTGACATGCAGACTTATATATATAATACTTTAAAAGAAAAAACCTATCAATCTTGTAGATCAAATCATACAAGGGTTTAATGAATCTCAAACTTAATTACTTCATCATTCCTATTGAACAATTGTGGCATCATAAAACAATAGTATACATACATATGACATATTCTTATAGATATTATTTTATCCCTTTACCATTATCGACCCAGCTAATAATGAGTATCAATACATTGGAAATGAAACATGGGGTATTATGCCCTCCCATAGGATCGATAGCCGATCATCTATGAAGTTTAAATATGTTAAAATACACAGTCAATCAGAATGGAATTCTAATAGCCATAGTATGGCTAGCACCATCATACAAGATCAAGTGATAGCCGATTTAATAATGGCTCTAAGCCTCGACCTAGCTCTTCAAGCTAGCTGATAAGGTGCTAAACTTAGATATTATCCATGCAAGGTAGGTTATTTGGCTATGCAACCCAAAAGGTGGTTGGCATTATAGGAACATTTAGCTCAAGGCCATAACAAACACAAATAGAGAATTACATTTTACTATGCTATTGAATCATTCGACAGTATGAAAATAATACTACTATAATTTTATAGAAATGAAAATAAAATTGATCTTATTTCCAAAATGGATTGATTTACCTTGAAATAGAGCTTTTTGTGAAGCTTTCCACTAATTTTTCTACTTTCACGAGCTCTTTTTCCCTACTTTTTTTTCTTCGAGATAGTTGATTCTATTTGTTGTGATTTTTCCTATGTTATTCCCTTCAAGATAGAAACATTTTTTCATGATGTTGGTCCATTTCCATTATGGTATTATTTTCACTACCACCCACTATCTGATTCAAACTAATTGGCCATAATGTGTTTCTAGGCCACAATGTGGGGAATCTTCCCATATTTCCCATCGAATTTACAATTAAATTTGATAATGTGAGATTATTGATTTCACTTCAATTTCTTATTTTCATATAAATTTATATATGTATATATATATATATATATATATATATATATATTTATACTACACTTATATATATATATTTATGTGTATAATTACATATATGTTACACTTAAATTTACGTACACATTTCAATATATTTATATACATATATATATAATGTGTATATATATGTGTGTGTATTTATATGTTTGTTGGTAAATAACAGAAATATAATGAACTTTTATTTCATTTTCAAGCATCAATGATATTGTAATGAAATCATATCTTATTTCATTTTCTTTTCTGAATTACATATATTCATTCATTTGGTAAGCCAAATTTCATTTTCTTTCAAATTCAAACTCACACAGATTTAGGATAGACAAATCAAATAACAATTATATGTGTTTTTGTTTCTCAAGTCTATTCATTCCAGTCAGCTCATTATAATTTCTTGTATGAATTTAAATGTAATTATCATGCCATATCATGGTGTGTGCACCCATATTCCATCTAGCTTTCTGTTTGATCTGTCTAATCAATCCTACTTCAACTGTGTTCTCATCCTTCAACTTGTCACCTTGCAACCACACACACTTGCACTTGTAAAATTCATCAATAATGTTCAATTCTTGATAACATATAAGATAATTCAAAAATATCACATATTCATCATCAATCAACTTCTTTCAATCTATTTCAAATATTTCAAAATTTCCAATTAATATATTGAATTTCTTCAATAATTGGATTAATATATGCAATAAAATTGGGTTATGACATCCATCCCCTCTTGGAAGATACATCATCTCGATGTCTATTTAATCAAGACTTAAGCATTTATGTCTATTTCAACATCACATTCAAAAATCAAAACATATATGTCTATTTCAACATCACATTCAAAATTAAGGAATGTTGTCTATTTCAACATCACATTTAAAAATTAAAGCATATATGTCTATTTCAACATCATATTCAAAATTAAAGCATATAACATCATAGTATCTTAATCCAAAAAATTTCAAGAAAAATTATTAAAGTATCTTTCTCAAGAAAGAAAATATGGAAAGGAGCGTTCTATTTCTTCCACATCCTCCCAAGTAGGACTGTCTTCTAAGTATTGGTCCCATTGGACCTTAAACTAAACAATATCTATACTCTACCTCTTAACATTGCATCTATCTAGTGTTCTAGTGGGCTCCACTAACACCACTCCTAGATCATGTACCTACAAGGATTTCCAATCAAGCACATGGGCTACATCAGGATGATATGGCTTAAGCAAAGAAACATGAAACACACTATGAAGTCGAGCTAGAGTAGGTGGTAGAGCTAGTCTATAAGAAACTATTTTAATTAATCACTTCTGTAGACACGTCAAATTTACATCATGCATAATCATATTCCATTCATCAAATAAATCAGGACTTTATTTAAATCAAATCCTAAATCATTTTCCATCATTTTCTGATTTAAATAAATCAATTATCAAAGTCTTGGAAGTCAAATCATCTAATCAGCATTAATCAGCATGATCATCATCTAATCCTAATCTAATACTAATCACATCCCACTTGCATTATCTAGACCTAGCACTTGCACAATAAATCAATTTTATTGATTTATTAAAACCTCATTTTCAACATGACAAGTCAAACAGGCATTTATTGTTGTTTTTCTTGTCCCCCTCTCAAAATTTATTGAAAAATTTGAATTCAAATTTCCCTCTTGGGCACTCTTCCCAAATCTTGCACATACATCAACTAATCACATGATGACAAGTGTCCTCAACTCATTGGCTTGTTTTTGATCCCACATTGGTCCCTCTTCAACACTTGGCATTTTGAAAATCTTTAAATAGGTGCATCATCCTGAAGCAAATCCTCCACAATCTTTATGCAAAGTCACTCTCTTGGTTTGAGAACTGATTTTGTTCATCATCACTCCATCATTCTTCATCATTGGCAACATTTAGCTTATCTAAAGGGATTGGGAAAGGGTCACTAGCACATGTGACACCAATCCCCCTATGAGATAGTGTTTGAGTAGTTTAGGAATGGATGTCATGCTTATGTTGCTTATGATTTTATGTTAGTTTGATGTCATTATTTCCTTTATGCTTGCTCAATAATTTCATAGGGAGAGGGATTATCTCATTTATTCAACGTTGACAAATTTATGCCATATTTGTCAATCATTTGATAAATGAAAGGTTTTACCTCTCACATATTGGCGCTAGAAGGAGGGCTGATTTTCGTTACATTTGTTATGCATTGATTTACTTATAATGATGTATTAGCATGGCATTTGCGAAGGATTTTAAATGCCTCTACAATAAATCTATTTTATGCATCTTCAGATTTCATTTCTTTGAAAAAATTCTTTAAAAAAAAAATTAAAAAAAAAAACTAACGTGCTTTGTCTATGCTTCTGCATTTTGAATTTATTTCCAACTGACCCATTTTGAGTGATAGCTCCTGCAACTATTTGATGTCAAGAGAACTGAATGCATACGCAAAGTATCTTATTTGCATCATAAAATATCTATATGCACTGTGAAATATCTACTTGCATTGCTAAACTTGGCTGCATCTACGTTAGGACATCTTGTAATTGTTTGGATATTTGGGTTGAGATGTTCACTTTTTGATTTCTATATGCAATACAATCCCCGGAATATTTAAACACACAAATTCTTAATGAACATGTGGAAACTAACCTTGAATAAACAAAACACGCAATGTGAGTGGTTTTGTACAGGCGTTCACAAATGTAGGGGCATGGAAATGGACATTTGAATACCTCTCTTTTCGTAGAATCAGACCTGTGAGTGAATTAGACTTTAAGGGAAATTGTCATCTGCATGAGCCGTTGAAATTAGACTGTGGCTTGCATGCATTAGTTTCAAAAGAATCCTTTTATTCCTGGATATATTGAGTGTTCCTGGCAGCATACGGCTCCCCTAGTGCTGCAACCCGCTGCTCACAGAGTTTGTAACATTCATACTGCTGTTGTCTATATTAGCGTTGTTGTATGTCACCTATGTTTACACCTGCTAATGGTGTTAAGATGGCTGGTCTCTCATCTTTATGCCTGTCAATAGCATTTGGTCTAAAGTGAAGTGTTTATGCTGCAATCATGGCGCTACAGGAAAATGCATTTATTTGAGGTATTCGGTCAAGCAGTTCACACATGTTATCTGTGCCCTGCTGTCAAAACATTTCGTGCGCCCTGTCTCTGTTGTTACATTCAACTGTCAAACAGTTCAAACGCCTTGTCTATCCTTCCACATTGCACATATATATGCACTAGAGCATTTGATATGCCTTGATTTTCTTACATGGAACTCTCTGCATTTGGCTTTGAAATGAACGACCTCTGAACATTTTCATGTTTCTAGTGCTCACGCTAATGACAAAAGCTTTGAAATGTTTCCTTATTCACTGGTATATTCAATCTTATTTTTGTTAGGTAACAGGTAACTACAATCAAATGCGGCAGCATAAACAAGGCACATGAACCAATTGATCTGTAATAGAAAGCCCAATTTTGAACTGACAAACGTAATCATCAGTGCAGCAATCAATGAATGTATAACTGGCGCGATTTCAAGATTCAAATGAATCTTACCTACTTGGATATGTCATCTTTTACGAATCATAAATTGCTGACATGCTGCCTTTACTCATTCTATCTAAAAGCTTCCAATAACTGGCGAAGGTTGAAGTAGGAACGCTGATTAAATGCAGATACTTTCATTTAATGTTGAGGTTCCAGGCTACTACTAGAGGTATTTTGAGCATCGCGCGGTGTAAATACAAATCTGGGCGGAATCTTTTGCAGATGGCAGCCAAACATTAGTTGCCTATCTTCAGTTTATAGGAGGAGAGCTTCCAAAACAGTGTTGATATCTTAATTGCGTTGACATTTCCTCGCACTTCCCCAATGCTTTTTGAGTTTTGTTCTGATGTACTCATTTTTTGTATTCCTGCAAATAAATGCTATCCATATGCAGTCTGTTTTCAGAGAATGTAGGCATTGATCTGTTGTCTTGGCGTGTTCTCAGACCCCCTTCCATCACATCAACAGGGAACTAGAAACTTCACATCCCAAATTCAAAGTCTGCTGCCCAAAACACATTTAATTCACAGTTGTCGCTTGCTGCCTACGTCATCTAGTATGCTGGTATTTACTTAATTTTGACTACAAATCTGATGAATGGTTTTGCATATTTATTTTTGCCACCAACAAATCTAGCCGATTCGTAAACTCCTCAGTCAAAAGAACCATCTGTATTTTATCATGCTTATCAATGCAACCTTGTTGGAAGTCACCATCATAAAGTATCTTTTTTTTTTGGATTAGTCTAAGGCTCAAAGTTGCTAAGGTAGGTTGTTGTCATATAATATTTTTAATGTGAAGCTGCAGGGAGGGAAGTTTGATTTGGTTGACATTGACTCATATTCATCATGCCATGGAGTCTTTTGATATAATGATGCGGATCTAGTCACTTCAAGCCATTAAAACTGGACTGGTTTAGAGCTTAATTCCAATTACTATCCTTTGGTTTGGAACATATTACTTTTTAAATGATAGATTTGTTTGGTATTTTAAGCTTTTGACATTAAACCTTGTTCTTGTTTGTTAAAAAGAGACATTTGATCTTGAAGGTTTGACCAAGTTTATAAATTCATTATGTTTGAAATTATATTCATTATATTGAGTTATTATTAATCCCTTGGCATAAATCTCATTACTAAGATCTTTTTATCTTGTTTGTAGGTTGGCATCAAGAAATGACGATGGTTGCTCTCACGTAGGAATCAAATAACGACATATTTGAATAGAAAAGTTGGGAATTGAATTTAAACTTGGGAAAAGCATTTTTTAATGCTTAATATACCAAAAGCGAACAAAGGCAAGTGAACAAGGTACAAAAGCAAACGAAGGCGAAAAGGTGCAAGGCGAAAGAGAGGGCTAGCAAATGAAAACGAAAGGAGGAGGATTCTTGTTTGAAAACACAATGTGTTTTTTAACACTTTGAATTTTTGATCAATACTACTTCACGAAAGGAGGGAAATGTTTTTTTGAAAACACAATGTGTTCTTTAACACTTTAAGTGTTTAATCAACACTACACGAAATTGTTTTCCTTTTCGTTTTAGAACATTAGTTTTCAATTGGGGCTAAAACGAACAAATTGTTTTTCATTGCAAAGGACTTAAAACGAACCTTAGGACACACTTACTAGATTTCGTTTTGGGTTAAAAATTGAACAAACAATCCTCACATTTCATTTGGTGCTTAAAACGAATTCACAATTGCTTTGAAGGGTATAAAACGAACAAGTGTTTGATTTGTGTGATTGTCTTTTGAGTACGTATCCTCTCCCCTTACGCTTCGTGCGATCTAGGGTGCATTTTATTACTTTAAAACACTTCATTTTGGGCTTAAAAATTGAACATCTTGTGCGAGTGTAGTAGGGGCATTTTAGCGTGCATTCTCTTTCTTTGTGCCATCAAAGATCGTCGAGTTACGGTTATTGTCCTTGTATAGCTTTTGTTTATCTTAGAGGGCTGCCTTGGGGAAAAATTACTCACTAGCTGACGACTCAACCCGGTAACACTCAAGCCAAGAGTATTTCCGGTAGGGATATAAGTAAAGGATTTTGGTTAAAAGCGCCATAATCTACGGTTAGCTCCAGAGCAAGATGGATCTAGAAAGGGGACTCTTGCCCGCGTTAAGATAAACTCCTCTGACGGAAGAGTCCTTACTAGAACCTATGTGCACAAATTTTCCAAAATCCCAGCAATCTTTTTTTTGGTGCAAAGAGCAGTGGATTCTGAAGCAGCCCTAATTACGGCCTTTAGTAGAAATGGAAAGCATGCCATGGGAGTTTCATAGGTGTTGATGCTTGGCTACCCCATATAAGTGATTTTTGTGGAGGGGAGCCAGTGGGGTCAAGCATCTAACCATTCGCTAGAGATAAGTGTAGTTGGACTTGTTCAAGTGGGGACTCAACAAACATTGTCTATCACATCCATAGGGCTTGTAATTATTCTTTGTTTGAAAACACAGTGTGTATTCAAAAACATTTTGCAAACAAACATTCAACATGGTTCTCAAAATTTCAAACCCTCTTTAAGACAAAATATCATTGACTCAATCCATATATTCTTGCTTTCCCTGCTTGATTCACGTGCAGTAGAGGTTCCTAAGCATTGGATTATATCTCAATTTATCTTCTTGAGTAAACAATAGGAAAACCCTTGCCTTAAGTTCATTGAATTTCCACATAAAATATCTTGTGGGGTTTAAGGAAATTAAGACATTGGTACATCTTAGTTTGAAACTTTAATCAAAGAGTGTGTTTGTGGTAAAAGGAATACACTAAGCAAAGATAACAAATTGGACCCCACACATGTGCTTGATATCTCTTGGTCATATTGGTCTTTTGATTGCTCTTAGAGAAAAGTGTGTTCTTCAATACCTTGGCCTAGTAAACAAAGTCTCTCTAAGTCTCTTAGGATCATCAAAACTTCCATCATCCATCCAAACATTTATCAACCCATCCATCCAAACAACTTTAGAGCTTTTGAAAACATCATTCTAGACTTAGGCACATCATCGAAACCAAAGTCAATTGTTTAATTAGGTGTGTGGGAATGCATCCTTTCTCATACATCTAATTGAATTAGCAAACCTTTTGAACAAGTTCATCCTAAAGATAACATCCAACATCTTAGGGTTTACAAGTTCATCATCCACATCAAAACAATCAAAATCAAAATCCCTAAGTCTAGTATTGATCCAAAGTCCCTAAACGTTCATCACTCATATCATTCATCTTTCGTCCTCCATCTCATCATTGGTCCTAAGAACCTTAGAATTCACTTTCATAACAAGGTCAAAACACAAGAAGAACATGGAATATACACTTGATCCATACATCTTGAGTAATCTAAATCAATTGAATCCTCAAAGCCTTTCATTTCCTATCAATTATCAAAATCCATGCATAGGATCATTGCCTTCGACAAATGTCAATGGTACAACAAGTGTGAGTATGCCCAAGTCAAAGTTCGGAACACATTTCCCAATGATAGATCTAAGTCCAAACCTACAAATCCACCAATCGAATAATCAATGCATGAGCCTTGAAACGAACAACATCATTCCACCAAATCCCTACAAACCAAATGTGGATGTACCAAGTGCAAGTTTTCGAAACATGAATCCTAACTCGGAAAACTTTGGAAAAATGATTCCCAATACCAACAATGTTCATCCTATCATGCCAAATCTGAACATCATCCCAAATCATAACATTATCCAAAGTCAATTTTCCCATAATCCCATTCAAAAACCGCAAACATGCATGCCAAAATTACTTGAACACAAGCCAAATCAACTATCTTAATTGAGTCAAGATCAAAATCAAGAACAAATTTGGCGAGATCAAATTGCGGAACTTTCCAAAATAGTTGAGGGCATTAAGCCAAAGGAAATCTCCACCACCATTACCTACATCATTCCTTGGTTTAGGGCTTCCCCCTTTACCTAACACCAATCAATCCACCCAAATCAATCCACCTAACATCAATCAAGCCATCACATCAAATCCTTTGAATACACCATCGACATCGCACCAACAGATGGTATCCAATCAAGTAACAACGTTGATCCCAACCAATCAAAATACGGTCTCCCAAGGACCTATCACCTCGGTCAATCCAACCATCACTATCCCTTCAATCATTCCAAACGCCACTATCACACCCATCACATCTCAACCTCTCATTACCATGATCACTCCGAGCGTATCTCAAACACTTGTCACTACATCCAACATGATTCTAAATCCACCACCACCCCCACCACCACCAATTTCCACCACATCAATCCAATATGACGCGACATTACAAGATGCTTTTCAAAAGGGATTCCAACAATATCTAGCCATGCAACAAGCAACACAAGCTCAACAAGTGCAACAATCCTTTCAAGTTGCCCAAGCCTCTCAAGCTACCCAACCAACACGAGCACAAACACAAAAGATGACAACTATTGAAAACAAGGATCAAGATCAATCCATCATTGAGTACATGTTTACTTCATCCAATGATCAAATCGACATATGTCAAGAGTCACTCTTGAATCACGATCAAAATCCACCAACAAAACTTGACAATGAGCCAATTCAAGAAATATCAACATCACTTGACTCTATGGTCGAAGACATTCACAATCTCTCCACCGCAATTGTCGAAAACAATGATCAAAACCTCTCCATTGAGGAGCACATTGAGGATGTATCTACACAATCCGATGATAAACTCACCATACATCAAGAGCCACTTTTTAGTGATCTCTTCCAAGGAGTGTTAGGGTTATTTGATCCAATTGACATAATGCACAATCAGTTCACCTATGATCATATTGAAAATGTCTCTACATCGCCTTATGAGTTAGAGGACATATCTCAAGAAGTTATTCCAAAGCAAGATCAAAATCTTTCACTAAGGTCTAGCAATGGTCATTTTCAAAACATGTTGATCCCCTTTGACCTCATGGTTACAGATGTTGAAGGAACCTTGAACTTGACCATGCCTAATGTCGACATCCAAAAGTCCTTTGTAAGAAATCCATCCTTTGAAGCTGTCCCATGTCAAGAACTTGATCCAAAGCATGTCGAAAGCAACTCTGAAATTAATCAAGATCAAGAATTTGTATCTTCAAGATACTACAATAATCTAATGAACACTCTCTTATCCATGCAAGATGATCATATCCATGTAACACATACTCCTCCATCTACCCATGAGATGCTTTCTACAGATGGGCACGTAGCTGATCTTCATCTAGAACAAGATTTTGTTACACAAAAAGAGCAGATTCTTAACTCCTACAATCAAATGGAGTTGTCAACATCAGGATCAAATATGTCCCAAACTCAGATTGAGGACATCATGAATAAATATATCCAACATTATCCGCCCAAGGAAACAAGTCAGATAGAACATTCAGAGATAGCAGAGCAACAAATGGAAATAATGTCATCTAAGGTGGTCATCTATCAAAGAACACTTATTGAACAAGAGCTCTTGGAAAAGGAAAAATCAAAGCATGAAGGTATTACTTCCACCATACTGGGGGCAACTTCGTCTCAAGCAAACGTCAACATAGGGAGCACGAAGAATCCTTATGATGAAGCTAGTGTCAATACTACAACCAACCACGTCACGAATCCTCATCCACCCATCACCCCATCCATGAATTGGGACCAACGTCAAAGGAAATATCTGAATCAAAGTACAAAGAATGTTATCAAATCAAAAGAAGTTGAAACGCCATGGACAAAATCAAGAATACATATGGATACCAAAGAATACAAGAAGATCATCCCTATCAAACTCCATTAGTCCAAAAGCCAGGGCAAACTAAAAGAGAAGGTATCCATCAAAGATGTCCATAAAATCAAAAGCGGGGCTTTTCAAACAGCATTACAAGAGTGTATCAAGTAGTTGGGGTCTAATTCCGCCTTACACTTAATTATCCACCATCATTTGCTCATCTTCCCAAGTTTGGAGAGTCAAGGTTCCAAAGCGGCAACCAATCCATCTCTTATCCCTAAACACACTCCATCCCGCGTAGCCTCAGCAGCATAATATCCAATTCTTACATTGACGGGGTATTGTAGCGACCACATGCATCATAAGGATTCAGAAGGCATTCTATTGCGATGTGCGCACTAAGATAGAGTTAACTCCGGTATCAATAAAGCAAACCAGGAATCTCAAAAGTTGCATTCAAGTGCACGTATCTTGGAAAAGCAACTTCTTCAAGCAGGATATCAATGGCACATTATGGCGGGAGAGGCATCTGCGATCAACACCACCAGGATGGTTAGATTAATGAGATCTTTTGAGGAAAAATACAAAAAATCAAAAACAAAATCCAAAAAAAATGGAAAAGGATTGAAAATGGTAAAGAAAAAATCGTCCTCTAGTGAAAAGAAACCACTACGGTGGCACTTTGGGCAAGACCATGACGAAAACCTGGCAAACAGGCGTCATGTGTAGAATTGAGCATCTACGTGCGCCAGTTCAGATGAAAGCATCTCATCCCATCCATAATAAATCGAGCATTCCATCCATCTTATCCATAATAAATCCATTTCATCCATGAACCATTTATCCAATCCATTTACATATATTTACATCCATCATGCAAGTTATCTTGATCTTGATGAAATTTTGGAGCACACTTTACGCTTGCTTACGGTAAAACATCTTGACATGGGTCATTTTCATTGATCCTATCCTATCCTATGTTATCTGAGCTATGAAGCATTATCCAAATGAGCACTTGTTATCCGAACACCTTATCTGATCGCAATATAATCCTTGGCATCCCTTGCATATCTATACATTGCTAGACATTGGGGGCAGATATGTACATCTTGCTTCGAGAATAAAGCTTGGTCTATATCCTTTGACTTATGTGGTGATCCAAACATTGGCAAACGTGAAATCAAATTGGTCAAAACAACTGTTGTGCAAAAATCCGAATCACTAGCCCATGGCATATTTTGATGAAAATAGTCCTTATCAAGCTTCATCTTTCATTGAACATCAATCGATATCAGTCACATCTAAGCTACACGTCAAACGTCACATCAAATCATCCAAACATCTTTTGTTCGAAACCAAGCTTCATCAAACATGATCAATCAAATCCAATCAAAACATCATCATCTCGGGATATCCTTGTGTTGCTTAACACTATCCTTGCATTGTCATGTATCCTCGACAATGTTATCATTATCAATCCTAATCAACCCAGTCCTTGCATTGTTGTGTATCCTCAACAATGTTATCATCATCAATCCCATCAAATCCTTGTGTTGCATAACACTATCATTGCATTGTTGTGTATACTCAACAATGTTATCATCATCATCAATCCATCGATCTGATCAATCCACCTTAGCTTGGTTTTCAACAAAATCCCAAAGCGAACGATATCATCACACACATCATATCCAAATCGTCAAATCATGCGAAAAATCCAAAAACATCCAAAACATATCAAAAATCCAAAAAATAGTCAAAAAGTAGAAAACATCAAAAACATTGGAATCTGAAATACGTCGTCTCTGAGCTTAAACATAGGCAAGGCTAATCTTTGATTAGCTCCAGAGACATCAAAATCCAAAAACATTCGAAAAACATCAAAATCAAAAATCTAGAAAACATCAAAAATCCAAAACATTTGAAAAACATCAAAATCCAAAAACATCAAAATCAAAAACATTCAAAAACATCAAAATCAAAACATCAGGAAAATCAAAAATCAAAACATTTGAAAAATCAAAATCAAAAAGCTTGACCTCAAAAACATTACAAATTCCAAAAACATCAAATATTTGAAAAAAATCCATCACGATCTCATTTTAAGCACAAAGTGATAGAACAATCATCCATAATAAGCCCGATCAATGCATCACCCTTCACATCCCGGCCCCAGCAGCATAGCCGAAACAATCATAGCGGGAGCAACAAAATCAAGCTGTCGTGGAAATCAAAATCCGAAATAGAACCATTAAACACAAAATCAAACTCTTGATGGAGTCATAAACGTAATGGAGTCAACTTTATGTCATTAGCCTATCCGATCAACTTGTCAAGCCATCATCATCGTACAATGCATGTCCTAGGATATATGGATTACGACAATGGGCATCATTTATGGATATCACCTTGGATTCTTATCCTATCAAAACACTTACATCCCTTTGGCTAGAGGTATGAAGAATTGGCTTGTTTATTACGGCCTTGATCTTTTCTTTTGATTTATCTTATTAGCTCATTCCAAGGACCTCTCGATGATATCTGAACGAAGGATTTAGAGAGATAGGAATGGGGCAACGATCATTATCTTTTGTCTGCTGTGCTTGTTGGACACTCTTGTAATATAACTTGGTGAATACTTGCTTTGTTAGGTAAGCCCTAACAAGGTTTCCGTATGTCAAGTGTGAACAAGAATACTCCTATCTGCTTGTTGAGTCAAAGTCCATCACACTAAGTACAACGCCATCCTGGTCCTTCATACCTTGATGCATCGTGCTTAGGTGTGTTATCAAACAATAAAGTAAGTGATCCTTTGAAAATCCCAATCCTTGATAAGCAAATCATCCATCTATCATCATCATTTATCATCATCATCAACATTTATCTATCATCATCATCATCTTTAATAAAGTCTCGACCAATCATGGACTTGTTGGATCCTCTTGTCATCATCTCATTTCCACACTAACATCATGCATCCATCATGCATCCATCATGCATCCATCCTGCATCTGCAAACCATCAATAAACTGCATACCACATATCATTCATATCATACATCATAGGAAACATTGATCATTTCACATGCATTGCATAATCATCATCATAATATAGATCTGTTAGTCTAAGCATCTCATAAATCATCCATTGGATAATCCGCGAGGAATATCACATCATTCATCATCAATCTCATCCATCTCATATCATATCATTATTTAAGTTGTTTAGGATAATATAGATTTGTTATTCTAAGCATTTTAAAATCATCTCATTTGCATTGTCATCCATAACCATCCATTTGAACCTCTTTATCGCGAGATTGACCCTCAAATCGAATCTTTTCGCTCAATCTCTCGAGGGGGCAATGTACCAGTGTACTTCTTTCGGCTGGGGCATCTGAAAAATCATGAAATTTTTTAATTTCGATTGCGGCAAGTTTATTCTTTGAACCAACGCAACAAGTACATTGCTTGAGGGGCAAAATGTAGACACGTCAAATTTACATCATGCATAATCATATTCCATTCATCAAATAAATCAGGACTTTATTTAAATCAAATCCTAAATCATTTTCCATCATTTTCTGATTTAAATAAATCAATTATCAAAGTCTTGGAAGTCAAATCATCTAATCAGCATTAATCAGCATGATCATCATCTAATCCTAATCTAATACTAATCACATCCCACTTGCATTATCTAGACCTAGCCACTTGCACAATAAATCAATTTTATTGATTTATTAAAACCTCATTTTCCCTCAACGCTGACAAGTCCAGTGAGGGACATTTATTGTTGTTTCCTTGTCCCCACACTCTCGACATTTATGGAAAAATTTGAATTCAATTTTTCCCCTCTTGAGCACTCTTCCCAAATCTTGCACATGCATCAGCTAATCACATGATGACAAAGTGTCCTCAACTCATTGGCTTGTTTTTGATCCCACATTGGTCCATCTTCAACACTTGGCATTTTGAAAATCTTTAAATAGGTGCATCATCCTCAAGCACAATCTTCCTTCACAATCTCCACAACTTGATGCAAGGTCATTCTCTTTGAGAACTTATCTTGTCCATTTATCATCTCCATCATCTATAGCAATTTCATCATCTTGAGCTTTTTATCAAGGATTGGGAAAGGGTCACTAGCACATGTGACACCAATCCACTATGAGATAGAGTTGGATCATGTCTTTCATATGCATTCTTTAGTTTCTATTGTTCCATGTTTATTGCATGATTGATGTGTTTCATTATTTCATAGGGATGTTAAAATGGTGTTTTAAACTAACCATATTGCAGATTTTAGCATCCACAACTTCCAAGACCTCAAATGGTCCCACATATCTCAGGGCCAACTTGGAAGACTTTCCAAAAGAAATAGAACTTTTATGAGGTTTAAATCTTAAGAAAAATTTATCCTTGGTTAATGCAAACCACTCAAGAGTTTTGTTCTTGTCGGCATAACTCTTTTTTGGTTTGCTGCCTCCTTCAATTTTCTCTTAATGACTCTCATTTGTTCTTCCATTTCCTTAAGCATTTTAGGTCCTACTATGATCTTGTCCTCCAATTTATCCCAACTAATGGGGTGTGAAACTTTCATCCATAAGAGATTCAAATGGTGGCATGGCTAGGGATATGTGATAAGAGGTGTTGTAAGTAAACTCTACCAAAGGAAAATATTATTCCCACTTATACTGTTGGTCCATACAATACATTCAGAGGAGGTCTTTGACTACCTGATTCACCCTCTCTATCTGCCTATTAATCTGAGAATGATAAGTCGAGCTAAAATTTAGTTTGGTCCCCAATGGAAAATTCGAGGTCATCCAAAATCTTGAGGCCATTTGAGTGTCCTTATCAAAAATGATAGTATTTGGCACTCCATGCAAGCAGATCTCCTAGATAAATATCTTGTCCAGTGTAAACAATCCATCCTTAAATTTTCCAGGAATGAAGTGTGCAACCTTCGTCAACTTATCAATTATGACCAAGATAACATCATGCTCGTTCTTGCTCAATGAAAACCCCTATACAAAATCTATACTAATCACATTACATTTATAATTAGGAATGTCATGAGGATACAGTAACCTCATTGGATGTCCATGCTCAGCCTTGACTCGCTGGTAATCTAAGCATGTGGCTACATACTCTACTACATCCTTCTTGAGTTTAGGCCAAAAATATAGAGCCTTCAACTCTATGATCATCTTGGATATTCTAGGGTGTCTTGAATAAGGTGCATTATGAACCTCCTCTAAAATCAACTTCCTCAACTCTCTATATTTTGGAATATACATTCTCCTCTAGTATCTCAAAATACCATTCGGTTTGATCTCATACCCATCAAACTGATGATCTGAAGGATTTATTGCTAGAGCACTCTTCACTCTCTCATAGTTCTCATCCCCTAGAAAATACTGAATAACCTATTGTCTCAAGTTAGACCTTTTCAAGATCATGGTTGTCAGATGTCTTCATCTACTAAGAGCATCAACCACTTTATTCTCTTTTACTTTATATACTCAATTCTGAAGTCATACTCACTAAGGAATTCCAACCACCTTCTTTGTCATGCATTAAGGTTTGGTTGAGTAAATATGTATCTCAATTACAATTGGTTTATCTTGAGTTCAAAAGGCTTCCCCAAAAGATAATGCCTCCACATCTATAAGTCATGAATTATTGCGGCTAATTCTAAATCATGTGGTGTGTAGTTCACCTCGTGCTACTTAAGCTTCCTTGATTTATATGTTACCACTTGTCCATATTCCATTAATAGTGCTCCCAATCCCTCTCCTGAAGCATCTATGATTATTGGAAATCTCCCATCAGGATTAGAGATGATCAACACTAGTGTTGTCATGAGCCTCTCCCTCAGGAGTTGGAATTCCTTCTTACATTTCTTAGTCCATTCAAACTGTGTTCCCTTTCTTTGGAGTGAGGTGATAGGAGATGCAATCTAGGAAAACCCTTGCACAAAATTCCTATAGTATCCTGTGATTCCCATGAAGCTATAGAATTTTGACACATTCTGAGAGACTGAACATTCCACCATCACCTTGATCTTCTCAGGGTCTACAAAGACTCCTTCAATTGAAATGACATGGCCTAGATAGTGCACCCTGTCTTGATAGAATGAACACTTGGATAGCTTCCCAAAAAAATTCCTTTCTCTCAGCCACTGTAGGACTATACTCAAGTTCCTATCATGCTCTTCAATATACTTAGAGTAAACTAAGATGTTGTCAATGAAGATAAAAAAAAATCATCCAAGCAGTCTATGAATACACTATTCATGAGGTTCATAAAAAAAATTTGTGCATTAGTCAACCCAAAAGGTACCACTATGAACTCATAATGTCCACATTGAGTTCTAAATGCAGTCTTTGGAATATCTTCTTCCTTAATTCTCAACTGATGGTACCCTGACCTGAGATCAATTTTGGAGAGCATTGTCACTCCCTTCACTTGTTCAAACAACTCATCAATCCTTAGGAGTGGATATTAGTTCTTGATGGTTTCCTTGTTCAACATCCAATAATCTATACACATACACAAGGTTCTATCCTTCTTATTCACAAAGATAACTGGTGCTCCCCAAGGAGACACACTAGGTCTTATAATCCCTTTGTTCAATAATTCCATTAACTGGGCCTTCAAAGCATAGATTTCGATGGTGGTCATCTGATAGGGTGCCTTGGTTTGAGGCTCAGCTCCTAGGACAGGGTCAATAGAAAAGTTGAATTCCCACTTTTGAGGAAACTCCATAAGTTCATTAGGAAATACATCTTGGAACTCCTTGAGAATAGGGTAGTCATCTAAATACGATTAATTGCTATCAGGATTACTGACATGCACAACATAAATTGCACATCCCTTCCAATGAGCCTTCTTGAGCTACATTGTAAAAATATGTCTAAGCTCCAAGGGTCTTTGCATTCCATAAATCTAAACTATGTTTCCATAACCATCCAAACAGTTTACTATAGCCTTATGCTTAGTTAACCAATTTATTCCTAGAATTACATCATATGAGCCTAAAGGTGCCACATACAAGTTGCATTGAGTTTGAAAGGTTGGAAGCTCTAACTCACTAGAAAAGAGATAAGTATCTACTCTTCGCTCTGCTTGATAACCATACTAGATTGTCCATGATTTTTCCATGTATCCAAGTCTAATAGGTATCTTGGATATTATTCTAGGATCTATAAAATATTCAGTAGCTCTGGTATCAATGAAAATAGAAACAATTTGGCCATAGAGCTTACTAGTTAGTTGAATTGGAAAAGCTTGATACTCTACCTATTTGTTATCCACTGCAACATGGATTTAGTGATGTTGAGTCTACTGATAGCTTCATTCTTTTCATGACTTCAACTGTTGAGGAAAATTTTAGGCATAATGATCGCCTCCACAAGTATAGCATCCATCACGAGACCCTTTGTGACCTCTTGGCTTGTCCTCTCTAAATACCTTCTAATTTTGGTCATCTTTACCCTTTTTTTAATTTTCCTTCTTGTTCTTTCTAGTGTTAACATCTTCACCCTTCTCCTACGACTCACTTCCCCTCTTGAGATTATAGATCTAGTGGCTCTTGTCTCCTTTATGAAATTTCTTTTTCCCATACCTCAACTTGGAATTTGAATCATTATGGAGATTCCAAATAACTACTATAGTTTTTGTTCCTATTTGGTGGCTTTTTAGAAGACTTCATTCATGGTAATATGATCATGCATATCCACTTCAGCTCCTATGTGGGATCTCAATCCCATTATGAATTTTTGAATTCAAAAATGTTCATCTCCTTGATACTGAGGCACATATTTTAATAGGTTGGTGAACATTTCCCAATACTAGATCAAAGTCATGTTTCCTTGGGTTAAATTCTAAAATTCCATCACTTTCTTAGTAGGCTAAAGTTTTTTTTCTAACTTCTCATTATCCCACCAAGTTGTTGCTTCACCAGAAAGCTAATATGTAGCCCATGTCGCCTTAGTCTATTCAGAAAGGTTACAAAGCCCAAATTATTTTTCCATCTCTATAATCCAAGCCTTTGCTCCTAATCTAATAGTCTTATCATCAAACTTGGGTGGTGCTACTCTTTTGAGATCCTTTCCAAGCTATCCCCGATTCATCCTCATGGAATTTCCCTTAGACCACCATCTCCTTGATTGGCTTCTACATTCCCGCAGTCCCGATCTTCATGTGCTACTCAAATTTCTTGCTATATGTGATTCATGTGAGACTCTTGCTAGTTTAGAAGCTCCAAAATTTGTTCTAGCCTCTTGTTAGGTCTATTGTTGGGACCACTACCACCCACCTCTTTCCTGGTAGTCACCATGTTAACTCCCACTTACCCTGCAACACATTCAAGTTTATCACATCTCAACACTAGATTCTACGAATAAACATTCTTATTCTACATCACATAATTTACACATGCATATATCCCTTACTCAAAGAATAAATACACATTTATGCAAAATAAACATATTTTGGAGTCCTTCATTTGAAGACACCAAAAATATTATCTAATTTTATTTATATTAAAGGTGATTCAATAGACCCTTATTTACAAAAGGATTTGTGTTACATTATTTTGTTTTCTTGTCATTAGAAAGAAGACATTCCTCTGGGTCATCATCTAAATTTACATCAAACTTTACAGAAGAGGATGGTTGAGCATGTAGGATCTCCTTTTCCACTTTAGTTAACAAGGGTGTGTTGGGTCCACACCCTAGAGGCCCATCCCAGATTGTGGAAAACTTTTTATCTTAGGTTTTCACTTCTCAATCTTCAAGCCTCTCTCTAGCTTAATTCATGTAAGGACCTGAGCTAGAGTTTCATCATCAGGAATTTTAGGTTAAACCTCTATCTTAGCTTTTTCTTCCTTTACATCATTCTTATGTGAGATTCTAATAGTTTTCGCTTTCCTTCATCTTGCCTTTGACCTTCCCATTCTTACATTCAATCTAGGTTCGGTCAATTCTCAGGACAACTAAATTTTGGTCAAGGTCAACAATCCCTAGTCAAAACTATGGTAGACTCAAAAGGCATAGAGTTGAACCCTAAGCTTTGATAAAAAATGTAATAACCCATCCTAAATTATTACTTAATTCATATTATTGCAAATGAAACATGAATATGTTCAAATTAAAAAAGACATAACTAAGTAGCTATAGTCAATCATAACAACATGTGTCTAATTAAAATGAGTCAAGTTTCGTACATTCAATTCAAAATTCAAATTTCAATATCAAGTTTGACTTGGCTCATAAGCCCTCAAGACATTACATTGTACAACTTTACATCATGGTACATCAAGTATTGTATCAAAGTTACAACTTAGACTAAATAGTCTTGTGTACATCTATGGTTTCTCTTGACACTCTCCTCTACTAGTGGATGAGAACATGGTTGAAGCACTTTACCACCCAACCATGAAGCTTACGCTTCCTTAGAATTCTTTCAACTTGAAGAATAGCTGACCCTGCAAAAAAATTTTAGCAAGAGAACAATTTTCAAGGTGGAATATGGTGTGCGCCCATACATCAACATGCAATTTCTATCTACAAGTTAGAAAATAAAATGCAAGATCTATGCTAGGAATGGAAGAGAGTGTTATCATAGAGCTCATACATACAAAATGAACTATATTGCTTGGCCAAGCATAAAAATTTGTTGTAACAACAAACAATAGGTTTTGGTAAGGAAAACCTATACTCTCTAAACTCCATTTTGGCACTCATCCTAGAAGGTAACTTTCTACTACATAAAGTTTCATAACAGCTATCTACCCTATAACAGCATCTGCCCTGAGGTGCTCTAGTCTATCTAGGCATCACTGTTCTATTCAAATAGAAGAATATTCTTCTCACATATGTCTATAGAAAAGAAAATCAGATTTACTAATTTCCTCAGTAAACAACAGTTAGATACACGATTCAAATGGAACTGTACATTACATTATTCTATCATATCATCCACATGACCCATGCTTACTTCCTACATAAAGCATTATCCATTTAAAAGTGAATCAAGTAAGAGAAAAAATAAGGTATGTCACAAGTATGTGTATGTACATAGATGAGAGTCTATATGCATACACATATATGTGCCTACTTAAGATTTTTGGTTTGTGCATACATTCTTAATTAAAACCATTAAATCGGATTGCTATCACTTAATAAAGTTCCATTTTGACGTTTTCCATTTGTCATAATTCAAAGAATAATTGAATCTAGAACTAAATATTCTTTAATAGTTTCTCACATACTATTGTTTCATTTGTTTCATACATGTAATATTCAACTATGTAGTTTACATATGAACACTTTCTCTACTTATAATAGAACAATATTGTTTCCAACTAAATAGTTACAAAACAAGTTGTTTCATAAATAATGTTCACATTTTGAATCTACACAATGTTGTTTCATTTAAATAGTTACCAAACAAGACAAGTTTCAACTAAACATACACATTCACAACAAAACAATGTCGTTTCCAATACAACATTCACTGTTTACAATAGTACAATGTTGTTTCTAGCTAAACAGTTACAATTTATGACAAAACAATGTGGTTTCTAGTAGAGCATTCACTATTACAATAATACTATGTTTTTTTCTAGCTAAACAGATACAAAATGATAACATTACAATTTAACGTTAAAATTTTTAACAGAACGCGGCTGTCTACAATCAACAGATAATGAGCAATGTTGTTTATCCCATTAATAACTATTGTCTATAGCTAACTCAACTATCAATATAAAGGAAAAGACATTAAAATTTCATTAACAAAATCAAGCTAACCCAGCTTCATTCATGAAAACAAAATGTCCATTATTTAGAACTTTGAATAAATAAACAATAATGAAAATTCATTGTGCAACTATACATGAATAAAATGATTCTAAGATCGACATTCCCATCGCTGTGAAACTTGAGCAATCATTTGGTTATGAGAAAAAACTCATAAACTTTTAGGGTTCTTGATAGAACTTATGCTTTCAAGGTTATAAGAAAATCATTCACTGGTTGCTCTAGGAATGACTACTCCTTATATGACTGATATATTTCTTCCTTAGCAAATCAAGGGTCATATTCAAGAATTCCCATTAAGGTATGTTGGATTTACACCATATATTTTGACATGAAGACTTATATCTATAATACTTTCAAAGAAAAAGCTCTTTGATCTTGTAGATCAAACCATACAAGGGTTTAATGAATCTCAAACTTAATTACTCCATCATTCCTATTGAACAATGGTAGCATCATGAAACAACAATATACATACATATGACATATTCTTATAGAAATTGTTTTAGCCCTTTACCATTATTGGCCTAGCTGATAATGCATATTGATACATTGGAAATGAAACACAAGGTATTATGCCCTCCCATAGGATTGATAGTCGATCCTCTACAAAGTTTAAATATGCTAAAATACATAGTCAATAGAAATGGAATTTTGATAGCCATAGTATGGCTAGCACCATCGTGCAAGATCAAGTGATAGCTAATTCAATAATGGCTCTAAGCCTTGGCCTAGCTTTGCAAGGTAGTCGATAAGGTGCTAAACTTAGATATTATCCATACAAGGTAGGTCATTTGGTCATGCAACGCAAAAGGTTGTCGACATTACCCAAAAATTTGGCTCATGGCTGTAACAAACACAGACAGAGAATTACATTTTACTATGCTATTGAATCATTTGACAATATGAAAAGAATACTACTAATTTAATGGAAATGATAATAAAATCGAGCTTATTTCCAAAAGGGGTCAATTTACCTTGAAATCGATCTTTTTTCAAAGCTTTCCACTGATTTTTCCACTTCCATGAGCTCTTTTTCCCTAATTTTTTCCTTCAAGCTAGTCGATTCTATTTGATGTGCTTTTTCCTATGTTATTCCCTTCAAGATAGGAACATTTTTGCATGATATTGTGCCATTTCCATTATGGAATTATTGCCATTACCACCTACTATCCTATTCAAATTAATCAGCCATAATGTGTTTCCAAGCCACAATGTGGGGAATCTTCCCATATTTCCCATCAAATTTTCAATTAAATTTGATAATTTTCAATTATCGATTTGACTTCAATTTCTCATTTTCATATATATATATATATATATTTCTCTGTGTGTGTGTGCATAATTACATATTTTTTATACATTTACATTTACATACACATTTTGATATATTTATATACATATATATATATATAATGGGTCTCTATATCTATATGTGCGTGTGTGTATTTATATGTTTGTTGGTAAATAATAGAAATATAGTGAACTTTTATTTCATTTTTGAGCATCAATGATATTGTAATGAAATCGTATCTTATTTCATTTTATTTTCTAAATTACATACATTAATTCATTTGGTAAGCCACATTTCATTTTCTTTCAAATTTGAACTCACACAGATTGAGGATAGACAAATCAAATAACAATTATATGTTTATTTTCTTCTCAAGTCTATTCTTTTCAGTCAGCTCATTATAATTTCTTGTATGAATTTAAATGCAATTATCATGCCATATCATGGTGTGTGCACCTAGATTCCATCTAGCTTACCGTTCGATCCAGCTAATCAATCCTACTTCAAGCATGTTCTAGTCCTTCAACCTGTCACCCTACAACTGCACACAATTGCACTTGCAAAATTCATCACTAACATTGAATTCTTGATAACATATAAGATAATTAAAAAGGATCTCTCAACATCAACCAACTTCTTTCAATATATTTTGAAAATTTTAAATTTTCCAATTAATATATTAAATTTCTTCAATAATTTAATTTACCATATTATAATTAATATATAATAAAATTGGTTTATGACAGAACTTATGCCTCAAGGGCTCATCGATGATGGTCTATCCTACGTGAAATCATAGAGGCAATGTAGTTTTATTGGACTTGGATTGGCATGGCTTACTTTGACTCTATTTTTGGGATTTTTTGAAAGTTATCTAGATGTTTTTTGTGTTTTTGACATGTTTTGCTTTTTTTGGTTATTGAGGTTTTATGATTTTTTTGGATTTTGGGAATATTTGATATTTTTTTCTTTTTGGGAATATTGACCTCCAACAACAAGCGTAGGATCCAATGAAGACGTAGGTCAAGTATTTTCCCCTAGTCAGGTATAAGACCAATTTATTAGGGGTGGGATGGGATAGGCATTATGGTGGGTAGGTGTGGAAGGTGGAAAGACACATAATGTCAATTGTTCTAGGTTATAGAAAGGATAACTAAGCATTATTATGGATGCCAAGGAAAGGGAAAAGTATGGATTTATTATAAGTGATAGGGAAAGCAAGATGGAATGATGATAGGAGTGAGAATTAGCTACACATGACACCTATTTTCTAAGTTTTCACCATGGTACTTATCCAAAGTGCCACCGAAGTGGGTTTCACTATTGGAAGAATTATTTCTCTTTATTATTTTCATAATTTTTTAATTTTTTGATGTCACCAAGACACCTATTTGCTAGGTTTTCATCAAGGTAATGATTTTTTTGATTTTTAATTTTTTTTTGTATTTTTCTGGTTATGACATGGCTCTCTAAAGCTAAGTGTAGAACTGATAATCCCCTGATCTAGAGAGTGCCATGAGGATGCATTGACCTTTCTTGGATGACCATGCTAGATGAAAGAACCTGATCTGAATGAGGAGTGCAAGTGGAAAATATGGCAGACGATAGATGCAGTGGACAAATGAGGCTATAGTATGATCCCTAATGTGCACACTACATGGTCCATTAGGCTTCAGATGAAAATGATTTTGGGTGAATGATGAGCTAGAGTACGTGGAGAGGTATTTGTCAAAGGTCCATTGAAAAACATCACCAATGGTGGTGGAATGATATGATAGAGTGAAAGTGATGAGGATGGAGACTTTGTAGGTCAACAAGCTCTTTGTTTGTCATTTTTCCTTTATAGATGCCCCCAGTGATTTTAAATGAAGGAACATAAATGGAGACCAATGCTTTCTAATTTTCACATTTGAATTTTATATTTTATTTTTCCAATGGATTTTGATTATGACTAGAGGACTTGTCTTGATATTTCTTTCTTTTCAGGATGCCTTTTTATTCTTGATCTCATTTTAAAGATGGAATTTTCATCTTTGATTCTTGAACTTTTCCCTTGTTCTTTTCTTGAGATATTACTTGTTAATCCATGTCTCTAATGTAGATGGATGTGAGTGAGATGGATGAAATATATGTAGTGATAGGAATGTTTGGTGGATGAATGGGAGTGGTGATGCCATCAATGGAGTCTTTGGGACTATCCTTTTTAGTATTGTTGATTTCAAAGGAGTCTTGCACATCCTTAGAAAGTTGGAAAGATGGCTTAGTAGAGGAAATAGTAGGAGATGCATATCCTAGCCCAGGGTGGGTGAGATGGAAGGATGATGGTTCAATATCCCTGGTGGGGTCATGATCAAAAAGTGGATTATCATAGATATCCTAGTCAAACATGGGGTTATCATGGACATGAAAGGATTGAGTGAAAGAGGATAGGGAAAAGGAAGATGTATCATCAAGATCCTATAAAGTCTCAATCCAAGCATAGCCATCAGTTTGTGTACCTTTTAAAGTTGTCTTGACATCATTGTTGGAAGTTTGAACACCTTTCACATTATTATCATTGTCACATGTAGGTAATTTTTCCATACGATATTCTCCACATCCCATGTCATGGTTGGGAAATTGTGTCTCAACCTTGCAATTATATACGGTTTATTTTTTATAGGATGTATGTTGGTATGTGGTGACTAATCATGCAAATATTGTACACTCATAACAAGATATGGGGTTTGGGGCATCGACCAAAAAAAAATTCACTGACACATCAAGGTTTTTTCCATTGACACATCAAGGTTTTTTCCCGCTGACACGTCAAGGTATTTCCATTAACATGTGAAATGAAAAACGACCTTGTAAAACCATAATTCTAGAAGGTTCTGAAAAGCTTGTTATAAGCAGGTGGGATGTATGTAGATGGGGTGTGTATTTTGAGAGTCTAATAGTGGCCGTGTTGTCTCTTGATCTCTGGTGGTGATACTCCTATGAGAATCTTTCTCTACAAGTATATTGTAATCTTCTGGTTTCTGAATAATATATTGGGAGGCTTTTGGAGTGTGGGGTTTTTCTCCTAAAAGGGTTTTCCCCATGTAAATCATTATGTTGTGGTATGCATGATATTTGTGTTTAAGTTTTTGTAACTATTAAAGATCTATAAAGTTTTTCATTTTTCTCCTCTCAAGATTAGTGTAGGAAGTTGTTCCACTGCCTTGGCTTCCTTACAAGTGGTATCAGAGCTTGATCACCTTTGGTTTCAGTTGTGGGTTGCTGGGTTTTTTGAACTAATCTAGATTTGAGTGGGAGCTTGTGCAAAATACACTTTGTGATCTTGTTGCAAGAATTTTTAGATGGAAATCTCATCAAGGAGAATAAAGGTGGAGATTTTTTTTGGAAATAATTTTGAGATGTGGAAGCTAAAGATGGAGGATCTGTTAATAGATCAAGATCTGTGGGATGTTGTTGATGAGAATGTTTCAAGGCCTGCAGATCCTACTCAATCTGCTTAATATGATGTTATGGACCATAAATCCAAAGGTCTAATCAGATTATGCTTCATAGACTCTATTTTAATTAATGTCCATGAAGAGACCTTTGCACAAAAACTATGGAAGAATCTTGGTGAGATGTATTAGGCCAAATATTTAGTGAACAAGATTTTCTTGAGGAAGAAGTTGTATTCCTTGAGAATGGAAGAGGGTGGAAAAATCACACAACACATAGAATAATTCAATATGTTGGTGGCTTAATTGGCATTAGTTGGTGTCAAAATGAATGAGGAGGAGAAATTTCATATCTTACTTTGTTCTTTTCCTGATTCATGGGATTCACTTGTTATGGCTATTGGGAATACTATTATACTGAAGACTAAAAATGTGGTAGGTTATTTTATTTCTGAAGAGATGAGGAGGAAGGTATCCATCATTTCCAAGGAGGCCCTAAATGTTTGTGGAAGACCTAAGGAAAAAGGAAAGGAGAATGAGAAGCATGAAAAATCCAAGTCCAATGGGAGATCTAAATATCCTGGAAAGTCCAAAGTTATTTGTTGGAACTGTGGTAAGCCTGAACATGTTTGTAAGGAATGGAAAGAAGAAAAGAAGAAGAAAAAGAAGAAATTTGATTATTATTCTAAGTCCAAGAAGGAATATGGTGACACATTCATTGCAACTTTGGTAACTCGTTCAGGTAATGATGCATGGTCAATTGACTCAGGTGCATCTTTTTATATGACCTTTAATAGAGATTGGTTTTGTGAATATGTATAATTTGATGGAGGTAAGGTGTATTTGGGTGATGATTCTCATTTAGACATTGTTGACTATGGTAATGTTAAAATTAGGTTTCTTGATGGTAGAATAAAAAGGATTAATGGTGTGTTGCATATCCCTAGATTAGCATGAAATTTTTTATCTATGAGAAAACTAATAGATGGGGGTGTGTAGGTAGTATTTTTTGATGCAGGATGCAAGATGGATAGAGGTGCTATGGTGATTGCTAGAGGTGTTAGATATGGGACATTGTATAAGCTTGATGCATGCACTATTGAGTGCAATAGTACTTTTGTGAAAAGAAAGTCTGTAGAAGTGAGGGTTTCATCTTTAGCAAATGGTCATGGCTTTTGGGTACCCAAGGGTGCTCTTTCTTCTAAGACAAAGTTACCTATAGAGAAAACTATGTTCTGGCACTAGAGACTTGGCCACATTGGAGAAAAGGGTCTAAGGACTTTGAAAAATAAAAACATTGTTGAAGTTTTGTCTAATTGTAATCTTGAATTCAATTTCTGTGAGCATTGTATTTGTGGAAAACATAACCGCATTCAATTTTACTCAAGTTCTCATAAATCTTGTGTTGTATTGGATCTTATTAATTCTGATGTATTTGGTCCTATATATGCTCCTTCAATTGGTAAATCCACATATTATGTTTCATTTATTGATGATTATAGTAGAATGACATGGGTATATTTTGTAAAGAGTAAATATGAAGTTTTTAGTCGATTTAAAGAATTTAAAGCAATGGTTGAGTTACAGACTGGAAAGAAAATAAAATGTTTGACTAATAATGGTGCTGAATTTTTATCTAATTATTTTGATAGATTCTATAAATATTGTGGTATTCATAGACAAAAGACAACTCTATATTCTCCACAAAATAATGGAGTTGTAGAAAGAATGAATAGGACAATGATGGAGAAGGCTAGGAGTATGTTGAGTGGTGCTAGCATAGAACAAAGGTTTTGGGTTGAAGTTGTTGCCACTTCCTGTTACCTATTTAACAGGTCTCCTACATTAGCTCTTGTTCATAAGATGCCTATAGAGGCATGGCCGAGTTGCAAGAATTCATTTAAGACATCGTAGAGTTTTTTTTTGTGAGGCATATGCACATGTTGCAAAGGAGAAGCAAACAAAGATTGGAGAACAAGGTTGTGAAATTTATCTTAATCAAATATAGCTATGGTGTGAAAGGATACAAGCTTTAGGATCCTATTGCATAGAAGGTAATACATAGTAGAAGTGTTATTTTTAGAGAAACTAAGCCTTATTTTGTTACATTGCAACCAGAATAAAGTAAATAGGAAGATGTGATTCAATTTCCTTCTACACCTGAGAAAGTTGAATCGAGGATCAAGGATAGAAAAAAGGTTGAGGAGAGTTCATCTAGCTTTGAATCTTTAGAAGAGGAGGAAGAACCTCCAACTCAGCTTGTTCGTAGGTATACAAGGCATAAACAACCATCTGAAAGGTATTCACCTAATGATTGGAGATATATTTTTTCTTTGAATACTAACATGGATGAACCTAGATATGTAGAAGAGGAACTAGGTATGAATGATGTAAAATCTTGGAAGATTGTTATGGATGAAGAAATGGAATCTTTGAAAAAGAATGATACATGGAATTGTTGGCCTCCTAGAATGATTTAATAACTAAGCCCTTACAACCATTATTCAAAGATTGGAAATCTAACCTGAATAGCTATTTCAATCATCATGAAGGTGCATTTGACTTGTCAACCCAGGGACGTGAAATTGAAATGGATCAACATAGTATGTGCACTAGGAACTCAAAGTAGTCATTTCATTCTATAGCTAAGGAACACACAATATTGAAAGTAAATTGCTTAGAAGGGAATACCATAAATACTAATCATCAATCAACAACTACATCGAACTAAAATACATAACAGGAATGAAAATATAAGCAAAAAATAGGGCACTACTCTGTCTGCTTTGGCTGCAAGAAAAACCACATAATGGAATTCTAGTGGTTCCAGGAATAGTCGATGCCATATTTCTAACTAATTACTAAATAGTAATTAATACTAAACTAAGAAGACTTATTACTCACCAAGTGTCCCCCTTTGGATTAGTATCCTCTAAAACTAATGAGAACTTAGATGCTCAAACTCAAAACTTTATTTTATTCACTATAAATCATGACTACAAAAGAGTAATGTATTTGTATTGCTAAAAACTTGAGAGTGCAAGTACAATATCAAATTGTGCAACCTCTTAAGGAAGGAACATCGTATCCTTATTTATACTATCAACTAAACAAGGTAGTCAACTCCATGACTAGGAGGACACCATTTAGGGAAAATAGAGAAAATGGAGTGATGGCAGTTACACGTGCATGGAATCTAGTCAAACATGCAGGTCCAAATGCAGATTTAGAATAGTAGTAATGCCTATGCATGCTCAATCATTAAAGTCCACTACAAGGTGGTTGTTGGTTGTTTTTCTTGTAAACCAGGTTTGTCTCCTATTCTACCTATGCAGTAGCCAACTCCAATCAAAGGCAGCTCAGAGGACCTGGACCAATTGACAAGGGTTTGGAACACCTCCTACACTTCGGGCTCTGCAAAACCCAGGGGGAGTATCCCTTGAACAAAGAAGATACAATCTCCTTATAGGTGATAGAACAAAGTTCATTCAAAGTTGGCAACCTTCAAACAAGCAGTGTATATCACACTGAGAATGATAAAACACATATATAATAACATGAAATAGAATTGATTTATTAAAATGCTTGTTATCCAGGTTGAATAACCAGGTCAGCGAAGGTATACAACTAACATCAGACTAGTGCCAATATCCTTGGGCAAGGAGTCATGAAAATGTGCAACAGAAGGAACATTTAATTCTTGAAACCTAAGTCTTTATGGAGTTAACCTTATTAACCCATAAACTAATGAACAAATCTTTCAGAATTCTTACCAAATCCCTTAACGATGCATAGAAATCTATTGGTTAATTAATGCAATTTAACTCATTCCTTGAACAAGAGCAATAATCAAAAAAATAGATAATGAAATGATCCTAGATTGCTTGATCTCATTAAAATTTCATATACAACATTACAAGGAGAGACTTGAGATTTTATCAACCACATTCACTGTCCATAATATATCTAGAAGCCTTACATTCAATACTATTTACTCTGCCCTTAAAATTGACACTAAATCTGATATGTTCTAAGTGTTCTTTCTTCAGACCAGAACCTAGCTACCCAACCAGAGACAATTGGTTCCCTTTACAATTTTTTCAAATTGCCCTCGAACCCTGAACAAAGTGGAAATAAATTACATTTATACATCCACAGTTACCAGTCAGCCTGAGTCTACGTACATCAATTGAGAAAGCCCTAGCTGACCTGGAAGCACATCTTACAGCTCAGCTACGAACCTCCACCAACCAATCTGAATCATCTTAAAAGCTCATGTCAGGTGGAACAAGGAGAATGTCACACAACCAGGTCGAAACAAGCAAGTAATGGAATGGGTAGCCACAGAAGTCAAACCAGGAAGGTACATCGACCATGCCATCTAGGAAATTTGCGAGTGCAATCAACACAAATCTAGAGGCCACAAATGCAGAAATCAACCATTTCAACCACTTCTCCATCTCAGACAGTCCATTGCCCTAATTCTGCAATAAATTCCACCTTTGTTGTGCCAACCCGCACTAGCATACAAGGCTTAGGACCAAATCAGGGTCATCATGCCGATCTACAAAAATCTTCATCATTGTCATTCTTGAGCCACGGGCCAAGTGACCAACCTCATTAAATGCATCCTTGGTTCAATCCATGTTGGCCAAAACTTCCAGCAAACCAGTTGGCAAGACATCACAAGGGTGGGAAAATGTGCCACATCAAACATTGATCACAGTTGGCAAGGGGCCTGAAGGTATGCCAAAGGAAAAATAACGTTGATCGTTCCATCCCGCATTCGTTGTGCATCACCGTGACCAGCCATTTGTTACACCAAAGTCAAGAAATGTCGCTTAGTTTCGTTATAGCCCATTGTTGTCATTGAGATTTCATATAGATTCAAAATTCTTCATCGAAATGCATTTCCTTTATGTGCTTTCCATTCACCAAGATAGAGGTACACCTCACACCAAAGCAATCCTTTCATTTTGTTCACAGTCGCTATAGCTAATCATCCTCGGGGAGACCTCATAGAGATTTTATCGGGTTACACCAAAAGCCACATACTGAACCCCATCGGCAAGACACACTGAGTTTGTTGAGACACTATAGTGAAGCAACATTAGCCATATCGAAGAACCCTGAAGCACCGGTTGGTATAACAAGCCGACATCACCAAGACCTTTCAATGAAAGGTATAACCCACGTCGAAAGAAAAACACAAGATACCATCGGCAAGACTCAATAGATTGGCTATGGCATATATCGATGCCTCAAGCCTTTTCTGATAGAACCCATGCTCGATCGCCAAAACAAAACCAGGGTCTCACCGACAACCACCCATAAATAAATTCCATTCACTGTGACAAATGATAAGTCTTGCCAATAGGCAACTCAGACTTATGCAAGCAAAAAAATGCACAATGGGTTGGGGAAACAATAGGAAACCTATGCTGAAGGGAAGTCACACCGAAGAGAAAAGTGGGGCAGTTAGAGTCGGCAAGACCGACGGGGGTCGGGGAAACATCTCCCCGACACAACATACCTAAGCCGATAGGAGGGGGTCTCGGGGAGACATGCCGAAGTAAAAGCAGGGCCGGTGAAAGTGGTAACAAGGGGCCAGTAACGAATGAAGTAAGGGGCTCGGGGGAAACACTTAAGTTAAAATGAACCAGGCAGACAGGTCACCAACAAAAAGAACAAAGGCTAGAAGAAAAGGAAGCCGCAAACCCAAATGGAGAAAACAAAAACCCAAACCAGGGTTCTGACCATGAAGGAAATAGGAAGGAGAGACAAAAGAACCAAAGGGAAAAACATCAGAAGCAAATTCCAACACGCTGAGCTCAACCCTTGTGGGAGCCCACTCTACCCATGTGCCAAAATGAAAAACACCCCATAGCTAAGGTTTTATCATGAAAAACAAGAGTACACAACTAGACAATGAGAGAACCAGAAATGACACTAACATAGGCTCCAATTGGGGGATGTATGCCCTTGGTGGGCATAGCAAGAATCAAGATCACTAGGAGAGCAGACCAAATAGAAAAGACCAAAACAAACCAGGAACTAGCCCAGACAGAGCCAGTAGACACAAACAAGAAAACAAAATGGAAAGAAAACCCTAAGCTATTGTTCATGGAAAAGAGATACCTCAAGAGAACTACAACTTCAAGAACTGTCCATGAACTAGCAATTCAAGAATCTCGCTTGTCATAGTTTGGAGAAAATATGAATCTTCTCCCCATTTATCGCTGATCACGAACATGCCTAACCAAATGGCCTCAAACTTCCCATGCTTCCCCTTGTCTTCTAATATGGCATTCCACAATAAGACTAAATTTCCCTTCTCAAAGTTCCTTGTTGATGTCCTTTTATCATACAAGTTCTTTACCTACATTTGCAATTTGGCATTTCTCCTTTGAGCATCCCTTCTAGTCTCATCTAGCTCTGTGAGAGCATCCATTCTCACTTGCATCTCACTATCAACTTCATCATCATAAACCTGGATAAACTTGTACATCTCTATCAGGTTGTTTTGGGGAAACTTTGCATTTATGCCATAGACCAAGTCAAAAGGGGCACAACCGATTGCCTTCTTCACAGTCACCCTGTCTACCCAGACAACCAATCTCAATTTAGAATCCCATGCCCTTTTGTTCTGGTCCAGGATTCTCTTGATGATCTTCATCAAGCTCTTGTTGCTTGACTCAGCTTGTCCATTTCCTTGTGGATGGTATGGTGATGAGTAGGAGATCTAGATACCATATCTTTCACAAAATTCAGTATATTCCTCAAATCTGAAACGCATAGCATTATCGGATACAATTCTCTCTGGGCATCCAAACCTTGTCAAAATGTTATTCATCAAAAAGTCGATCACCACTTTACTAGTTGCTTTCTTTGTTGGGATTGCTTCCACCCACTTGGTGAAATAATCAGTGGCTACCAATATCCAGGAGTGGCCTCCACTAGATTTGCATGATATCTCACCTATGAAGTCAATGCCCCAAATCTGAAATGGAGATTACACAGTAACCGGTCTAAGGGGAAGGTTACCAGAAAATTTTAACTTACCAGAAAAATGTTGACAAGCATCACATGTCTTCACAAACTGATGGGCATCTTTAAATATAGTAGGCCACCAAAAATCGGCCCTCATCACCTTGTGTGTAATTGTCTTGGCCATGTAATGTTCACCACAGACTCCACCATGCACCTCCCTTAGAAGTTCTAATGCCTGATTCTGATCAATGCATTTCAGCATGACTCCTTCTCTACTTCTCCACCACAAATTTCCTTGTATGATAACATATATGATAGCGTGTAACTTCAATGTCCTCTTTTGATTTTCGTTCAGGTCATCAGGGCACTTCATCCTCTGCAGATAATAGATCACATTCTTATAGCACTCAGAGTGCTCCATATCACATATGTTCGATTTGTTTTCTTCTTCCAATGAGTTTATTTGATTTGCTTCCAAATTGGTCTAGGCCATAAGCTTGTCCAATCCTTGTCCCCTCACCAACTTAGTGATTTGGAACACTCTCGAATTCTATTAATCCATCTGCATCTTCTTCCTGACACCTCTTGCTGTGTGAAAGTGTCTTTAACAATAGCACTAGGTACATATGCAATTATGACAACTCCCATTAAGTAAGGCCCGAAAGCTTTGACTGTTTTTACCAATGCATATGCTTGTTTTTCATTTATGTCATATTTCAATTCTACAGCTTGTAAAGACTTGCTGAAGAAGGCTATGGGCTGCTCGAAACCATTATCATTCTTCTGTAACAACACCCCTGCTATAGTGTGAAAAGAAGCAAAGGTGAACAACTGGAAAGGCTTTGAATAGTCGGGTGTCTTCAACACAGGAGCATCCTTTATTGCTTCTTTAATGGCTTGAAAATCCTTTAAGGGCTCTTCTGACCAGACTATCCTCTCATTCTTCTTTAGCATTTTGGAGATAGGTCTGTTGATTTCTACAAAGTTAGTGACAAACCTTCTCAAGAAGTTTATTTGACCAAAGAAAGATTGTACTCCCTTGACATTCTTTGGTGGTTGGATCTTATCAATGGCTGCTATCCTTTCTGGATCAATTTTGATGCCATATTTTGAGACAATGTGCCCCAGTAACTTGCCCTCCTTAACCCCAAAGGCACATTTCTTGGGATTAAGGGAAATACCATATTCCAATGCCCTGACAAAGATTTTCTCTAAGTGAGAGCAATGGTCCTCTTCTTTCTTGCTGTGAGCAGTCAAGTCATCTTGGTAAATAATAAGGAATAGGTCTAAAAACTCAGCAAAGGCCACATCCATGGCTCTTTGAAAAGTGGCACCAGCATTCATTAGGCCAAAAGGAATTCTCACATAGACATAAGTTCCCCAGGGTGTGGTGAACATTGTCTTGTACTGCTCTGATTCTTTCACCATGACTTGGTTGTAACCAGAGAATCCATCCATCATGGACATCAATTCACATCTAGTCGCTTTCTGTAGCATATCCTCCATGTTTGGGAGTGGATAGTTTTCTTTCAATGATGCAATATTTAAATTTTTGAAATCCACACACAACCTGAGATCACCATTCTTTTTCTGACAGGAACCAAGTTTGACAACCATGAAGAATGCCTTATAGGCTTAATAATCCCTACATCACTCAATTTTGTTAGTTCTTCCTACATCTTGGATCTCAAGGTTGGATTGATAGGCCTTTGCTTCTGCCTAAATGGTCTCACATCAGGCTTCAGGGGAATTTCATGCTAGAAAAAATCTTCCCTGTAAGCCTTCAAGTCATCATAAGACCAGGCAAACACATGCCTATATTTCCTCAATAGGGTAATCAACATCTTCCTTACATGAGGCTTCATCTTCTTGCCTATGTATACCTTTTTTGGTGCACTATCAATCCCTAGGTTGATTTCCTATAGGTCTTCTTTATGGGTAGCTGCTTGTTTTGTGTTGGACTTATCTGGTCCTTCAAAGATTCTCTCCAATGCTACTAGCCCTTTTGGGATTTTGTTGCTCTTTAGTTGAATTACTTCATTCCTAAACAAGGTCTTTCTACCATTTTCTTCTACCACGTATGAGCCAAAATCAATCTCCTGATGCTCATATTGGTCAACACAATGCAGGAATCTCAAGATATCATTGTCATCTTGGAACACCTGCCAATTGCAGACACTATCAGGCACTGCAGGCCTAGTTTGTACCTCAATACCAGAAATGCCATTAAAGGTCACTTCATCCAATTTAATAGCAATATTGACCAACAAGTCAACCTTGGCATTCTGCCCTTTTTCTATCCAATCTATTCCAAAGGAATCAAATGCCTTAATTGTATCCCACACTTCATTTGTATATTTCCTCAAGTGCTTATCTTTAGTGACAAATCTAGATCTGACTGGAGAAACAATCAGCTCTGAGTCACCAAATACCCTTAACAGTTTTATCCCATGCTTAGAGGCAATTTTTAGGCCAAGTAGCAAAGCCTCATACTCAGCCACATTGTTTGTACATGAAAATTGGAGTAGAAAGGAGTATTTAAAAGTCTTACCTTATGGTGATACCAGCAAGACACCAGCACCTGAGCCATCCTTGGAGCAAGCTCCATCAAAGTACATGGTCCAAATTGATTCCTCTAAAATAGTCTGCATGATCTCTTTGACTATTGGCACTGACTTGGTCTTTCCATCTTCTTGTTCTGCCTCCTCAACTCGAAAGGTATCCATATCAGTATCAACAAAGTTGATAAGTGGAGGTTCTTCTATTTTACTAGCAGATTCAATCATATGATTGCACCTTGTCTCCTGAGCAATTTTAACATCCTTCTGATCAATGGAAAAGGTAGCAAAGGATAAGTCACATTGTATACTTCCTCCCATAGAAGCACACCATTTCCTTGATAGCAGCATTCCATATGCTGGAGGGATATCAGCTACTATGACACTCATGACAAGTTCCTTCTCAGGGCAAGCTGCCAGTCTGTATGATACTTCATTTATGATTCCAATCACATGGATCTCCCTTGAGTCCATAGCATAGCATTTTCCATAAGTGCTATACACCTTTAAGCCCATTTCCTCCATGATTTTGATAGGCATCACATTATTTGAGGCACCTGAATCAATCATACAATTTCTGAGCAAGTTTGCATTGATAATCAGGCTCAGGAAGAAAGGGTTGACCAGATCAAGGTTAGCAATGATTGTAGTTCCTAGATAGACTTCAGGATTCTCATCTGCGTTTAGTCAAGCTGCATCATCCTTCACCTGGCCTGCACTTGTTTTAGGTATTTGAGCTTCCATTTTGGGTTGATTGTTCCCAGCAATGCTCTTGATGACTGCCATTGTTTTATGCTTATGGTCATCAATCCTCATCATCTCAAGAAGTGGGACTGTGACCCTTATTTGAGATAGGACCTAAAACATGTCAACTAGCACATAACTTGGAATCTCTAGGAATATAACTTCATGAGAATTCAGTGCATCTATTTTCTTACCATCACTTTGATTTGCAGGCCTCAATTCTTTCATCTTTGTATCTGATGAAGTAGCTTCACTGGTTATCTTAGCTTTGTCATTCTTTTTAGCCCAAATTCTTGGCTCTTTGACTTCCTTAGCTTTGGTACTCACCTTTATGTTCTCAACTTTAGCATCTTTAGGATCAGTATCATTTTGTTTGATGAATATCCCCCCTTGGTGGCCTGGATTGGCTTTTACCACCCTATTTCTGAGGTGAATATCATTTCTAGCCTGAGCTCTGGTGGCCAACGCAACTGCATATCTTTCTATCTCTTCATTAGAAGGTCTCCTCAAAGAAATGCCATAGGTTTCAAGGTTGTAAGCAGTAAACTAATCATCTCCTTCTCCATCAGAAAATACTTGCTGCTGATGAAGAAGACCTTCTTGTCTTTGCATATCTGTCTCATTTGTATCAGCATCACAGTCAGAGGAATATTCCTCATACTCCAAATCTGACTTGGTCATGAACACATTCGAAGTCTCATTAGGGTTTCCAAGATAATCATCCTCCTCATAACTGCCTTGCTTTTCTTCCACTACCTTGGCCGTAACATCACACCGATGTGAGGAGTGTGGCATCTCACAAGCATCACACCATGGTAGATCATCTGCCATGTTTGAGGTATTCTTCTATAGCGGATCAGGCACTCCATGAAAGTTCCTCTGATTATTGGAAATAGGCTTCCCATTATACCAGTTAGTGTGATATGGATAATCTTGCAACATTGGGGGCCTCTCATTCCTCTGAAATTGAGGCTTTTCAGCCTTTGCTTGTTTCTGTAGTAGGTTCAAAAATTGATCCCATTTTTCATCTGGTGCTGCATCCTTGACCCCTTTCTCGTTTGAAGGCTTAGAAGCTTTAGTAAGCCTAGGATCATCTCTCCTACCCATCTTACCAGATGCTCTTCTATTATTTTTAATGTTTACATCCATCTTGTAAGCATCTTGCAGGGATTGTGGATCTTTATCTCTATGCAAGTAACACATTTTGGTGTCATATGCATTATAGTAAGTCACCAAACATGCTCTTTCATTAGGTTGGAGAGAAATAGGGACCTTAGCCATTACTTTCTTGAATCTTGCATTAAATTCAGTAGCCATTTCATTATGTCCCTTTGTGATATTATTGAAATCATGCAACCTAAACCTTGGGTTAGTCTGGTCACCATACTACTCTCTGAAAATTATGAAGAACGAATTCTTAGAGTCAATGCTTAAATAAGGCAGACTTCTATACCAGTCTCTTGCATCCTCTGTCAAAGATTGCATGAAGTATTTCATGGCTAAATCCTTATCCCATAGCTCAAAGTCTTCTAAAAAACTTTGGAAAGCCTTAAGGTGATCCTCACCATTGATAGCATTATTACCTGCAAACTTTGGCACATGTTTCCTAGCATTATCAAGTACAGGGTTTGGGTAACCAGGGATATTATCAAAACATAACTACTTGTATCTGTTAGTATGAGTCATTCTTCTTCCCACAGGTCTTCTTTCTTCACCTTGGGTATCAGTGTCTCTCTGTCTTTCATCTTCATGACCTGATTGTCGACCTTGAGGCTCTTGTAGATCAACAAAATGGACAACTTTTTCATGACCTCTAGGGGGTGGAAGGGAGCCAAAAGGATTATCCTTGGGTGAGCTTCTATCACCATGGTTAGGGTTTGAAGAAATAGAACAACCACCTATGTTTTGAGCATCAGGGACAGGGTCCTTCAAAGTAGATTCTAGAAAACTAAGCTTTCTTTTCATCTCTTTGTTTGCTGCAAGTAATTCCATCTCGCTTGTCTTTCTCCCCAACTCCTCATTTTCTCTCGTTAACTTATCAAAAAGTGAGGTAGTGTTATGCTGATCTACATTCTTCTCAGCACCTCCTTCATTTATTCTTACTCCCTCATTGCCTCTTTTTTCTTGCATAGGACGTTTACCTTTGTCCACATTTTGAGGCTGTCCACTGGTATTCTTAGGAGGAGGAATGAGATGTTCCTCAACTCTATTACTTTGAGGTTTACTTATGACCTTTTCGACTAGGGGGTCATAGAGGATCCTTCCTGAGGTTTCAGGAAATACTAAGGTATCCTCCTCATTTTTTTGGGCTGTCATTCTATCCATGGCTTCCATCTCTTTAACTCTTCTACGCAGCTCATCCCTTTGATCCATAGCATCTCTTATCTTTTTCTCTTTTGCTACTTCTCTTTGTTTCCTACTCTCATTTAGTGCATCAATTTGCTGACTAAGTCTTTGTATATCATCAGAGATCTCATTCTAATCAGGTAATGTAGACTCTCTATCAGAAGTTGTACTAGTAGTTTGGTATAGATGTGGGTTGTGGGAATAGTCATCTCTAGTTGATGAATCATTTGGGACATGGGCAGCCCTAAGAGGTGTGGGAGTGGGGCATTCTATGGTCCTAGCATGCCGAGTATTCCTATTATTCCTTTGGAATCTACCCCTTCCCCTTTGTTGTATGGCATTTTGGCCATGATCTGATGAATATTCATTTACAATATTTTTCATATGCACTTCCCCTCTCTCATTAGATACATTATCATCTAAATCTACCAAATCTCTTTCACTCTGTGAACCGAAATGAGAAGAAACTTGATGTTCAGGGGCGGGATGTGGTGCAGACATACCTTTTTGTGCTGGTTTTGCCTTCACCCATTTTCCTTTGTTTCTAGGAAACTCTTCTTCTAGCTCCTGCTCTGGATGGTTTCTATAATAACCTTGTGTTCTCCTCATTTGAACTAGGATTCCTTTAGCCTTCTTGACTTTCTTCGCACCTCTGCTCTGAACTTCTTTTATATCTTTTCAAAATTTAATTGCACTGGTACAAAGACTTCAGAGTCACCACCCAAGCACCTTGGGACAGATTATTAAACAACGCAACTTTTAGAGCTTGGTAACTATAACTTGACAAGAATAAGACTAGGAATCACTCAGGAATATAAACACAAAGGTAGGGACAGAAGCTATGCTTGATCAATGTTCTCAAATGATTGACTCTATGAAAAAACTGTGGGATAAAACACCTTGGAGATTCCATTCAATATGAAACATAGGTCCCCAGCGGAGTCGCCATCTTTTTGGTGACTCAGATGGGAAAATGAGAACTCACACTAGCCAACTTCTGATTACATACTATATTACAACTTGTTTATCCCCAACGGAGTTGCCATCTTGTTGGTTATTTTTCTTGTAAACCAGGTTTGTCTCCTATTCTACATATGGAGTAGCCAACTCCAATCAAAGGCAGCTCAGAGGACCTAGACCAACTGACGAGGGTTTGAAACACCTCCTACACTTTGGGCTCTGCAAAACCCAGGGGGAGTATCCCTTGAACAAAGCAGATATAATCTCCTTATAGGTGATAGAACAAAGTTCATTCAAAGTTGGTAACCTTCGAACAAGCAGTGTATATCACACTGAGAATGATAAAACACATATAGAGTAACATGAAGAAAAATTGATTTATTAAAATGCTTGTTATCCAGGTTGAATAACCAGGTCAGCAAAGGCATACAACTAACATTAGACCAGTGCCAATATCCTTGGGCAAGGAGTCATGAAAATGTGCAACAAAAGGAACATTTAATTCTAGAAACCTGATTCTTTATGGAGTTAACCTTATTTACCCATAAACTAATGAACAAATCTTTCAGACTTCTTACCAAATCCCTTAACGATGCATAGAAATCTATTGGTTAATTAATGCAATTTAACTCATTCCTTGAACAAGAGCAATAATCAAACAAACAGATAATGAAATGATCCAAGATCGCTTGATCTCATTAAAATTTCATATACACCATCACAAGGAGAGACTTGATATTTTATCAACCACATTCACTGTCCATAATATATCCAAAAGCCTTACATTCAATACTATTTGCTCTACCCTTAAAATTGACACTAAATCTGATCTGTTTTAAGTGTTCTTTCTTTAGACCAGAACCTAGCTACCCAACCAGAGACAATTGGTTCCCTTTACAATTTTTTCAAACTGCCCTCAAACCTTGAACAAAGTGGAAAGAAATTACATTTATACATCCAGGGTTACCAGTCAGCCTAAGTCTAAGTGGACATCAATTGTGAAAGCCCTAGCTGACCTAGAAGCACATCTTATAGCTCAGCTACGAACCTCCACCAACCAATCTGAATCATCTTAAAAGCTCCTGTCAGGTGGAACAAGGAGAATGTCACACAACCAGGTTGAAATGAGCAAGTACATAGCCACGACAGTCAAACCAGGAAGGTACATCGACCATGTCATCTAGGAAATCTGTGGGTGCAATCAACACAAATCCAGAGGCCACAAATGTAGAAATTAGCCGTTTCAACCTCTTCTCCATCTTAGATGGTCCGTTTCCCTAATTCTGTAATAAATTCCACCTCTGTCGTGCCAACCTGTACCAACATTCGAGGCTCAGGACCAAATCGGGGTCATCATGCCGATCTATAAAAAAATTCATTGTTGTCGTTCTCGAGCCACAGGCCAAGTGATCAACTACATTAAATGCATCCCTGGTTCAATCCATGTCAGCCATAGCTTCCAGCAAACTAGTTAGTGAGACATCACAAGGGTGGAAAAATGTACCACATAGAACATTGATAACAGTTGGAAAGAGGCCCAAAGGTATGCCAAAGGCAAAATAACGCTGATCATTCCATCTTGCGTTCATTGTGCATTGCCGTGACCAGCCATTTGTTACACCAAAGTCAAGAAATGTCACTTAGTTTTGTTATAGCTTGCCATTGTCGTTGAGATGTCATATAGATTCAAAATTCTTCATCGAAATGCATTTCCTTTATGTGCTTTCCATTTGCCGAGACAAGGGTACACCTCACACCAAAGCAATCCTTTTGTTTTTTTCACAGTTTCTATAGCTAATCATCCTCGGGGAGACCTCATGGAGATTTTATCAGGTTACACCGAAAGCCACATACTGAACCCCATCAGCAAGACACACTGAGTTCACTGAGACACTATAGCGAAGCAACATTAGCCATATCGAAGAATCCTGAAGCCTCAGTTGGTATAACAAGCCGACATCGCCAAGACCTTTCAACAAAAGGTATAACCCACGCCAAAAGAAAAAAAAAAGATACCGTTGGCAAGACTCAATAGATTCGCTATGACATATATCGATGCCTCAAGCCTTTGCCGATAGAACCCATGCTCGATCGCCAAAACAAAACCAGGGTCTCACTAACAACCACCCATAAATAAATTCCATTCACTGTGACAAATGATAAGTCTTGCCGATAGGAAACTTAGACTTATGCAAGCAAAAAAATGCACAATGGGTCAGGGAAACAATAGGAAACCTATGCCAAAGGGAAGTCACACTGAAGAGAAAAGTGGGGCAGGCAGAGTCGGCAAGACCGGCGGGGGTCGGGGAAACATCTCCCCGACACAACAGACCCAAGCTGATAGGAGGGGGTCTCGGGGAGACATGCCAAAGTAAAAGCAGGGTCGGTGAAAGCGGTAACAAGGGGATGGTAACGAGCGAAGTAAGGGGCTTAGGGGAAACACTTAAGTTAAAATGAACTGGGTAGACAGGTCACCAACAAAAAGAACAAAAGCCAGAGAAAAGGAAGCTGCAGACCCAAATGGAGAAAACAAAAACCCAAGCCAGGGTTCAAACCATGAAGGAAACAGGAAGGAGAGACAAAAGAACCAAAGGGAAAAACATCAAAAGAAAATTCCAACACACTGAGCTCAACCCTTGTGGGAGCCCACTTTACCCACGTGCCAAAATGAAAAACACCCCATAGCTAAGGTTTTATCATGAAAAACAAGAGTACACAACTAGACAATGAGAGAACCAGAAATGGCACTAATAGTGGTTACATTCAGTTACATGAGGAATCTTCTACCATCGACCTCCTTTGACCTTGAGTGATTCCTTTGCTAGACGTTATGGTGCATGCCCAGTTGGAGATGTCTTCATCAACTTAGCATCTTTAAATTAAATCTATATGGCAATGTCAGTACACACAATAACTGCACATCTATAACCAACTTAAGGAACATTCATTAACCACATGCAAAATCAATATAGATAATCCACATAATATGCCAATGTCATTAAAACTTGCAGAGATAGGATTTAAGCCCAATGCCTATAGTTTGAGGGAAACATTATGAAAATATCAACATTTAACATCAAATTCCATCACAAATGCCAACAAATAAACTATAGATTCTACCCAAAATTGGACCAAAAACTAGGCTCATCACTCCCCCCAACCTAATGTTTTGTTGGTCCTCCAACAGGGGAATGGTTGTTCTTCTACTTGGTCAAGGCTCTAAAATTTATAACTAATAGCTATCCAACATCAGTATTTGTTGTGCATGAATCAAGATCCCAATAGAATCCTCCTAATCTATCAAATCTGTTCCATCTCTATTTTTCTATAGCAATACCATACTGGTAGAGTCTAAAGTTTGGCACAGGCCACATGAGCATGGGTGGTTGGAAAGTCAAGGGAAGCCACAATTGCCACTGTATTCTCCCAATCTAAATATACCTATCAATCCTTTTTAGTGTTGTAGCATAATTGTGGATGGAATGAGGCTCATCCTACTTCAGCTCATCAGTTAGGATATTCCATCTTTGTGATAGACATCTTCTCATAGTTTCATCCTTTGTTGTTGTCTTTACCTCATATTCACTGTAAACTAACTCAATCCAAGGCATAATCCTATTGTCATAACTAGGTCTAAGAAGCATTCCGTTCCATTCTCTGTAAATATCCCTTGGGTTGCTTGATTCAACCCTAATGCGCAAAGGGATGTTAGACTCCAATTTCTTATAAACCCCATGTTGTTGTCCCCATCTAATCTCATTTTGTACCTAAGACATAAATGCCCTTAATTGGACATCCCCAACATACAATTGCAGATTCCAATCATGGTCTTGAGTTATAACATAATTATACAAATAAAACTCACATAACAAATTATTCATTTTAGGCGAGGCAATCCTATAAGCATTGAAAAATTCAACAAGGGTGTCAATAGAAGGATTCAAACCTAAGGAAATCCTTGACAACATAAAAGAGAGATATTTCTCTTTTAGGAGTAGAGCATAGACCCTTGGAGGGGTCCTACATTCCAAAATCTATGGTACCAAGGTTGCCATATCATCCACCCTCTACTTCAAGGTGGAAATTTCTGCATCCTTATCTTCAATCTCCTCGTCCCTCTTTTGAATTTCCTTCTTCAATTTTTGTTTTTCCTTTTTTCATTCTTCCTCCCTCCTTTGTATTTCTTTCCATAAATTCAAAATTTTCTTATGTATTGTAAAATTAGGATGATTATGAATTCCTACTAGTCTTTTTGTTAATGGTAGCTCCTCATATAGCACTATCTGCATGGACTTAGGTTGTCCAATTATCTCTAGTTACAGGGGTACTGTTTCTTCTTCCACTCCTTGCTACAAGGGCCGTCATTCTTTTTTTTGTTGTGGTTGCAGGAACTCTTGCTCTAGTTTTGGTTGTTGTTACAGGACTTCCTGCTCATGCTACAAGAAATCTTGATTTTTCTCAAACTCTTCTACAATGTTAGCAAGATCAACTAGTGTTATATTTGATGCTCTCTCAAATATATATTCTTCTTTGATATTCTCCTACCCCATTGGGGCTTTAGGGTCCTCATGTGATGTCTCACTAGGCTTAGGGATTTCCTGTGGAAGCGTACCAAACATTGGCCCAGCTGGTCTTGATTTCTTAGGAGGTCTCATATTTTTCTTTGGTTGTAGGATGAATAGTGTTAGCCTTCCTCTTCTTAGAACTTGGCACCTTTCTTTCTATCGACTACCTTTTTTCCTTTCCTTTTCTTGTTTCTACTTCTCTCTATTGTGTTCTAGTTTTCATTAGGGTTTCAAGTGGAATGTCGTCATCAAAATCTAATGAAGAGCTTTCTTTTTTTGAGTGCTCTATTCTAGAAGAACTAATTTCTATGGTTTCTTCCGCTGTAGGAGGGTTCACACTAGAGCTTGTGCCAGAGGTTGAAGCACCATGAGTGGCTTCATCCATGCTCAATCTCTTGCTAGACCTATGAGGTTGAGGTAAAACCCTAGGTTGCAACTACTCAGGTCTAAACATTTATAAATTCTTCCCAAGTCATTCCAAATACATCATGCATAGACTTTTCAACTAGCAATTTAATCAAACAATGGTGGGAAACAAAATTATCCCTACCTTTTTGGGTCTCGGCCACCATGATTGAGAGAAGATTGTATAGCACGTTAGGAACATTCATCCTCCTGTGCCTCATGTGATTCAAAATATTAAAGTGCATAGAATGAAAATTTGACTGGCGACCCTCACAAGTGATGTATTTGATAACATAAACAACTATCTACTTCCATGGCTCAGGTAGAGACATTCTCTTTGCAACCTATTTATCTATGCTCAATGGGGGGTCATTTAGCTCTATAAATTTGGCCCTAGCTGATCTGGCATCTCTAGAGGTAGTGTAATTTTCACCATCGGTCGGTAACCCTTTTACTGTGGATTTTCCTTTAGAAAATGTCTAGGAAAATTCAAGTGCAATGCTTTCATCAAAGCCATCCAGCTTTAGGAAGTAATCTAACCATCCAAAGTTTCTAAATTCAGCCAGGCATTATGCATCCTGTAATAAAACATCATGCACTATGGGTTCATTTTAAATTAACCCACCTCCCATTGTCTGCAATCAAATAAATTCTCTGCAATTTCTTTCCTACAATTCTTGTTTGAAAATCAATTTCACTTTCTTGCAATACCTGCTAAATTTCTAGTGCCAATATCAATTGAATTTCCTTTCTTTTGTTTCACCTTTTTGCTTGCAACTCAAGATTACAACAGAGTCAATAATGGAAAAAAAAAGTGATAAAGGAGAATTATGATGGGAAGAAATGGCGGCTGCAGTTAATGTCACTTCACACTTGCAAGTTTTCCTCTCACTTAGATTTCAAATCAGCTCATTTATATTTTTTGATGTAGCATTGACACATGGGCAATATATTTGCATCTTTTTCTTTCCCCCCCAACCTAAATTTGGACATGTGTCTGCACATGTGAGATGGGAGTGGTGATTTGATAAGGAATAATTACATGTTATGTGAATGTCTATACTAACATACAGTGATTGAATGAATGCACTTAAAAGATAGCAATTAATGCACATATACCTAAATGTGTGGAGGATTTGTTGCAAAGATTGTGGAGAAAGTACCACTCATCTTTTAGGAAATAAATTCAGCAATTAATGAAAATGAAGTGGAATGAGGTGAGGTGGAATGAAGTGATGGAAGAGAGAGAAAGGTGGTGATGGATGGGTGAATGGGAGGATGGGCGAAGAAATGGAATTCCATGTAAATGAAAGTCTTTATTATGAGAATTATGTACCTTAATTATCTAGAAGGAGGGACACTAGGTCCACTTCCTTCAGTTGCAGGAAGCTCAGGTGTTGAATGTTGGGTGAATTACTCTAGGAACTCTTCTTTGGAAGTCGGCTTGTGATATAATCTGAGGTGATGACCATTGAAAATTAATTTAAACCTGAAAGGCTCAATGGTAGTAAGCTGAAAAACTCCATTAGGAAAGACCTCAATGACTTCATATGGTCCTAGCCACCTTGTCTACAATTTTCCTACATTGTCCTAGTATCTTGAGTCATAGAGCAGGGCCTAATCTCCTAGTTGGAATTTCTTGTCCTTGATAAATTTGTCATGCCACTTGGTTATCTGATTCTACAATACCTCTGTATGCTATAGGTTTTCTCTTCTTATCTCATCCAAATCATTTAGCTATATGATTCTTTCTCTTTATGCCTCAAAAATATTCATCCTCAAATCTACTACAGTTTACATAGTCTTATATTCAAATTCAACGGGCATCATAGTTGTCTTTCCATACAAAAACTCAAATGGAGTGAAGCCTGTAGTTGTTTTCTAGGTTGTCATATAGGCCCAAAAAACTTATGGTAATCTAATTACCCAATCCTTTCTATGAACAGCTACCATTTTGGTCAAAATGGCTTCAATTTCTCTGTTGGTCACCTCAACTTGGCCACTAGCTTGGGGGTGATAAGGAGCAGACTTCTTGTGCCTTATGTTGTACTCATTAACTAGTGTTACAACAAGGGTTGATGTGAATTGAGCCCCTTGATCAGTCACTATTTCTCTTGAGACTCCATATCTTGTGAAAATCTCCTCAAATAAATTTTGCAACCTTTTTATCTCTTGCATGCTTCATGGCTTTAAATTCTACCCACTTTGTCACATAATTAGTGCATACCAATATATGACTTACCATTTTATGGAGGGTCAATGGGTCCCAAAAAATCCAATCCCCACTTGTCAAAGGAAGTGAGTACTACCTGAGGGCACAATGGCATCTCATTAGATCTTGTTGGTATGCCCATTCTTTGACATCTATCACATTTTCTAGTATACCTTCTTGCATCCTTGTGGATTGTTGGGCAGTAATATCCTGTGTTCAAAACCTTAATTGTTGTCCTCTTGGTTGTAAAGTGTCCTCCACATGGTTCATTGTGACATGCATGCAAAATATCATATGTCTCATCTTCTCTCACACATCTCCTCATGACATGGTCTGGCCCAATATAAAATAAACATCCAACAATCCAAGAGAAAGGAAAATATTTTTCAATGAGTGCCCTTTTCTCTTTTGGAGAGAAGTGAGAAGGAAATATACCTGTGACCAAATAATTGGCTATGTCAACATACCAAAGTGTTTGTATACTAAGGGAGAATAGATGCTTATCAGGAAAAGAGTCATCTATGGGATGATTGTCTTTTGATGTAGTCAGCCTTGAAAGAAAATCTGCAACAACATTGGCCTTCCCTGGCTTATCCACAATGGTTATATTAAACTCATGTATCAACAATAATCATCTTCCCAATCTCCATCAAAGGTTTATTCATGATATATCTAATGGCTACATGATCAGCGTGCACAAATATTTGGTAGCCTGTTATGTAATGTCTAAATTTGTTTAGTGCATAGATTACTACCAACATTTCTTTCTCTGTCACTGTATAATTGAATTTAGCTCCTTGTAATTTTTTTATGACAAAGTAAATGGAATTTTCAATAGCTCCTTCTTTCTGTCCTAAGACTGCTCCTATGGCATAATTTGATGCATCAGTATGGATGTGGAAAGGAAGCTCCCAATTAGCCCCTTTGAGTATAGGAGCATGAGTCAAAACTACCTTCAAGTTAGAAAATGCCTTGTCATAGGCTTCAGTCCACTGAAATTCAGCATCCTTAGTGAGAAGAGTATACAATGGTGCTACTACCTTGCTGAAATCCTTGATGAAATGCCTATAATATCCTGCATGACCCAAAAAATTTCTAACATCGTTCTATTTTGTAGGTGTGGGGATATTTGTGATTACCTCAATCTTTGTAGGATCTACTTGAATTTCCTTGTGGGAGATGTAGTGGCCAAGAACTACACCTTACTGCATCATCATGAAGCACTTTTCACTGTTTAAGGAAAAATTTTGGTCTTCACATATCTATAGGAATCTTCTAATATTTTCCAACACTTTATTAAAACCAACACCATAATGGTAAAGTCATCCATATAAAATTCCATGTAATCATGAGAAATGTTTGAGAATATGCTAATGAGTGCCCACTGAAAAGTTGCAGGTTTATTGCATAAGCTGAATGGGAGTATCAAATAGGCATAGGTCCCCCATGGATAGGTAAATCTGGCCTTCTCTTGGTCCTCTAATGTAATTTGGATTTGGTTTTAGCCATTGAATCCATCTAGAAAAGAAAAGTATTTCTTTCTTGCAAGTGTGTCCAAAAACTGATCAATGAAGGGTAAGGGAAAGTGGTCCTTCTTAGTGGCATCATTAAGTTCCTTATAATCAACACAAACTCTCCATTTCCATCCTTTCTTAGGCACAATCACTAATGAAGACACCCACTAACTATTTGAAATGGGGTAGATAAATCCTGCATCTAGTAATTTTTGCAGCTCTCCTTTCACAAATTCTCTTAGTGTAGGGTTAATTCTTCTTTGTGGTTGTCTTACTGGGGTGCAATCATCTCTAATGTAAATTCTATGTGTACAAAGTTTAGGGTCCAATCCCTTCATATCATGATAATCCCACACAAATGCATGTTGGTGGTTCCTTAATAGGTTTTCCAATAATAATTATTGTTCTTCATTTAATTTACTATTAACATTTAGATATTTTCCTTCTGACACCTGTACTTGTGTAGTTAACTCTATCATGGCTGCTTCATTAACACATGGTACCTTTAGTTCATATGGAAAAAATGTATGGGACATACCTATTGCTATATGAATTTTTTCTGCCAAAATAGTGGCTACAGGAAGAGTGGCTACAAGAAGAACATCTACAGGAACAATGACTGCAGGAAGAGCAAGCAAAAGTGTCTTGATTGGAGTAGAAAAATGAGAAGATGATGCTTCCTCCACTTCACAATGGTTCTAAATGATGTTATTCAATACTTCATCCTCATCTTGGAGCTGCATGGAAGAGATTCTTCCTAGCATCATAAGTTGTGCCATAGAATTAACTTCCTCAGTCTCTTCACCAACATGTCGCCATACAGGACTTTCTTCATCATGAGATGGCTAAGTAGGAGGATAAAGAACAAAAAAAATTGTGCTCTTCCCATCTAAAATGGTCATGCCACCTAATTGACATCTAATATATTCATTTGTAGTTGCTAACCAATGCCTTCCAAGAATAATGGGGTACCTGCCTAGTGTAGCTTTAGGAGAAAGAATCATAAAGTATGCTTGGTACTCCTAGGAGTCTAGAACTACCACAAGATCCTCCACTACACCATCAGGTTTAATAGTAGAGCTATTAGCAAGCTATAGGATAGTAGGAGTAGATATCATGCTTGCAAAATTTAGTTTATGTAGGATGTCTTTGGTCATTACATTTATTGCTTCCCCTAAATCAATCAGAGCATTCTTTACTTGGACCTCGTTTATAAAAACTGCTACCATAGGACTATCTAGGTCATTATACTTGGGGATAGTCACTTTTCCAAGCATGATGTCAGCTATTTGTCCCACCACATGAACTGTAGTTGGGTCCTTCTTTTTCCTACTTGGCTTCTTGAGGCATGCTTCCTTTATTTCTCTATCATAGATTGGAACATCCTTTATGGCATGAAATAGAGGTATCTAGGCACATATATGCTTCAACTGATCCAAGATGTCAAAAGTTGTATCCTCCTTTTCTTCCTTCTTCTTGGAAACTTCCAATCTCTAAGGAAATGGTGGTTCTTGTTTAGTCTACTTGACTTGGACTGGTTCAGGATTTTTAGGTACACTTGGCTGAATGGGATCATTCATAGGTTCTTCTTCCTCTTTCATAGGAAGTTCAGTGATAATAGGCTTGGAAGGGGCTGGTAGAGTATTTCCTGAATGCAAGTGAATGTCACTTACACTCACACCATATGTAGGGAATTGATTTAAATTAGCAGAGTATGTAGGTTGTTGTTGTGGTTTGTTATTTGGATTGGGTGTGGGTTGAACTAGTAGCTAATTAGGTTTAGGTGCATTTGAGCTTGGATTAGTAGGTGTAGGTTGTTGGGGCTAAGAAGGTGGTTGTATGTAACTGGTTGTCTAGGTCGGCTATTATTGTCCTCCTCTCCATTGATTTTCTTGCTACCAATTTCCTAGAGGTGGCTTCCAATGCCCTTGAAATTGCTGCCAATTCCATTGAGGTTGTTGCCACTAGGGTGGAGAACTCTGATGACTTGGCCAAGAATTTGGAGGGTGACTCCAAGGTTGTGGTGGATATCCTCCATAACTAGATGGATATGGGGGCTTCCATTGATTACCAGATGAATAGGAATTAAAATATGGTCCAACATAGGATAGTGGATCTGGTGGCATACCTTGTCTTGGAGCCCAAGTCTTCCTTTGTGCAACATAGTAGACTTGGTCTTCTTCAATTTGGATTGGCTTGAACTCAGGTGGAATCTGCTTGCTTTCAAGACTAGCTACCATCTTGCATCTACAGTCCTTATTCTTTTGCTTGCAGTGGGAGCAATACTTTGTCAACATTGCCTTTGCCTCCTCTTGATTCTTCTTGGCCTAAAGTGTATCTAGCTAAGTAGCTAGATTATTTATAATGTCTTTCTTGAAGTCTCCTAGCAAATGAGTACTCTCCATTATTGAAACTCCACCGGTAGTTGACTCACCCATGGAATATTGGTAAGCTCTCCCCTTCTTTGAAGCTTCCTTAGAGTAGTTTTGGCATATTTTCTTGATATCTTCCCAAGGAACTTGGGAGATATCTCCTCCTCCCATGAGGTCCAAGGCATCAATGCATCTATCATTGATTCCTCTTAGGAAAAGAAAATTTTGTGAGTCTTCATTAAGTGTATGGTGTGGAGATTTTTGTAGGAAAAATAGAAACCTTGCAATGTACTCTTCCAGGCTCTCATCTTCCTTTTGTTGCATCCTGAAAATGTCACATCCTCTCATGTCATTGCCCCTACAATTTCCTTGCATTTCTCAAGGAATTTTTTCTTCATGTCTTCCCAAGTTTCCATAGTATCTTTTCCTAGGCTCATGAACCATTTTAATGCAACCTCTTTCAGAGTGGTAGTAAATAGCTTAAGCTTATGGGAATTAGTAGTATAATCATAACTCCTATATAGTATGTCAAACTCAAATAAAAAAGGTATGAGGAGCTTCCGTGAAAATTCCATAAAACTTGGGGAGTGTTGAGGTAGGAATGTTCTTGATGTTGTCAACTTCATTCTGATGGGAAATGGGGAAAGGAAAAGCTAGTTGGTTACGTTTGTTCCTATTTGTATCACCCATGCTTGCTTGATGTAGTTCCAAAGAAAAGGGGTTCTCAAGCTGATTTTTATCTTCAGAGGAGACTTCAGAGCTAGTCAGATCAGGAAATGCATCAGCAAAGGGGTGTGGATCTTCTTCTTCTTCTCTTGGTAGGTTCTGATATTCAACTAGCTGGAATGGATTAGGATTGTTAGGAAGGAATATCCCATAATCACCCCTTCTCCTTCCTCTATGCATGCGTTATCACTCACTATCAATCAACTCACACAAAGAATTGGTAAAGAATAAGGTGGTCATTACTTCCTAAATGAGGATATACTAAGAATAACTTCCAAAAACATTACAACAAGAAAAAACTACCAATGACTCCAAAAGACTCCCTAGTTTGACACCATCCCTGGCAACAACATGAAAAATGTTGGCCTCCTACAATTATTTAATAACGAAGACCTTACAGCCATGATTCAGAGATTGGAAATCTAACCTAAATAGCTTTTTCAATCATCATGAAGGTGCATTTAACTTTTCAACCTAGGGATGTGAACTTGAAATGGGTTAGCATAGTATGTGCATAGGAACTCAAAGTAGCCATTTCATTCTACAGCTAAGGAACACACAATGTTGAAAGTAAATTGCTTAGAAGGGAATACCATAAATACCAATCATCAATCAACAACTACAGCAAACTAAAATGCATAATAGGAATGAAAATTTGAGGAACAAATAGGGCACTACTTTGTCTGCTTTGGTTGCAGGAACAGTCACAAAATGGAATTCTAGTGGCTACAGGAATAGTCAGTGCCAAATTTCTAACTAATTACTAAAAAATAAGTAATACTAAACTAAGAATACAGATTACTCACTAAGTGGGCTCCCTTGGATAAGTATCCTTTAAAACTAATGAGAACTCAGATGCTCGAACTCAGAACATTATTTTATTCACTATAAATCATGAGTACAAAAGAGTAATATATCTGTATTGCTGAAAACTTGAGAGTGCAAGTAAAATATCAAATTGTGTAACCTCCTGAGGAAGGAGCATCATATCCTTATTTATACTATTGACTAAACAAGGTAGTCAACTCCATGACTAGGAGGACGCCATTTAGGGAAAAAAAATAAAATGGAGTGATGGCAGTTACACATGCATGGAATTTGGTTAGACATGTAGGTCCAAATGCAAATTTAGCATAGCAGTAACACACGTGCATGCTCAGTCATTAAATTCCACTACAAGGTGGTTACATTTGGTTGCATGAGGAATCTTCTGTCATTGACCTCCTTTGACCTTGAGCAATTCCTTTGATGGATGTTATGGTGCATGCACAACTAGTGGTGTCTTCCTCAACTTAGCATCTTTAAATTTGATCTGCATGGCAATGTCAGTACACACAATAATTGCACATCTATAACCACCTTAAGGAACATTCATTAACCACATGAAAAATCAATATAGATGATCCACATAATATTCCAATGCCATTAAAACTTGTAGAGATAGGATTTAAGCCCAATGTCTATGGTTTGAGAGAAACATTATGAAAATGTCAACATTTAACATCAAAGTCCATGACAAATTCCAACAAATAAACTATAGATTCTACCCAAAATTGGACCAAAAACTAGGCTCATCAGGGATCTTGTACCATTTCTTGAAGGACAAAAATATGTCGGTTCTAAATGGTTATTCAAGAAAAATATTGGTTCAAATGGAGGTATTGAGAAGTACAAAAAAAGGTTGGTTGTGAAGGGTTACTCTCAAGTTGAGGGTGTTGGTTATGGTGAGATATTTTCTCCAATTGAAAAAATGACATCCATTAGGTTTTTTCTTTCTATTGTTGCTACTTATGATTTAGAGGTTGAAAAAATGGATTTGAAAACTGCTTTCTTTCATGGTGATTTGGACGAGGATATTTATATGACATAGCTAGAGCACTATGTGGTGAAAGGTAAAAGTAAGTTGTTTTTCAAATTGAAGAAATATTTGTATGGCTTAAAAAAGAGTCCTAGGATGTGGTACCAAAAATTTGATACATATGTGTTGAGTTTGGGATTAGAGATTTCTAAATCATATCATTGTATTTATTATAAAGCTAATGGTGATTGTTTGTTGTTTATTGCATTATATGTCGATGATATGTTATTTATTGGTAAAGGGAAAGGTATGGCTTCATAACTAAAATCTCAACTTGCTGCTAAATTTGAAATGATAGATTTTGGTGTAGCTAAACACATTCTTGGGATGGAAATTAAAAGAGATAGAGTGAATAGAATGATATGGCTTGGGAAAAGCAAGTATGTTAACTCAATTTTACAGAGGTTTGATATGTAGGATTGTAGACCATTGTGTGTTCCTATTTCAATTGGAACAAAGTTATCTATTTTAGATTGTCCAACATCTCCATTAGAGATGAAAGACATGAGCAGAGTGCCTTACCAGAGTGCAGTTGGAATTTTGATGTATGCTATGGTTTGTACTAGACTAGACATTGCCCAAATAGTTGGAGTTATTTCCAGATATATGTCTAATCCTGGTAGATTTCATTGGGATGCAGTTAAAAGAGTCTTTAGATATTTGTGTGGTACCTCAGATTATTCCTCATGTTATCATAGTAATATGACTGAAGATGGGATTTCTCTTGATATTCATGGTTATGTGGATTCAGACTAGGTAGGTGATGTTGATAGGAGAAGATCCACCAATGCTTATTTGTTTACTATATTTGGTGGTGCAATTATTTGGATGAGTAAGCGACAGGATGTGATTGCTTTGTCCACTACTAAAGTAGAGTATATGGAAGCTACTCATACTTATAAAGAATCCATTTTCCTTAAGATACTGTGTTCAAATATTGGAATAAAACAAGGTGCAGTGACAATTATTGTGACAATTAGAGTGTGATATGTCTAGCCAAGAACCCAATGTTTCATGCCAGGACCAACCATATTGATGTACAATATCTTTTTGTTTGAGATATGGTCAAAGATGGTAGGGTGAAGCTAGTTAAGGTAGACTTTGATGAATGTTGTTGATTCTTTAACTAAACCTATGAGCACAAAGAAGTTTAGATGGTGATCAGAGACTATGGGCCTTTCAGGCCCTAGAAATTAGAGATGATGATGACACCTTTCCATTGTCCTTGCAATGTGTTCAACAAGTGGGATATTTTTTGGGAAAATGTGTCTCAACCTTCCAATTATATATGGTTTATTGTTGATAGGATGTATGTTGGTATACTATAACTCATAGATTAGTGTAGGAAGTTGTTCTGTTACCTTAGCTTCCTTATAGTCATGGACCTGGACTTTGGTGTTTGATGGTGCGGTAAATGAATTGGATGAATTATTCAAAGAATATGGATCAATGTAGTGTGATGAGGTGGAGGAAAAAGCTTCCTTATTAACAGACACTTGGAATTGAGTAGTCCCCCTAAGATTGCTACAATATTGAAAAGGGTCAGGATCACCAATGACTATAATTTCAGTTCCTTTGTGAGGAAACTTGAAGCATTGATGGTATATAGATGGAATAGATTTCATGGAATGGATACATGGTTGGCCAAGGAGGAGGCTATATATAAGATCCAAATCCAAGACTTGGAATGTGGTGTCCATTGTTGTAGGTTCAACTTTGATAGGTATTGTTATAACACCCTTGGAACAATGTTCTTCATCATCATAGGCTTTGATAACAATACTCTTTTTCATGTCTACACATGCTTCAAATAAGCCTAATTCCTTAACCAATTTGAGGGTGCAAATGTTTAACCTTACTCCACCATCTATCAAGACTCATCTGACTTTATGTTTATGTACAAAGACTTCAAGGTGTAAGGGATCATTGTGACTAGTCTTTTGGGTTGAATAATCTTGGTCAAAGAAAGTGACATGATGAGTATTAGCCAGGAAACCCACCATCTCTTGGAAGCAATTGACATCAAGGTTAGTGGGAATAGTAGTGCCTTGCAAAGATATGTCAAGAATGGCCCTATGCTCGGGTGATATATGCAACAACTCACGGATAGAGATTTGCGTGGGTGTTTTCCCTAAATGGTATAGTAAGTTGTATTGATACTTTTTTGGTTCCTTTGGGGGAGCACCTTATATGGTCACCTTGGTTTGATGGGTGTTTACAACACATTCTAGTATTTTCTTGATGGTAATGGTATTGGCATAATCATCTATGGCTTGAATGTGATGGATGGTAATGTAGTCATATTTGGCATTGGTATAGTTGGAAAAATTATTAGTCTTAGAACCCAAATTAGAGGCATTTCCTTTTCCATGGTCATGTAATGGATCCATAAAGAATTTATGGTCATTGTTAGAGGTCTGTTGTTGTCCATCAACCTTTATAATGTCATTTTCAATGAGGCCCTGGATGATGTTTTTCAATTGTCTACATGAAAAAGTGGAGTGTCCTTTGGTGAGGTGATAGTCACAAAAGGAATTTTCATCCCACCATGAAGGTTTGAATTTCCCTGGATCATATGGTTTTACCTCAGGAATTATTATGACCTTAGACTGCAAGAGTTGTTTGAGGAATGATTCAATGGGCTCCCCTAAGGGAGTATACTTGTGTCTTGTAGGAAATTTCCTTTGAGTGTTTTGAAAGGAATTTATTATTTTATTGAAAACATTTGGTGGGTTGTTGGATGATATAGGTCCCCTAAGTGTGATTGTAGGACCAATGTGTACTTCCTTCACATCAACAACTCCATCATTGGTGACATTTTTATTGTGGGCCCAATATTTTCTCTTGTTATTTGAAGTGTTTTGTGCAATTTTTGTCTTGTTGTATGTCTTAAGCTCACCTTTGGCGATGAGGGCCTTTTCAAGGATGGTTCCTTTTTCCACAATGTTAGCGAATGTGGTGCAACAATGGGTTTGTAGTTGAAATTTCAAGTATGTGATCAATTTCCCATGAAAAAGACAATCTTTTATTTTTCAAGAATGTCAGTAGGACAACAGCTAGGCAAGCTCCTTCATCTCTGGAAGAATATTATGAAGGACTCACCCTCTTCTTGTTTAGTGTGACATAAGGGGGCAATTTTAATGTCATTTTCAATGTTAAAGTAAAAGTGGGTGATAAGCTTGTTAGCTAGTTCATCCCATGATCAAATTCATATAGGTAGATAGGTGAACCATTCTAGGGCTTGTTCTATGAGACTCCTAGGAAATAGTCTCATTAGATATGTCCTTTTGGAAGCAATGTCAATAAAATTTGTGTGGAATTCTTACATGTTCAATGGGATTTCCCTTTCCTCTATATTTGGGTAAAGTTTGCATGACATAATGATGCAGTCAAGGTAGGAGAACCCAATTAAGGACTATCCAGCCTTGCAACCAAAGTTATTAACTCCATGATCATAACAGATATGCAACAAAAATTAATAGCTAATCTATAGAAAGATAAAAGATATTCATGAACACCGAACACAAGATATATCCTAGGAAAAACCTAACAAGGAAAAACCCAGCCTTCAAAGCTCATTCCTCACTATATTATAATCTCAAAACAGATTACATATGCCTCTCAATGTTGATAGATTCTAGGCCGCAACCCAAGGATTACAAATAACTCAAATAACAACAATTTTCCATCAACTCCTTCTCCAGCTCCACACTCCCTCTGCTCTATGATTCCTTCAAGTCAAAAGAATTCGTCATTGTGCTTCATACTTCGTATTAGCGATCCTTATTGATCCTCCTCCTTTTTTCCCCTATAAAAAATCCTCTCTTCTATTTATATCATCCACAAATCATCTAACCATTAACATGTCAACCTAAATGCAATGACTAGTAAGATAACGCGCAAACTCAAATAGGTCGGCCTCAAACAATAAAAAATTTACAATGCAAACCAACCAATGTTAGTCACAACAAAGCAAGGACCCAAAACAACATCCTTGTACATGAAACACCTTCAAAATTTATTCCTCGAAGATCCACAACACACTACAAACACCCTGTCGCTCAAGAACAAGAAAACATGAACTCACAAAGGAAAACCACCAATCACAAGAACAAAAATTGATGTGGACCAACACCACATGATCTAGAAACATCCATGAGCATCATGAATCACCATAGAAACATCCACAACAACTCTAGTTTCTAGAATCGCATCATCTTCCTTTAGGAACACCAATTAGAACAATTGAACAACCATCAGAACATAGATGCTCACAACTCGATCAAATCTTCATGCAAATCCATGAAACTTAACATGGATAAACTATATGTACTTGACAAAAAACCCTTTAATCCACTACCTCTGATCATCCACATGTTGATCTAGCTAGCACACTGAACTCCACTACATCACTGACAACCTGCAACTTCACTGTCAACTGCTCAATTGTTTTGAATGCTTCTAGATGCCCCTGCATCACATAATGAGGAAAGGGATGAATGTATAATGTCCTATAAAATGGGTATGGAAATAACTCTTCGGTAGAGTAAGTCTTCTTGTTTGGAAATGCCATGGTTTCCACTTGTTTTTGTAAGGATAACATTTCATTAGCTAGGACATCATATTGAATGAGTGATGTGTCCACAACATTTGTAACTACATTTTGATAATGACCCATGTTCGTGTTTTGCAATCCAATGTGTGGTTTGGATGGTATGGTGTTGATGAGAGGTATATATGGTATGTTTTGTTTTGGAATGTTATGGGTGTATGACAGGACTTGATTTCAGATATGGGGAATTTGAGTTTGGATGTGTGAGATTTGAGTTTGAATGTGTGAGGTTTGGGGTATGTGTGGGATGTTGGTATTGAATTTTGTTTGGAAAGGATTGGAAGTATTTGGACCTTGTGTGTTTGTTTAAGGGATACTTGTGTTGGTCCCATGAATATGAATTCTAGTCCTCTTAGATTTTCCCAAAGGATTTGATGATGATGTGTTTGTGGCACTATATATTCCAAATAGACTAGATGTATGAGAAAAATATTGTGACATGGATTGTTTCATTGATTTTTTCATAGATTTTATCATTAGTTTTGTTCCAAATAAGGACATGTGGATTGTTGTGGAGTCTTGTGTGGACCCTCCTAAATGCATGGAAATTCATTTGTTGGATGAAACCTTTGGAGGTAGATGTGTCATGTCCTTTTCTTTGATTTTTTTGGGTAGATTTTTCCTGAAGCATGTGCACATCAAATCCATGGGGTAATTTGACACCATTATGCAAAAGTTTGGCCAATAATCTTTAAGGGTATATTGTCACTGTCTCATCTAAAAATCATGCCACATCAGGGTCTTGGGTGGCTTCCTCTATCTCATCCTTACTTATATATTTAGTATTATATTTATCAAAAGGCTTATGATGTCTAGGTGCTTCATTTGAAGAGGAGCCAAAGTTTATGTTGCTGGTGTGGTTGGAAAGGTCATCATCATCATCATGGAAGAAATCCATTTCTTTTCTCTTCCTTTGTTACCTTTTTTCAACCATAAAAAGACTTGCAAGAGGAATGAAGGTGGGATATGATGCTTAGAAAATGGAAATGAAAAGGTATGACTTAAGCCTAAGGTATGCAACCTAAGTTATATTTTTTGGATTTTTCAAGATATAAGGGGATGCCTAATGATGATGCCAAGATAAAGAGTCAAGGTGGCAATAGTCAAGATGTGGATAAGATAATGTCACAATGATCAAACCTATGGTATGTCTAAAGTATACAACTATGTTTTTATATTTTTTTTGGGTATAAAGGATGACCTAATGATGATACTAAGATAAAGAGTCAAAGTGACAATAGTCAAGATTGTAGATAAGATAGTGTCACAATGATCAAAATTTGAAGTATGTCTATGACTAAAGTATGCAAGGTAAGATGAAGGGATGGGGTAATATGACCTAGTATGAAGACTAAATTACCTTTGGTAAACCTAAGGTAAAAGGTTGCTAATCAAACTAAGATAGGAAAAGTAACAAATCTGATTATCAATGACCTTGAGAATGGTAAAGACTAAAATTACAAGTTGACAAGGTGGTCTCAAACTAGACTTGTGAGTTGAGGAACCAACCTAAATGACAAATGACTAAATTGATTGATTTGAAGGATAAGGTCAATACAATATGAATTTGTAGCTATGGTTTGGTCTAAGTTTGATAAAATCCCTAATTTGAGGTTTGCAAAAGGTTTATGCAAGCTAAAGTTTGACCTAACATTTGGCTATGATGATAATGACAAATGCAAAGGTGGGCCTAAAGATGAAATGAAAATAAAAGAATATGAAAGTTGCAAGTTCGTGGTCTGATAGCAAGAATGTACTAAAAAATTGATTAGAAATGAGGAGATTTAGATTTCCCTATAAAAATTCACAACTAGCAAATGCGATGTTCAAAGTATCAATTGTGGTGTTTTGGTTGCGGTGTTCTAGATTTTTACAGTTGTTATGTTCTAGGAAGAAATTGTAGCTAACATTGACAATTATGGAAAACAACTTGTTTTTGTCCTAATTTGACTGATTTTGGCTAAATTTTGATCTGATTTTTGTGAAGCCTGAATGGAAAACACTGTAAATAGTCAAAAAACAATTATCTTAGCTAGTCTAAATGTCAAAAAGTGTGTTTGTAATGTGTATGTTTGGAGGTTATTCACCTCAATTTCCATGGGTATAGCACAAATCAAATAAAAATCACACACATAAGACACTTGACTATCCTATGGTCAATGGCCAATGGCGTGACCCTCAGGCCCATAGCCTTGAATCTCCTTCAACACAAGGGAGGGACACCCTTTTGGGTTATGTCTCACCTCTTATCTATGATAGTGGATGGATAGGGGCCTCCTGGAATGGAAGGATGACCCAATCACCCTCTCCTTGGAAAGTTACAAGTTTGAATCAAGTAACGTATGCTAGCTAAGTATTCCCATCTCACTCAATGAAGCCAAATGGTGAGTAACTTTTGGGGTGTGGTGATACATCCCCTACATCGAGCGTGACACCAATAAACTCAATCATAAAGGATGGCTTCTAACTAGTTTGGTTCTTAGTCACAACTCGAGGACATGCCACCTTGCAAGTGTCCACCAAGCCACTTTAGAATTCAACCACTCCTACTAGGGGCACCTATACATAAAGGTACCTCCCCATTCTAAATGGCCCTATACAGAAAAAGCTAATAGCATGAGGACTTGATGTTTCATCTAATCCTTTTATATACCAGCCCGAGGGAAAACCAGTTGGAGTCACTAAGGAGTTCTCCATATGGATGTGTCTTGCTTGGTAGGACCCTCTAAGGGTAAAACAAAAGCAATACAAAAACACTTCTTTTGGTCTCCAAGATCACATGAGGTGTGAGGAGAGAGCATACACAATGTGTTTGACTTACACTAGCATGGTGTTCATTAACCTTAATACAACCATATGTTTGGATGATAGTGCAAATTTCAAATGATTTTTTTGATTCTCAAGATCACCAAATGGTAAAGAAAGAGAATACACACCTTAAGACAAATACCAAACCACAAGAAAATAAAGAAAATTATTTATTTTAGGTCACCAAATCAAAATGTGAGAAAAGATTCGTGATGCAAAATTGTTGTTAATTTTAAAGCCAACGAATATGGAAAATGTGGTGCAGGAGCACCCAAGGCTTTCAAAGAGTTGTTCAAGAACCAGGAGAGTGCAGGGGTCAGGAGGGCTTTCCAAACAAATCAAAGCATTAATTATGATGTATTGAAGCCTATAATGGCATTTGAGATAAATAAGTGTAATGAGGGTGTTAAAAGTTTCAAGGTTCCTGATAAGGAATTTGGATTAAAAATGCAATGTAAGGGAAAATTAGGTTCTAGGGGTTTTGATTAATGATATTATGCTTAAATAGGTCAAATAAACTTGGATAGTGAATATCCAATGGTTTTTAGGTGATAGATTTTAATAAATCTCTAGTTTGTAATTTCAAATTTTTAAATTTTAGTTTAGGCGGGAAAAGGAGTTTTAGGTGTTTTAGAGGTAATTATGCATTGTAATCAATTCCAATCAGTTGGATCAGTTGGGGGATGGTTCTATAACCCCAAAATGGTCATTTTTACGGAGGTTGGGCGTTTGGAGAAGTGACTGTACGGACTGCTACAGAAAATAGTGAAAAAACATAGTTTTCTTGCATTTTCTTGAGTCTTTTTGATGATCTATTGATTCCTTTTGAATTTCTAATCAATTGGATGGTTCAAGAACCTGTATTTACTTTCAATTAACCTCTTGAATGATCTGATACACGTTTATAATCAGTTCTTTGCATTATATTGCTGACTGTCCTAAAAAAAGTGTAGATTTTTCACTAATTTTGGTGATTTTCATGGATGATTGATCCATTTCAAGGTAGAATGCTGCTGTGACCTATGAAATGGATCATTCCTAACATTTATCATACATATTTAACCAACTAATGTGCAGGAAGGAAGAATATCAAGGTGTACACCAAGTTGTCAAAGGGAAAAGTGCTTGAAGATGGAGGCTAGGGTGTAGCAGCAGAAGATCTGCCTTAATGAGGGGCATGTTTTTGAGTTTGGATCAACTAAATATGTTTCCTAATGGTGTAGAGTCAATGAGAAAGTTCTGGAAGTGATTGGAAGGTTAGTTTTCAAGAAGCCCTAGTTTTTGAGGCAAGTTGAGGAGGGGTTTGTGCTGGAGCATGTTATATGTGTCATAGAGGTCTAAAAACTTGGATTCCTTGGTTTTGAGTCATTTTAGGAGACTTCTGAAAGTTTCATGGTCAGGGGTTGAGTTTAAAGGGGGGTTGCTTTGTAAAAGTGGGCTAATTAGGCCTAGTTTTTGAGGAGACAGCAGATTTTGGAAGGGTTTGTCTAAAACAAGTGATACCAAGGTTTGGATATGTTGTTTTTAATCACAAACCACACTTGAAACAGTCATTAGATTTGGGGTTCCTTTGGAAAGTTTGAGTGCAAAGTCAAAAAATCACTGCAGGAGGCCTAGTTGGGCTAGTAGCCTAGTTAAGGTGAAAAATTGGTTTTGTGTCTAAGTCAGAGGGTTGGGCTTTGAAATCATTTAAAACAAGTTTGTTTGGGTCTCTTAAGAGTGTTCCAAGGGATTGGGTCCATAAAGAAGGCAAATAAATCATGAATGCAAAGTTGAGGCCTTATATCCATGTTGGTGCCTAGTTGAAAGGTTGAGAGTGAATCATTGTTAGTCTTGTAACTTGGTGTTTCTTTCAAAGTCCCTAACCCTCTGCATCAAAATGAAAGGTTAATTTTAAGCCCCAAATGAGTGAGATAATACAAGCTGTTGTAAATTTTAAGCCTTATGAATGAGATAATGCAAGCTATAAATTTTAAACCTTGTGAGTGAGATTATGCAAATTGTTGTAAATTTTAAACCTTATGAGTGAGATAATGCAAATTGTTGTATATTTTAAGCCTTATGAGTGAATATGCAAGTTAATTTTAACCAATAAGTGTAAAGATATTGCAAAATGAGATAAGATAAACAAGTTAGAAAAAATGCCTCCTTCCACCTATGTCACACTACAAATCAAATATTAGTAACATGAAAACCCCTAGACTACTAAATGCAAAAGATCTAATCTGAAAATTCCTATTAAAACCCATATTTCAACATAAATAGGCAATTACATTGTAGAAAATTATAGTTGTGGCTTACTGTCCAAGCTTCAAATGCATTGTTTTGTACCTATAACCTACAAAACTCAAAATTTCTTGCAAAATATTTCAAATCTATCAGATTCACGTCAGGTTCACCAATGTAATCTAGGGTAATATTCAAGGTTGAGGTATTAAAGCATCAAAACTAAACCTATAAATCCCTAAATCAACAATAAAGCATAATCCAACATAGAAATATAAACATGAAGTAAATATCACATATGCCATGGTTGCTTGACCTCCATTGTCCTTCTCCATTTTTCTTGAATGTGCTTGATGCCCTTTTATATGAGTATGCAATAGTAGCCTAATGTCTATGATAGAAAAATATTGAAGATAGTTGTATCCTTGAGAAGCATGTACTTGTGCATAAACTCCATTCTTTGAAATGACAATGACATGTGTCTTTTATAGAAAGCCAAATGTGAATGAAGGGTTGAGATTAAATGATGTTAATCAATGGTCAAGAATGAAACTTGATAGGGTTAGGGAAAAGATAAGAAATTAATGGTTGAGATTGAATATAAAATAATTCAATCAAGGGTTGAAAATAGATGAGACAAGAAGAGATAAGGATGACACTGATAGAGAGAAAAAGCATGAAAAAGAAGAAACTAAATAATTCTAAAAATTATTTAGTTTGAGAGGGAAAGTGAATAATTAAATAATTTAAACAATTATTTAATTATAGAAGAAGAGGGAAAAGGATGAATTTTTAAAATAATTGGAAACAATTATCTCATTAAAAAGTGGAGGAAAAAGACAAGTTACTAAATAATTAAAATAATTATTTAATAGTGGAGGGAAAAGCTAGCTTTTGAAATAAAATAATTGAAAACAATTATCTCATTAAAAAGCGGAGGAAAAAACAAGTTACTAAATAATTAAAATAATTATTTAATAGTGGAGGGAAAAGATGGCTTTTGAAATAAAATAATTGAAAACAATTATCTCATTAAAAAGCGGAGGAAAAAGACAAGTGAAGGAAAAGCTGAGCTTTTTAAATAAATAATTATTTAATTCAAAAGTGGGGAAAAGGACAAATTAGTAAGTCATTAAATAAATAAAATTTAATTTATGGAGCAAGAGGATAATTAATAATTAAATAATTGAAATAATTATTTAATTATAGTAGAAAGTGAACAATTATTTAATTAAAAAGAAATGAAGTCATTAGTGATGTAATTAAATAAATAAAATTTATTTAATTAATCAAAGAGAGGAAATAAAAGAAAAGAGATGAATTGATTAAATAATTAAAATTACTTAATTATGAGAGGAGAAAGGGGATTGATGGAGAAAAATAGTGTTCATAGGTGAAGGACAATTTTTAGTGTCTACACAACTTTAGTTGAAAATATGGATTCAATTACAAAGACAAGGTAATATGGAGTGTTAATTTTAGTTGTGTGAATTCTATTTCAATATTCCCATAGAGAAAGATTTATTGATCTATGGAGCCTGATCAAACTTTGGAGTTAAGTTTTTGGTCACTTTTCTTGACATGTTCCCCCCCCAAAAAAGAAAAAAAAATGGGGGAGTGCAGGGGAAAAGCCCCTCTTTTCACCATTTTTTAGGGGAAATTCATAAATTAATTTAGTGTAGGAGTATCCGTGGTGGAAAAGCTATCCAACATCAACCAAAAATAATTTTATTTGATTCTTGTCTTTTGTCTACTTTTTAATGTTGTAGGTGAATAAATTAAATAATCCAAGCCAACACTTAATGAATGATTTGGTCACAACTTGTAGCTAGCAAGTTGTTTATGCAAATTATTATTTATTTTTTGGCTTTTCAAGGCACAACCTAGTCGATACTTTCTTGGGTGTTAGAATTGGAGGTTGGAGACAAAGCATAAACAATTAAAATTTTCATTTTCATGTCTAATTCTCTTCTTCTAATCTTGGGTGTTGGGGATTGAGTAGTCATTAGTAACTATTCTTGGTGAATGTGGTAGCTGAAAGGTGTAGGCATGGGCTTTTGGGATTGGTTTCCTATCCATGGTTTTTAAATTCTAGAGGTATTTCTATAGCTAGAAGTGTCTATTTATGTTGAATGGAGATTTTGGAAAGGGGTGTTTTGGTAGAGTTCATTTTTATAGGCAAGAATATAGTGAAGAAGAAGAGTGATATAGTTTGAAATAAATTGTGAAGTCTAGTTTTTCTTGAAATTCCTACAGTTCAAGCTTTGTGTTTGGCATTTATTTAACTAATAAGAGTTTGAAAGAAAGGACTTGCTAGTCCTTTGCATTAGTGGTATCCGAGTAGTTTATCATGAGTGTGTGAACAAATCATCGAAGTGATGAAGTTTACACCAAGACTGTGAGTTATGTGTGTTGAGAAAAATTCCTCCAAGAGTAGCCCCATGAGGTAGGGTTAGAGGTGGAGATAGAGGTGGAGGTAGAAACCATCCTGATGTTGTTTGTGGTGATGATTTTAGATCCCTTAAAAGGAAAGTAGATACATTGCAAGAAGAGTTGTGTAGAAGAGTTCAACATAGGAGAAGAGAACCCAAGAGTGAAGAAGATGAATCTTCTGATACATATATTCAATCAAGTGGTGGACAAAATGTGGCACCAAAATTGGTAAATGATCCATGGTTGGCTATGATTTCAAGGATTGGAAAGAGATCAAAAATTGAAGTCTCAACATTTTGTGGGAATTTAAATCTAGAGGAACTCATAGAATAGATAAATGATATGGAGGAGTACTTTGAGTTTGAGGAGGTTGAAGACCCAAATAGAGTAAGGTTTGAAAAAAAAATTTAAAAGGGCATGCCAACATTTGGTGGAGAGAAGTCTAGCTAGAAAGAGGAAGGAGAATCAAGGATAAAATCACAAGATGGGATAGAATGGTAGAAAATGTGAAAGGATAATTCATTTTGGTAGATTATGAGCTTGATTTGTTAAATAAAATGTGGATTTTAAAACAAGGATGAATAATTGTGAAGGAATACATTGAATAATTCATAAGATATTGATTAGAACTAGACATGTTGAAGCTGATAAAGAAAAGGTAGCCCGTTATATCAATGTATTAAAACCCAATATCTAATAAGAATAACTTTGGTAAGAATTTACACCATGGAGGATACATATTAGTTTGTATTGAAGGTTGAATAAAAATAACAAAGATGAAGAAGCCATGGTGGAAATACAAGTGGGAGATCATATGGAGGTCGAAATGAGGATCAAAATTAGAAAAAAATAAAAAAATAAAGACTATAGCAGCAATAAAAATCAGAAAAATGATTATTTATATGAATCCCATGATCAAAATTCAAGAGGAAGGTTTGGTAGAGGAGGTGGAAGAGGAGGTTTCATAGGAACTTGATTCCAATGTGGAGAAGAGGGACACAGAGCCTATGACTGACCTCAAGATCAAGGTAAGACAAATAGGAGGTATAAAAATAATGCAAGAGTTGCACATGCTGAAGAAGATGTAGAATCTTCCCAATCAAAAGATGATGAAAGATAAGTGATAGTCACTAGAAGAGCATTGTTAAATGAAGACAATGAGCCAAACCAAAGGAATAATTTTTCTAGAACAAAATGCAAGTGTCAAAGAAATATATGTAATTTTATTATTGATGTTGGAAGTACAGATAATCTGGTTTTTGAAGAAATGGTAAATAAATTGAAGTTGGAAAGAAGAAAACATCCACATCCATATAGGATTGATTGGTTAAAAAATGGTAAGAAAGTTTTGATCAGCAAAAAATGCTTGGTGAAATTAAGATAGGGAAGTATTATGATGAGATAATGTTGAATGAACAAGACAATTGAAAGGGGGGTGAATCAGTTCTAGCAAATTAAACCTTCAAAAACCCTCAATAATTAGATCCACATGCATTCATTAAACCCTTATTCTATTAATGTGATTAAACATGAAATGCAGATAACAAAAACTAAAGTAACAACACCATACACAAGAGAACGCCAAGTTTACATGGAAAAATCAATGAGGGAAAATCACGGTGAGGATTAGATCACAATATAAGTAATTGCAAAACTAGTAAAAGGGCTCACTACCAAAATAGGACACACTGTCCAAAAAGGCTCACATCCAGGGCTCACTACCACAAAAAGAAATACAAGAAGATAGAAGAGAAATGTTACACAAATAACACTTTCTCAATGCAACAAGGAATCCACCACAATGCTCAAAAATCTTGCAGTCTTTCTTGAATGATTTCAAACACCTTCAACTCACTTCCTTCTAGAATCCAAACACTTGAAAATCACACTGCTCTACTCAAATCTTCATTACACACATCACATGCATCAATCTTTCATTTATCTTTCCTCTCTCTTGATTCTTCCTTTCATCTCACAACAATACCACACTTATTTATATCAACCTCGTCCTTAAAATCCTTCTCTAAGGTCAGAAACTATCTATTACACTTATGAATTCAAAATAGGTTAGCACCAAAAAATTCCTGTGGTGGATAGGATTGAAGGTGACCCATGAAAATCCTTAGTTAGAACCCAAATTAATCCTAATACAACTCAACATGCTTTCACAAGCCTTGTATGTAGTGTTAACACAAGGTCAACCAACACCCATGCTAAATAATCATTAAGTACACACTTCCTTAAATCAATTTGAAATTTTTGGAAAAAAAACTTCACTTGAACACAATCTAGAATGATCCTTGAGTAGCTTAAGATTCATCAAACACTTCATCCAAACTCAGATCATTCAAATACTTCAACTCAAGACAACTGGTAAATCTTATTCATACATTGACAAATGAAACTCACTCTGTACTACACCAAATCAAGTAAAATCTTGAAATCTAAAAGATACAATCATTATAAGAAACTTCCCAAATACACACAACCTGAAGCCAACTAGTGGGGAAACACGGAGAAAATACATTTATCCCAGGCCATAGAAAACATCATTGAAAGACTGGTTCACACACTAGTGAAAATATCTTGCATAATACAACGATCCATAAACCTATATTTTGAATACAACAACCTCTAACAACCATGAAAAACATATCAAATCTATATAGACATAGGATCAACATAGAATAAATGCAAAGCACAATACCGGAGCACACTCTAAACACTTGCACAACATAGTTTACTCTATTTATTAAATTTTCTCAAAAGCACTTTGGAAACCAAGTACTAGAGACATCATATCAATTCATTAAATTATTCCAACTCATCTCCAGACATTGCACAAAAAGATAGGTCCATGTGCTCACAAAACTTCCTCAGTATCTCAACTATATATGCACAACCTACAACAACATGTTTTCCTCTTTTTCTCAATTTTGTCAATATCCTCAACATGCAAATATTTCCTTAACACATAATTGAAATCAATAACAACACCTTCATACTTTCAACAATCTCCCCCTTTGTCATTGATGGAAACACAAGATGTGAAAAACAATCAAAGACAACATACATTCTCTCCTCTTTTTTATATTAGATAGACTACACAACATTCCTGTACTCACTCTCCCCCTGAGTAGATAACCTTTTTCACATGATACTTTCTCTCTCCCTTTAACATCAATCACAAAGGATAATTTTTTTTGCATTATTCTCCCCTTTTGACACTAAAATAGAATACCTACTCTAAATACTACCCCTTAGGAGTACACCCAAACAAATCAACAACTCAATCACAACACATGAGACTACCTACTCCCCTTGAGAGGTAGCCACCAACATCAATCTAGAAAAGAGATACATCCATAGATCCACTAGACTAATGCATCTCCATATGCATCTAGTTCAAACAAGGAGGGGCAATAACCCCCAACCTCTCCAGAAGATACTCAAAATTAGCCTTAGGAAGAGCCTTAGTAAATATGTAAGTGTTGGAAACAAGCAACACTAAGAGGGGGGGTGAATCAGTGTTCTGCAAAAATTAAATTTATTATTCTGATCTTTAACCCACTTAAAACATTCAACCAAAAGAAATATGCATGAATAGAAAGAAAACAACCACAACACCATAATAAAAGGATTTTTACGTGGAAACCCTGTTAGGGGAAAAACCACGGTGGATGGCCAATCCACAATATGATCTGAGTATACTTAAAAGGAAGATTACAATGTGGGAATGCACTTGCATTCAGGTGCCCTTCCTTATAAAGATTTGGATTAGATCCAAAAGAATGAACTGAGAGAGTAACATTTACAAATTCTTGATTACAGTTATGGTTAGCATCAATAGTTGATCTTCTATCCTTCTAACTAATTTTGCACTTCTGCTCTACTCTACTCTAACTCGCATCAAAAAATATTTAATGCACTAGTGGAACTATGCATAATCACTCAATCACCCTTCTGATATTCACAACACACATCAACACACCTTATTCACACACCAAAATGATATAATTGATCAATTATATATATCCGTGACTCGTAATTTAATCACAACAAGTCAGCTTCAATAAAACTTAAAAATATTTACAACTAAGAGCTCAAATCATGAATAATATTCAATGTGCATCCACAACAATTGGCCACAAGTTAGCTCAGGACCAAATCAAAATGCTTGAACACAAAAAATTTGAGTAAACACTCCTCAAATATCCATGACATGTTATATCAACTGGGTTGGCCACCAAACACTGATGAACAAAAAGATACCCAACCGGATCTCCAAACTTGCACACAACTTGATATGAGGCACTGATATTTTCAGATAACACAAGACATACATTGATCAACCTCCCCTAAGATCCACAACTCAAAATAACAACAGAAAATTTGCATGTGAATTGATGAACATAAAACTGTTGGATGCTCTATTCTTCCTTGACTGTCTTCAATCTATCTATCAGTATGAGAAAATGATGACATGTAGATCCAATCACCAACTAGGGTTTCCATTAATGACAACACTAGAAAAAATTTGCATTGTCTCTTGCCAACAATCTCCCCCTTTGGCATTGGTGGCAACACTTAGTGAAAAATGACTAAGTGATGGATCAATACCAACATGAATTACACTGCCACTTCAAAGCTTCAAAAGGAATCTTCAATCTTAGTTCATAAATGCAACTCCCCCTAAGCTGAATATACATTTTTCACTGTAAAACTCTCCCCCTTTGACATCAATGGAAAAACTGGGGAAACCATTAAAAAAATAAAAATTTCAAACTGTACAAGCATGATCTTGTAACTTACACAAATTTGAAAACATCTGCAAAATCTCTCTTCAACACACTTAAATTTGTGTCCCAAACCCTTTTAAGACTCTCTAGAATTGTTATGTGACCATAAACTAAATAAGATTGTGTTTCTGTAGACTCAAGATTCATTGGGTCACTAAGTACCATAGCATCTTTGGCTTCCTTTAATGCACTCACCATTATTTCAATATTTGGACCAATTAGTCCTCTAAGCTCACATGCTCTTCCTAGAATCCTGTCATTTTCATGCTTCAAGCTCCTTATTTTGTCAAGTAGATATATTACTTGACCTTCTTGCTTACCAACATCACTAGCTAATGGATCAAAAACATGAAAATTGGTAGTGAATTATTTTTCAAGATCCTTCACCTTCTTCTCATTGTCTTCAGTAAATTTGGACAAAACTAAACATGACTTATAGGCCTTTCCACCTTCAGATAGAGAACCTTGAATATTCTTTATACAGGTGGCTAATAGAGTTTTATCATTTGCAATCATTTCTTTCAGCCTACTAAATCTTTTTCCATCAAACTCCTTCTACACTTTAACCATGGCTGATTTTTCAAGAGACTCGAAATGAGTACTTATAGAATTTATGAGCTTCTTTAGTTCACCGGAAGAGGAACTAGATGGATCCTTAACATGAGTTGGCATAATTTTCTCTAGAACTCCAGATGCAAGACCCAAAAGTTCATTATCATCAATGTAGGACTTCAACAATTCTTTTCTAGCTTTTGCCTGGGAAAAAGATGCAAATTTCATTTTCTAAATTGGGGACAAGGTGGATAGATCGATCAAGCCTTCAACCAACTTAGGATCAAATTTTTCTTGTTGTTCCACCAGAAATTTCTTCACTACCTCAGCAGTGTCTCTTGCTTCCACTGGAATTTCCTTAAATTTAACCTTTTCTTCTTCAACTTTTGGTTCTTCAGTAACTGTTTCTTGATTTCCTTTAGGAGCTTCAACTTATTCATTTGGCATCTCCTTTCCTTTAGCTAATACAACCTTAGGAGCTTAAGTCTCCATAGGTACTTTTGTATTAGCCACATCAAGAGGAATATGAATATCCTCAATATCTACATTCACCTCCTCATTTACCAGATCAGATACAACATCTTCAACATTCACTTCTTCAACATTGATCTTGTTCTTTGATAGAAATGCTTCTAGGATTTTCTTGGTTTCATCAGCAACAACATCAGTTTCATTGATCATAATTTTTTTCACCCTTGTTTTTCTTTTAAATTCCTTGGTTTTGTTCAAGAGTGACTTCATCTCCTTAATAGACATTTTCGGACATAATTTTTCAAGAATTCTCTTTCTCATGTGCTCTTCTTCTATCCTAGAATTTACTCTTCTCATCTCCAAAACCTCATATAGACTCTTAGGTAAACTAGACATAATTTCAACAATAACTTTATTGAAAATATTCAGATGTTTTATTGTTTCCTCCTCAAGAATTCTTTGTCTTGATTCATCAAAAATTTCATACCATTTGCAGAGGGGCTTGAGGTTTCCATCCTTGACAACAACATTCTCAACTTATTCAACTTTCATACCTGGTTTGTCAGTTTTTGCCTTCTTCTTTTCCTTTTCTTCTTCACCAAAAGATTTTATCTTGGTTACCTTTGTAGCCTGAGTGCCTGTAGCCTTTATTTCTTTCACACCTTCATCTAACTCATTTTCCTCATCTTCTAAGATGGCTTCATAGGTTCTTGTGCTCTTATTCTTCTTCCTCTTACCAGAAGCCTTGTCTTGAGGTTACACATGAATTGGATTGGCTACATGAGTGGATAGGGATGGAGAACTCCTTGTTGATCGAGTATGGGTAGAAGATGTTTCTGGACTAGTGGATTCTGTTCTTGCTGGCTCTTTTCTTGCTTCAGCTTTATCTCTCATACTTTTGGCTTCTTTCAATGTTTCTATAGATATACCCATTCTTTCTCCAATGACTTCCACTTCTTTTCTTACTCTTTTGACAAGATTAGGCTTCTTCAACTGTTCATACACCTGCATATCTTTTTTAGCATAGGTTCCAAACCTCTCTTCTATCAGATCTAGAGGCTTGCTCAACAAATGTTTTGCATACATCTCCAAGTTGTTCTCCTCGACTTCATATCCCATAGGCATAATCCATATTGTTCTAGGATCAATGACTTCCATTAGGCATTAATCAATATCTACCATGAAACTGATTATAGTTTTGTACTTCTCTACAATTGAAGTAGGAATTCTTTCTCTTGCATGCATCATACTCTAAAATTTTTTGAAGTACCCCTAGAAGGAAATTTTTCTGGTCTGACTATCACCAATTCCATACAATATACCTCTTATTTGAATAGCTACAGGTTGATTACTTTTCCAATGAACTTTCCCAACACCCGAAACCTCGCTCATGAAATAAAAGAACAAACACAACAACAAATTGCCATATTTAAAAGAGTTATTCTTGTCTTTCTTAATCTTACCCAAATTCTCTATCAACTGAATTCTAAGCAGCTCACACAAGTCATAATCTACATTTTCTTTTACCATCTGATAGGCTGCATAAATGGTCATACTAGATACTGAATTATCTCAGATGGAGTGGTAGGTCTTGTATCCAATGACCATTGATGCAAATTTCACATCCACTTCAACAATATCTTCGATATCATTGCCCTTCTATCAAATTTTGCACTTGTTGCATCAATAACCGTCTGATTCTTTATAGATTTCAAGATTGGCAGTCCACCCGAGGAATTTAGACCTGTGACATCACTTATAGCCTCTTTTGTAATCTTAAAAAGTATATTCATCCACATAAACTCGGCATGAACTTAGCTCAAAATGTATCGCACCCATTCGCTTTCCTCAAATATGGGGAATTTCACAAACTATGTGAAATTCTCTTCTAGGGTTTTGTATTTTGGCTTAATAATGAAGTCCTTTCCAATTATATGGTTGGAATACAAATTCAACATTTGTGAGCTCCCTAACTCTTCAATATTAGAATGAATGTAAGCCCTAATGTCTTTAGTATGCAAGACACTATACGGTATAGATGAAAATGCACCTAGGGGCTCGATCTCAATAGTCTTAAAAGGATTCCACTTGAACTTCATATGGGGTCTATCCTTGACTTCAACTACCAATGGAGTGGCCATTTTTACAAATTCACAAATTAATAGGTTTTTTCGATAAATACTTTTTCGTCGGATTAAAGTTTGATCGTTGAATCTTCTTCACACTTGAATCTCAAAGCAATTCAACAAATTTCACCCCAGAGCTCTCCAAACTTCCAAAATGAAAAGTGGCAAATGAAGGATAAAAATGACCTTTTATCATTCACACACCTAACACTTTTTGTCACAATAAATTATTTTACCCTAACTCATCCAGTTACCCTATTTCCATGAACTGTGATAGATAATTATTTTGCGGATCTCCATTACTATATAATACTTTCTCCAATTGGTTGAACATCTAAAAATCATCTATGCACTTACTAGACTTATCCACATTCTAGTGTTAGTTACCAGCAAGGGGTTAAGAGATTTTCTTGACATCTCCCCCTAGGCCAAAGGCCTAAAACTAATTCCCAGAGAAATTACTAGAAGCAGATTCTGGTGCTGGCACATTTCCTTCAACAGAGGGATTCTTCTTCACCCATTTCTTCAACATTTCTTGATCACATCTGTAGTGACTTTACCTTTTCCCTTAACATCCTACTACATGTTTTGTTTTACCAGACCTCTTCTACTCCAACAAAATCTAGCAATGTGGCCAAATTTGTTGTATTTGTAACACACAACATTTCTCTGTCCAGACCTACTATTCCACTAATTTTTCCTTGATCTTCATTGGTTAGCAATATTCCCAAGTCTATTGCATGCATAGCATCTAACATCTCTATGAAAGTTGTTCATCACCATTTTGCATTCATTTGACTTATGACCAAACTTATTACAATTAAAGAATTGACTTGAGAATCATGGTCCACTTGGATTCATCCTGCTTCTACACTGAGAAGCCATATGACAAAATTTATTACAAGTAAAAAAGTAACCATTGAATCTTTGAGCATTTGGTTGTCTTACCAGATTCCTTCTAGCTCCATTCATCTGATTTCTTTGTCTGAATCTCTCTTTTCTAGATTTGGAACTTTCTCCTTCTTCATATCCAAGACCTCACTTGTCACCATCAGTCCTATGAACTCTAATCAGTTCATCAAGCTTGGTTGAGCTAGCTTTGAATTTCTCCTTGTACTCATTTGCAGTAGTAAGTTCATTTCTGAGATCATCAAGTTGTTTTTCCAGCACTTCCTCATTGTTTTTAGATTGTTCCAATTCATTGTCCAATCGGTTACATTCTTCATATTTTTCTTTCAAGGATTGAGCAATATTTTCTTCATTCTTCCTTCTATCTTCAATCTCCTTGGTCATTCTCATCATGATAGATTCCATCTCATGCTTCAGGGAAGCATTTTCTTTGGAGAAATTTTCACATTCTTCTATTTTCTCCTTCAAGGCATGACTCAGTTGTTCATCTTCCATGCTTCTATTCTTCTTCTTAATTTGATCACATAATTCCTTTCTTTTCTCCCTTGATTCATTTATTTTTTCTTTTAATGACTAAATGAATTTCTCTGAATTCTCAAGACTTTCCTACAATTCCTGGTTCTCAGATTTTGATTGGTCAAGATCATCCAGGGCCATCAAAATTTGTTGTTGAAGACTGCTTGTATCCATTGAAAACACTTTCCAAGATCTCCCCAAGCTATTAGACTTCTTTCAAGGAACTAGCTCTGATACCAATTGTTGAAAACAAGCAACACTAAGAGGGGGGTGAATCAGTGTTCTGCAAAAATTAAATTTATTATTTTGATCTTTAAACCACTTAAAACATTCAACCAAAAGAAATATGCATGAACAGAAATAAAACAACTACAACACCATAACACAAGGATTTTTACATGGAAACCTTGTTAGGGGAAAAACCACGCTGGATGACCAATCCACAATATGATCTAAGTATACTCAAAAGGAAGATTACATTGTGGGAATGCACTTGCATTCAGGCACATTACCTAGAGCTCACTACTCAAAATAGAAAGGCACACTTCCTTACAAATATTTGGATTAGATCCAAAAGAATGAACTGAGAGAGTAGCATCTAAAAATTCTTGATTATAGTTCTAGTTAGGCTCAGTAGTCGATCTTTTGTCCTTTTGACTGATTTTTCACTTCTGCTCTGCACTGCTCTAACTTGCATCAAAAAATCTTTATTGCACAAGTGAAACTATGCATAATCACTCAATCACCCTTCTAATATTTGCAACAAACATCTACACACCTTATTCACACACAAAATGATATAATTGATCATTTATATATATCTGCGACTAAGAATTTAATCACAAGTCAACTTCAATAAAACTTAAAAATATTTACAACTGATGGCTCAAATCATGAATAATATTCAATGCACATCCACAATGGTTGGCCACAACTTAGCTCAGACCCAAATCGAAATGATTGAACACAAAAACATTTGAGTAAACACTCCTTGAATAGCTGTGACATGTTATATCAACTAGGTCAGCCACCAAACACTAATGAACAAAAAGATATTGAACTAGATCTCTAGACTTGCACAAAAATTGATACAAGGCATTGAGATTTTTGGATAACACAAGACATGCATTGATCAACCTCCCATGAGATCCACAACTCAAAATAACAACATAAAATCTGCATGTGAATTGATGAACACAAAACTGTCGAATGCTTTGTTCTTCCTTGTCTGTCTTCAATCTATCTGTCGGTATGAGAAAATGATGATGTACAGATCCAATCACCGACTAGGGTTTCCATTAATGACAAAACTAGAAAAAAATTGTAGTGTCTCTTGCCAACAATAAGCAATATTAATCTTTTGTAGGAACATACTCAAGTTTCACCTCATTCTCCATAACCTTATCCCTCAAAAAGTGATATCTAATTGATATATGTTTTGTCTTTTAATGCATCACTATAGTCTTTGAAATATTAATTGCACTTGTATTATCACAAAATATAGAAATAGGCTCATAATACATTACTCTGATATGGACTTCAATGTCTATCTCATCCACAAAACTTGTGTATAGCATGATGTTGTTGCAATATACTCAACCTCTATATTGGATAAGGAAATTGAATCTTGCTTTTGACTCAACCATGACACCAATCTACATCCAAGAAAGAATGCTCCACCACTTGTACTTTTCTTGTCATCAACACAACTAGCCCAATTTGCATTTGTATAAGAAATTAATGTGAAATTAGTATCCTTTAGGTACCATAAACCATAATTCAGAGTGTAAATTAAATATCTGAATATTCTCTGCACTACTGCAACATGTATTTCTTTAGGATATTCTTCAAATCTATCCATAAGACAAACTACATGCATGATATCCGGTCTAGTAGTAGTTAAATACATCAATCCACCAATCATAGATCTATGTTTTCTCTAATTAGCCTTAGGTGAATCATCATCTTTTCTCAATTTGCAACCATTCACAATAGGAGTGCATACCAGTTTGGAGTCATCCATTCCGAGCTTCTTTAACATCTCTTTGACAACTTAGACTGTGAAATGAAAATCCCTTTATCTATTTGATTGATTTTTATCCTAAGGAAGAAATTCATCTCCCCAAACATTGACATTTCAAAATCTTTTTGCATCTCTTTAGTAAATTTCTTACACATAGCTTGACTTCCTCCAAAGACAATATCATCCACATATACAACCACTATCAAGATTTTTTTTTCCTCAATTTTTAAGTAAAGATTATTACTAGTGATGCCTTTACTAAATCCTAGTTGTATCAAATATATGTCCAATATTGCATACCAAGCTTTGAGAGCTTACTTCAATCCATATAGTTCCTCCTTCAATTTAAATTCCATATCAAGTAGATAGGATAACTAAAATCCTTTTGATGGTTCCATGTAAACTTCTTCCAATTCACCATTTAGAAAAGCATACTTCACATCCATTTGATAAACTTTAAAGTCTTTATGTGCTGCAAATTCCAAAAATATTTTGATAGCTTCCATCCTAGCCACAGGAGCAAAATTCTCCTCAAAGTCTATACCTTCCACTTGTGAGTAACTGTTACACACAAGTCTTGCTTTATTTCTTACCACTTCTCCATTCTCATTCAACTTGTTTCTGAATACTCACTTAGTTCCAATTATGTTCTTGTTTTCTAATCTAGGAACCAATTCCCAATTCTAATTATTTTCTATTTGCATAAGTTCTTCTTCCATTTCCTTCATCCAATATTACTCCTTACATGCCTCACTCACTATTTTGTGTTCCACTTTAGAAAGTAAGCACAAATTTACCTCTACTTCAACAACTCTTCTTTTTGTTAATACTCCTTTCCTTTTGTATCCAATGATTTGATCTTCAAAATGATTCTTTTGAAAATACTTAAGGGTCTTAGGGGTCTTCTTCATAGCTTCTTCCTCTTCATTTTGTACTTCTTTTTTATCATCTTTTTCTTCTACTTCTCTGGAATCAAGTTCATCAAACACATATCCATCTATTGCAATTGAATTCTGCAAGTTTTCATCAACCTTAACATTTGCACTTCCAAAAATATTTTTCAACCTTTTATTGTAACATCTATGAGATTTTATTTTAGTGGAATATCCAAGGAAGATACCTTCATTAAACATTGCATCAAACTTTCCTAAGCTTTCTTCATCTCTCTTGGTGTAACATTTTCTTCCAAATACTCTAAAATACTTCACAGTAAGAATCCTTCCATACCATAACTCATAAGGAGTCTTTGTGTTGTTAGCTTTAGCTTGAACCCTGCTAAGTATGTAAACATTAGTATGAATAGTTTTTCTCCACTATACTTCTAGTAGATTTTCCTCTTTCATTATAATCCTTGCAACTTCCTAAACAGTCTAGTTTTTCATTTCAATGACTCCATTCTATTGAGTTCTAGGGGAAAACAACTTCCTCTTAATTCCATGAACTTCACAAAACATGTTAAACTCATTGGAGGTGAATTCACCACCTTTGTTATACCTCAAACATTTAATTTTTAGATCCATCTCATTATCAACCATAACTTTAAATTCCTTGAATTTATCTAGTGCATCACATTTTTCTCTAAGAAAAGTAACCCATGTCATTGTGGAATAATCATCAATCAAAAGCATGAAATACTTGTTCTTGTATACTTCTCACCCTTATAGGACCACAAAGATCTATATGTACTAATTCCATTAGTCTGGTAGCAGATTGTTCCTTTCCCTTGAAACTACTCCTTGTTTGTTGTCCAAATTGACAACTCTCACAAATAGCATTGATAGGTTTTATTATTCTTGCTAGGTCTCTCACTACATGAACTGAACTAATTCTTTCCAAATTATCAAAATTCGTGTTACACATCCTTTGGTGTCATAACCAATTTTCAGTAATATAAGACATAAATCAATATCCATCATCATCCTTAAGTTGATAAATGTTCCCATCTATTCTCTTACCATCAACAATCATAGTTTCAGGCCCTTTTCTAATCTCACATGTTTCATCCTTAAACACAAGATTATATCCATTTCTACACATTTTTCCAACACTCAAAAGGTTATGCCTTAAGCCCTTAACATAGTAAAAATTATCAGTGTTATGCTTTCCATCAAAACTAATTGAACCTGTTCCACAAATCTTAGCTCTTGAATCATCTCAAAATTTAACTAATCCTCCATCATATTTTTTAAGTTTAACAAACTTACTCTTGTCTTCAGTTATGTGATTAGAGCAACCACTATCAACAACCCAATAATTCTTATCTTCTTTAACATGAAAAGCAGAAACGAAAGTACCTTCAAACTTATCCAAATCACTTTCCTTCACACAACTTTCAGAGTTAGCAGAACTAGGTTCTTTTTTATAGCCAAGAACAAGCATTAATTATCATCAAAGTCTCCATAATCAGATTCATCATAAAAATTACCAACATCTTCTCTCACATAGTAAGATTTCTTAATCATTTTCCTTTTATTTTCCTTATTATTATTGTTTATATCTCTATAAGGACATCTTGAAGCATAATGACCTATATGACCACAACTAAAACATTTCAAAGTGTAGTGTTGAAAAATGTGTTCCTTGACATTTTCACACTTGATATGGGAATAATTAATGATAAATTGGACTTGATGTTGCCTTGGTATAGTGTTGTGAGGTGTTTCACACATCCACATTAAGTCTTGGGCCCTCTTTAAGCTAAATTCACTTAACTCTGCCTTAATTTAATGTTGTAAAATGTAGTTATTTACACTTTCACATATAATTTAAGGGGCTTGTAAAATAAAGTGGACCTAATCTATGTTGTAATTTGTTTTAAACATTCACATGGGATTTGGGGCCCTTCTAAGTTAAATAAACTCAATTTTGTCTTAATTTAGTGTTGTAAAGTGTATTTATTTACACTTTCATATTGGATTTTGATCCATATTGCATTTATAACCTTAATATAATCATTAATAGGCCCCCATGACCCCATATCATGCATCCCAAGGCATATTTTGATCAAAGACCTAACAAAATCAACATAAAAACTTAAAATCTTCACTCCCTAACACTTTAGCATGAAAAATAGCCCCTGTGGGACCCATTCGCTACCTTGGGTGAATGAGTCCCATCCAGCTGTGACTCATTCACACACGATGGGGAATGAGTCCCATTTGGCCTATACTTAAGGCTTTGAGTGGGAAAAGTGGGTTTTTAATTCAAATTTCTTCAATGTCATCCTTGGGGATCAAATTGACGGTCATTTGAGTGGCTTGCCTATATAAAAAATCTTTCAAATCATTATTTCATCATGTATTCAAGTTATCAAGTCAAGCATTGTAGAGTTAAGCATTCCAAGTCTTCACAAGGTCATCAAGATAGCATTCAAGATCAGTTCTAAGGCATCCAAGAGCAAGATTCCTCATCAATTGTTGTGGAAATTCAAGATCCATCATCATGGAAAGGTTCTAATTGTGTTACTTCATATTCATGCTTCATTATCTTATTTCATCATTTGGTTTAATTACCTAAAAGAGGTTTGACCAAGGAAAACCCCTATTCCCTAAAAAACAACATTTTTTCTCTCTTTCTTTGTGTGATTGCAGATCCAGGTACTTTGAAGGCTTGGAGATCATTAAAGAATAGGTTAAAAACTTATTGGAGTGATTCTCCCATTTATAAGGAAAAAATATTCACTAAAAGGTCATTTACAACCCTAAAATCAAAGTTTCAGATCCAAGAACTTGGAGGAATAGAAAGATTAGACCGAGAAGTGCAGATCAAAACTTTGAATTTCTAGAAAATCCAAATTGGACTCATTCACTAAGAGTGGAAAATGAGTCCCAATATAGGATTTTTACATAGATCTTTACAAATATAAATACCCATTTGGCTGAAACTTGCTCCGATACAGTTTTCTAGAACTAGGATTGATTCATCCAGAATAGAAAATGAGTGCCACTAGGCCTAAAATCAACATTTTCAAGATTTCAAAACCCCATTCCATCTCCAACAAGTTTCCATGTTCACACTTTCTATTTCATATATTTTTGTTTTGTTTTGTTTGCATTTCTAGGTCATTTATTGAAGCATTGCATCAAATTAGGTTTTGTTTTACATCTTGCATGTCATCCTTCATTGCATTGTCTTTCCAAATATAAACTTGGTGGTGAACCCCTCTTCTAATTTTAAATCATACCCTAGGATACCCTATTGTTAGATCTCCCCTTCCATTCTTCATTGGATTAAGATCTCTAGGGTCATCCTTGAATCTAAAGTATAGAAGATTGTTGCCCTAGGTCCTAAAACCCTAGTGGTGACAAAATGTTATGTTAGATTTTGGTGAACCTACATTTAGAATACCTTCTTTTCTAATTCAGTTTCCATCACCATCCTATATTTATCTTGCATTGACTTTGCATTAGGGTTTGCATTAGTTAATTGGCATTCTAGGATTTCAGATTTTTGCATTAGTGAAAGTGCATATAGGCTACATTTTTGCATCTCAAATAATTGAAAATCATCTTAAAATCGCATTTGCACTTAGGTTACACATCACACAACATAAAAAACACAAAAATAAAATAATTTTTTTTGAAAATTTTGAAAAAAAATCCCCATTGGGACTCATTCGTCACCTTGGGCGAATCATTCCTAGTGCAAACCCGGAAACTTCCTTTTACAACACTGAAAACCTTGTTTCTACACTTTTGTTTGCTGCCATTAACTATCTATTTAAGTTGGTTGAGTTTTTGTTACATGCATTTCACTAAATCTAGCTTAATTTAGTTCATTTCATGCATTGCTTAATTCAAAATTTGCATTTAACAATATTTCACTTTCAGATTTTTGCATAGTGTAATCAACAAATCATTTTGTTTCAAATCTGCAAAAATTGTATTTAAACAATTCACTTTAAGTCATTGCATTGCACCTTCTTTAGTTTTCCATGATAGCATGTTCTCTTTCAATAGATGTGGCTTTGATTTGGTTCAAAATGGATTACATAAGTACAACATCCCCCCTTATGAGTTCAATTTAGATTACAACAATGAGGTCATTAAGAAACATGTTAATTATCCTTCCAATATCTTTCATAATTATGAGGAAATCCTAGAGCAAGTGGATCAAACCATTGACACAATCCTTAATATTACATTTCCCATTGGTGAGGATGGTAGTGTAGACAATCATAACAATCATAATTGTTCTTCTCCCGATACCTCTCCTATTAGTGACAAAGGTATCTTGGTGAAAGAAGATACAAGCATTAAGGGTCTTGATTGTCCCACTCCTCATCTCCCTTTGGATGATATTAGAAAAAAAGAAGATGAGATCATTACCACCACTTTGCTTATCCAAAATCCATCTCTCAACACCTCCCCTAATTGTAATAAGGCTTTAGTAAATGAGGACACCATCGTGAACGATCATGAAAATCACATTTGTTAGGAGAACATGTGGATTGAAAGTGATAACCTTATCTCTATCCTTCCTAATGTCCCTAACATTTGGAAAGATATATTTGAAAAAAATCAATTAGATCATAGTGGTACTTCTCTTGATTCCCCCCTATTAGTGATGAAGTTACTTTACATGGAAAAACAATGGGGAGTGATGAACCTTTTGTTGTCTTCTCTCCTAAAAGCTCTCTTACAAGGGTAGAAGTTATGGCACAAGAGAATGAGACCTGGTAGAGCTCTACCTAAAAAAATTGAAACATTTTTCAAATTGGCTTTTCCATGTCATGTCTCTGAGCTACTATGCCCATGTGTAGGGTATAGGGCTTAAGATGTAAACCCCATTTTCAAAATCTCACTATCATATGATTTGAAGGTTTTATTTTGGTATTGACCTATCATGCATGGTTGTTGGTATTTTAAATTGTAACTTGAGCCATTCAAATCATTATCTCTACCATCCCCTTTTCCTATGTTTGTCATTCATTACACTCGTGTTTACCGTTTAATAATGCCTAAGTCGGACTAAAATATTTCATGTAAAGAAGACTTAATTCCTAAGTCTTTAATCTTGAGGGTTGAGTCTCGTCACCATACTCATGGAATTTTTTCAAAAACTAATGTTATTTGCATGTGTAGAATGGACCACCATTTGATCACCAGCTCCGATCTTGCCCATTCCTCGCTAGCCCTACATTATTAAAATAATGGATTAATGAAAGTTGCAGGGTCAGCGGGCTATTGATGCATGTATTGTCATACTTGTGGGTCCTAATTTTTAGTGTGGAGCCCAACATTCTTAAGCTTGGAGATCAACAGATGAGATACAACAGTGATATTAAATCTCAGTTATTCCTCGCTTACCCTGCGAGATTAAAATAAGGCTTTAATGAAAGTCGCAGGATCAATGGGCTATTGATGCATGTATTCCACTATTGATTGAAATCATAAAAGGTGGGGCCTGGGGAGTGGATGACTTGGTGCCTAGTTGGAAAGCTTGTGTTGGTCAATGGATTGGTTCATGATGATGATGTGAATTCTATTGTGCAGTTTTGCACACACGCCCCACTGAAAGTAGGGACCCTCTTTTTGCTCTGGCTTTTGATGTTTTTTGGCCCCTTAATTTTATTGATTTGGTTGCCTTTGGAGGTCCTTAGATGTTCATCTTGCTTGCCCAAGTGAGTTCCCTAGGTTTCCCTTTGAAAAAACTAAGTTCTGAGCAAAATTTGGGTTTTTACCCCAATCCGGGATTTTCCGGTCCGCCCAGATTTTCCTGGATTCTGCTCAAATTCCAGATCCGAGCGAAGTCCAAGTTTTTTCCTGCGTCCGGGATTTTCCGCCAGACCCGGATTTTCCTGGATTTCTTCAGTTTTCTGGGTTTTTGCCTGCATTCGGGATTTTCCGCCCTACCCGTATTTTCCCGGATTTCTTCAGTTTTCTAGGTACGTGCCAAAGTCTGGAATTTTATGCCATCCGCAAAAATCCGGTCCACCTAGATTTTTCCAAATTTTATGCCAGGCTTTGTGCAAATTGAAATGCTGGATTAAATTGATGAATTTGATGATAAATACTCAACACCCCATGCTTAATTTGATATATTACACGATGTTTCATGCACTCTTGGTTCGTTTTGATTATCTATTGTTGAGATTTTTGCCTTATTTAGTAAAATCTGTCTGGCCTGGAATCCGCCTGACCTGGATTTTCTCGGAATCCTGTCTGGTTGGATTTTTCATGATTCTGGTCTGGAGTTTGCCTGACCTGGATTTTCCCAGATTTTCCCCTTGGTCTGGTTTTCCGAAATGGAAATTTTTTAAAAATGATCCTGAAAATGAAAATTTCTTGAGATAAAAAAAATTGAAAATAAAAATTTCCAAAAATGGAAAAAATTCTAAAAATGGAAAGTTTCCTTATAAAAATGTAAGTTTTGTTAGAAAAGGTCAAAATTTTATTTGAATTTAATTTGGACATGTGGGCTATTAATGATGATATCTGTTTTTTAGGACTAAACAAATATTAAAAGGGGGACTTGCATATGGATTTGTGCTAAAGAGGGAAATTTGGAAATTTTCAATTTATTTTCAAAGTGGGACCTGCCTAAGAATCCATGCCAAAACTGTCTACAGCTGGAGGACTTTCTGGAGGGCACGAGAGTCTGATCTTGCTGGAGATTATGGGACGACATGGATAATATTCATGCATTTAATACAAATCTTGTTCTGTTTTGGAACTCTCCTGGCCGACCTGTTTTGGGGCCAGTTATTATTGTAAAATCTAATTGGGCCGACATGTTTGGGGTTCTCTATAAATGGCATTTATGCCTCATTTGTAAGGGGAGATTTCAGGAGTTTGACTAGGCCAGAATTTTGCTAAGTTAGAAGGCCAGAATTGGCAAGTAGTTTTCAGAATTAGTTGTAGGAGATGAGAGACTTGAAATTGTTATGTAATGCTGGAGAGGTAATGCAATTGGATTGTTGATTTGGAAAACTTTGTATTTATTTTCAACAGTTTTTATGGTTTCTTGTTCTTGATTCTTAGCTATTAGATGTTAGATGTTAGATTTTAGCTCTTTTACAATGATGGTGAAATGTTAATGATGTTGATCGATTTCCAGTCCATACTTTTAGCAATTTGCTGATTGTATATTGTTGTGTAAAGTTAGTCTGGGCCTCACTTCTGTGCTAAGTTCAACTATGAATGCTTGTTTACATTGCGCCAGTAGTTGGGTATGTGAATGAATGTTCAAAGTCTGAAAATATTTAGATTTCCCCAGAAGATCGCACCATTTCTGTGTAGTTGCAGGTTTGTCCTTGATCAAGCAGAGATCGGTTTTATTGGGGATCTGTCCATTTGCAGCTTTCATCATTATTGTGATTGATCTTAGGAGTTAGAATAGAATAGAATCTCTCTAAACCCTTATCTCTTTTGCTGTTTATTTTGAATCGGGTTAGTTTTAGGGTTAAAAGCATCACCATATTGTTGCATCTGATGAAAATTCACTTCCAGCATTGTTCATTTGTAAGGCCCCTTGTGATTACCAGCATTTTCACATATTATCTGAGTTGTTTATGCATTGTCATGACCTGACACCTGAGAGACCTTGGGGTGATTTTCAACAATTTATTGTTGAAGATTATCTTTCAAGAGAGATAGAATATCATTTTCTGTCTGAGTTGTTGCTGTGCAGAAAACACCATCAACAAATTCAAACTTGGTTGACTTGATCTCATTCGTTCGAAAGGCCATTTCACCCAGGGATCGATGATGGAGATTCAAACTTGAAAGTATGACCATGGTAGTTGTTCTTGGTTTGCATGAGTGAGTAGTAATGGCAGAAATTACCTCCAAAGCTACCCGCCTTCACTCGAGATGGACATAATTGAGAGTTGCAAATAAATCTAGAGCACATTGGAGATTGAAAGGAGTATTTGCATGGTTTAGAGTGATCATCATTAGGGTTTTCACATGATTACAAGTCATAAGTTAACCAAACATAACTTTATTTTTTTACTCAAACCACCTAATATTAGGGCTAAAATTCACTACACTTTCAGATGAATTGGCTTTATACTTTTCTTTAATTGCTTTTCTGAAGTTTGAATTTGTTTTAAAGGTCACAATTTTGTCAAGCCTTTCAAAATTTTGCACCTTCAAGCCGAGCCCTAGGTTTGAATTGAGAAATAAAGTCTCGAACCTATCTCTACCAAAACCCTAGTTTTATCTAAACTAATTTTGTTGTCAATGGTGCCCAAAGCACAAACCACTAGCCCTGCAACCTCAACCAGACTGTTTTCCCAGGATATAGTCGAACAATTAAAACCCTCCACAATCAAGAAGGCTAAAGGAAAGGTTCTATTGTATGGTCCTAGAATTATAGATAAGTTGATGGATAAGCATTATTTCATTAAGGATGTAGAAGTTCCCTATATGGGATGGAAATTGTTCCAACATTGGTTCAAAAATAGAAATTTAGGGGTTCCTGTCTACAACCCTTGGAGACTCGACATGGGAAAGTTGGTAGTTCCCAATGTGTACATGGATGTAGATTTGTTGAAGGATATTGTTGTAAGATATGACCTGGTCACTAGGATGGTCAGAAAATTTGATGGAAAAGAGATGTTGAGGATAATGAAAGAAGAGATTGCAGATGTTTTCCAAATGCGTGAATGGAGTAAATATATGACTCCTCTTGATATGGATGTTTTCATATTGGAGTATGAGAATATTATGGTGATACTCAAAACTTCAATGTTTCCCACGACTAGCACCAGAATGGGAAAAAATAGAAAGCAAATAAAGATTGGTAGGGATGAACTTGAATCCTTCCCCATGAGATATTTTTTTAACTACTTCAAGAAGAATGTGTATTCTTTATTCCAAATCATTGGTTTCACTCCACCTAACACCTTGTCGAAGGAATATTGTTACATGGCATGTCATCTGCAACACCTAGCCTTTAATGTAGACTAAGACTACACCACATATTCATCAAAATGCATTCACAAGGGTTTGGTTGAGTTAAAAACTAGAAAGAATTGGGTACATTTTTGGTGGTACTCTTTGCCGATGCATATTTTTTTGTATAAGCGTGAGAAGAACTTTTAGAAGGACATGTCACTGAAGAAAAGTGAAGATGGTATTGATTTGTCTATCCAGTGTTGGACCCAAATTCTGGACAAGGATGATCAAAAATTTAATTATGTGGTTTTCCACAATTTTTTTCCTCAAAGTTGAGAATATTTATAGTTTATGATCCACCCCGTATCCCCAAGGAAATCCATGATTTCCTAAAACCCATGGAAAGGAGAGCGGATTTGAATTTGAGTCACAATTGGGGAGGCATAATCCCATATCCCCACATGACAATATTTAGGGTCTATGGAACCAACATCACTCCATTTATACTATGAAGGGATGTGCCATTAAGGATTGGATTCTTGGAGATCATGAGACAATTGGGAGGATCTCAAACGACACATTTTCCTAAGAACTTGAGGAAGGTTTCATTCTTCCTAGAGTACATAGCATTTGCAGATTTTGTGATGATAAAATGAGGAAGGATAGATTTATTGAAACTTCTTGCACCTTACAACTTGGACACCATATGCCCAAGGAACCATGATCCTGAGGATTTTATTGTAGCACTAAAGGCAATGAATAGGAGTGGCATTTTTGCGCATAATTTTTACTATCTTGAGGATGTAATTAGGAATGTTCTTAACCTCAAGGAAGAGGAAGAGAGAAAGGAAAAATATTTTTTCCTTCAATAAAATGGTGGCTCAGGTTAAGAAATCTAATTCTGGTTATGACCCTATGCCAAATATAAGTGGTGATTTCAATAGGATTATGCATGTTTTGGATAATTTTGAGAGCATTGTGGAAGTCTTGAGGTAAGAGCATGTGGTTATGGATAAAGGGAAAGCAATGGTAGTTGAGGAGGATCCCAATGAGGTGTTGGAGGAGAGACCTACTTACCAACCACCAAAGAAGATAAGGATTTACTCCAGGAGGACGGAGACAGTGAAGAAGCAACAAACTTTTCCAACCCCTACTACATCAGAGGGGTCAAGGGTAAGTTCTCCTATGAGGCAAGTTCCATCCCTTCCAAGAGGTGCCCCTCCTATTGTTATTGATATAGACTCACCCACAAAAGGTCCCCCTCCATCAAAACAACCACCTATGAAGAAGCAAAAGGTTGAGGTAGAAAAAATAATTTACTATCTGGATACAAAGGAGGATGATATCCTCATTGCTCCTAAAGAAATGCAACAAGGAATGCCTTATCCCATTAGGGATGTTCCCTCAAGTTCAAGAGGAGATGATCTTAGACTTGGAAAGGTTGACCTCAGAGGTTTGAATAGTTCAGATGATTTGAGGCAAGAAGCATGTAAAGAATTCATGGAATATGATTCTATCATTGAAACAAGGGAATTTAGAGATTTTGTATGGAGAGAAAAAGCTTTAGAGTATGCAGAGAGGGTTGCTAATGAGAGAAGTTTACATCCCGAGCTACCTAAAAGCACTATTCAAGCCAATGTAAGGAAGGAAATGAAAAAATAATTTTAGAATATGATAGCTAAAGAGGGTAGATCCCTTGTACAAAAAAGTGGTGTGCTATTGTTGCCTGAGTGGCATATTGTTGATGTAGTGGTATTGGATACCATTAGGAGGTTTGAAAGGCCTTTATTTCAAACTGAGGATGAGGCCAAATTGGCTCTTCAAGGATTAGTATTTAGTGAATAATGGGATGCCTTATTTGTTTGGTCATTGTCCTTGTGATCTAGGAAGCTAGTGGTTGTAGAACCAAGTGATTTTAGTGGGCAACTGGTTATAAAGAGAGTGGCAAACACCCCAACATTGGAGGCGGCTGACATGGCAATCAATGTTGCAAAGTTCACAAAACCAATAGTGGAGAACCTTACCATTGAAAGAGACAAATATAGAATCAAATATAATGAAGTTATGGATGAGTACAATAAGATTTAGCAAAGAGTTGTTGAGCTAGAAACTGAGGTGGAATTGTGGAAGCAACAAGTGGAGGTATTGAGAAATCAGGGCCTAGCCAATTCAAGTCATACCACACCTACCCCTCCTCCTCCACCAGAGCAATCTCTAGAAATAGTACCTTATAATATGGGTCAAGAGCCACTCACAGTTGAGGAGCTAGGCACATCAAGTGTAGCTCCTTTTAATGAGCCTATGAGGGGACAACTATTTCAGCAAATTGAAGTATACAAGAAATTGCTCGAACAAGTGCATGACACAATGTATAAGAACAATTCCAAGATTGTTCATACTATGATAAAGCATCTAAACAAGAAGATTCAAGGTAAGTTGAATAGTGTTCATGCAAACTACTCCTTGATGTTGCAAGCAATAAGGTTATCTCAGAGGGATAGGAAATTAGCTAATCCAATTTTAGACAAATGGATTCCTAGAGCTGAGAATTTGAGATTAATGGTAATCGGGGCTAAGCAGGAGGAGGATAGATATCCAAAGGTGGTCCCAAATTTGTCAATGAGGTTAAAGAATAAAAGTTTCAAGGGTATGATGCCCCTTTAGAATAGAGAATAAAAGAATTGAAGGCTAAGTATGATGAAGTAGATTTGACATTGGTGTCTGATATTCAACATACTTATGATGAGGTAAAACCTTTGCAAATGTGGAAATTCCAGGTGGATACTACAATTATCTCTCAAGTAGCTTGTATTTGTGAGAAATTTGGCATTGATATATTAAAAAAATGTTTTGGAGAAATTGTCTTTCATTATCAGCTTTTTTTAGGATTTTGATAAGGAATCCAATCCAGTAATGACAAAGTACTCTCCATATAGGAAGAAGATGGATAAAATCATTGAGTTCAATTGGTCATTTGATGCTAAGTATGAGCAGTGGAAGAGAATATTTATTGATGAATTGGATTTGTGAATATAGGGATGAAGAATACATATACTTGGTCAAGTATAGTATAGGTCTAGCCTCAAAAATTACAATGCATAAACATATGTTTCTCCTGATTCACAATATAACAAATAAATGTTGATTAGTGATGACTTGGATTGATGTTGATGCTGATTTGGACATTGGTTCACCTTTGCCACTTTTACACATTTTTGTCATTTTTCTCAATGGAATAAAGTTGCTACAGTGGTAAGAAGGTTACTCCTTTCTTACATGTTCCTTTTGGAAGGTGGTTTTGTTTTCTTCAGTGAATGGATAATCTTTGTCTCATGTGTGTTCCCTCTAATTAAAAATGTAAATATAATTGAATAGGGAATATGTGTTGTAGTGGTCCAATTAGAATATGAAATGTGTACTTCTGGCCGGAAGCTTGTTTTGCTCCTTTTTTCTCATAAAAGGGAATTCATGGCCATTAGTGTGGGTCTCTTATTGAATTTTGGATCTGAATTATGCAAATTGTAAGCATAGAGAGAATATGTTTGAAATCTTTTTCTTAAGCTTTGAGTCTAGTTAGTGAATTTTGCCAATTGTATGGTTCTTGAGCATATCTAAATGATAATGAAAGTTCTTAGAGTCTATCATCTCTCAAATTTTACTCTATATCTAAATTATTAATGAAAACTCTGATCAAGGATCATTTCATTAATCTTCATTGCCATTACACTTTGAGGTATGCTTTGGTTTTAGCTCTAGTTCAAGGGATCGGTTAAAATGCTTTGATCAAATCATAAATTAGTGTGCAGGTTAATTGGATCTGATAAGTAGTCATATAATTTGATTATTAGTTTGTGAATTACAAAGAAGCTTCATGTAGATCATGGATGTTTAGGATTAACCTTACCTTGTAGTTCAATTTGCTTTGACTTCTAGCCCACAGATATGGCACTGATCTTAAGTCTTATAAGAATTTCCCATGGTTTTGGTTATCCAATTTGAGAACGTCATTTATAAATAATCTTTAAATTGATCTACCTTGTGGTTGGTATTCTATTGTATTCTTGGCTTTATGTGTATAATTCTCTCAAGGAAGTGCCAATTTCTTGAAGGATTTAATCTATTTAGCCTTTGATGGGAATACATTTTCTTTATTATGCAATGTATCAGTTAATTGTTTAGGAGAGTCATAAGATATACATTGTGGGATTACCCTCCCAGGTCTTGTAGAGCTTGAAGTATAGGAGAGGAAGCATTATTGCTTCATCTCGTTCATTGGCCAACTATCTCTCAGATATTCAAGAATTGAGACTGGAAACCTCATAGATATTTGATGAGATCTGATTGGTTCTTTAAAAACAATTAATAGATTGGTGACTCTACTAGGGATGTAAGCTTTACAAATATTTGTTCTCTAGAGTGCCTTATCAGAGATCACTATAGTATGTGGTGATGTTCGCCTATAGAGTCATTTTATTTGAAGTTTCTACTAAACATTGCTCAAGTCTTTTCCAAGTATCCTACCAAAGTTTAAATTAATTTTTCCCACCGTTTGTGTATTGATGTGTTCAAAATTCATTCAAAAGCATTCCACATTTGTCAAATTTTGTCTGAGTTTCCAAGGATCTTGTGAAATTTGCATAAATCGTAACACAATTGCTATGAATTTGTCCTAAGGAATTTGGGTGGCGACTTTGAAGTCTTTGTACCAATGCATGCTAATGTTTAAAGATATCAAAGAAGTAAAGAAGAAGAACAAAAATAAATTGAAAAGGTTGACTAATGTGAAGAAGACTCAAGCAAAAATGTGAGGAACTCGTGGCCACATGAAGAAGCATCCAGAGTAGAAATTGGAAGGAAAATTTCCCAAGAATACTTGTGGGAAGTGGGTAAAAGAAAAGGACGTAAAAACATGTAAGTCTACTCCTCATCCTACTCTTGAACGTTATATTCATTCTAGTTCTAGCTCTAAATGTGAAAGGAATTTGTTAGACTTTAGTGATAGCACCTCTACTGAGAGAGGAGAAGTTACAATGAAGTATATTGTGAATGAGCGACCCACATGTTAAGGTGTAGACACTAAAAAAATTCCTAAGCTTGCGACTCTAATTTTCATCATAATTCTAATCTTCATTTTCATAATTGAATAATGTTAATTTTTTAATTATTTTCTAAAGTCATTTGTCCTCTATTAATTAAATAACTTTAATTATTTAATTAATTAATTCATACCTTTATTCTTTTTTGATTAATTAAATAAATATCATTTATTTAATTACATCACTACTTAAATCTATCCTATATTAAATAATCATTTTTGAATTATTTAATTATTTCAAACCACACTTTCAACTATAATTAAATAATCAATTTAATTACTTAATTATTCTTTAACCCTTTCTATCTTTAATTAAATAAATCTTTATTTATTTAATTTAATCTTAAATCTTGAATGTTGAATTAAATTATTATTTAATTCATAAAAGGGTTTATCCATGGCATAGTCCTCTTGTGAATGGTGATTCTATACCTACACAAACAACACATCATTAGTCTATTATGCAAGTTAAATCAACATTCCCCATAGAATTCATTTGAAATGTAAATAAACAAGAAATAAAAGAACACAATAAATAAAGCTATTAAATCTTATCTAATGCAAACAAACTCTCAATCCCATGGGGAATTGGTGCCATTTTGATGTGGAAAATGGCCCTTTCCCAATCCCCTGTAAGCTTGAATGATAATTTGATGCTTTCTTGGTGAAATTCTTACATAACCTAGCTATGAAAATATGAAAACTTGATGAACAATGGATGAACTTGTGCATCATGATCTTACATGGATTGTGTAGAATATTTTGGAGGAGAGATACAATAGAGGAGGCCTCTATTTATAAGAAAGAATGATGGAGGATTGAAGAATAGGATGAATGTGGGATTAAAGATCAACCAATAACAAAATGCCACTTGTCAACATGCTATTGGAGAGGGATAGAGCACATTTTGGTCAATGTGCATGATAAATGTCATTAGATTCAAATTTAAAATTTGAAAGTGACATGTTTAGGGGAGATGTAAGAAGAGTTAAATGCCACTTGGCTCAAGGCAAAGGACATGTAAGAGGCTTTTAATGCCTTGTTGGAGAGGACAAGTCCTTTTGGAGGGACATTTTGAATTTGAAGAATATTCCATCCTTTGATTCCTTTTTGAATGAAAAATGGGATTTAATAAGTCAAATAAATTGATTTTTGTGCAAGTTACAAAATTTAGAGGATTTGATGGATTAAGATTAGGATTAATCAAAATTTGATTAATTTAAAAGGAGATTAGCTAATTTGATAATTTGACTTAGATTTTAGGATTTAAATAAATCAAAATGAGAGGAATATGATTTAGACTTAATTAAATAAAGATTTTGATTTATTTAATTAAAGAAGATGGTGTTAGTTTTAAATCAAATAAAGATTAATTTATTTAATTTAATAAAATGACTTTAGATATTTAATTAAATAAAATGATTTATTTAATTAATAGGAGGGGATGACTTAATCAGATAAAAATTTGATTTATTTAATTAAGAGATGAAGTGTGAAGGATTTAATCAAATAAAGATTATTTAATCAAACTGGTTAGCAAAGGAGATGGTTTAGGATGAAGCGGTATTAGGGGATAAAGTGTATAGGATCAATTGGTACATTTTATGCATCTACATTTTACCCCTCTTTGAAGTAATGTACAAGTTTTGTTGGTTCAAAGAATAAACATCTGTGATCAAAATTCAATTTTTTTAAAAAAATTCAGATGCCCTATTGTCACCCTAGCAGAAGAATTATGCTGGTATACTACCCCCTCAAGAGATTGGATGAAAATTTGGATTTTTGGGTGATCTCATGATAAAGATTCAGGTTAGTTTAGCTTAAAGAGGACTAGAAAGCTTGAATGTTTGATGTAGATAGATTTGATGATGTATAAACAGTCATCGGCCATGGATAGCCTCATGTATATTTTGATATAACACACAGATTTGGACAGAAATGTTAGTAAAGATAGAAGAATAAGAAGAAATGAGATGGTGAAAGAGAGGATCCAACAAGTCCATGAGTCATTAAGACTTGATTAGATATGATGATGAGTGATGATGATGATTTGCTTATCAAGAATTGGGATTTTAAAAGGCCACTTACTTTATGTTTGATAACACACATAGGCACGATGTATCAAGGTATAAAGAATCAGGATGGCGTTGCACTTAGTGTGATGGAATTTTGACTCGACAATCAGATAGGAGTACTCCTATTCACACCTGGCATACAAAACCTCATTCAAAATTTAGTTCAAATATTCCAAATATCTTAGACCAAAACATAGAAATGCAATCCTTCCTATGTGGTCAACAAGACACTTAAAACACCCTCCCCACACCCAAACAAAGTACGCATGACCAAATTTATATTACAAGATCATCTAACAAGCACAACAAACAAAAAGATAAAGATCATTGCCCCATTCCTTTCTCTCTAAATCATTTTCATTAGAAATCATTGAGAGGTCATTGGAATGAGCATAATAAGATAAATCAAAGAAAAGATCAAGTACACAGACAAGTCAATGTTCTTCATACTGCCATCCAAGGGGATGTGTTTTGCTTAGGATAAGTGTCCAAAGTGATTTTCCAAAGATAATGCCCATTGTAGGAAGGATGCATCCTAGGACATGTTAGTGGATGGTGGCAAGTTGATTGGTTATTTGAAAGACTACTAATGTAAAGTTGATTGAAATGTTTGTGAATGATCAAGAGTTTGATTTTGCATGTAAAAGTTTGTTGTTTCAATTTTGATTTTGTGTTTGAAGTTTGCTTTTGCTGATTATTGTGGTTGTTTCTGTTTGTGTTGCCAAAGGATGAAGGTGATGATTGATTTATTATGGATGAGATTATTGTGGGTGAAAGCAAAATGGGACGGATGGGATTTTTCAAATATTTTGATGTTTTTGGTATTTTTTGAAATGTTTTGAGGTTGTTTTTGGTATTTTCAAGATTTTACAAATGTTTTTATTTTCAAATTTTCCAATGTTTTTGTGTTTTATGAGATTTTATGAATGTTTTTGGATTCTATGTCTCAGGGTCTAATCAAAGATTAGCCTTTCCTACATTTAAGCTCAGAGATGATGTAGTTCGAATAACATGTTTTTGACATTTTCTATTTTTATGAATGTTTTTGGATTTTCTTGGTTTTTTAAATGTTTTTGAATTTTTTGCCTGATTTTGATGATTTGGATATGGATATGTGTGATGATATTAGTTCCTATTTTGGGATCTTGTTGAAAACCAAGCTAGGGTTGATTGATCGGATTGATGGATTCATGATGATATAATTGTTGAGGATACACAATAGTGCAAGGATAGTGTTAAGCAACACAAGGATTAAGATGGATATCCTGAGATGATGATGGATTGATTGGATTTGATTGATCAAGATTTTGAAGCTTGGTTTTGCAACAAAATTTGTTTGAATGATTTGATGTGATGTTGAAGTGTGAATTAGATGCGACTGATATTGATTGTTTGGATCGATGTTCAAATAAAGATAAAACTTGATAAGGAACATCTTCTCATCAAAAATATGCCATGGGCTAGTGATTTGGAATTTTTGGCTCACAAATACTTTGACCAATTTGATTTCACATTTTCCAATGTTTAGATTACAACATAAGTTGGAGGATATAGATCAAGATTTATTCCTGAAGCGAGATTTAAATATATACCTCCAGTATCTGGCAATGTTTGAAATTCCATGGGTGGATGCTCGGATAGGTGCATGGATGGATGGATATGGTAAGCATGCAAAGGATTCCAAGGATTATCTTGTGATAAGAAAAGGTATTCAAACAAAGGACAATCATTTGGATAGTGCTTCATGGCTAAGATAATGTTGAGTAGGATATGATCAGTGAAAATGGCTCATGTGAAGATTTCCATCATAAGCAAGTGTAAAGTGTACACCAAAATTTTATCAATCTATCAAGATAATTTGGAAAATGGATGCAGAATGGATTTATTTTGGATGAGATGGATGGAATGTTGGGGTTTATTATGGATGAGATAAGATGCTTCCACCTAAAGTGGTGCACGTAGATGCTCAATTCTACACATGATGCTTGTTTTCCAGGTTTTCATCATGGTACCTATCCAAAGTGCCACCCATGTGGTTCTCACTAGAGGATGATTTTTTTTTCTTTACTATTTTCAATCATTTTTCTATTTTTTTTGGATTTTTGTATTTTTTATTTTTTTTGTATTTCTCTTGTGGAAAACTTTTAAACACATGTTGAACCATTTGGTGGTGTCGATGTAGATACTTCTGTCATGATGTTCCATCAATATCCTACCTAAAGAAGTTATTTTTCCAAGATATGTGCACTTGAATACAACTTTTGAGATTCCTGGTCTGCTTTGTTGATACCAGAGTTAACTTTATCTTTGTGCACACATCATGATAGAGTGTCTTTTGAATCCTTATGATGAAGGGCGGCTACCAATACATGGTCAATGTGAGAATTGGATATCATGTGTGGAGGTGTGGATGGAGTTTGTTTAGGAATAAAAGATGGATTGGTTGACAACTTGGAACCCTTGACTCTCCAAACTTGGGAAGATGAGCAATGATGGGTGGATATGAAAGTGTGCATGGAATTAGGACCAACTGATTGATATACTTTGTATGTTTCTTGAGAAGCCTAATTTTTCCTTTGTGGAAATATTTGATAGATACTTTTCCCTTTTCTATTTTTCCCCATAGTTTCTTTTACTAATGGAATCTGATAGGGATAATCTTAATGGTGTAGGAGCTCCTTGTTACATTCAAGCCTCCATGAAACCATATTGTATAAATTCATTAAATTGGGTGTTTTAATGTTGTAATAAGATTTAATGATCCATTTTATATATGTTTGAAGTCATTTGGAGTCATTGATGAAGGTTTGGTGTCATTTAGTTGAAAAATGAAAATATTGTCAAAAGTTGTCAAATGTTGTCATAACAACTCTTCTTGTTAAATGAAACTTTTTTTAAAGTTTGTTAAAAGTTTTTAAATGGTAGTTTTAGGTTGGTTGGGGGAATAAATTTATTGTAAAAGAATAAAAATAGGCCTCCAAGTCAAATGGGTGATTGGTATGTAGTTTGAACAAGAATTTATGAAGGAAGACATGATTTTTTTTGCAATTTCCAATGTTATTCATTGTTATTTTATATGGTATGTCTCTATATGAAGTTGTACAGATCTTAAATTTATTTATTTTGATAGATTAATGAGCTATATTTCATTTGCAAAAGGTTTGGTGTTATTTCATTGAGTTTGGAGAAAGTTATGACCATTTTACCATTGGTAGCCCTATGGGATTGTTTTCTCTGGAAGTTGTAGGCTATTGCAGAGAATGGTATGGATTGTACATATTAAATAAAGACCTTAGACCTATTGGAAATATTAGATATGTGAATATAGTTTTATTTTCACTTTTTTTGATCAATTTTCATTGGGTTTTGATTGATTTATGACAATTTTGGTGAAGACTACCTAGTTCAGGAACTAGAGTTTCCAACAGATAAGAAAAATTCATAACTTTTTATTCCTGTAGACACGTAAAATATATTGATTGAAATCATGCATCTGATCCTGATTACTAACAATGTTTCATCCTGAATCATCCTTCGGTCTAACCATTTAATCAAATCTCCTTATCTAATTAAATTCATCAATATTCCTCTCTTAATTAAATAAACCAGTTATTTAATCAAGTCACCTCTTCTCGATAATTAAATTAACCATTTTGATCTAATTATCCTATTTAATTAAATAATAAATGTTACTTAATTATATCTCTAAAATCTATCTATTAAATTAAATAAATTAAAACCTTGTTTAGTTTAATCTAACTAGTCATCTCTTTTAATTAAATAAAACAATATCTTTGTTTAATTAATCTCTTATCACATTCTTCTCATTATTTGATTTAAATAAATCCATAAATTTGAGTCAAATAAGTCACATCAACTAATCTCCTATTAAATTAATTGACCCTTGATTAATTTAATTCTAATTCATGTCCCATCCTCTAGATTTTCCCACTTGCACATGAAAATAGATTTAATTCATTTATTAAATCTCTAATTTCCTCACAAGGCATCTTTATGGAATATTCTTCAAGTTTGAATTCAAACATCCAAGTTGAAATGTAGATCCAACAAGGCATTTACTCCATCTTACATGTCCTTTTCCTTGAGCCAAGTGGCTTTTATTGCATTTTTTCTCTTCCCTCTTGCATGTCATTTCAACAAATTTGAAATTCAAAAATAGGCATTTATTGGCACAATCCTCAAAACTTGCACATCCTCCATCCACTCATGGATTGACAAGTGGCATCTTGCCATTGGATGAATGTTAGTCCCACATTGCTAAAATTTGGGCATTCATCCTTCAACCTCATCTATAAATAAAGAGGTTCATGCTTCATTTGATCATCCACAAATTATGCAAAGTTATTATACTCAAATTTAGAGCAATCTGCATCCATCTTATTGAGTTCTTAGCTAGGTTATGTAGGTTTTTAGCTTGGATCACTCTTCAACATCATCAAAGTGGCTCAATTTCCATCAACACATCAAGCTTGCATCATAGGAATTGAGAAAGGGCCAATTTTCACATCAAATTGGCACCAATTCCCCCATGGGATCATGAGTTTGCTAATCTAATTAGGATTCAATCTTTATTTTGTGTTTTTATTGTGTTCTTCATTGTTTTTTTCCTAATTTGAGCTTGGTGAATGGATTTCATGGGGAATCCTTGTTCTTGCTTGCAATATCTAATTTAATGTGTTTGTTCTTATTATTCTACAGGTACTAGGAATGGGGTTCTCACATTTGGCGCTAGAAGGAGGGCTTAATCTCATTTCAATCACATTTTTCTAAAAAATTATGCGTTTTTGTTTGTGCATAGGAAAATTCCAACGTTGGAAGCTTAGCGTCATTGTTTTAGCACCGTTGGCTCTCTAGCATCGCAATATAGCACGACTTACAAATCAAACTCTGATGCTTTAGCCATCCCGCCTAATTTTTTTGAATTTAAATTTTAAATAGCAACGCTAAGCAAAAGTTTGATGCAATTGAGCTCACTGGTCTGGGCACAGAGCACCACTCACTGGTAAGCGGCATTGTACAGCACCGCTGGTAGGGAGTAAAAAGTTGAAATTTAATTTTAGCACATGCATTTTGTCATATGATCAATTTATCTTCTATTTTCTGCTTTTTGACCTCTGTATTTTGCAGAATCTGACTAGTTTTCTTGCTTGTAGGTTGGATCAATTGAAGAAAAAAGAAGGAGAAACATGATGGTGATATGTCACGAAATCAAACTGTTTTTAAACACTTTAGTGTTTACTCAACACTCTTAGGAAACTATCATTCCTTTTTGCATAGGACACTAATTTTGTTTGGGCTTTAAAAAGAATCCTTTGAATTTTTGCAAAGGTTTAAAACGAACATTAGGAGTACAACTTACTAGATTTTTTTTATTGGTTAACAATTGAACAAAAAAACTCTCATTTTTCCTTTGGTGTTTTAAAAAGAATTCATTATTGCTTTGTGGGATCTAAAATGAACATGTGCTATTTTGTTTTGTGAGGGCTTACTTTAACTAACCTCATTGAAAAAGGACGTATGTGCTTCTCTCGCACTTTATAGCGATCTTGAGAATCAAAAGGCATTTTTTGTGATTTTAGGTTGAGATAAAGCAATCACCTCCACACTTCATTTTGGGTTTAAAATTGAACAAAATCTTGTGCGAGTGTGAATGAGCTTATTGCATGTGTTCTCCCTTTGTTTCTAAACAAGGTTTGATCAAACTATGAATAAGTTTATTCGCTTTTGTCTATCTTAGAGGGCCTACCTTGGGGAAAAAGTACTCACCCAAGGGAACGAATCAACCGGTAACACTCTAAAACCAAGAGTATTTCCAATCAGAATATAAATGTGGGTATTGGAGTAAATGCCAATATCACGCGGTTGGCTCCAACGAGATGGATCTGAAAAGGGACTCTCACTGTATGGGTCAATCTCCACGAACGAAAAGTCTTAATTAAAACCCATGTTTTATAATTTCCAAAATCCTTGATCTATTTGTTGGTGCAAGAACGGTTGTTCTAAAGCTGCCCCACTTTTATGGTCTTTTAGTAGAAATGGAAAACATGTCATGGGAGTTTCATGGGTGTTGATGCTTGGCTGCCCCGTATAAGTGAGTGTCATGGAGGGGATATAGTGGGGTCAAACATCTAACCATTCGCTAAATATAAGCGTAGCTAGACTTGTCCAAGTGGGGACTCAACAAATATTGTCTTCCACATCCATAGGGTTGTAATTATTCTTGGTTACAAAATGCTTTGCTTGATCAAAAACATCTTGGAAACAAACACTTAAACATCATCATCAAGATTTCAAACCCTTTAGGAGACAAATACAATTGACTCAATTCATGTGTTATTGCTTGCCCTTGGGATTCTATCCTTAGAGGTTTTTGAACACTTGAATTACATCTCAATTTGTCTACTAGAGTTAAACAATAGGTAACCTTTTCCTTGACTTCATCAAAATTCCACATAACATACTTTGTGGGATTTGAAGAAATTAAGACATTGGACATCTAGTTTGGAAAACTAATAAAAGAAAGTGTTTGTGGTAAAATAAAGTCACTAAGAAAAGAGAACAAAATTGACTCTCACATGTGTTGAAACCTCATGATTTCTAAAAAGGTTAAAATCCCAAAACCAAAGTCCTTGAGTCAAAGTTCAAGATTTAGGAATCATACTCAAAAGATCATCAAGAAATACAAAAGAAAGTGTAATCAAAAGCAATACATCAAGATAAGAAAACATTTCACAAGGTTCTATAGGCTCATTCCTTTGAACAATCCTGAAATGTATGCTCCATTTGAACCACTTCTTGGTTAGAGAGGTCCTTAGAAGCATTGCATGTTCTTCAATACCTAGGTCTAAGTTAAACAAAGTATCTTTTTAGGTACATCTTAAGATCAAAAGAAATAAAAATATTTTTTCATCCATCCTTCAAACATCAAACCAAAAATCATCTCACCATCACCTTTTGGAAAATCTTGAAATTATCCTCCATGCTAGGCTTTTTGGAAAAAAATCAAAATCATCAAATCTTTGAGACAAAACTGTTGAAATCTTTATCAAATCATCTTTGACTAGGTATGTGTAGATGCATCCTTTTGCATATGTTTTTTCAAAGTTATCAAAACATCTTGTTTAGCTAGGTATATGTAGATGCATCCTTCTTCATATGCTTGGTTAAATTATCATCTTGTTTGAATAGGTGTGGGTAGATGCATCCTTCTCCCTACACATATTCAAATTATCATCCTTTGAGAAAATCTACCCCTTTGATAAATCATCCAACATCTTAGGGTCTATTTGTTCAAAATCAAAGCAAACCAAAATCAATCAAGTCAAGGACAATCCCAAAATCAAAAATCAAAACCCAAAAAACATATCCAAAAGTCCCAAAAGTCTAGCATTCCCCTCAAGATTTATCATAAGATCAAAAAGTTTACATCATCCATCTCTTGCATCATCATCATATCACCCCTTTTGATCCTCAAGATATCCTAAAATTTTTCTCTTTTGTGCATAAAGTAAAGATTAATCCAAAGAATTAAGAGATTCATCTCCCATATTCGTGATAAATTGATCCTTGTTTTATGGTTCAAACTAGATCTCAATACAAGAAGAACATTGAAGCCGACAAAGAAACACCCACTTCAAGTGATCTAAGCCAAACAAACGTCGAAATGAATCCATTCGAATCAAGCAAGCCTTTGACTATCTCATCATCACAAAACCCACAAGAGGAAACTCAAGGAGAAGATCCTACCTTTGGGATGTCGCATGAAGAAATAACCGAAATACTCCAAAATCTAGAAAATCATAAGATCATCATCATCATGAGGCTTAACCCTTCACTATACATGCTTGAACTAGCAAAACAAGGGGCCAAATTACCTTTTGATTTTGGCATGAGTACTATAGTGGAGACATCTTTTCCCCCAATCTCATCCACCATTCCCATCTCATCTACACCCCCATCTCAAAGCATCACTCAAAACATTCCGCAAATCATAACATCTTTTGCTCCAACTTAACCTAATGTTAATAAGGGAAATGCATTTCTTAATGCTATCCAAACACACCCCCTTGTTAATAATCAAGACTTGGATGCAAATACCATCTTGGAACAAAACATACCCAAAAATACATTACATAAGAATGTCCCTCTCACTTTCCATCATGATCCATCATCATCATTCTTCCACATAACACCTCAAACTTCTCTCCTCACAAATTGTCAAGAGGAAGGTGACATGTTCGGACCAGGGGGCGTTTTTGACACCACATCATTTTCTCAAGAACTCACACCCCTCACATTTACACCATGTCCACCATTACCATCATTATCCACACCACTCCTTGGCTTAGGGATTCCCCCTTTACCAAGTATCAACCAAATCAGAGTCCTGAATATCAACCAAAACATCATGCAGAACTTGTCATTGATATCACAACAATAGATGACAACTACACAAGCAATAATGACATCATAAAACACCCCCCTAACATCTCAAAGTATGGTCTCTCAAGGACCAACCACATCAACAACACCATTCATCACCCAAACCACATCAACAACACAATTCACCACTCAAAACACCAACACAACATCACCGCTCACTACCACCACAAACACCATTCTGAATCCACCACCACCCCCACCACCACCAACTTCCAACATATCAATCCAAAACCATATAGCATTGCAAGCAGCTCAACAAGCTACTTTTCAAAGGGGATTCTAGTAAGTGCAAAAGCAAAGATCCACACAACTAGCTGTTTAACAAGCTGCTCAAGCTGTGCAAGCTGCCCAAGTAGCCCAAGTCGCATTACAAGCACAACAAGCTGCACAAGCCCAAGCATTATTGCAACAACAACAACAAGCCACTCAAGCTACGCAAGCGGCCCAAGCAGCCCAAGCCGCATTACAAATACAAAAGGTTGCTCAAGCCCAAATTCTATTGCGACAACAAGCGGCACAAGCACAATCCCAAGCATAAGCAGTGCAAGCACAAGCTCAAGCTCAGGAAAATGCCCAATAACAAGAACAACAAGCACAAGCACATGGACAACTTCTTGCACAAAAACAAGCAGCACAAATACAAGCATATCAACAAGCAATACAACAATATCAAGAGCAGCAAGAAGCAGACCAATTGGAAGCCCAACAACAAGCATTGTTGGAACAACAAGCATTGTTGGAACAACAAGCATTATTGGAACAACAATAAGCACAACACCAAGTACAACAATAATAAATCCTAGCACAACAACAAGAAGCACAACAACAAGCAATCCTAGCGGAACAACAACAAGATCAACAATAAGCGTTGTTCATACAGAAGCAAGTGAAAGCATACCTAGCTTGGTAAAATGTGCAAATACCATCAAATAACACACCAACCAACCCATCCATCCAAACCACAATCGAAACACCCCAAAATACCTTCATCCCACCCCCTTATCCACAAAATGACATAACAACACAAATCAGGTTGCTTTCGCAACAAATGCTCAATCTTCAATCAGGGCGAACCACAAAAACACCAAGCAACTTGTGTCCCTATCCATTTGATAGGAGCCTTGTGATGAAACCATTCCCTAAGGGATTTGAGATCCCCAAGTTTGACAAATATCGAGGGATGGGAAACCCTGAGGATCACATAAGGGAATTCCAGGTTCATTGCATGGAAGTTGCATACGACAATACTTATCTGATGCAGCTATTCCCCAGGAGTTTGGTTGGCCATGATATGGAATGGTTCTCTCGTCTACCAACAGGCATTAGAACATTCCAAGAAATAATAGACACATTCATTAAAAATTATGCATGCAATATCGCAATGGATGTTACTCTAGAATAACTCTCAGCTCTAAAGCAAGGAAAGAATGAATCATTCACTTCATTCTTACAATGATGGTGATCCAAGGCCAATCAAAGCAAGTGGACCATGCCTGAGGAACAACAAGTTTGCACCATCATATCCAACCTTGACGATCTCTTGGAATTTCATCTCAAGGTACAAGGGATCACCACATATGATCAGTTGATCTCCAAGGCACTTAGCATCGAACGAGCTCTCATGACACAACCTATGGGATCAACTTCATACCCCGAACAACAACACAATCGCCCACCCTCCAATTACAACAATAAACCTCACATGTGGGTGAGGAACAAAAATGTTACTAATGATGGTGTCGTCAATGCCAAGGTTGTCATTAGTGCTCCTCGCCAAAACATACCCACACCACAAATCCAAATCCACCACCAAAACAACCATCAAAAAACACAACAACCAAACCACAATTCGGCAATCAACAATCTCAATGATCAAAGGGGACCACCCCAACGGAACAAGAATTATCACAAATGAAAATACACTACTTTGGGGGAACCACTTGAAGTCATAATGAAGAAGTTGATAAACAAAAAGCTCATCAAGGCTCCTACCTTTGAGAATTACCAAGAATTGGATGTAAAACCTCCTTGGTATAATGAAAATCAACACTGTGAGTTCCATAAAATCAAAGGACATACCACGAACAATTGTATGAGATTAAAAAATATAGTTCAAGATCTCATCGATCAAAGAATTATGAATGTGAAACAACCAACAGGAAACCAAGATCTTAAGATATACACAAATCTGATGCCAAACCATGGCAATAAAAGGAATAATAATAACACCGATAAAGGGAAAGGCACCCACACAAATGTGAATCATGACTACAAAACTGTTGTTGCCTCCCTAGATGAATACTGCACAGTCATCACCATCAAAGGTGCCCATGTCGATTGTGAAATCACCACAAGAGGTGGAAAAGTTACAATTGCAAGATCATCCCAGCCAAACAGAGTCCCTACATCTAGATTTCTCCCTAATGGCTACAATGTTGTAGATCAACTCAAAAGAATGCTAGTGCAAATCTCCATCGTGGAGTTTCTAAAATTATCCTCTTCCCATAAGAAAATCCTTGAGGAAGCATTGGCTTCATCCACTATCCCCGCAGATCTTGATGTGGAGCAATTCCAAGCTATGGTCAGAAATATCATTATGCCAAATATCCTCACATTCTCTGACCAGGATTTCCCCGCTCAACCATCTCACAACCATGTGCTTCACTTAGAAGTCATAGTACATAAGAGCAAAGTCAAAAGGGTCTTGGTGGATGGAGGTATAGGTTTGAATATATGTTATCTCAACCTCATCAAACAATTGAAAATCCCAGAGGATTCTATTGACAAAGGAAAGGGTATCACAATAAGAGTATATGATGATCAAGAAAGAGTGTCCCAAGGCATGATCAAACTCCCTATTCAAGTAGGGCCAGATCTCATGGAAACCACTTGTTAGGTCCTGGACCTTGACTTACCATATAACATCCTTCTGGGACCTCCATGGATTCTTACAATGAAGGCAGTAGCGTCAACTTTCCATCAATGTGTGAAATTCCCACATGAGGGACAAGAAGTTACCATCCATGGAGATCCCGAACCCTTCTCCTATTGCAAAATCCTTGAAGAAAAGTACTACAAAATCCCCCAAGTACCAAAAAATGATGAGGGCCCATCCACACAATACATTGACCCTACCACTCTCACATCCACTTCTGTGACAGAGACACCTGTCACTCTTGCCATCCCTACCATTTCTAACATTAAGCTCATCATCCAAGATAACGGTTGTGGAAACTACAAGCTCCCTAATAATGCTTTTGTGGTAGGAGAGTTACCACAATCTCCTAGATCACGGGGATGTCCACAAGAAAAAGAAGCCTCTACATCTCAAACATCTCCTGAAGACTATCCTAACTTCACAAGGTGGGAAGACCTTAGCCAAGAAGTTATTGAGGCAGATCCATCACATATGCTATATCAAGATGAGAGACCAGTAGCTAATTTACCAATGGATGATAGAAGCGAGGGTCTACAAATGATGCTCGCAATGGGCTATGACATAAATTAGAGACTTGGGATAAACGACAATGGGCTTATAATACCTATCATTTTGGAGATGCGAGCAATAACAAATCTTGGCCTTGGATGTATCCCTCTGAGTATAACCATATGTGGCCAAAGTCCTCTGATTAGAACGGTTAATAAACCTCCTCAACCAACTACAGTAGAACTATGATTACCAGTATCCACAGGTAGATTCATAGATAACTTTACATTTGATATAACTGATGTTTGTAGTAGTAGTGATGACAAGGATCCCACATCCAATCTACCTAGGCTTTTTGAGGACACCACTCTTTGCATGATTAGCACCCTATCTTTTGAATCAGACCACCAAATTGTGACATTCACCTAGTATACCCCCAACTCATCAAATACAACCAATGAGGAGCACCAGTTCTTGATACATTCAAAAATAATGAGGCGCTCTTAGAATTCATGGGACTGCGGGATAACATTATGTGTGGGGATCATAAAGCAGGGTTCATAGTTGAGCTAGATACACATGCCTATTATAGGGAAATGATTGAATCCCTCAGTCACAAAAGTGAGAAATTAAGAATAATATCTAAGTCCTTGAGTGAAAACCACACTGTGACACTCTCTGACTAGAAAAAAGTAAAAAGAAAGGACACATCCAACACTGAAAACCTCTTCGAGGCGCCTGAGAATGGGGGATTCAATCTTCCTTCTAGAGCTATTCATCAAGAAAAATCAGCAGTCCTAGTAGAAAGGTGTAACCTGGTCAATCTAGGAATAGAGGAAACCCCGCATATCACATTCTATGTGGAGTCATTACTCTCAGAGGAACAAGAACTCTTAGCAGCCTTCCTAAGGGAAAGATAGATAAACTTCACATGGAGCTATGCTAACATTCCAAGACTTGATCTAGAAATCGTAGTCCACCACTTAGCAGTATATCCAGAAGTAAAGCCTGTTAAACAAAAGCTTCAAAAAATGCACCCTCAGATCACCTTATTGGTCAAAATGGAGCTAAAAAAGCTATTAGATGTAGGATTCATCCGACCGATAGATTATCCAGAATGGGTATCATACTTGGAACCTGTTTCAAAACCTAGTGGAGGCATCAGAATCTGCACCGACTTTAGAGACTTGAATAAGGCATGTCCAAAAGAGGACTTCCCACTTCCAAACATTGACATGATAGTAGATATGACAACTGGACATGAAATGCTATCACTAATGGGAGGATTCTCAGGATACAATTAGATCATGACAACTAAAGAGGACCAACATAAGACAGATTTCACTTGTCTATGGGGGACTTACTACTAGAACATGATGCCATTCGGCTTAAAAAATGCAGAAGCAACATACCAGAGAGCCATGACATTGATATTCCATGACATGATTCATAAGATGGTCGAACATTATGTTGATGATATTTTAGCCAAATCTAGAAATAGAAGAGATCACATAGCAACCCTAAGTGCCATTTTTGACAGGTTGGAAGAGTATAAGGTTAGATTAAACCCAAAGAAGTGTGTCTTCAGTGTACAATCAAGAAAACTGCTAGGATACATAGTATCAATGAGGCGCATTGAGGTAGATCCAGCAAAGGTAAAAGCAATTCTTGAAATGGAGGCACCAAAAATATTAAATCAATTGAGAGGTCTCCAAGGTAGGCTCCAATCCATTCACAAATTCATAGCATAGTTGGCGGACAAACAAAACCCATACTCTCACCTACTCCAAAAGGGAGTAGTGTACAAATGGGATACCAAGTGTGAAGAGACATTAAATAAAATCAAAGAATATCTATTGACACCACCAGTCTTAATGCCACCAATCCCAAGAAAACCATTGATTCTCTACGTATTAGCAACAACAGCAGCCCTTGGAGCTCTCCTAGCTCAACATGATGAAAATGGAACAGAAAGGGCTATCTACTACATTAGTAGAACAATGGTTGGGCATGAGCTAAATTATTTATTCATAGAAAAAGCATGCCTAGCGGTAGTGTTTGCATCACATAAATTCAAACATTACATCTTGGCACATAAAATAAAACTCATTGCCAAAATTGACCCTCTCAAATATTTATTGTCAAAAGCAATGCTCACGGGAAGAATGGCCAAATGGGTGATGATACTATCAGAATATGACATTGACTATGTGGACCGAAAGGAAATCAAAGGTCAAGTCATCGCAGATCAACTTGCAGAAGCACCAGTTTATTCAGAAAATCCTCTAATCTCAGAGTTTCTAGATGAATCTATTTTCAATCTCAACGTAGCGGACCACTGGAAAATGTACTTTGACAGCTCATACACATAGCATGGGTCAAGAGTTGGCATATTCTTTATCACCCCACAAGGGGATTGCATACCAAGGTCCTACAAACTAGCATTTCCCTGCACCAATAACATTGCAGAATACGAGGCCTTAACCATAGGTCTCAGAATAGTAGTACAGTGGATATTATAACTCTCAAAGTTTATGGAGATTCCCAATTGATCATAAATCAAGTGAACGATGAATACCAGACCAAGGGTGACAAGCTCACTCCATACAAGAAATTGGTGGAGACTCTAAAAGAGTCCTTCATCAAAATTACATTTGAGCAAATTCCTAGAACCAACAATAGAGTAGCAGATGCCATGGCAACAATTAGGTCCTTACTAGATATCCCCCACAATGTTCCAAAATATGAATTCCTGATAGAGCAGCTTCTCATGCCCACATTCAAGGTACTAGAATCAGAATTCATGTGTGAAATCGTTGGTCCTAGTGATCATTGGTACCACGACATTTACACATACCTTTGAATAGGGGTCATCCCTACCGACCTACCTTCAAACCTAAAATGAACCTTTGTAAAAAAGGAATCCAGATTCGTCATCCTAGGAGATACCCTATATTGTAGGAACATAAAAGGAACCCTACTACATTTCCTAAATGTTGAGGAGGCATTGACCACTCTAACTGAAGTACATAACGGTATTTGTGGTTCACACTCAAGTGGGATGACCATAGCCAAGAAACTGCTAAGGATGGGGTATTATTGGCCCGCAATGGAAAGAGAAGCACGTGATTATGTCAGAAGGTGTCTACAATGTTAGCAGCATGGGGACCTCATCCATGCTCCAGCTCAAGAGCTTCATCCTATCGTAACACCATGGACCTTTTCGCAGTGGGGACTTGATCTCATTGGGAAAATAACTCCCACCTCATCTAATGGCCATATGTTCATCATAACCGCTATGGAGTACTTTACTAAATGGGTAGAAGCCATACCCATGATGTACATAACTGGGAAGAAAATTTCAAAGTTCATCCTGAACTATCTCATTTGCCATTACGGTGTCCCACAAGCCATTATCTCAGATAATGGGACACCATTCAAAAATTAGGATGTTCATAACTTGTGTGAGAAATTCAAAATCCAACATCGCTTCTCCACCTCGTACTATCCCCAAGGCAATGGCCAAGCAGAAGCTACAAACAAAACCATTTTGAAAATCCTCAAGAAGAAAGTCAATGATGTAGGTTGTGACTAGCATTTGCAGCTTAATCCTGCCATTTGGACCTATCAAATCAGTATTCGTACACCCACTGGTGCCACTCCCTTTTCCCTGGTCTACAGATCAGAAGTGGTACTCCCCATTGAGATCGAGCTCCCATCCCTCAAGATATCACTGCAAAACCTCATCACGGATGAAGAGTACCGAGTATCAAGATTAAATGAGCTAGAACTACTGGATGAGCAATGTATGGATGCTTTAAATCATTTGCAAGTCTATCAGAATAGACTCAAAAGGAGCTACAATAAGAAAATCAGAAGTAAGACTTTCCAAGTCAGAGAACTGGTGTTAAAGGAGAATCAGAAGAATGTCCCAAACCTAAGCAGTAAAGGCAAGTTTGAACCCAATTGATTGGGACCATTCGTCATCACAACAAGTTACAAATCAGGGGCATATTAGCTATCAACACCCGAAGGGGAACCTCTGCAAGAGCCTATGAATAGCTCCCATCTCAAAAAAAATTACGCCTAAATCTTTCAAGGTATAGAACCAAAAAATCCAAAAAATAAGAAAAAGTCCTAAAAAAATGGCTACCTTGGCGAAAGCCTAGAAAAAAGGCATCTTGGTGACAAAAAAGAAAAAAGAAAAAAATCCAAAAAAATTAGAAAAAGGATTCAAAAATAATTAAGAGAAAAATCGTCCTCTAGTGAAAACCACTTTGGTGGAACTTTGGACAAGTACCTTGGCGAAAACCTGGTAAATAGGTGAATTGTGTAAATAAACATGTTCCATCCACTAGGATATCTATGGCTTTTTTTGCATCATCCACCCATTACATTTCCATTATCCATCTCATTTAGGTCTCCACCCATCACTCATCTGCCCGCATCCGCATCATAGCTTGGTCCTATTTTCATATCATGATCCCTCCTAGTACTACTCAGCCCATCCTCAAGGTCAATTTGTCCTTCCTCTATCAGAGTAGTCTATTGCATTACATTGGGGTCATGTTCTCATTGAATCAGATTTGTGTATGTTCTTGAAGTCCTAAAATCAGAAAATCCAAAAACATCAAAACATCAAAAAATCCAAAAACATTCAAAAAATCATCAAAATCCCAAAAATAGGTCAAAAAGTCATTCAAAAACAAAGTCGTCTTGTCGAACTATGGATCTTTGAGCCTTGAACATAGGCAAGGTTGATCTTTGACCATCCCCCAAGACACTTAGGTCAGTACTTTAGGCATTCGTTGCAATAAACGGACATCTCATCATCTGTAAATCAGTCAACTTGTCAGTCAAACTATGTGGTCTCTACGTGTATAACGTAGGCAAGGATAATCTATTGATCAGCCCCGGAGGCCCCTAGGATAGGTCTTTAGGTTAGTCTCTCAGTCAAAATCTCAAAAAATCCTAAAACATTGGAAAATAAAAAATTAAAACATTTGAAAATCTCCAAAAAATACCAAAATAAAACATCTCAAAAAGATAAAAAACATCCAAATATTTGAAAAACCCATCCATCTCATCTCGCTTGCACCCACGATAAATATCACTCATAATAAACGGTCATCATCCTCAATCATTGGTAAGGAAATTAGAAGCAAGTCTAGCACTTTAAAAGTAAAAACTCAAAGCATCAAGTCTGAAGTCTAAGTTAGTATAAGTAGGTTGGTCAACTCTTTGTGTTGATAACCTATCATCCATTTGGTCCCATATCATTCATTTGAAAGAACACCTTAGGATAAGTGAAATGACGTGCCGCCATCCACTAACATGTCCTAGGATGCATCCTTTCTACAATGGACATTATATTTTGGCAATAGTTTCGGTTCTTATCCTTAAAAACACATCTCCTTTTGGTTAGCGGTATTGAAGAACATCAGCTTGTTTGTTTACTTTGTATTTATCTTTTGACTTATCTTATTGTGCTCATTCCAAGGACTTCTCGATGATATCCGAACAGAGGATTTAGAGAAATAGGAATGGGGCAATGATCATTATCTTTTGTCTACTGTGCTTGTTGGACATTCTTGTAATATAACCTTGGTGAATACTTGCTTTGTTAGGTATGTATGGAGGGTGTTTTGAACAACTTGTTGACTATTGCATTGAAAGGTTATACCTTTCCATGTTTTGGCCTGAGGTATTTGAAATGTCTAAAATGCATCCTAGAAAGGTTTATGTATGTCAGGTGTGAACAAGAATACTCCTATCTATTTGTCAAGTCAAAGTCCATCACACTAGGTACAACGCCATCCTGGTTCTCTATACCTTGATGCATCGTACCACGTGTGTTATCAAAAATAAGAAAATTGGTCCTTTGAAAATCCCAATTCCTCAGCAAGTAATCATCATCATTTGCATATTTTTTCATCTTGTGTTTCATTGAAATGACTCCTTCTCTTTCATTTCTTCTTGATTTCCGCACTAACAAGGTACTATGACAGTTGATCATCATTATCATCATCATCATCATCGATCCTACATCCATAAATCATTAGCATATTGCATAAACATATCATATAGGAAACACATGCATTATAGTTTCATCATCATATAAACATAGTATTATAAGAATTTTTCATAAATTAGCATATCCCTTTCTCATTGCATTGCATCCATTTTTTGCATCACATTGCATTCATCGCATAAATCATCGCATAACATTCATTTGCATAAGCATTTTCATAATCATTTTCACATCACCATCTATTCCATAATCATACATAATAGGTACATAAGCATTATAGATAATCCATTGCATACATACTCGCACAAATTACGTTCATTTTACATACCACTTTGCATTAACATATCATTTCATATATTGCATTGCAGTAAATGCATCACATACATTACATACATTTAACATGTTTAGGATAAAATTTGTTATTCTAAGCATCTTAACCATCTCATTTGCATCATCAATACACATCATATAAAACATGATCATTGCATCTACATTGCATTATATCATCCATTAAATCATCCATAGCATCGCAATCATTTTTTGCATTGCATTACATAAATAATTCCACATCATTATAAACATAAATAGGAACATAAAAATCCATGACATGCAAAGTGTATATCCATCCATAATCATTTCATATAAGCATGATTCACATCATCTCACATAGATCATTTCCATATCATTTTACATATTACATTTCATATTTCATATCATCATTTGCATCATAAATGTATCATCATATATCATCTATTCACATAAATACATCTACATTTGCATAAATTAATGACATAATATAGATCTGTTAGTCATAATCATTACATAATGCATATATCATCAGAAATAAATGCATCCATAAACGCATCATATAACATCATAAACATCATTGCACAACATATAGAAATAGAATCATCCATACATGCATAAATAAATGGTACACATCACATCACATCACGTCATAATTAGAATCATTGACTCATATATATCATCAATAATGTAACTGTCATAGTACAAAAATAATCAGATCACTGTACATATATGTCAATTAGTACAAAAAGGCCCATTAGGCTATCAAAAAGGAGCCCATAAGGCACAAAAGGGTATCATCTCGATCAAGGTCAACCCCCCTGTATGTTGCCCTTGCCCCTGTCACTGTGACCCTCTACTGGTCTGAGGCTGGTCCACTGTGAGTATTCTAGGAACCATGCTGCTCTAGGTATGGCCTCATGATAATGCATTCAATAATACTCAGCCTCTCAGATGGCCTCCCTATAAGACCTAACAGATACTATACCCTGAGAGGAGGAGGCTGCCATGCTCTCTAACTACTATCTCTGGCCTAGCTCTGTAGCCGCCTGTAACTCTGCAGCTTGTCTTTGCTAGATGGCCTGATCCCTCTCGACCTTGGCCCGATCCCTCTAGATCGGTGCTTGATCTCTCTCCCCTATCAAAGTATGCACCTGAGCCTACAACTGTGCAATCAACGTATCTCAGGGATCCTCCTACCCTGCTAGCTATGCTCGTGGAGGCTATACCAGAGGCTAATCCTCACCCCCATCCCATGGTGGTGGACCTGTCGGCACTTGCTTCTGATCCTGCATCTGCACATTAGGCTGAACTAGCTAATCTGGCTACACTGGGGGCCCGACTGACTAATCCTATCGGGCATCGCCTCTCCATCCTCGTCCTCCCCCTCTGCCTCTCACCCTCCATTGATCAAGGACTGCACCTAGAATCATCAATTGTAGGGGAGGTTGAAACCAATCCTTGTATGCCTGTGTCATGCCTAGACTTGTAGGCCCCTGATCATAAGCCCATGGTTGGGCCACTAACTGCCTAAAACTGTCGATGGCCTCTGAAGTAGGAATATATCACCCCCATGAAACCTATGACATGGTGCGGGTGAAGATGGCCACATAATCATCATCAGGTCGATCCTGGGGCTCACCAAACTGACGTTGCACGCACCCGGGCAGATATCTCTCGATCATCGTATGCTCTTGTCCCTGCATGAAGCGGTCCTAGCAAGCAAAGAAGAGTCGATTTGTATCGTCGGCCCATCTGGGTTGACCAAGGTACAGATGCCATGTGAATACTTGCATCTTGTCCAGGACTCTCCTCCAATAGGGGATCTCGTGCTCACCTTTGTGTGTAAAGGATGCACCGCCTCTGTAGCGCCACATGAGGGGATCGTCTGGCAACATCAGAACTGGAACAACTCATGGTCAAAGGACAACAATGTGCTCCCGCACCCATATGTGGAGGAGTATCACCTGCTCTAAGTGATCTACTATCCATGTAGATGTACTTGTGCAGATCTTTGTATAAGGAGGCAAGAAGAATAGGCCCCCAAGTAAAATAGATTGGTCTATCACAGACCATCTGCTCCCAGTAGAGTCCCCAATCAGGACTGAAATATTGGCCTCGTTGGTCTGGGGTAACGAGACCCGAGATAATCACTGTAAATACTAATTGGAAGGGAGGTTCCAAGGCCTTGTGCCACTCGAACTTGATCTATCCCTCACAAATAATGATGTCCTATGTGGCAAGGACCCTGTGGCAGGAATTACTCCCCTCATCCATATCAAAAATCACATGCTAACCATGAATCGACAATCGTAGGATGCGCCAAACATCCTCCAAGGTGACGGTGGCCTTGCCGGTCGAAAGGTGGAATGAGGATGTCTCACTGTGCCATCTCTTGGCTAGCGCTAACATCATCCCTAGGTGAGTGTGAATGGGAATTGCGTAGGCGATGAACCAAAACCCCATGTCTTGAAGTCAGTCCTGATCTCTATAGCTCAGGTCTTGCAAGTAACCGAACAGATCCCACGACCTGTGCTCTCGGGAGTAAAGCTCCCTCCCCATGTCCTGCATCAAGGAAGTTCACCATGTTAAAAAATTTTGAAAAATATTTTTCTGAGCATTAAAGAAGCCATTCCAGTGTTGGAATCTGTGAAGGCATTACAGTTTGATTTTTAATCGAACTTTGACGCTAGGGAAAAAAAATGGCAAAATAGCACCGTCACGGTGCACTTTCCTCCCCAGCAGCGCACTTTGAAGAAATATAGGAGCATCGCGTTGCACTTTACAAAACATCCCATTGGTCATGAGCTCAGCGTCAAAGTTTTCAAACTCCAAACTGCACCACTATGATGCAATATCACACCGAGCGGAGCAGTTTGAGTTCTTAGCAGTGCTATATAGTGCCACTGTAGAAAGACTAACTTTGAAAGCATTAAATATGCACGAAAAATGAGAAACAAAGCTCAAGTAAGTATCACTTACCGGTGCCCCAATGTCAGGTGGCCATTGGTAGGTCTAGACTTGATAAAAAATATGCATCAAAAGTTGTCACTACGCCATATCGTCAGGATGTCAGAGCTCAAATATCAAGGTTGATAGATGGTTGTGTGTGAAAACGACTTGAAAGTGACCCCTCGCGCCCCTTTTAAGCTTGAAAATTAGGGTTTTTTCACCCTAATTGGCTGTCCTGCTAGGGTTTTGGACCCTCAAACCTATTTTTGTCTAGTTGAGGCCTATTTTACATCATTTTATTGTGTTTAGACATGTTTTTGGCCTCCTATAGCCTTTTTGGACTTGTCGGGCACCTTGTCCTCTTTTTTTGCGAGATCACCCAAAAATTGGAAATTTCCATCCAATCTCTCAAGGGGCAATATATTGGTATGTTTTATCTCGCCAAGTAGCAGTGGGGCAAGATTTTAAATAATGATTTTTTTTGGCTTTGATCGAGTTCGTTTATTCTTTGAACCAACGCAACAAGTGCATCGCTTCAAAGAGGGGAAAAATGTAGACACGTAAAATATACTGATTGACAACGTGCATCTGATCCTGATTACTAACAATGCTTCATCCTGAATCATCCTTCGGTCTAACCGTTTAATCAAATCTCCTTATCTAATTAAATTCATCAATATTCCTCTCTTAATTAAATAAACAAATTATTTAATCAAGTCACCTCTTCTCGATAATTAAATTAACCATTTTGATCTAATTATCCTATTTAATTAAATAATCAATGTTAATTATATCTCTAAAATCTATCTATTAAATTAAATAAATTAAAACCTTGTTTAGTTTAATCTAACCAGTCATCTCTTTTAATTAAATAAAACAAGATCTTTATTTAATTAATCTCTTATCACATTCTTCTCATTATTTGATTTAAATAAATCCATAAATTTGAGTCAAACAAGTCACATCAACTAATCTCCTATTAAATTAATTGACCCTTGATTAATTTAATTCTAATTCATGTCCCATCCTCTAGATTTTCCCATTTGCACATGAAAATAGATTTAATTCATTTATTAAATCTCTATTTTCCTCACAAGGCATCTTTATGGAATATTCTCCAAGTTTGAATTAAAAAATCCAAGTTGACATGTACATCCAACAAGGAATTTACTCCATCTTACATGTCCTTTTCCTTGAACCAAGTGGCTTTTATTGCATTTTTTCTCTTCCCTCTTGCATGTCATTTCAACAAATTTGAAATTCAAAAATAGGCATTTATTGGCACAATCCTCAAAACTTGCACATCCTCCATCCACTCATGGATTGACAAGTGGCATCTTGCCATTGGATTAATGTTAGTCCCACATTGCTCAAATTTGGACATTCATCCTTCAACCTCATCTATAAATAAAGAGGTTCATCCTTCATTTGATCATCCACAAATTTTGCAAAGTTATTATACTCAAATTTAGAGCAATCTGCATCCATCTTATTGAGTTCTTTGCTAGATTATGTAGGTTTTTAGCTTGGAGCACTCTTCAACATCATCAAAGTGGATCAATTTCCATCAACACATCAAGCTTGCATCATAGGAATTGGGAAAGGGCCAATTTTCACATCAAATTGGCACCAATTCCCCCACGGGATCATGAGTTTGCTAATCTAATTAGGATTCAATCTTTATTTTGTGTTTTTATTGTGTTCTTCATTGTTTTTTTCCTAATTTGATCTTGGTGAATGGATTTCATGGGGAATCCTTGTTCTTGCTTGCAATCTCTAATTTAATGTGTTTGTTCTTATTGTTCTGGAGGTACTAGGACTGGGGTTCTCACAATTCCACCATCAAAAAGTGATAAAAATTGGTGAAATTTTCTATTTCTACATGTTCTAAAAACCATTTAATGGAAAAAGATTCATTTATTTATTTTCATGAGTTATAGTAGATTGTGTGTTTCATTTTGGTGGAGAGTGGTCAAAGAAACATGGTTTTCTTGATTTTTGAATAAAGTTATGCATAGTTTGTTTATGGTTGGACTTGGGATAAATGAAATATGTTGTGGAAAGGCCTACAAAATCAAATATTTTCAAGTTGTATGTTGTTCTCTTTGTTAAGTTCCCATTAGGCTATTATAGCAATGTTCTCAAGATGACTTAGGTTTCATTTTGTCATTGTTGATGATGGATCATTGTTCAAATTGTGTCAAGATGGTTTAGTTGATTCCTTTACTCTGCATTAGTTTTGGTATCAGAGCCTGAAGATGCTTTGGGAAAGTTGTTTATGGGTTGTGTGTGTGGTTGCTTATAGGTTGGTGTAGTGAGAAAGTCCAAGAGACTAGGTGAGTGGAAAAACCTAGGTGAGGTAGATTGTTAAGATGTATTTGGTGAGAAGATTGGGAAGACATTTGTAGGTAGAGGAAGAGAGGAAAAAGAAGAAGAAGCAATAGGAAAAAGAAAGGAAGAGAAAAGTGGAAGAGATTTTTAATCAAGAGATCAAAGAATTAAAGGAAAGGATAGAGTTGTTGCTCAAAAGAGTCACAAGTTGGCATTTGATAGTGAAAGAGAGAGTTGTGTGGCCTATCAAAAAAATTAGTCAAAGAAGAAAAAGACAAGCGAGGATGGCAGAAAATGAGGCAAAGGTAAAGTTTGTTGAGCAAAGTAAGTTACAGGTTGAGATGCATGATTTTCCAATTGTGTTTGAAAATGAACAAACTTCTTTGTTGGTTGATGAACATGTTGATGTTGAGATTAATGATATGGTTGTTGTTGATACTCAAGTAGTTGATAAAATTGTTATTGATGAAAAATTTGAGAAGGTTGATGATGTTACTGATAACATTGGTATTGATACTCAAGTTGTTGATAACATTAATGTTGATATTCATGATCAAGTAGTTGATAAGGAAATTGCTAATAAGGATGTTGCAGATTTATTTTCTAGTGAGGTATATGAAGGTTTTCAAGAGTGTGATGGAGGTTATACTAATGGTGAATATTATATCATATGGTGTTCCAATGATGAGGATAAAGACAAAGATGCAACTACTAAAGTATATACACAAGAAATGGAGTTTTGGAGCCTAGAAGTTGAGAAGATGATGGATAAGAGATGGTTTAAGAAGAAGAAGATGAAGGACCCAGGAAGAGATACAAAGAGGAAGTAAAAGTTACAAAAGAATTGGAAGATTAGAAAGAATGGGCAGACCAACATTCAATGGGACTTGAACTTTCTTTTCTCAAGGAGTATGGTGCAGGAGCACCTTGTTACATTCAAGCCTCCATGAGGCCATATTTTATAAATTCATTAAATTAGGTGTTTTAATGTTGTAATAATGTTTAATGAGCCATTTTATATATTTTTGAAGTCATTTGGAGTCATTGATGAAGGTTTAGTGTCATTTAGTTGAAAAATGAAAACATTGTCAAAAGTTGTCAAATGTTGTCATAACAACTCTTCTTGTTAAATGACAACTTTTTAAAAGTTCATTAAAAGTTGTTAAATGGTAGTTTTAGGTTGGTTGGGGGCATAACTTGATTGTAAAAGCATAAAAATGGGCCTCCAAGTTGAATGGCGGGTCGGTATGTACTTTGAACAAGAATTTATGAAGGAAGACATGAATTTTTCTACAATTTCCAATGTTCTACCCTATTCTTTCACATGGTATGACTTTGTATGAAGTTGTACAGATTTTAAATTGATTTTTATTGATATAGGAATGAACTAGCTTTTGTTTTCAATTTGTTTGGTGTTTTTTCATTAAGTTTGGAGAAAGTTATGACCATTTTACCATTGGTAGCCCTATGGGATTGTTTTCTCTAGAAGTTGTAGGCTATTGCAGAGAATGGTACGGATTGTACAGATCAAATAAAGACCTCAAACCTATTTTAAATGTTATATATGTGAATCTAGTTTCATTTTCACTTATTTTGATCAATTTTCATTGGGTTTTGATTGATTGATGACAATTTTGTGAAGACTACCCAGTTTAGGACCTAGGGTTTCCAACATATAAGAAAAATTCATATCTTTTTATTCCACGATAAAAAAGTGATAAAAATTGGTGAAATTTTCCATTTTTACATGTTCTAAAAACCCTTTAAAGTAAAAATATTCATTTATTTATTTTCATTAGTTATGGTAGATTGTGTGTTTCATTTTGGTGGAGAGTGGTCAAAGAATCATGGTTTTCTTGATGTTTAAATAAAGCTATGCATAGTTTTTTATGGTTGGACTTGGGATCAATGAAATATGTTGTGGAAGGCCTAAAAAATCAAATATTTGCAAGTTTTATGTTGTTCTCTTTGTTAAGTTCCCATTAGGCTATTATAGCAACGTTATCAAGATGACTTAGGTTGCATTTTGTCATTGTTGATGATGGATCATTGTTCAAATTGTGTCAAGTTGGTTTAGTTGATTTCTTTGCTCTGTATCACTTTCTTTTTACTTTTTGGTATCCATGTGTATTTTATTTTTCCTTCATGCTTTGCTACTTCTTTTCCTTTGATGATGTTTTTCTTGCTTTGATTTAAATCCTTCTTTTGATGTTGGTCCCAATTTTTGGATGGGGTAATGTGTGGATGGGGTAATGCGTGGATGAAGATTCATGACGTGGCTAGTTGCAGTATTGGCATTGGTTTCATCATAAGGATTCTTCATGCTCCCTATATTGATTTTTTTTGAGACATAGTTTCCCCCAGTATGGTGGCAGTAACACCTTTATTCCTTGATTCTGCTTGTTTTGAGATGTCTTGTTCAGTAAGCATCCTCTGATAAATGACCAATGTAGATGACGTTATTTAAATTTGTTGCTCTACTAACTCTAGAATATCCTATTTTGTTTGACCTATTTCCTTGAGTGGATAATGTTGGATATCTTCATACATGATGTCCTCAGTCTGAATTTGGGATATACCTAATTCTGATGTTGACAAATTAGTTTGATTGTAGGAATCAATAACCTCCTCTTTTTGTGTAATGATGTCAAGAGTAAAGGAATCCAGTTCTGAATGAAGATCATCTACATGTCCATCCAAAGAAATCACCTCATGGGTAGATGGAGGAGTATGTGCTATATGGATATGATCATCATTTGTGACATCTTGTATAGATAGGAGAGTATCCATTAGATCATTGTAGTATCTTGGAGATACAAATTCTTGATCTTGATTAATTTTGGAAATACTTTTGACATGCTTTGGATCAAGTTCTTGACATGGGTCAGTTTCAAAGGATGTATTTCTTATAAAGGGTTCTTGGATATCATCATTGGGAATGGGAAGTGGCTCAATATCCTCTTAATCTTTGAGTGAATTTGGATCAAGTGTTGAGTTGAAGATTCCTTCAATATCTACAATCATGAGGTCGAAGGATGTCAATATCATTGGCATATGGCTTTAGGAGATTGCTTATGGCTTCTAGTGTTATCATTGATGGCAACTAAAGTCATTATCTCAATCCGTAGATTAGGATCTACTTATATCGACAGGAAATATAGAAGTTAGTGTGTTACCGGCAGAAAGCATGAAGAATAGGGTATCTGGTTAGATAGTCGATCTATATGCTTCGCTAGATCATCATTTTGTTTTTTGGACCCCCAAGAAAGCTTGTTGAGCATCTATGCTACCTTATTGGTAAGCTTTATGGTGTTGCAACAGTCGGTGTATGAATTAACAGATTCAGTAGAATGATTTTTTGTTTATTTGTTCATTGTGGCTGACTTGGTATACATAGCATGTCACAGATGTATAAGGAGTAGTTGTTCTAATATTTCTTGTGTTGGGAACTTTGTTTTAGGTCCCAACTATAGTCCAACCACCTTGTGTGGGTGTGCATTAAATATTTTTCATGATTTGGACCAACTATTGGAGAATATTTCATGTTTTGTTAAAGCCAACATAAGAAATTAAAATATTTTCTGCCATATATATATATGAGGTCAGAAATTTATTTTTGTAAGTGTGCATGATGTTGTAAGAAGGTGTGTGTGCGAAAAAATTCAGAGCAGTTGTATGAGCATACATCAGAAGATCTGTTGAGTGAATTTCTACTTGTGTAATAAAAGGGTTGTTGTAGTAGAGCAGAGCAAAAGTGTGAATTAGACAAAGTGTCCAAAATCTATTTTATGTGCTTCACTAGAACTAAAACCAGGCATTTTTAGATGCTATCTTCTCAGTTCATTTTTTTTGTAATCACAAACTCTTTGTAAGGTAGTGAGCCTTCTTTATTTTGAGCAGTGAGCTCTAGGTAGTGTACCTGAATGCAAGTGCATTCCCTTTTGTTCATACTTTTAACAGACTATAAATTATGGATTAATCTCCACCATGGTTTTTCCCCTAACAAGGTTTCCATGTAAAAATATTGGTGTTATGGTGCTTTGATTATCTTGTTTGTGTGCTTGCTTCTTTGTCTTTTTTCATGTGCTAAAAATGATTTAAGAAGATCTGAATTGAAAGTCAAACTTGTTGAACACTGATTCACCTCCCCTCTCAATGTTCCTTGAGTCCAACAATTGGTATCAGAGTGGGTTCCTCTTCAAAAAATTTAATAGCTTGAGGTGGATCTTGAATTACAATGGAATTTGCTAGTATTCAACAACAACTTATGGTGGCACTTGATGATCTTGATTAGTCTAAAGTAGAAGTCATGGAATTAAAAGAAAATCTTGTGGATGCTGAGAAATTCATTCAATCATTGAAGGACAAAATAAATGAGTCAAGAGAAAAGAGGAAGGAACTTTGTGATCAGTTGAAGTAGAAAGAAAATAAAAGTTTGGAAGATGTTCACTTGAACCATACCCTAAAAGAGATAATTGAAGAATGTGAAAAACTTGCTAGAGACAATGCTACTTTGAAGCTTGAAATGGAATATGTGGGGATGAAGCTAAGGATATTGAAGAAAGAAAGAAGACTGAGGAGAATCTGGCCTAGTCCTTCAAGGAAAAATCTGAGGAATGCAGCTGAGTCAACAGTGGATTCATTCAGATGGAAATCAAACTGCAACAATCTAGAAATAATGAACAATATCTTGAAAGACAGATAGTTATTCTTAGAGATGAGATTGCTACTACAAATGAATTTAAGGAGAAGTTCAGGATTAGTTCTACTAAGCTTGATGAGCTTACTAAAGGATAAAAGAATGCAAATGACAAGAGAGGTCTTGGCTATGAGAAAAGAGAAAGCACCGGATATGAACACAAGGATTCCAGATAAGGAAATCAGATGAACAAAGATAGAAGATATCCGGTAAGACAACCCAATTCTCATAAGTTTAATGGTTACTGCTTTGTTTGTAATAAATTTGGTCATATGGCTTCTTAGTGTAGAAGTAAAATAAACTCAGGCAGACCATCATTTCCTAGTCAGTGTTTTAATTGCAAAAGGTTTGGTCATAATTCATTAGAATGCAAAAGTATGTCTATCATTGTAAGGAATGTTAAATGCTACACCTATGGAAAATTTGGGCATGTTGCTAATCAATGCAGATTAGGAGGAAACAAGTGGAATGAGTAGTCTAGAAAAAGAAACCTGGTGTGTTACAATTGCAACAAATTTGGTCACATTGCAAGATTCTGTAGGAACAAAAACATGGACAGAAGAGGTCTGGTATATCAAGGAAGAATTTCACAGAAAGATGAAAAAGGAAAAGGAAAAGTGTCTGTGGAAGAGATAAGAGATCAGATGAAGAAAATGTGGGTAAAGAAGAGTGAATCCGATGAAGGAAATGCACCTATACTAGAAGTAGCCTCTACTAATCCCTCCAGAAATTGATCTTAGGCCTTTGTTCTAGGGGCAGTTTTTCTCATGAAGAATCTTTTGTTCTCCTGTGTGTAGTTGGTACCAAAATGTAGGAAGTTGTTAGCATTTGTGTTACTCATCTTCAAATGTATTAGTGATCATTTGTTTAGTAGGATGAAATATGGAAGGTACGCAAATGGATCCTTCCCTTGCTATCTGAGAGTGCAAAATAACCAAAACTCCTAGGGAAAAGCATTTAATGTGACAAGAATTTTAGGTGTACAAAGTTATAAAAGGGTATTTGGAACCTTCATTTATCACCTTGTAGTGAAGAAGATCAGAAGGAGAGATTTTGCAGCAAAATCTTGAAGAAGTCAAGTAAATTCAGTGATGAATTCATTAGGTAATCCATTCATTTGTAAAAATTCTAAATTGTGTCCATAGAAAAACCCTACTCAGTATGGAAAATGAAGAAAAAGAAAGGAACAGTGACTTTGGATGAATATAGTAGTCATAAGGTTAGGGATGTAAGAAATTTGTTGCCAGTCGATGAATTGAAGTGGCTTGAAAGTGTGAAACATAAGAATTTGGACATCTGAAATGAGTTCCCTTATTTCACCAATGTAGAAGTAGTCAGGTTTATCTTGAATAGATTGGATGATGATATCCTTACTCTGGATAAACCCTATCAAATTTCAAAGGATGTAACAAAAAATTTGATAGGATTATACAATATTGAAGATGTCCTGAAAAAGAAGTTGATTTGGAATATTGAAGTTGAAGCCCTAACCGGTGTAAAAGGAGATCAGAGGGCTCTAGTAATTACAACGATCAAAGATCCATTGACAAGGTACATTGCATATGGAATTTCATACAAAATTTTCTTCAAAAATAGGAAAGGAGCAACCTCTGCAGGTACAGTCTACATTGCACACAAAATGATAATGGAAGATGAAGACTTTGATCTATGTGGATTGTTGAAGGATCAATTTATGGAAAATGTGCAATTGATGAAGGATATAGATTAATCTTTCAGGTTTGGCACCCTAGTTATATGCATTATGATGTATTTTTTGAATTACTTACCTCTTAATGATAATGTGGTATGGAAAGAAAATATACTAGTTTGTAAGAAATTTTTTGAGAATTTCAACACTCTTGAAAATGATGAACAAGTTTATGAAAACTTCTTTAGAATTTTTTTAGGAAAGATTGAATTAGGTGGTGTTCCGCTCCTGATAAAAGTAGTTGAAGTTGGATCTTCTTCCAGTAAGGCAAAGAAAAAGTTGAAAAGAGCAAGAGAGTTAGCTAATGACACTCCTCTGACACCTAAGTCAACAAAAGTTGAGGGAAAAGGTAAAGAGCAGATAGTTGTGGATATAATCAATGAAGATTTTGATGAATACACACCAAGAGATGAACTGAAACTAGTTGAATCAGATATGATAATAACAGAAGAAAGCAATGAAGAAGGTGCTTTATCCAAAACAAAAATATTGCAGATTGTTTAGGAAGAATATGGAATGAAAAAGATAGGTGACATATGGATTAATGGACCATCATATGAATAGGAATTCATTGAGGACACTCTAGGTAGATACTTTGTGGACAATAACATTAATTTGGAGAGTTTGCATAATGTACTTCTAGAAGAATTGATTGAATGCATTAGGGATGCTATGGTTGTTGTGCCTTAAGACAGGAAAGAAGAAGAAATAATCTTACATCTAAAAGAGCAATTAAGGCTATCTCTTGCCAAACTGAAAAATAAAATGAATGTGTTAAGACAATGCATTAACTCAACAAATAAGATCTAAAATTATTGTCTTAGGTGGCCTCATGTGGTTGGTAAATAAAAGGATAGGTTGGAGAAAATTGGGAATGAGTTGATCAGATTGGTCAAGATTACAGTATGTGTAGATATAGAAAATATACTAATTGACATTGCACATCTAATCTTGACCACTAATGCCATTTCATCCTAAATCATCCGCTGGTCTAACCTTTTAATTGAACACCTTCATTTGATTAAATTCATCAATATTCCTCTCTTCATTAAATAAATCATTTATCTAATTAAGTCATCCTTTCTTGTTAATTAAATCAATCAGTCTGATCTAATTATCCCTATTTAATTAAATAATCAATTTCATTAAATCTTTAAAGTCCATCCATTAAATTAAATAAAACAAAAATCTTTATTTAATTAATCTTGAAACCATATTCTTCTCATGTTTGATTTAAATCAATCCATAAATCAATATGTCACATGATTCTAATCTTTCATTAGATTAATTAACCTTGATTAATTTAATCTCTTCTCATGTCCCATCCTCTAGCTTTTGCAACTTGTACAAGAAAATAGATTTAATTCATTTATTAAATCTCTATTTTCTCTCAAAAGGAATAATAAAGGAATATTCCTCAAATTTGAATTCAAAAATCCAAGTGGACTTTGTCCTTCCAACAAGGCATTTACTCCACCTAGAAAGTCCTTTTTCCTTGAGCCAAGTGGCATTCAATGCACGTTCTTTCCCTCTTACATGTCATTTCAACAATTTCAAAATTCAAATATATGCATTTATTGACACATTCTTCAAAACTTGCACATCCTCCATCCATTCACATGTTGACAAGTGGCATCTTGCCATTTGTTGATTCTTAGTCCCACATTGCTCCATTTTGGACATCTCCTCAACTTGACTTTCTGTAATTAAGAGGCTTCATTCCTCATTTGATGGTCCACAACTTGAGTAAACTTACTATACTCAAATTCATAGCAATCTTCATCCATCTCATTGAATTTTATAGCTAGGTTATGTAGATTTCATCTTGGAGCACTCATCAATCTTCAACTAAGTGGATCACAATCTTTATCAAATCATCAAAGCTAACATTGGAGTTGGGAAAGGGCCAATTTTCACATCAAATTGGCACCAATTCCCTCAAGAGATTAAGAGTTTGCTTTGTTTTAGAATAGGATTTGATATCCTTGTTTCAAGTTCGTTATGTTCTTCATTTCATTCCTTTTCTCTTACATTCAAATGGATTTCTTGAGGAATCTCTATTCTAACTTGCATTTGATATTATTAATGTGTTCATTTGTTGTGATCTTGCAGGTATAGGATATAGGTTCACAATATGTTTCAAGATCAAGATAGAGCAGTTAAGAAGAAAATGCATGAGTTACAGGTTGAGCATGCAAAGGTTCACTCTACCAAAAACACTCTTATGGATACTTTCTGGAAAGTGAAGGATCAAACCGAATGCAGACTGGAGCAAATGATTGAAGTTTTGAAGAAAGGAGAAAAGATGGAAGAAGCCATTACCACTCTTGAATCCATTGTTCAGATTATTAACAGGACATCAGAAAATAATAGTTTGATAACAATTATTGGGATTGCAATTGATGCTTGGAAGAAATTTCTTCCGAAGATGAAAGATAAGTATAAAATAATCTTTTGATTTGAGTGGTAGTTGCAATTTTTTTTTTCAATTTTTGCATCAACAAAGGGCAAGAGAGTGCAGTAGGAGGGAGAGAAGATTTTTTTTTCATTCATGTCAAAGGGGGAGAGAATCCAATGAAAAATTCCTTGACATCCAAAGGGGGAGCAATGTTTTTATGAGTTTTGAAGTTTTGAGTTTTGGATGGATCTGACATTTAGTCATTTTTCACTAAGTGTTGCCATCAATTCCAAAGGGGGAGATTGTTGAATATGGATTCTAGTGTTGTCATTGATGGCAACTGAAGTCATCATCTCGGTTCGTAGATTAGGATCTACTTATATCAGCAGGAAATATAGAAGTCAGCGTATTACCGACAAAAAACATGAAGAACAGGGTATTCAGTCAGATAGTTGATCTATATGCTTCACTAGATCATCATTTTGTTTTGTGGACCCCTAGGAAATTTTTTTGAGCATGTACGTTACCTTATTGGTAAGCTTTATGGTGTTGCAATAATCGATGTATGAGTTAAGAGACTCGGTAGAATGATTTTTTGTTTATTTGTTCATTGTGACCAACCTGGTATACATAGTGTGTCATAAATGTATAAGGAGTAGTTGTTTTAATATTTCTTGTGTTGAGAATTTTTTTTTGGGTCCCAACTATAGTTCAGCTGACTTGTATGGGTGCGCATTAAAGATTGCTCATGATTTGAGCCGACTATTGGAGAATATTTCATGTTTTGTGAAAGCTGACTTAAGTTATTAAAATCTTTGCTAGCAGATATATATATGAGATCAGTAATTCATTTTTGTAAGTGTGCATGATGTTGTAAGAAGGTGTGTGTGAGAAAAAATTTAGAGCAGTTGTATGAGCGTACATCAAAATATATGTTGAGTGAATATTTGCTTGTGCAGTAAAAGGGTTGTTGTAGCAGAGCAGAGCAGAAGTGCGAATTGGACAGAGTATCTAAAATCTATTTTATGTGCTTCACTAGAACTGAAACTAGGCATTTTTAGATGTTATCTTCTTAGTTCATTTTTTTTGTAATTACAAACTCTTTGTAAGGTAGTGAGACTTCTTTATTTTGAGCAGTGAGCTCTAGGAAGTGTGCCTAAATGCAAGTGCATTCCCTTTTGTTCATACTTTTAATAGAGTATAAATTGTGGATTAATCTCCACCGTGGTTTTTCTCCTAATAGGTTTTCCACGTAAAAATATTGGTGTTATGGTGCTTTGATTATCTTGTTTATGTGCTTGCTTCTTTTTTTATGTTCATGTGATAAAAATGATTTAAGAAGATTTGAATTGAAAGTCAAACTTGTTGAACACTAATTCACCCCCCCTCTCAATGTTCCTTGAGTCCAACAAATATGTCTTGGAAAGGACCATTGCTAGACTTTGGTGAAAGATGTTGATCATGCTTTGGAGTAAATTCTTGAGATATGTCCTCTAACTCATTAGGTGAGGTAGAGGTATTTCCAAAATGATCATTGGTGGAAGGATCACTGATTATAGGATCAAATAATGTTAATACTCCTTGAAATAGATCATTGTCGAAAATTGTCGAGGGGTTTTGATCATGACTAAAGAGTGACTCTTGATGTATGTTGATTTGATTGTTGGATGAGATGGAAACATCTTCAAGGTGCTCATTGATGGAATGTGAATGGTGATTCTATACTTGCACAAACACAATCAAACAACACATCATTAGTCTATTATGCAAGTTAAATCAACATTCCCCATAGAATTCATTTGAAATGCAAATAAACAAGAAATAAGTGAAGAACACAATAAAGAAATCTATTAAATCCTATGTAATGCAAACAAAATCTCAATCCCATGGGGAATTGGTTTCATTTTGATGTGGAAAATGGCCCTTTCCCAATCCCTTGTAAGCTTGAATGATGATTTGATGAAGATTTGATGCTTTCTTGGTGAAATTCCTACATAACTTAGATATGAAAATATGAAAACTTGATGAACAATGGATGAACTTGTGCATCATGATCTTACATGGATTGTGTAGAATATTGTGGAGGAGAGATACAATAGAGGAGGCCTCTATTTATAAGAAATAATGATGGAGGATTGAAGAATAAGATGAATGTGGGATTAAAGATCAACCAATAACAAAATGCCACTTGTCAACATGCTATTGGAGAGGGATGGAGCACATTTTGGTCAATGTGCATGATAAATATCATTAGATTAAAAATTGAAATTTGAAAGTGACATGTTTAGGGGGGATGTAATAAGAGTTAAATGCCACTTGGCTCAAGGCAAAGGAAATGTAAGAGGCTTTTAATGCCTTGTTGGAGAGGACAAGTCCTTTTGGAGGGACATTTTGAATTTGAAGAATATTCCATCCTTTGATGCCTTTTTGAATGAAAAGGGGATTTAATAAATCAAATAAATTTATTTATTGTGCAAGTTGCAAAATCTAGAGGATTTGATGGATTAAGATTAGGATTAATCAAGATTTGATTAATTTAAAAGGAGATTAGTTGATTTGACAATTTGATTTAGATTTTAGGATTTAAATAAATCAAAATGGAGGAATATGATTTAGACTTAATTAAATAAAGATTTTGATTTATTTAAATAAAGAAGATGGTGTTAGTTTTAAATCAAATAATTATTAATTTATTTAATTTAATAGAATGAATTTAGAGATTAAATTAAATAAATTGATTTATTGAATTAATAGGAGGGGATGACTTAATCAGATAAAAAGTTGATTTATTTAATTAAGAGATGAAGTGTGATGGATTTAATCAAATAAAGATTATTTAATCAAATTGATTAGCGAAGGAGATGATTCAGGATGAAGCAGTGTTAGTAAAATCAGCATCAGGTGTATAGGATCAATTGGTACATTTTATGTGTCTACACCTCTGTGATTAGATAATCTCTTAGTTATCTAATTAGTCTTTTATCACTTATGTCTAGATCTAAAATGACCAGTTAGTTATTTGTTGATATAATATCTGATTATTTTTTATGAACAGACTTTTTGGCTTAATCAATTTGTTATCTAGATTTATTCTTATCTTCTACATGCAAACCTTTATTAATTAAATAACTTTAATTATTTAATTAATTTATTCTCATCTTCTATCTATTTCAATCTTTATCTTTACATGAAAATTTTATTCTTCTGAGTTTCGAACAGTCTTAACTAAAGATTAAATTATTATTTAATTTAATCTCCACCTTTTTATTGGATGTTGTGGATGTGTTGCTGATATGTGGTTATCATTGATGTCAACACTATTAACATTTAGTGTATTGAAGGTTGTATATGTTGAGGATATTGAGAAAATTGTTAAAAGAAGAGTTCTTGGTTCCCTGTAGAACTGTGAAGGTCATGAAGGTGCCTAGTTATGTACGTCGAAGATTAGTTGTTGTGGATTAAAGGGTTTTCTGTGAGTGTATCTAGTCCATCCTTTGGAAGTTTCAAAGGTTCGCATGAAGATTTGATCGTGTTGTGAATTGTTGTGTTCAAACAATATTTCTGTGGGTTTTGTTAGTGTTCCATAATGAAGTTTATATGGTTTTGTTGTTGCGGATGCTTATCTATTGTTTCTTGGTGCTCATGGATGCTTCTAGATCATGCTCTATCTTTGTGGTACGTCCACATTGATTGGTGTGCTCATGGTCAAATTTTTTTTTTGTATGTTAAGTTTTTCATGTTCTTGGTTGACATGATGGTTGTAGCGTGCTGTGGATATTCAAGGTGAAATTAATTAAAGTCTTTTTTTGTTGGAGTTGTTAATTTGGGTCTCCACTATGTTGTGGCCGACCTTGGTGGATTTACATTGCAAATTTATTTGTAAATTTGGACCGACATTGAAAATGTGTTTTATATTTATGGCCGACTAAGTTGTTGATGTAATCTCATGTTGCGGATATATAACAGTGATTGTTTCATTGGTGTAGATAGTGCTATGTATGCTCAGGGTGCTCGGTGTGCTCCTGTGTGTGTATGTATGAATATCATTTGATTATTGAGAAAAGTGTGAAGAATGTTTTTTTGTGCTTAACTAGAACTATAATCAGGCTTGTGTAGAAGCTATTTTCTCAGTTCACAATTTAGATGGTTTTAATCCAAACCTTTCTTTGGACAGTGATTCCTCTTTTGTGTTTAAGCAGTGAGCTTGTTGGAACTGTAAATTTATGATAATTTTTCATGTGGTTCATACCCTTGCATTTTCCAAATAAGTCCTTCCTCGAACACTTTTTTCTCACATTTTGGCCATGTAACCCCATAGCATCCATTGAGTCATACATTTTTCACGTTGTGGTCCATATTGGCGTGAGTCTATCTATGTCTCCCCGACCCATTGTGTATTTCTACTAATATTTTTCTGTTACAGGTCTATCGGTGAGACTTTTGTATTGTCACAATGACTGGATTTCACCTACAGTTCATACTGGTAGGACTTTTCATTTGTTTTGGCGACAGAGGAAAGTTCATATCGAAAAAATATTTCCTTCGATATATAGTCTTGCCGACTACCTTTTGTCTCCCCAACTGACAACAGAATGGGCTTATCGGTGTGAGTTACTCATTTTCGAAGTGATGTCATAGCAATTTCACTGGGTCTTGCCGAGAAAGGGTTTCATTAGCATGTTCTCAGGGGGAGTCTCACCGAACAACGCATGAAAGGATTTCTTCGGCCAAACATGTAGCTTTCTATACAAGGTCTTGGTGAGTTTGAATTGTCTTGCCGACTAGCGTATGAAAGGATACATCGGCATAGGTTGGGGCATCGATGTAATGTCACAGCGAATCCAATATGTTATACCGACTAGCACATAGAAGGGTCATTTCAGCCAAACTGATTGGTATCGGCATGAAGTCATAACGAAGTCATATTGTCTCACCGATTGGCTCACAAGAAAATGTCTCGGTAAGACTCATATGCATCGGGGAAAGGTCCTAGCGAGTGGCTCTTATCTTGCCAAACCAAATACAAGGGGACTCTATCAAATTATTTTGAAGTAAGGTCTTGGAGTCTTACTGACTCAAAAGCTACGCCAATAAAGAAAATTGCATCGGTGAGAGAACTACTGTGTTTCAGCGATGCACAGATGGAAGGGACTACTTGCTAAGACTTATATGTTATCGAAGTGAGGTCTTGGTGAGTGAGCTCTAGTCTTGCTAATAATATATATGATGGCTCTGTCGGTGAGAAGATTAGCTTGTCTTGGCGAAATGAAGGTGTGAGTTCAGGGTGTTTCGGTAACACATGGGATAACCGATATGAGGTCTCCCCAATATCATGTGGTCACAGCGAAGTAAATTAGACTAATGGTGCATCGGTGAGAAATCCAATAAGTCACAGTGACACACAAGATGAATAAAGGGCTTTCGGTATGACTCGATGAACTCTGTGTGATTTCTCCCCGATTTTGAAATGTCTTGGTAAAAGCGAATGGGAGATACTTTTCGGCGAGAGTTTTCTCAAGTCTCAACGACTCAGGATGGATGAAGGAATATCTCGGGGAAACATAAAGTGATCTATGTAAGGTCTCCCCGACAACAGTAAGTCACAGCGAATCGGGTGATGTAAGGGCTTGTCGGCGAGAAAAAACTTATGTCATGATGACATACATGATAGAAGGAGACTTTCAATGAAACATAATGTGATCGATATAAGGTCTTTCCGATATCAAAAGGTTTTAGCTACAGTGAATCACATGAAAAGGGAATTTCGGTAAGAAACTTCTTATGTCTTGGTGACTGGGAAAACATTAAGGGTTCTCGGTGATACATATTGAGATCGATATGATATTTCTCTGACAATAAGATGTCACAGTAAAACAGAAACACAAAGAGCATGGGGTAACAACGATACAATTTCCTTTGGCATACTTACTGGATGTCTTAGTGAATGTCTTCAGTGAATGATTAGCAGAAGCCCAAATTTGAACAGTTGGTTGCTGACTTGTGAATGCGAAGCATTGTGTCTCTTCGGTGGCCAATGTATAAATGTTCATTCTCAATTGTAAAAGAGGAGGGATTAGAGTAGATAGGGCAGAAAATATATAGGGTAATACAATGTTTTTCCAATATGAGACTATGTTGCATGTTTCAAATCATGGAGATATCAATTGAAATCTAATAATATGGTGCAGTTGTTTCTGGTATCAATTGTTCATGGTGTTCATTGAAAGTATTATTGAAGTTGTCTCCAGTATGGTTTTTTCTGGTTATTTGAATTGGTGTAACAAGATTATATCCAGTTTGTCGGTGTACATTTGCTGCATCTATATGGTCAATTGATTGGTTCTTTCCAGTAAAGATTAAATCCTTTAGATTGATCATAGTAATTAGAGAATGTCAATTGGATTAGTAAGAAGAACTCGATAATCATAACCTTGCATGTTTATACCAATTATAAACTAAATAAAATGCTAAACAACTTTAATATCTACCAAAATGAAGTATTTGTTTCAGATTTCTCTTGACTCCACATACCCAATAAGGAACTCATCTCTGTGTTTTATCATTTAGTTTTATTCAATCATTTTTACATCTGTTAACTGAGCACATTAGGATTTATAATTGAATATTGCTATACATTTAATACCAATGTTTATTTTATTTGTCCATTTTTCATCTACCATTGTGGACAAATCATTGTAAGAGAGAAGATAGGAGGTCAAGTCTGCATAATTCATATAGGTACACCCACCTAGGTTTAGCAACACCTGAAGAGTAGAAGGTTTAAGCCACTAAAACCTTGTTTGTTACCCTAAAACGTATCAAGAGATTGGTAGCCTCTTGAGGTATCCTTTACCTGCATTTTTGAGAGCTAACAAATTTGTGACTTCGCTGGGGATAACAAAGAATTTGTGCCTTAATTATAGAGTTAGAAATCCTATATATAGACTCCGCTGGGAATAACAAGTAACAATATTTTTCTCACTTTCAAGAAAGTGAGTGGCGACTCTGATAAAACATTGCAATATGAATGGAAGAAGATCTCAATACAGGGGAGGTCATTCTGGAGCTCCTACTGACAATATTAAATGGACACACAAAAATGATAAGGCTGACAAGGGTAAAGGAGTAAGTGAAGACATGTGCATGACAAACAAATACAAATCATCAATACCTCATGTTGAAACATATAACTATTATGATACATGGAAAGATAATTCAAGTGAAGAGCCTTATACCCCGAAAGATTAAAAGAATCCTTTTTATGATCCTCTGAGACAGGCAGAGTGGCATGCTAAGTTTGAAGTTGAAAGACTTAGAATTCAGCATGAATATGATAAAAAAATGGAGGGTAACCAAAATGAGTCCAATGATTAGGAAATTCCTCAAGAAGATTATGAATCTTTAACTTATGAAGAAGTTAAAGCATGGTCTAAATCTCAGAAAAGGGAGAGGGAAGAACAGGAAAAGGCCCAGATGATACAAGCCATGAAAGAATTTAAATTGCAAAAAACTCATAATATTACTCAGACAACTGATTGCCCCCCAAAATATGCACCACCTCATAAACAAGGTAATCATGGTGTGGGGCCTTCTGAGCCACCAAGGGTCCCTCACCATCAAGTTTGGAATCACTACAGACAGCCAAATCTTCCACCTCATATTCCCACACAACATACAAATATGCATCCACCTCCTGGTAAGCATCATGTGCCATATCATAACACACAATACAATAACCTAGTGTACCAATATCAGTACCCACCTAACCCTCCTCCTCATCAGTATACCACCATGATCAGACAATTTGATTTGGCAGGGTTTCAGTTGTACCCTTATCCTATGGATGGCAGTTGGAGAAATTTGGTGCCTAAATTTATAGGGAGTAATGCAATCACTACTGACGACCATTTAAGGAGTTTCAATGCCTTCATTCAGGATTTGGATGTACCTTATGAAGATTTACATATTAGGCTATTCATGATGTCCCTTATTGAAGAAGCTAGGGATTGGTTCAATAGCCTAGCAACAACCTCTGTTTATTCTCTCCAAATATTTCAGGACCGATTCCTCAATCAATATGGGAATATAAGTGCACTAGATGCAACTCTTCATGAATTGATGAGAATTTAGAAAAGTCAGAATGATTCAATTTTTTATTTCAACTAGAAATTCAATAAACTACATAATAGAATACCTCCTGGATCAAAGTTTCCAGACTCTATAGCATTGAGTGTTTACCTGAATGCATTCAATCCTAAAACAGGATATGAATTAAGAAATAGGTTCCCAAGAGGCTTGGCTGAAGCTCAGAAAACTGCATTAACAATTGAAAACAATAGGAGGGCTACTAGGATAATTGATAAAAGAGAAAATCATAGGGCTCCTCAACAAACCAATAATTATCAATACAAACAGGAGAACCCATACAAGAATGAAAGACCGAGGCTGAGGTTACATGACATGCCCTATAATACAAACTGGAAGGATGGAAAACCTGTAACAAATAGGCCTAGAAGCAAAGAAACTCCTGATCCATTAAGGAAGAAGGGAACCTATATGGTAAATAACAATTATTTATGTGAAGTTTGTGATAAGCCACATTCTCTAGACTATTGTGTTGTAGCTCAAAGGATGCACGAGGAAGGAATGTTGATGGGAAATAGTGGAGAAGATCATAAAGTGTACATGACTTCAAACACTTTTCACCATATGGAGGAGGGATACTCATCTTCAGAGGATGAAAGTTATGAGTATGATGTTTCAAATCATAAATACAATGTCCACATGGCTGAGCAACAAATCCTTTCTGACTTTGAGGAATATTATATAGAGCAATATTCTGATGAGATGCCTACTTAGGGAAGTATGAGGAAGCTTACTAAGGAGGAGATAGAGAGATTAACTATTGTTGTAGTTGAAGAAGCAAAGAGTAAGTATTGGCTAAGAAATAGGACAATAAATGAGAAGGAAGGTGTCCCTAGGGGAATCTTTATGAAAGAGCAAAAGGTGACACAAGGAACTGTGAAAAGGGTTGAAAAAAAGCAACATAATGAAAGCAAACAAAAGCCTATCCAAGAGGATGAAGTAAAAGAATTACACAAAGAAATTCAACAGATTGATTAGCTAGGTAAAAGAGAAAAAGAAGAGAACAAACAAGAAATATCAGAACAAAAGAAAATGATTAAGGTAGAAGGTTCTTCTTTTGACTTCACTCAGGCTTTGTCTCAGGTAAAGATGTATGTTCCACTTCTTGAGATGATGAAAATTAAGGAATATAGGGACAGTGCAGTGCAATTGTTAACAAATGAAAATGAAAAACATGTAAATTCTAAAAATAAGATGGCTGCTAAAAATAAGCAGGATAAAGTAAATATCCCAGAAATCTGCTTGAGTAATGTATTGACAAGTCCTCCACAAGTTGATCCTTTTTTCACTACGTTACTCATAAATAAAAAATTGTTGAGGAATTGCATGATAGATTCTGGTGCTGCCATGAATATTATGCCAGTAGGAGTGATGAAACAACTAGGCATGAGGGTGGATACATATGAAAGAAAATGTTATGCAATGGATAACCGACCTGTTCTTGTGGTGGGTATAATGAAAGATGTTGAAGTTAAATTAGTTGCCTATCCTCAAGTGGCTTACAATATTGATATAACAGTAATAGACACCCCTCCTCAATTTGATATGCTTTTGTCAAGACAGTGGACGACAGCTATTGGTGGAAATGTCCATTTTGATCTATCTTATGCAACAATTCTGGTAAATGGCCAAGAGGTGAAATTGTACAGGGAGCCAAGGATGAATCAACTTATTGACTGTGTACCATAAAATTAGATCAATTGTTTTTGTGATGTTGATCTTGGGAGTTTTAATATAGAATCATCCCAGCCAGAATTAACCAATAGTGATCCTATTGAGAAGCATGCTGCACAGAACTATAACGGTGTGTGGAAGATGTACTTTGATGGAGCCTGCAGCCAAGAAGGTAATGGAGCAGGGATAGTATTCATTTCACCTGAGGGTGTTACATTTAAGTATTCATTTCTATTAGCATTTGAATGTACAAACAATGTTGTGGAGTATGAAGCTTTGTTAACAGGTTTGAATATAGCTGTGAAACATAAAATCAAGCTATTGGTTGTTCTTGGAGATTCAGAGTTGGTGGTTTCACAAATCAAGTCCAAGTATGCAGCAAAACATAAAAGATTGAAGCAGTACAAAAATGTTGTATGGGATACAATTGAGTTGTTTGATGGCTTCTCAATTGAGTGGATAGATAGATCAAATAACATAATGGCTGATTTTATAGCAAATGTAGCACTAAAAAGAGATGATATCACATTGGCTGGGGTATCACAAATTGAATTCAAGACAAGGAATGTTGTGCCTAATAATGTATATAGCTGGCAAGTTTTTAATGATGATGTTGATCTTTTGAAATTCCTCCACTGTATAGATCAGTATGAAGCCCAAGAAATTGACTTCAATGCCTTTGTTGAAGAAGTGGATGGGAAGCAAACAATCTTTGGGAAAGAGATCTTACAACTCAAAAAAAATAAGCTTCCTAAAGGCTTAGTGGCATTAGAGAGGGTGTATGATGGAAATGATCAATCCCTCATAAAGCAAGCACCAGTAAACAGGGAGGATATTGAAGAGATTAACTTGGGGACTGAGATGACACCTAGAAAGGTGTACATAGGGAAGAAGATAAACCCTACAATTAGAAGGATGCTGATAGAATTGCTGAGAAAATATAAACATGTGTTTGCTTGGTCTTATGAAGATCTAAAAGCATACAAGGAAGATTTGTTTCAGCATGAAATACCATTGAATCTAGATGCTATGCCATTCAAACAAAAGCAAAGACCCATAAATCCAACATTGGAGCCTAAAATGCAGGAAGAATTGGCAAAGCTCAGAGATGGGGGAATCATTAAACCAATCAGGCATTCTACGTGGGTCTCAAACTTGGTCCCTGTGAGAAAGAAAAATGGAGATGTTAGGCTATGTGCAGACTTTAGAAATATGAACATAGCATCCCTTAAAGATAATTACCCTTTACCCAATATGGAGGCTATATTGCATAAAGTAATAGGGTGCGAATTGTTATCTATGATGGATGGGTTCTCAGGGTATAACTAGGTTGTGGTCAAGGAATCTGAGCAATATAAGACAACATTTACAACTCCTTGGGGAACATATGTATACATAAGAATTCCATTTTGTCTCACTAATGTAGGGGCAACCTTCCAAAGAGCTATGGATGTAGCTTTTGTAGATTTAATCAATGTTATTATGGTGGTATATCAGGATGACCTCACTACTTACTCAAAGAAGGCTAAAGATCATGTTCATCATCTAGAAAAGGTATTTATAAAAGCCCTTGAATATGGTATTAGCTTGAACCCTAAGAAATGCCATTTTGCAGTCACAGAGGGTAAGCTCTTGGTACATATTGTTTCAAAGGAGGGGATTATGATAGACCCTGAAAGGGTTGAGGCCATTGATAAAATTCTTGTCCCTAAAACTGTTAAGGCAATACAGTCGTTCTTTAGACAAATTAACTTTGTCAGGAGATTTGTTTCTAACTTTGCTGAGATTATTAAACTTATATCAAAAATGTAGAAGAAAGGATAAAAAATAGAATGGACTGTAGAGGCTTTGGAAGCTTTTGTATCTATTAAATGGGCTATCAAGGAGGCTCCTGTTCTTAAGTCTCCAGATTTTGCAAAACCTTTTCAGATATTTTCATTCACTTCAATGCACACTATTGCTACTATTATGCTACAAAAGAATGAGGATGGTCATGAACAGCCTGTGTCCTTCTTTAGTAAGTCATTACAAGGGTCTGGATTAAAGTATGACATAATGGAAAAACAAGAATTTGCACTAGTGAAAGCTGTAAAAGCTTTCAGGTTGTATCTTGTTGGAGCAAAGGTGGTTGCTTATGTTCCTCATGCAACTGTCAAGGATATTCTGACACAGTCTGAAGTAACAGAAAAAAGATGCAAATGGATTAACAAAATCCAAGAATTTGACATGGAGATACAAATTACTAAACTGGTAAGAGGTCAGGGCTTGGCTAAGTTGATGACAGAAGTGAATATTGAAGCAAACCAAATTTGCAATATAGAGGGAGAGGATGCAATTGCAAGCATTGAGCATACTCAATGGTATACAGATGTCATGCATTATCTTAAGTACATGAAGTGTCCAGAGGGATTGAATGACAACCAGAAAAGAACTTTGAAGTTGTAGGCATCCAAGTATGTTTTCATGAATGGAGATCTATTTTGGAAAAACAGGGATGGTATACTATTGTTATGCCTAGATGAGTCTTAGGCTAGGCATATCTTAAGTGAAATGCATGAAGGAGTTTGTGGAGGACATTACTCAACAAAGAAAACTATGCATAAAATCCTCAGGGTAGGTTATTACTGGCCAAAGGTTTTTAATGACTCTTTTACATATGTAAGAAAATGTGAAGCCTGCCAGAAATTCTCTGGAAAACTGAAGTATCAGGGAGCTTTGCCACTTCGACCCTTGTAGGATGATGCCCCTTTTCATCAATGGGGAATTGATTTCATTGGAGAGATACAAGAAAAATCAAGTGGTGGACATAGGTGGATACTGGTGGCCACTGATTATTTTACCAAATGGGTAGAGGCGATCCCAACTAAACAAGCTACAAGGTGGTGACACAGTTCCTAATGGATAATATCATTACTAGATTTGGTACACCATTGAGGTTGATCACTGACAATGGGATGTGTTTCAGATCAAATGAATTCAAAAAAATTTGTAGTTCAAATGTTATTACTATTTCTTATGTAGCCCCTTACCATCCATAGGCTAATGGACAAGCAAAATCTAGCAATAAGAGTCTTCTGAAGATTATAAGAAGAATGTTAGGTCACAATAAGAAAGCTTGGGATTCAAAATTAAGACTGGTTGTTTGGGCTGATAGGATTATAGTAAAAAAGGCAATTGGGAAATCTCCATTTGAATTAGTGTATGGAACACAGGCTAGGATGCCTTTGCAGAATTTGTTACCAGTCTACAAGTTTGTCCTTTAGGAATATTTGGATATTCCTGAACCCATGGAGGAAAGAATGGAGCAGCTAGCTGAACTGGATGAAAAAAGGAGAGTTTCCCAAAATCAAAACATAAAGTTATAGACATAGATGAAATATTTGTTTGACAAAAAAGCAAAGGATAGGAAATTTGAAGAAAGTGATCTCGCACTAATGTGGAATGCAAGGTGCTAGGAGAAGGGAAAGCATGGTAATTTTGAAGCCTTGTGGCTGGGACCTTTTGTGGTTATTGGAAAGAAGGGTGAAGACTCATATTATCTATAGAATATGGTTGGTGAAGAGTAGGAGTTGCCCGTGCATGGGCAATTTCTGAAACTTTTTTTCTCTTGAGTAACACAGAGGATTAAGGGTTGCCAGTGCATGGACAACTCTTTCTTATCCTCTTTAAAATTATTTTCCATGCAGAGTAGTCTAGGAAATAAAGGAGCAGGACTTGCCAGTACATGGACAATCCTGATTTTCCTTCTTTCAAAATAATTTTTCCATGTAAAGTAGTTTAGGGTTATGTTCATTTCCATCTCCCTTTTGCATTCACTTTCCTTTCATTCCTTGATGTTACATGTCCCTTTCCATTATGCTCACTGATTGATTATTTTGTCTATGGTCTGGTCACCCAAAGATCTGGATCCTTGCAATGATCTTACTATCATTCATCCCCAAATGGAGCCACTGTTGGAACTATAAATTTCTGATAATTTTTCATGTGGTTCATACCCTTGCATTTTCCAAATAAGTCCTTCCTTGAACACTTTTTGCTCACATTTTGGCCATGTAACCCCATAGCATCCATCGAGTCATACATTTTTCACGTTGTGGTCCATATCGGTGTGATTCTATCTGTGTCTCCCCAACCCATTGTGTATTTTTGCTAATATTTTTCTGTTACAGGTCTATTAGTGAGACTTTTATACTGTCACAATGACTGGATTTCACCTACAGTTCATATCGGTAGGACTTTTCATTTGTTTTGGCGACAGAGGAAAGTTCATATCAGAAAAAGATTTCCTTAAGTATATAGTCTTGTCGACTACCTTTTGTCTCCCCGACCGACAACAGAATGGGATTATTAGTGTGAGTTACTCATTTTTGGAGTGATTTCATAGCAATTTCACTGGGTCTTGCTGACAAAGGGTTTCATTAAAATGTTCTCGGGGGGAGTCTCACCGAACAACACATGGAAGGATTTCTTCGGCCAAACATGTTGCTTTCGATACAAGGTCTTGGCGAGTTTGAATTGTCTTTCCGACCAGAGTATGAAAGGATACATTGGCGTAGGTTGGGGCATCGATGTAATGTCATGGAAAATCCAATATGTTATACCGAGTAGCACATAGAAGGGTCATTTCGGCCAAACTGATTGGTATCGGTATGAAGTCATAACGAAGTCATTGTCTCATCGATTGGCTCACAAAAAAATGTCTCTGTAAGACTCATATGCATTGGGGAAAGGTCTTGGCAAGTGGCTCTTGTCTTGCTAAACTAAATACAAGGGGACTCTATCAAAGTATTTCAGAGTAAGGTCTTGGAGTCTTACCGACTCAAAAGCTACGTCGATAAAGAAAATTGCATCGGTGAGAGAACTAGCGTGTTTCGGCGATGCACGGATGGAAGGGACTACTCGCTAAGACTTATATGTTATCAAAGTGAGGTCTTGGCAAGTGACCTCTGGTCTTGCTGATAATATATATGATGGCTTTGTATGGTCAATTGATTGGTTCTTTCTAGTAAAGATTAAATCCTTTAGATTGATCATAGTAATTAGAAAATGTCAATTCGATCAGTAAGAAGAACTCGATAATCATAATCTTGCATGTTTATACCAGTTATAAACTAAATCAAATGCTAAACAACTTGAATGTCTGCCAGAACAAAGTATTTTTTTCAGATTTCTCTTGACTCTGCATACCCAATAAGGCACTCATCCCTGTGTTTTATCATTTAGTTTTATTCAATCCTTTTTACATTTGTTAACTGAGCACATTAGGATTTAGAATTGAATATTGCTATACATTTAATACCAATGTTGATTTTATTTGTCCATTTTTCATCTACCATTGTGGACAAATCATTGTAAGAGAGAAGATAGGAGGTCAAGTCTGCATAATTCATATAGGTACACCCGCCTAGGTTTAGCAGCACCTGAAGAGTAGAAGGTTTAAGCCACTAAAACCTTGTTTGTTACCCTAAAACGTATCAAGAGATTGGTAGCCTCTTGATGTATCCTTTACCTACATTTTTGAGAGCTAATAGAGCTCTAGGCAGTGTGTCTGAATGCATGTGTATTCCCATTATTCTTATACTTTTAATAGCGTATAATATTGTGGACTAACCTCCACCGTGGTTTTTCCCCTAATAGGGTTTCCATGTAAAAATCTTGGTTTTCTCTATGTTTCTAATGTGTTGATTGTTAATAGTTCTTTATTCATTCATCATATATGATATTAAGTTAATTAAAGATTGGAAAGTTTAAAATACTCTATGACAATTAATTCACCCCCCCTCTCAGTTGTATGTCCCTGTTTTTCCAGCAATTGGTATCAGAGTAGGTTCCTCTAAAGAAAGTTTAAAATCTTGAGGTGATCCAAGATGGCATCATACAAGAAGGACAACCCTAGATTTTATGGAACAATCTACTCACTGTGGAAAGCTAGGATGGAATGTCATTTGAAGTGTATTGGTGAACCTTTCTAAAAAATTACAAAGAATAGATATGTTATTCTTGTGACTGGTCCCTTCACTGTTGATGACATCAAAGAGGTTGAGAATAATGTCTGGGCTATGGAAGCTTTATTGAGTGCTTTAAAAGATTCAGAAATGACAAATGTGTTAGGTTTAAAGATAGCTCATGAGATGTGGAAGAAGGTAGAAACTTTGTATGAAGGAGATGTACATGTGAAGATAGCTAAGCTACAAAGTTTGAAAGGAAAGTATGAAAAATTGAATATGGGTGAAGATGAGAATGTTTCTTCTTTTATGTAGAAAGTAAATGAACTAGTGATGGGTATTAGATGTGTTGGTGGTATTTTGGAAGAGGAAGAAATTGTGGCCAAGGTGCTTAGATCATTGCATCCCTCCTATAAAGCAAACACTCATACTATTGAAGAAACTAGATCATTGACGAATGTGACAAGGGACACACTGATTGGTAAACATGTTGCCTTTGAGTTGAGCGAATTTGGTGATTCTATTCTTAAGACTAAAACTACATTTAAGGCTATTGTATCTAGAAGAAACAATCAAAGATATGATCTAGGAGAAATTTCTAGGAAGACATTCAAGTATGAGGAAGAAATGAAACAACTTGAAGATGAAGAAAGAGAAGTAGAAGAGTTGGAAGCATTGATTATGAAGAAAGAAGGTAGAGGACAAGGTAAGTATAAAGGAAAGTTACCTATCAAATTTTTTTCTTGCAGTAAAATAGGTCATTTTGCATCAAGGTGTCCTAAAAGAATCCCTAGATCCAAGCCTTCCAAACCTAAATTTCAAAAGAAATGTTATTTTTCTGAAGGAGTGATTGATGATGAGTCTGATAAAGAGAATGGAAATGAATATGATTGGGTTTTCAGTGCTATCAAAGAAAATAATCTTGAGGCTACTAAATCAGCTAAAGTTGAGAAATCTCTTGCAGCCCAAATTGAAGAAAAGGATGAGTGGGTTATTGACAGTGGATGCTCACATCATATGACTTGCAAAAAAAGCAAATTTTTAAGTCTAGAGAAGTATGATGGTAGGATTGTGAGATTTGGTGATAACACTGCTTGTGTGATTTGTGGCAGAGGATCTATTTGTATTGGTTGTAAGCATAACACTGATGATGTTCTTTATGTTGAAGGCTTAAAGCACAACCTATTGAGTGTTAGACAGATGGTGGAAAAGGGTTATGATCTTTAGTTTAAAGATGAAAGATGTAGGATAAATGGAAGCTCTGGAAATGTAATTGCTTTAGGTAAATAGACAAAAGGTAATATCTTCCACCTAAATGCTACTAGTGAAAGTTGTTTAATTGCTCAAGTAGATTAAAGTTGGTTATGGCATAGAAGGCTATGTCATGTGAATTTTGATAACATAGTCAAAATAAGTTCCACTCAAGAAGCAAGAGATCTACCTAAGCTAGTAAAGCCTGCTAGCACAATTTGCAAGGAGTTTCAAATGGGAAAACAAACCAAAATTTCTTTTCAGAGCAAACAACATAATTCAAATGGATTACTGGAGTTGATACATACTGATCTATTGGGTCCCTCCAGAGTTAGAAGTCTCCATGGTGAAAGGTACTTTATGTTGATTATTGATGATTACTCTAGGATGATATCGGTTGCTTTCTTAAAGGAAAAATGTGAAGCATTAGAAAAGTTCAAAAGTTTCAAATCTATGGCAGAGAATGAAAAGGGTCTAAAAATAACATGCTTAAGGTTAGACAGAGGTGTTGAGTTCACCTCCAGGTATTTTAATTCTTTCTATAAAGAGCATGGAATCATAAGGCAATTATCTACTCCTCGAACCCCTCAACAGAATGGAGTTGCAGAGAGGAAGAACATAAGAGTTCTGGATGATGCTAGAACAATGATGATTGAAGTAAATGTGCCTCATATCTATTGGAGTGAAGTTGTAAGCACTGTTGTGTACACTTTGAACTAAGTAAATGTAAATGGTAATTCTAGTAAGACTTCTTTTGAATTATGGTTTGGTTATAAGCCTGTTGTTAAATACTTTAAGATCTTTGGAAGCAAATGCTACATCAAGAGAGATGATGATATAGGAAAGTTTGATTCAAGAAGTGATGAAGGAATCTTTCTAGGATACTCTACTAGAAGCAAGGCCTATCAGTGCTATAACAGAAGACTGAGGAAAATGGTTGAGAGTGCAAATTTTTAGAGTTGATGAGGATTCTGCTAAATCGTCCAGATATTGTGTATATGATTCAGATGAAAACAATACAAATAAAGGGAAGAATGCTTAGACACATAATCAACTTAAAATTCTGCCATATGTTCCATATGTTCCATGTGTTCCAGTAAATCAAGGTAATCAAGAAATAGAGAAAAGTGCAAGTATAGAAGAAAGATATGAAGAATCAAAAGTTTTAGAGAAACCTAAAACTCTGAGGTACGTAAAGCTAAATCACTCTGAAACTGAAATTATAGGAGACAAAAATAAAGGTGTGAAAACTAGAAGAAAGATTGTAGAAGACTATTACTTGATGTCCAAGATTCAACCTAAAGATGTCAATGAAGCTTGCAATGATGAACACTAGATGGAAGCTATGAAGGAAGAGTTAATGTAGATTGAAAAGAATAATACATGGATACTTGTTCCTAGACCAAAATAAAAAATTGTGATTGGCACTAAATGGGTCTTTCAGAATAAGCTAAATGAACAAGGTGAAGTAGTCCAAAATAAAGCAAGACTAGTGTTAGGCCCCCAAAAATCCTTCATATTTTGAGATCTTTTGTTCTCAATATTAGCATTGTATGTTGATTTCACACAGGTTTTAGGGTTTTATTTCAATAAACTTGTCCTCCAAAATGCCCATATAGTCCTCAGATATCTTATTTATGCATTGAATTTTTGGTCTAGTTACAAGTGATATAAGTTACCTCTTGAGTCATCATCTAACATTTTTTACTGGCCCTTTTGTTTAGGACTATTTGGTCATCCCGAGGAATCATGATCTTGAGGGATTCATCTGTAAACTCAAAGAAGATAAGAAAATGGGTACCTTTATACATGCTTTTGATTACCCTTAGGATAAATCAGGAATCTCTTCAACTTTGAGGAACAAGATGAAAGAAAATCCAAGTACCTAGCTTATAGAAAGATGGTGGAAGCTAAGAAGAAGAATAATCCTAAATATGATCCTCTGCCAAATATACATGGTGATTTCAGTAGGGCAATGTATGTCATGGAAAATTTTGAGAATGTTGTTGGTTTTTTGAGAGAGTAGCAGGAGGTTCTTGATAAAGGAAAGGAAATGGTGGTTGAAGAAAGTGTTGAAGTGACATTAGAAGAAAGATATATGCATCAACCACCCAAACAATTGAGGATTTCTTTGAGGAGGAAGAAAATGGTGAGTGAGGAAAGAAGCTCAGTGGCCCCTGTCACCTCTAAAGAACCAAAAGAAGAATCTCCCAAGAGTGTAGTGCCAACTTCCCCTCCATAGGCCTCTTTACCTATAATTGATATTGATTCACCTCCTAAAAGTTTTGCCCCTCCTAAGTAGCCACCTCAAAAGAAGCAAAGAATTGAAGAAAATAGAGTGGTTGATTATTCTGACATAGATGAAGATGATATTTATGTCACCCCTAAAGAAATGCAAATAGGGATGCCTCCTCATGAAGGAGCGGCTGTTTCAAGTTTAGGACAAAGCATTCTCAAACTTGGGAAGCCAGATATTTGTGGATTGAATATGGTAGATGACTTGAGGTTAGAGGCAAGAAAAGAGTTTATGGAGGATGATTCATTCATTGAAACCTCCACATTTCAAGATTTCTGGAGGAAATCCAAGATTGCATATTATGTAGAGAAGGTTTCCATTGAAAGGATCTTGCACCTTGAATTTCCTGAAAGTTTTATTGAGGTGAATGTAAGAAGCATTATGCAAGATGAGTTCAAAAATATTAATACATAGGAGGGCAGAGAACTTGTAAAGAAGAGTGGTGTGTTGTTATTGCTAGAGTGGAATATTGTTGATTCTATTGTTTTAGATGATATAAGAAGGGCTAAAAGACCTATTATACAAATAGAAGAAGAACTAGAAATGGCCCTTCAAGGTTCAACCTTCAGCGAGGATTGGGATGCATTGGCGATATGGTCATTATCTTCGGCATCTAGGAAACCAGTCCTGGCAGAGCCATCAGAGCTTAGTGGACAACTACTTGTAAAAAGAGTCGTTGATACTCTAGCTTTGGAACCTGCAGACATGGTTGTTAACATTACCAAGTTTACCCGATCAACTATGGAGGGTCTTACCTTGGAAAGAGATAATCTTAGAGTTAAATTTAGTGAGCTCCTAGATGACTATGATAGTAGCCAACATAAAGTAGCTACACTAGAAATTGAATTGTCATTCTATAAACGAAGAGAGGAAGTATAAAGAGAATGGTTTCAGCCCGGCTCGAGCCACCCATCTTCAGTTTCTTCAATGAAATTTGTGCAACAATCATTTCATAGCCAGGCTCTAGCAATAGTACCATATAATCAGGGACAAGAATCAATTGTAGAGGAATAAATAAGTAGGAAAATCTCTAGTTCATCTGACAGAGATCAACTGCTTTTGCAAATTGAGGTGTATAAGAGGTTGCTAAAGAATGCTCAAGATACAATGTATGAGAACATATCAAAGGTTTTCTACACTTCCTTAAAACATTTGAATGAGAATATTTAGGAGAGACTCAATAGTGTGCAAGACAACTATGCTTTGATGGTGCATGCAATGAGGTTGTCTCAAATGGATAAATTGTTGGCCATACCAACTCTAAATAAATGGGTCCCAAGAGTTGAGAGATTGAAGTTGATTTTAGTGGGAGCTGGACAACATGAAGATAAGTACCATCTAGTGCTTCCAATTTATTAATTTTTGTGTGAGTTGAGTGAGTAGAAGTTTCAGGGATATGCAGCTCCTTTAGAGTAGAAGATAATAGAGTTGATAGCTCAATATAACCACACTAATTTATCACCAATACTAGATATTGAGGTGGCTAATTATGAAGTGAAACCATTGTAGACATGGAAGAAGGAACTGGATGAGGTTATTGATTCCCAAGTAAATAAAATTTGCAAAGAAGTTAATATTGAATCTTCAACAACACCCTAGGAAGGCTAACTTTCCTTATTAGCTTTTTGGAGGATTTCGATAGGGAGTCCAATGCAATTGCAACAAAATATTATGTTTATAGGAAAGCCATGGAAAAAATTATGGATTTTGATTGGCCATTTGAGGAAGAATATGCAGAATGGGGAAGGTTATATGTTGGAAAGTTTGGTTTGTGAAACATACACTTGGTCATGTATTGTATAGGTCTAGCCTTAGAGATTAAAAAGTTAAAACATATGTTTCATAGGAAAGTATCAGTTGTTGATGATGTAGGATATTGATTGAGATGATGACTCACCTATGGTCTACATCATTTTGTCATTTTTCTCAATGAATTGGACACATTCCTTTTGATTTGTGCTTTTGAAAAGGAAAAGTTTCTCCTCATTGCAAATGCAAATATTTTATCTTATGTGTATTCCCTCCATTTTTGACGATTGCAAATAAAACTGAATTTGGAATACCTTCTAGCGGTCCAATTCGATATTGACATGTGTACACTTGGCCTAAGGCTTGTTTTTGCTCCCTTATTCTATAAAAGTAAATTTAGGGCCATTTGTGTGGATCTTTTGTTGAAATTCTCAAGCTACATTGAAAGAGTTAGAAAAAACATAGAGTAGATATGTTGAGTCTTTATCTAATGTTTTGAGTCTAGATAGTAAATTTAGTTAAATGTATGGCTTCTGAGTATATTTGAATGATAATGAAGATTTTCTCAGTCTATAGTCTCTCCTTTTGGATTTTTATTAGAATTATTAATGAAAATATTGATCAACAATCATTTCATTAATTGTCATCATGTTATGCTTTGATATGTGATATGGTTTTGGCTCTTGTTTATGGAATGAGTTAAAATTATTAGATTAGATCATGAGTTCACAAACAATGTCATTTGGATTTGGTAAGAAGTCTATAGTATTTAGTCATTGATTTGTGAATTACAAGGTGATATCACTAGATCATAATTGCTCAAAATTAAACATTCCTTATGTTTCAATTTGTGCAGACTCCTAACCCATAGATAAAGGCACTAATCTTTAACCCATTTAACCTTTCCATGGTTTCATTCCTTCACCTTAAGAGCAATCTCTTTAAATAATTATTGACTCACCCGTTGTTCATTGTTGTTTTATATTCTTAGCTTAAGATGCATAATTAACGCAAAGAAATTCCACCTTTGTGATTGATTTCATCTTATTTGCAATTAGTGAGAATCTATCTGCCTTGATTTATAATGTATGTGTAAATTGTTGAAATGAGTTATCTATTTGGTATTGTGGGAACACCCTCCTAGGTCTGGTAGAACCCAAAGTACAGGAGACAAATAAATATACACTTTATCTCATTTGTTGGCCACTCATCTGGTAGGTATTCAAGAATTGAGTTTGGCAGACTCATAGATATTTGCTAAGGCTTGCTTGGTTTGTTAAAATTAAACAAAATAATGGTGACTCTGCTGGGGAGCTTTCACAAAATCTAGCATCTCTAGTGCAGATCTGGTATAGTCAGAGTCAAGTCTTTATCATCATTTTTTGAACTAGGTTGTCATTTGCTCTTAGAAGTCGTATACGTCATTTTAAGTTCATGCGTCAACTTTTGGTCAATTCTGTCACTTTATGTTGGTTTATGTTCAAAATTCTCTCTGAAGTTGCAAATAAAAAGTCTAGATACAGTCAAATCTTATTTCCTAGTATCCTGGGTGGCAACTTTAAATTTTCTTAAACCAGTGCAACAATGACATCTCACAAAGAACTTGATAAGGAGAAATTTGACATCTCAGAAAATATCATGAGGAAAACTAGAAGTCAATTGAAGAAAACTCCTAAACAACAAGTAGAATTTGAGCCTGCAAAGGATAAAAAACCTCTATGGAAGAATAAATCAGCAGAATTTGGTAAGTCCCTCGATTCTCTTCTTGGAGCATCTCCCACTTTCAATAATGAGGTAATTAGTGTAAATACTACTAGAGATTCAAGTAATAGTGGGGAAATTGAGGGAGGACAAGGTAGTTTCCCTACTAAACAAGTGTTTGATAATCTTAGAATTTCTAGAGAAGAAGATAAATGGGAATTTTGGGGTAAGAGTAAAGCACCTTTAGACCCACCAACACTCGGGATGGGATCTATATTTCATGGGGAAAATTTTCATCCTAGAGGAGAAAATACCAATCCACTAGCACTTACTTTCCTTGGGGAAGAAGTTGTGGATCAAACATTCCATATTCCAGCTCAAAGTGAGTATGGGGATTTCCTCAAAAATGAGGAATATGTCAGCAAAGATATATAAGAATTGAATGAGGAGGCTGAATGGTTGGTTGAACAAGTGGAGAAAAGAGCTCAAAAGGAAAAGGAGGGTAGAATTAAGGCTAAGTAGCTTGAAAGGGATGAGAAGAGAGAAAGAGTGGAGAAAATGAGAGAAGAACATACTAAGCAAAGAGCCTTTGAAAAGGCCACACAAGAAAAGATGGCCCAAGAAAAGGTTGCTCAAGAAAATATTATTAAGGAGAAAGTTACCAAAGTAGCAGCCCACATTGTTCCTAAAGCCCCAAAAATCACAATCCCGATGGGAACTTCTTCTGCTAGTACTTATACATCAACCAATGCTTCTTCCAAGTCTTTTGACCCTCCTAAGAAAACATCCTTTATAGATCAGGGGAAAAGGATTGCTGATCATTTCCACCAAAATTTTTCCAATTCTCTTGATATCAATACCAACACAAATACCCTTACCTTGTCTGCCAAGACACCTATTATCAATCCTGAAGTCAATCCTGATCCATCTGTTGCACTGTTAGACCCTAACACTTTGAAGTTGCAGTTGAAGAGAGAAATTGCAAGAAGAATTGAGGAAGGTGGAGATAGAAGAACATAATTCACAAATGTCTGGAAGAGTTTCTTTCCTCAAAATGTCAATCCCAACCCCAAAGCCTTCAATTTATGGGAAGAGTGATAGTTCATCTCATGAAAATAAGCCTGGGGGACATACTCCTAGTTGAGGGGGTGGTGGTAATAAAGGAGGTGGAGGAGGTGGCAATAGAAGCAGTAATTCCTATTTTGATGATGAGGAAGAAAGTAAGAATATGAATTATGGTAGCAAAGGAAATGGGAAAGGTAAGGAATGTGATCAAATGGATAGTAATAAAAATGATGCACAAAAGGATACTCATAGGGATAGGTGTCCTGAGGGGGCAGCTCATAATGATTGATATAGGCAATTGTGTTTTGACAACATCCCTAGTTTCCCACATCCTATCCCAAGCAATGCTGGAAAACATCTCCCTAAATTCACTGGAAATAATGCCCTTAGTGGAGAAGATCATCTGAAATCCTTCCATATTTTTGTTGAGGACTTCAAATTATGGGAAGATGATGTAGAAATGAAGTATTTTATGCAATCCTTGGTTGAGGATGCAAGGGATTGGTATAGAGGATTACTTGATGGAAGTATTGGTTCAAAGGAATCATTCTACCAAGCCTTTATGGAACAATATGGGGATCAGATCGATCCTAGATTCAGATTGAATGATTTTAATAACATCACCAAAGGACATAATGAATCTATTGTAAAATTCAACACAATGTTTTAGAATTCTATGAATAGAGTACCCGCTTATTTGAGACCTAACCCTAATGCATGTTTGGTAACATACTACAATGCTTATGATTCTAAGATGTGTTACTCAGGGATAAGAATCCATGAACTTTTCCTAAAGCATATAAAATGGTTGTGAACATTGAGAATAATAGGAGGGCTTCTAGTAAGGTAGGAAGGAGAGATGACCCCAAACTTCTAAAGAATTCCAAAGCACAAAATGAGAAATCTAGCAAGGCTTCGGTTCCTGATGAGAAGTGGGATCAAGTTCTCATTCTGTTACAAAATCAAGAGAAAAATGATAAACCTCAACTTTAGAGAAATGATAGGCCCCCTAGACTTCAATATTTCCCTTATCATACCAATTGGCACAATGGCAAGCCAATTCAGAATAATCAGAAGAATCACCAAGCTACATTTGATCCTCAACATAAGAATACCACAAATGTAGTGGAGGATTTTCTATGGTGTGAAGCATGTGAAATTCTTCACACATCACAATAGTGTGTTGTAGCTAGATCTATGTCAAAAAACCAACAAGATCAAGGGGAGTCCCATTCACCATGCAACCCAGAAGAGTTAGCAAATATGTTCATGACTAGGTTAGATTTGGAGTATGGTAGTTATTCTTCTGGTGATGATGTTGATATAGATGATGGGGATACACAAAGAAGACAAGAAAGTATACACCATCAGCAGGTGCTCTCAGATGAGGAAAAGGAAAATGAATATACTGCCTACAATCTTGAGACATCAAACTTTTCTCTAAGAAGACCTTCGCATGAGGAGATAGAAAGATATACAGCTACCTTGGCTACAAGGGCTCAAGCATGAAGTGATCTACACTTGAGAAATAGAGTGGTGAGTGGAAATAAAGGTAATTCTAGAGGTTTATTCATAAAGGAAGGCAATACAGATAGTAAAGGAGTTGAGGCAAAGAACAAGAATGAAGAAACCAAACCCAAGGAGCCAAAAGAAATAAGAATTTTGGCAAAGAAAGGTAGTAAAGTTAAGGCTAATGTTGAAGTCTCACATCATGACCCAAAGACCAAAGAATTGAAACTAATCTCTGAGGTAGCTGAGAAGAAAACTGACAAAGTATCCCCTTAGGAAATAGTGTTTCTTGAGATGCCTAGTTATTCACCCATTGATATATTTCAAGACTTATCCCAAATTGGGGTCACAGTCCCACTCCTTGAGATGATGAGGATTGATGATCATAAAAATAAAACTATAGTTGTCATCAATAGTATTGTAGGAGGAAATAAGCATAATGTAGAAGCTAATGTACCTAACACAAGTGTTGGTCAAGCAAAAGGTACTGAACTGGAAGCAATTGTCAGTGAAAACCCTAAGATCTACTTAGGAACTACTTTTATAGCAAACCCAGGTTTGGTCAATCCTTTCTTTTTTAGTCTGATTATTGATGGAAAGATACTAAAAAATTGTATGATTGATTCTGGGGATTCAAATAATGTCATGCCGGTTAAGATCATGGAAGAAATGGGCTTGAAAGTTGATAGTACATATGGAAAATTTTATGCCATGGATTCAAGGTAGGTCACTATCATTGGTGTAATCTATGAGGTTCTATATAGACTAGTTGCATTTCCTGAAAAGGAGTTGGTCATGAGTGTCACAGTAGTGGAAATTCCCCAAAATTATAGGATGTTTTTATCTAGGAAATGGTGTGCTTCCATGGGGGGAAGTATGTAATGAGATTTGTCATTTGCCACTTTTTCCATTGACCAAAAGGATGTTAAAATTACCAAAGAATCAAGATTTTGACATATGATTGAGTTAGTTGAAGAATCAGAGGAGCCTCTAATGATTAATGTTGTGGACATAGGTCTTGAAACTTTCCGTTTGGAGGAATTGAAACAAGATGAGGAAGAAGCTAAGCCTACTCCAATTGCTAAGGAAAGCGCACAAACATCCCAGGAAGATTCTTTATGGACGCTCTATTTTTATGGAGCATGTTCAAAATAAGGTTTAGGTGTTGGGGTCATTCTTATCTCCCCTCAAGGTGACATGTTTAAATACTCCTTGCTATAGTTTGCATGTACTAATAATGTGGCTGAATATGAAGCCTTGTTACTCAGTCTAAAGTTAGTTGCTAAGAATGGAATAAACATGTTAAAAGTATTTGGGGACTCTAAGCTAGTGGTGTTCCAAGTCAAGTACAGATTTGTTGCAAAGGACAAAATATTGAGGTAGTATAGGAATGAGGTATGGGATACTACTGAATCATTTGATGCCTTTGGGATAGATTGGGTAGAAAGGGTACAAAATGTTAAAGCAGAGTTATTGGCCAATGTTGTTGTCAAGTTTGATGATGTAACTTTTGATGGTGTCTCAAGAATTGAGGTAAAAACAACACTGGCAGTACCTGACAACATCTGAAATTAGCAAGTGTTCAATGATGACAATGAAATATTGAGATTCCTACATTGTGTGGATAGATATGAGAATCAGGAGATTGATTTCAGTGCACATGTGGTGGAAGTGGATGGAAAGGAGACACTATTTGGAAATGAGATAATTCAACTTAAGACTAATAAAATTCCTAAGGGTTTAGTTACACTTGAAAGGGTTTTTGATGGCCCGGATATATCCAATGTTAAGCAATCAAGTGCACATAAATAAGACCTAGAGGAAATCAACCTGGGAATAGATATTTCCCCTAAGAAGGTATATATAAGGATGAAGCCACATGTGAGGGCTATGTTGATTGCATTATTTCAAAAATAGAAACATGTGTTTTCTTGGTCTTATGATGATTTGAAAGCCTATAAGGAGGATTTATTTCAACATGGAATTCCACTAAATCTTGATACAAAACCTTTTAGGAAAAAAAAAAGGCCTATTAATCCCACCTTAAGGCCCAA
>VDFB02000017.1:316705644-316859237 GCA_007258455.2 Sequoia sempervirens
CATACACTTTCACAATAAAACAATGTTGTTTCCAATACAACATTCACTGTTTACAATAGTACAATGTTGTTTCTAGCTAAACAGTTACAATTTATGACAAAACAATGTGGTTTCTAGTAGAGCATTCACTATTACAATAATACTATGTTTTTTTCTAGCTAAACAGATACAAAATGATAACATTACAATTTAACGTTAAAATTTTTAACAGAACGCGGCTGTCTACAATCAACAGATAATGAGCAATGTTGTTTATCCCATTAATAACTATTGTCTATAGCTAACTCAACTATCAATATAAAGGAAAAGACATTAAAATTTCATTAACAAAATCAAGCTAACCCAGCTTCATTCATGAAAACAAAATGTCCATTATTTAGAACTTTGAATAAATAAACAATAATGAAAATTCATTGTGCAACTATACATGAATAAAATGATTCTAAGATCGACATTCCCATCGCTGTGAAACTTGAGCAATCATTTGGTTATGAGAAAAAACTCATAAACTTTTAGGGTTCTTGATAGAACTTATGCTTTCAAGGTTATAAGAAAATCATTCACTGGTTGCTCTAGGAATGACTACTCCTTATATGACTGATATATTTCTTCCTTAGCAAATCAAGGGTCATATTCAAGAATTCCCATTAAGGTATGTTGGATTTACACCATATATTTTGACATGAAGACTTATATCTATAATACTTTCAAAGAAAAAGCTCTTTGATCTTGTAGATCAAACCATACAAGGGTTTAATGAATCTCAAACTTAATTACTCCATCATTCCTATTGAACAATGGTAGCATCATGAAACAACAATATACATACATATGACATATTCTTATAGAAATTGTTTTAGCCCTTTACCATTATTGGCCTAGCTGATAATGCATATTGATACATTGGAAATGAAACACAAGGTATTATGCCCTCCCATAGGATTGATAGTCGATCCTCTACAAAGTTTAAATATGCTAAAATACATAGTCAATAGAAATGGAATTTTGATAGCCATAGTATGGCTAGCACCATCGTGCAAGATCAAGTGATAGCTAATTCAATAATGGCTCTAAGCCTTGGCCTAGCTTTGCAAGGTAGTCGATAAGGTGCTAAACTTAGATATTATCCATACAAGGTAGGTCATTTGGTCATGCAACGCAAAAGGTTGTCGACATTACCCAAAAATTTGGCTCATGGCTGTAACAAACACAGACAGAGAATTACATTTTACTATGCTATTGAATCATTTGACAATATGAAAAGAATACTACTAATTTAATGGAAATGATAATAAAATCGAGCTTATTTCCAAAAGGGGTCAATTTACCTTGAAATCGATCTTTTTTCAAAGCTTTCCACTGATTTTTCCACTTCCATGAGCTCTTTTTCCCTAATTTTTTCCTTCAAGCTAGTCGATTCTATTTGATGTGCTTTTTCCTATGTTATTCCCTTCAAGATAGGAACATTTTTGCATGATATTGTGCCATTTCCATTATGGAATTATTGCCATTACCACCTACTATCCTATTCAAATTAATCAGCCATAATGTGTTTCCAAGCCACAATGTGGGGAATCTTCCCATATTTCCCATCAAATTTTCAATTAAATTTGATAATTTTCAATTATCGATTTGACTTCAATTTCTCATTTTCATATATATATATATATATATTTCTCTGTGTGTGTGTGCATAATTACATATTTTTTATACATTTACATTTACATACACATTTTGATATATTTTTTTTTTTTTATATATATATATATATATATATATATATATATATATATATATATATATATATATATATAATGGGTCTCTATATCTATATGTGTGTGTGTATTTATATGTTTGTTGGTAAATAATAGAAATATAGTGAACTTTTATTTCATTTTTGAGCATCAATGATACTGTAATGAAATTGTATCTTATTTCATTTTATTTTCTAAATTACATACATTAATTCATTTGGTAAGCCACATTTCATTTTCTTTCAAATTTGAACTCACACAGATTGAGGATAGAAAAATCAAATAACAATTATATGTTTATTTTCTTCTCAAGTCTATTATTTTCAGTCAGCTCATTATAATTTCTTGTATGAATTTAAATGCAGTTATCATGCCATATCATGGTGTGTGCACCCATATTCCATCTAGCTTACCATTCAATCCAGTTAATCAATCCTACTTCAAGCATGTTCTAGTCCTTCAACTTGTCACCCTACAACTGCACACAATTGCACTTGCAAAATTCATCACTAACATTGAATTCTTGATAACATATAAGATAATTCAAAAAGATCTCTCAACATCAATCAACTTCTTTCAATCTATTTTGAAAATTTTAAATTTTCCAATTAATATATTAAATTTCTTCAATAATTTAATTTACCATATTATAATTAATATACAATAAAATTGGTTTATGACAGAACTTATGCCTCAAGGGCTCATTGATGATGGTCTAGCCTACGTGAAATCATAGAGGCAATGTAGTTTTATTGGACTTGGATTGACATGGCTTACTTTGACTCTATTTTTGGGATTTTTTGAAAGTTATCTAGATGTTTTTTGTGTTTTTGACATGTTTTGTTTTTTTTGGTTATTGAGGTTTTATGATTTTTTTGGATTTTGGGAATATTTGATATGTTTTTCTTTTTGGGAATATTGACCTCCAACAACAAGCGTAGGATCCAATGAAGACGTAGGTCAAGTATTTTCCACTAGTCAGGTATAAGACCAATTTATTAGGGGTGGGATGGGATAGGCATTATGGTGGGTAGGTGTGGAAGTTGGAAAGACACATAATGTCAATTGTTCTAGGTTATAGAAAGGATAACTAATCATTACTATGGATGCCAAGGAAAGGAAAAAGTATGGATTTATTACAAGTGATAAGGAAAGCAAGATGGAATGATGATAGGAGTGAGAATTAGCTACACATGACACCTATTTTCTAAGTTTTCACCATGGTACTTATCCAAAGTGCCACCGAAGTGGGTTTCACTATTGGAATAATTATTTATCTTTATTATTTTCATTATTTTTTTATTTTTTGATGTCACCAAGACACCTATTTGCTAGGTTTTCATCAAGGTAATGATTTTTTTGATTTTTAATTTTTTTTTGTATTTTTCTGGTTGACATGGCTCTCTAAAGCTAAGTGTAGAACTAATAATCCCCTGATCTAGAGAGTGCCATGATGATGCATTGACCTTTCTTGGATGACCATGCTAGATGAAAGAACCTAATCTGAATGAGGAGTGCAAGTGGAAAATATAGCAGACGATAGATGCACTGGACAAAGGAGGCTATAGTATGATCCCTAATGTGAACACTACGTGGGCCATTAGGCTTCAGATGAAAATGATTTTGGGTGAATGATGAGCTAGAGTACGTGGAGAGGTCATTGTCAAAGGTCCATTGAAAAACATCACCAATGGTGGTGGAATGATATGATAGATGTGTGAATATGGATGGATTTAATGGGATGTATGGAATGAGTGAAAGTGATGAGGATGGAGACTTTGTAGGTCAACAAGCTCTTTGTTTGTCATTTTTCCTTTATAGATGCCCCCAGTGATTTTAAATGAACATAAATGGAGACCAATGCTTTCTAATTTTCACATTTAACTTTTATATTTTATTTTTCCAATGGCTTTTGATTATGACTAGAGGACTTGTCTTGATATTTCTTTCTTTTCAAGATGCCTTTTTATTCTTGATCTCCTTTTAAAGATGGAATTTTCATCTTTGATTCTTGAACTTTTCCCTTGTTCTTTTCTTGAGATATTACTTGTTAATCCATGTCTCTAATGTAGATGGATATGAGTGAGATGGATGAAATATATGTAGTGATAGGAATGTTTGGTGGATGAGTGGGAGTGGTGATGTCGTCAATGGAGTCTTTGGGACTATCCTTTTCAGTATTGTTGATTTCAAAGGAGTCTTGCACATCCTTAGAAAGTTGGAAAGATGGCTTAGTAGAGGAAATAGTAGGAGATGCATATCCTAGCCCAGGGTGGGTGAGATGGAAGGATGATGGTTCAATATCCCTGGTGGGGTCATGATCAAAAAGTGGATTATCATAGATATCCTAGTCAAACATAGGGTTATCATGGACATGAAAGGATTGAGTGAAAGAGGATAGGGAAAAGGAAGATGTATCATCAAGATCCTATAAAGTCTCAATCCAAGCATAGCCATCAGTTTGTGTACCTTTTGAAGTTGTCTTGACATCATTGTTGGAAGTTTGAACACCTTTCACATTATTATCATTGTCACATGTAGGTAATTTTTCCATACGATATTCTCCACATCCCATGTCATGGTTGGGAAAATGTGTCTCAACCTTGCAATTATATACGGTTTATTTTTTATAGGATGTATGTTGGTATGTGGTGACTAATCATGCAAATATTGTACACTCATAACAAGATATGGGGTTTGGGGCATCGACCCAAAAAAAAAAATCACTGACACATCAAGGTTTTTTCCATTGACACATCAAGTTTTTTTCCCACTGACATGTCAAGGTTTTTCCATTAACACGTCAAATGAAAAACGACCTTGTAAAACCATAACTCTAGAAGGTTCTGAAAAGCTTGTTATAAGTGAGTGGGATGTATGTAGATGGGGTGTGTATTTTGAGAGTCTAATAGTGTTTGTGTTGTCTCTTGATCTCTGGTGGTGATACTCTTATGAGAATCTTTCTCTGCAAGTATATTGTAATCTTTTGATTTCTGAATAATATATTGGGAGGATTTTGGAGTGTGGGGTTTTTCTCCTGAAAGGGTTTTCCCCATGTAAATCATTATGTTGTGGTATGCATGATATTTGTGTTTATTTGTGTTTAATTTTTTGTAACTATTAAAGATCTATAAATTTTTGCATTTTTCTCCTCTCAAGATTAGTGTAGGAAGTTTTTTTGCTGCCTTAGCTTCCTTACAAGTGGTATCAGAGCTTGATCACCTTTGGTTTCAGTTGTGGGTTGCTGGATTTTTTGAACTAATCTAGATTTGAGTGGGATCTTGTGCAAAATACACTTTGTGATCTTGTTGCAAGAATTTTTAGATGGAAATCTCATCAAGGAGAATAGAGGTGGAGAATTTTTTTGGAAATAAATTTTGAGATGTGGAAGCTAAAGATGGAGGATCTATTAATAGATCAAGATCTGTGGGATGTTGTTGATGAGAATGTTTCAAGACCTGCAGATCCTACTCAATCTCCTCAATATGATGTTATGGACCATAAATCCAAAGGTGTAATTAGATTATGCTTCATAGACTCTATTTTAATTAATGTCCATGAAGAGACCTTTGCACAAAAACTATGGAAGAATCTTGGTGAGATGTATTAGGCCAAATATTTAGTGAACAAGATTTTCTTGAGGAAGAAGTTGTATTCCTTGAGAATGGAAGAGGGTGGAAAAATCACACAACACATAGAATAATTCAATATGTTGGTGGCTCAATTGGCATTAGTTGGTGTTAAAATGAATGAGGAGGAGAAATTTCATATCTTACTTTGTTCTTTTCCTAATTCATGGGATTCACTTGTTATGGCTATTGGGAATACTGTTATATTGAAGACTAAAAATGTGGTAGGTTATTTTCTTTCTGAAGAGATGAGGAGGAAGGTATCCATCATTTCCAAGGAGGCCCTAAATGTTCATGGAAGACCTAAGGAAAAAGGAAAGAAGACTGAGAAGCATGAAAAATCCAAGTCCAATGGGAGATCTAAATATCTTGGAAAGTCCAAAGTTATTTGTTGGAACTGTGGTAAGCCTGAACATGTTTGTAAGGAATGAAAAGAAGAAAAGAAGAAGAAAAAGAAGAAATTTGATTATTATTCTAAGTCCAAGAAGGAATATGGTGACACATTCATTGCAACTTTGGTAACTCGTTCAGGTAATGATGCATGGTTAATTGACTCAAGTCCATCTTTTTATATGACCTTTAATAGAGATTGGTTTTGTGAATATGTATAATTTGATGGAGGTAAGGTGTATTTGGGTGATGATTCTCATTTAGACATTGTTGACTGTGGTAATGTTAAAATCAGGTTTCTTGATGGTAGAATAAAAAGGATTAATGGTGTGTTGCATATCCCTAGATTAGCATGAAATTTTTTATCTATGAGAAAACTAATAGATGGGGGTGTGTAGGTAGTATTTTCTGATGCATAATGCAAGATGGATAGAGGTATATGGTGATTGCTAGAGGTGTTAGATATGGGACATTGTATAAGCTTGATGCATGCACTATTGAGTGCAATAGTACTTTTGTGAAAAGAAAGTCTGTAGAAGTGAGGGTTTCATCTTTAGCAAATGGTCATGGCTTTTGGGTACCCAAGGGTGCTCTTTCTTCTAAGACAAAGTTACCTATAGAGAAAACTATGTTATGGCACTAGCGACTTGGCCACATTGGAGAAAAGGGTCTAAGGACTTTGAAAAATAAAAACCTTGTTGAAGTTTTGTCTGATTGCAATCTTGAATTCAATTTTTGTGAGCATTGTATTTATGGAAAACAAAACCGCATTCAATTTTACTCAAGTTCTCATAAATCTTGTGTTGTATTGGATCTTATTAATTCTAATGTATTTGGTCCTATATATGCTCCTTCAATTGGTAAATCCACATATTATGTTTCATTTATTGATGATTATAGTAGAATGACATGGGTATATTTTGTAAAGAGTAAATATGAAGTTTTTAGTCAATTTAAAGAATTTAAAGCAATGGTTGAGTTGCAGACTGGAAAGAAAATAAAATGTTTGAGGACTAATAATGGTGCTAAATTTTTATCTAATTATTTTGATAGATTCTATAAATATTGTGGTATTCATAGATAGAAGACAACTCTATATTCTCCACAAAATAATGGAGTTGTAGAAAGAATGAATAGGACACTGGCGGAGAAGGCTAGGAGTATGTTGAGTGGTGCTAGCCTAGAACAAAGGTTTTGGGTTGAAGTTGTTGCCACTTCCTGTTACCTAATTAACAGGTCTCCTACATTAGCTCTTGTTCATAAGACACCTATAGAGGCATGGCCAGGTTGCAAGAATTCATTAAGACATCTTAGAGTTTTTTTTTGTGAGGCATATGCACATGTTGCAAAGGAGAAGCAAACAGAGATTGGAGAATAAGGTTGTGAAATGTATCTTCATCAAATATAGCTATGGTGTGAAAGGATACAAGCTTTGGGATCCTGTTGCATAGAAGGTAATACATAGTAGAAGTGTTATTTTTAGAGAAACTAAGCCTTATTTTGTTACATTGCAACCAGAATAAAGTAAATAGGAAGATGTGATTCAATTTCCTTCTACACCTGAGAAAGTTGAATCGAGGATCAAGGATAGAAAAAAGGTTGAGGAGAGCTCATCTAGCTTTGAATCTTTAGAAGAGGAGGAAGAACCTCCAACTCAGCTTGTTCGTAGGTCTACAAGGCATAAACAACCATCTGAAAGGTATTCACCTAATGATTGGAGATATATTTTTTCTTTGAATACTAACATGGATGAACCCAGATATGTAGAAGAGGAACTAGGTATGAATGATGCAAAATCTTGGAAGATTATTATGGATGAAGAAATGGAATCTTTGAAAAAGAATGATACATGGAATTGTTGGCCTCCTACAATGATTTAATAACTAAGCCCTTACAACCATTATTCAAAGATTGGACATCTAACCTGAATAGATATTTCAATCATCATGAAGGTGCATTTGACTTGTCAACCTAGGGACATGAAATTGAAATGGATCAACACAGTATGTGCACTAGGAACTCAAAGTAGTCATTTCATTCTATAGCTAAGGAACACACAATATTGAAAGTAAATTGCTTAGAAGGGAATACCATAAATACTAATCATCAATCAACAACTACATCGAACTAAAATTCATAACAGGAATGAAAATATAAGCAACAAATAGGGAACTACTCTGTCTGCATTGGCTGCAGGAAAAACCACATAATGGAATTCTAGTGGTTGCAGGAACAGTTGGTGCCATATTTCTAACTAATTACTAAATAGTAATTAATACTAAACTAAGAAGATGTATTACTCACCAAGTGTCCCCCCTTGGATAAGTATCCTCTAAAACTAATGAGAACTTAGATGCTCAAACTCAAAACTTTATTTTATTCACTATAAATCATGAGTACAAAAGAGTAATGTATTTGTATTGCTAAAAACTTGAGAGTGCAAGTACAATATCAAATTGTGCAACCTCTTAAGGAAGGAACATCATATCCTTATTTATACTATCAGCTAAACAAGGTAGTCAACTCCATGACTAGGAGGACACCATTTAGGGAAAATAGAGAAAATGGAGTGATGGCAGCTACACGTGCATGGAATCTAGTCAAACATGCAGGTCCAAATGAAAATTTAGAATAGTAGTAATGCATGTGCATGCTCAATCATTAAAGTCCACTACAATATGGTTACATTCAGTTGCATGAGGAATCTTCTACCGTTGACCTCCTTTGACCTTGAGTGATTCCTTTGCTAGACGTTATGGTGCATGCCCAGTTGGCAATGTCTTCGTCAACTTAGCATCTTTAAATTAAATATGTATCGCAATGTCAGTACACACAATAACTGCACATCTATAACCACCTTAAGGAACATTCATTAACCACATGCAAAATCAATATAGATAATCCACATAATATGCCAATGTCATTAAAACTTGCAGAGATAGGATTTAAGCCCAATGCCTATATTTTGAGGGAAACATTATGAAAATATCAACATTTAAAATCAAATTCCATGACAAATACCAAAAAATAAACTATAGATTCTACCCAAAATTAGACCAAAAACTAGGCTCATCACTCCCCCAACCTAATGTTTTGTTGGTCCTCCAACAGGGGAATGGTTGTTCTTTTGCTCGGTCAAGGCTCTAAAATTTACAACTAATAGCTATCCAACATAAGTAGTTGTTGTGCATGAATTAGGATCCCAATAGGATCCTCCTAATCTATCAAATATGTTCCATCTCTATTTTTCTGTAGCAATGCCATACTAGTAGAATCTGAAGTTTGGCACAGGCCACATGAGCATGGGTGGTTGGAAAGTCAAGGGAAGCCACAATCGCCACTGTATTCTCCCAATCTGAATATACCTATCAATCCTTTTTAGTGTTGTAGCATAATTGTGGATGGAATGAGGCTCATCCTACTTCAGCTCATTAGTTAGGCTATTCCATCTTTGTGATAGACATCTTCTCATAGTTTCATCCTTTGTTGTTGTATTTACCTCATATTCACTATAAACTAACTCAATCCAAGGCATAATCCTATTGCCATAACTAGGTCTAAGAAGCATTTTGTTCCATTCTTTGTAAATATCCCTTGGATTGCTTGATTCAACCCTAATGCGTAGAGGGATGCTAGACTCCAATTTCTTATAAACCCCATGTTGTTGTCCCCAACTAATCTCATTTTGTACCTAAGACATAAATGCCATTAATTGGACATCCCCAACATACAATAGAAAATTCCAATCATGGTCTTGAGTTATAACATAATTATACAAATAAAACTCACATAACAAATTCTTCATTTTAGGCGAGGCAATCCTATAAGCATTGAAAAATTCAATAGGGGTGTCAATAGAAGGATTCAAACCTAAGGAAATCCTTGACAACTTAAAAGAGAGATATTTCTATTTCAGAAGTAGAGCATAGACCCTTGGAGGGGTCCTACATTCTAAAATATATGGTACCAAGGTTTCCATATCATCCACCCTCTACTTCAAGGTGGAAATTTCCGCATCCTTATCTTCAATCTCCTCGTCCCTCTTTTGAATTTCCTTCTTCAATTTTTGTTTTTCCTTTTTTCATTCTTCCTCCCTCCTTTGTATTTCTTTCCATAAATTCAAAATTGTCATATTTATTGTAAAATTAGGAGGATTATGAATTCCTACTAGTCTTTTTATCAATGGTAGCTCCTCATATAGCACTATCTGCATGGACTTAGGTTGTCCAATTATCTCTGGTTGCAGGGGTACTATTTCTTCTTCCACTTATTACTACAAGGGCCATCATTCTTGTTTTTGTTGTGGTTGTAGGAACTTTTGCTCTGGTTTTGGTTGTTGTTACAGGAATTCCTGCTCATGCTACAGGAAATCTTGATTTTTCTCAAACTCTTCTACAATGTTAGCAAGATCGGCTAGTGTTATATTTGATGCTCTCTCAAATATATATTCTTCTTTGATATTCTCCTGCCCCATTGGGGCTTTAGGGTCCTCATGTGATGTCTCACCAGGCTTAGGGATTTCCTATGGAAGCATACCAAACATTGGCCCAGCTGGTCTTGATTTCTTAGGAGGTCTCATATTTTTCTTTGGTTGTAGGATGAAAGTGTTAGCCTTCCTCTTCTTAAAACTTGGAACCTTTCTTTCTATTGACTACCTTTTTGCCTTTTGTTTTCTTGTTTCTACTTCTCTCTGTTGTGTTCTAGTTTTTATTAGGGTTTCAAGTGGAATGTCATCATCAAAATCTAATGAAGAGATTTCTTTTTTTGAGTGCTCTATTCTAGAAGAACTAATTTCTATGTAGAGCCTGTGCCAGGGGTTGAAGCACCAAGAGTGGCTTCATCCATGCTCAATCTCTTGCTAGGCCTATGAGGTTGAGGTAAAACCCTAGGTTGCAACTACTCAGGTCTAAAAATTTATAAATTCTTCCCAAGTCATTCCAAATACATCATGCAGAGACTTTTCAACTAGCAATTTAATCAGACAATGGTGGGAAACAAAATTATCCCTACCTTTTTGGGTCTCAGCCACCATGATTGAGAGAAGATTGTATAGCACACTAGGCACATTCATCCTCCTTCTATGCCTCATGTGATTCAAAATATTAAAGTGCATAGAATGCAAATTTGACTAGTGACCCTCACAAGTGATGTATTTGATAACATAAACAACTATCTATTTCCATGGCTCAAGCAGAGAAATTCTCTTTGCACCTTGTTTATCTATGCTCAATGGGGGGTCGTTTAGCTCTATAAATTTGGCCCTAGCTGATCTGGCGTCTCGAGAGGTAGTTTAATTTTCACCATCAGTTGGTAACCCTTTTACTATGGCTTTTCCTTTAGAAAATGTCTAGGAAAATTCAAGTGCAATGCTTTCATCAAAGCCATCCAACTTTAGGAAGTAATCTAACCATCCAAAGTTTCTAAATTCGGCTAGGCATTGTGCATCCTGTAATAAAACATCATGCACTATGGGTTCATTTTGAATTAACCCACCTCCCATTGTCTGCAATCAAACAAATTCTCTGCAATTTCTTTCCTACAATTCTTGTTTGAAAATCAAGTTCACTTTCTTGCAATACCTGCTAAATTTCTAGTGCCAATATCGATTGAATTTCCTTTCTTTTGTTTCACCTTTTTTCTTGCAACTCAAGATTATGACAAAGTCAATAATGGCAAAAAAAAGTGATAAAGGAGAATTATGATGGGAAGAAATGGAGGCTGTAGTTAATGTCACTTCACACATGCAAGTTTTCCTCTCACTCAGATTTCAAATCAGCTCATTTATATTTTTTGATGTAGCCTAGCATAAATTGACACATGGGTAATATATTTTCATCTTTTTCTTTCCCCCCCAACCTAAATTTGGACATGTGTCTACACATGTGAGATGAGAGTGGTGATTTGATAGGGAATAATGACATGTTATGTGAACGTCTATACTAACATACAGTGATTGAATGAATGCACTTAAAAGATAGCAATTAATGCACATATACCTGACTGTGTGGAGGATTTGTTGCAAAGATTGTGGAGAAAGTACCACTCATCTTCTAGGAAATAAATTCAGCAATTAATGAAAATGAAGTGGAATGAGGTGAGGTGGAATGAAGTGATGGAAGAGAGAGAAAGGTGGTGATGGATGGGTGAATGGGCGGATGGGCGAAGAAATGGAATTCCATGTAAATGAAAGTCTTTATTATGAGAAGTATGTACCTTAATTATCCAGAAGGAGGGACATTAGGTCCACTTCCTTCAGTTGTAGGAAGCTCAGGTGCTGAATGTTGGGTGAATTGCTCCAAGAACTCTTCTTTGGAAGCTGGCTTGTGATATAATCTGAGGTGATGACCATTGAAAATTAATTTAAACCTAACAAGCTCAATGGTAGTAAGCTGAAAAACTCCATTAGGAAAGACCTCAATGACTTCATATGGTCCTAGCCACCTTGTTTACAATTTTCCTGCATTGTCCTAGTATCTTGAGTCATAGAGCAAGGCATAATCTCCTAGTTGGAATTTCTTGTCCTTGATAAATTTGTCATGCCACTTGATTATCTGATTCTAAAATACCTCTGTATGCTATAGGTTTTCTCTTCTTATCTCATCCAAATCATTTAGCTATATGATTCTTTCTCTTTATGCCTCAAAAATATTCATCCTCAAATCTATTGTAGTTTACATAGTCTTATATTCAAATTCAACGAGCATCATAGTTGTCTTTCCATACAACAACTCAAATGGAGTGAAGCCTATAGTTGTTTTCTAGGTTGTCCTATAGGCCCAAACAACTTATGGTAATCTATTTACCCAATCCTTTCTATGAACAACTACCATTTTGGTTAAAATGGCTTCAATTTCTTTGTTGGTCACCTCAACTTGGCCATTAGCTTGGGGGTGATAAGGAGCAGACTTCTTGTGCCTTATGTTGTACTGATTAACTAGTGTTGCAACAGGGGTTGATGTGAATTGAGCCCCTTGATCAGTCACTATTTCTCTTGGGACTCCATATCTTGTGAAAATCTCCTCATAAAGAAATTTTGTAACCTTGGTATCTCTTGCATGCTTCATGGCTTTAACTTCAACCCACTTTGTCACATAATTAGTGCATACCAATATATGACTTACCATTTTATGGAGGGTCAATGGGTCCCAAAAAATCCAATCCCCACTTGTCAAAGGAAGTGATTACTACCTGAGGGCACAATGGCATCTCATTAGATCTTGTTGGTATGCCCATTCTTTGACATCTATCACATTTTCTGGTATACCTTCCTGCATCCTTGTGGATTGTTAAGCAATAATATCCTGTGTTCAAAACCTTAATTGTTGTCCTCTTGGTTGTAAAGTGTCCTCCACATGGTTCATTGTGACATGCATGCAAAATATCATATGTCTCATCTTCTCTCACACATCTCCTCATGACATGGTCTGGCCCAATATAAAATAAACATCCAGCAATCTAAGAGAAAGGAAAATATTTTTCAATGAGTGCCCTTTTCTCTTTTGGAGAGAAGTGAGAAGGAAATCTACCTGTGACCAAATAATTGGCTATGTCAACATACCAGAGTGTTTGTATACTAAGGGAGAATAGATGCTCATCAGGAAAAGAGTCATCTATGGGATGATTGTCTTTTGATGTAGTCAGCCTTGAAAGAAAATCTGCAACAACATTGGCCTTCCCTGGCTTATCCATAATGGTTATATCAAACTCATGTATCAACAATAATCATCTTCCCAATCTCCATCAAAGGTTTATTCATGATATATCTAATGGCTACATAATCAGTGTGCACAAATATTTGGTAGCCTATTATGTAATGTCTAAATTTGTTTAGTGCATAGATTACTACCAGCATTTCTTTCTCTGTCATTGTATAATTGAATTCAGCTCCTTGTAAATTTTTGATGACAAAGTAAATGGAATTTTCAATAGCTCGTTCTTTATGTCCTAAGATTGCTCCTATGGCATAATTTGATGCATCAGTATGGATGTGGAAAGGAAGCTCCCAATTAGCCCCTTTGAGTATAGGAGCATGAGTCAAAACTGCCTTCAAGTTAGGAAATGCCTTGTCATAGGCTTCATTCCACTGAAATTCAACATCCTTAGTGAGAAGAGTATACAATGGTGCTACTACCTTGCTGAAATCCTTGATGAAATGCCTATAATATCCTGCATGACCCAAAAAACTCCTAACATTGTTCTATTTTGTAAGTGTGGGGAGATTTGTGATTACCTCAATCTTTGCAGGATCTACTTGAATTTCCTTGTGGGAGATGTAATGGCCAAGAACTACACCTTCCTGCATCATCATGAAGCACTTTTCATTGTTTAAGGAAAAGTTTTGGTCTTCACATATCTATAGGAATCTTCTAATATTTTCCAACACTTTATTCAAACCAACACCATAATGGTAAAGTCATCCATATAAAATTCCATGTAATCATGAGAAATATCTGAGAATATGCTAATGAATGCCCACTAAAAAGTTGCAGGTGCATTGCATAAGCCGAATGGGAGTACCAAATAGGCATAGGTACCCCATGGATAGGTAAATGTGGCCTTCTCTTGGTCCTCTGATGTAATTTGTATTTGGTTTTAGCCGTTGAATCCATCTAGAAAAGAAAAGTATTTCTTTCTTGCAAGTGTGTCCAAAAACTGATCAATGAAGGGTAAGGGAAAGTGGTCCTTCTTAGTGGCATCACTAAGTTCCTTATAATCAACACAAACTCTCCATTTCCCTCCTTTCTTAGGCACAATCGCTAATGAAGACACCCACTAACTATCTGAAATGGGGTAGATAAATCCTGCATCTAGTAATTTCTACATCTCTCCTTTCATAAATTCTCTTAGTGTAGGGTTAATTCTTCTTTGTGGTTGTCTTACTGGGGTGCAATCATCTCTGATGTAAATTCTATGTGTACAAAGCTTAGGGTCCAATCCCTTCATATCATGATAATCCCACACAAATGCATGTTGGTGGTTCCTTAATAGGTTTTTCAATAATAATTATTGTTCTTCATTTAATTTACTATTAACATTTAGATATTTTCCTTCTGACACCTGTACTTGTGTAGTTAACTCTATCATGACTGCTTCATTAACACATGGTACCTTTAGTTCATATGGAAAAAATGTATGGGACATACCTATTGCTATATGAATTTTTTCTGCCAGAATAGTGGCTACAGGAAGAGTGGCTACAAGAAGAACATCTGCAGGAACAATGACTACAGGAAGAGCAAGCAAAAGTGTCTTGATTGGAGTAGCAGAATGAGAAGATGATGCTTCGTCCACTTCACAATGGTTCTGAATGATGTTAGTCAATACTTCATCCTCATCTTGGAGCTGCATGAAAGAGATTCTTCCTAGCATCATAAGTTGTGCCACAGAATTAACTTCCTCAGTCTCTTCACCAACATGTCGCCATATGGGACTTTCTTCATCATGAGATGGCTAAGTAGGAGGATAAAGAACAAAAAATTGTGTGTTCTTCCCATCTAAAATGGTCATGCCACTTGATCGACATCTAATATATGCATCTGTAGTTGCTAACCAAGGCCTTCCAAGAATAATGGGGTACCTGCCTAGTGTAGCTTTAGGAGAAAGAATCATAAAGTATGCTTGGTACTTCTAGGAGTCTAGAACTACCACAAGATCCTCCACTACACTATCAGGTTTAATAGTAGAGCTATTAGCAAGCTACAGGATAGTAGTAGATCTCATGCTTGCAAATTTTAGTTTATGTAGGATGTCTTTGGTCATTACATTTATTGCTTCCCCTAAATCAATTAGAGCATTCTTTACTTGGACCTCGTTTATAACAACTGCTACCATAGGACTATCTAGGTCATTATACTTGGGGATAGTCACTTTTCCAAGCATGATGTCAGCTAGTTGTCCCACCACATGAATTGTAGTTGGGTTTGTAGACACATAAAAATGTCCTAAGCCTTCGAGTGTCATTTTTCTTCATCCTTGTCCTTTGATAATAATTTTAGTTATTCATTTATGTTTGATTATATTCCTCTATTAATTAAATAATTTTTAATAATTATTTAATTAATTCACTTTCTAATATTTATTCTATCATGACCGATTAAATAAACTAATCGTGTCACTAATTTCTTCCTTTTCTTCAATAGTTAAATAAATTATTATTTATTTAATTATTTTGTCATCTTTCATCTATAGATAAATAATTACCATTAATTATTTATCTATTCATGGTCCTTTAATTCTTCCATAGTTAAATAATTATTAAAATAATTTAACTATCCCATGCCACCTCTCCTAATTAAATAGTTAATCTAAATTAATTATTTAAGGTCTAATTTCTATCTCTCCATTTAATTAAATTAATAAATTTAATTAAACGCTTCTCTTTTCATTTTTTCAAATAAATAATTTGAATAAATTATTTATTTTCCACTTATCCATTTCCTCTATTTTCAAATAAATAATTTGAATAAATTATTTATTTTCCACTTGTCCATTTCTTCTATTTTCAAATAAATAATTTGAATAAATTATTTATTTTCCACTTGTCCATTTCCAACATTTTCGAATAACTAATTTAAAATAAATTATTTATGCACCACTTGGTCAAAGATACCTTATCATAATCCCCTGTCATAACATTCATTTCCTATCATAGTTTGCATGTCCCTACATGTCCTTGCATGCCTATCATAGCCTACATGTCTGTCATGGCCTGCATGTCTTTGCATGTCTTCTTGTCATGATTCCTCCAAGAATAGCATATTCTTGGTGCATCAATTCTGAACCATTGATCTGGGCATCTTTTCTAAGACTTAATCTTAACCATCTATTTCATAACATCCCTCTCATGCATTCCCATCCATTGATCTTGGAATCTTTCTAGAAGATTAATCTCAACCGTCCATTTGAATGGTTGTCTATAAAAGCAACCTTCCTTCTCCATTTTCAGCTTAACAGCTATTCTTCTCTAACTTTCTACTTATCATTTGTAGGTATTTGCACAAGTCACACTACAAATTTGAGGGCATATTTGTAAAAGGAGAAATAGGAGAGCAAGAGAAGTGATTCAAGTTCAAGCATAGGGAGAATTTTAATTTAATGTTTTATTTTCCTTATACTTACTTTGTTTTCTCTTGTTTGGATGAGGTTAATAGTTTAGAGGTGTTGGCTGTCACTTTATCTATTCTATTTGATTCTCTAACCCCATCTCACATTTGGTGAACCCGACGTGAATCTTATCATTTTGTAGAGAAATTGGTTTGTTTTCATTGTTTTGCAGATTACTGCCAAGAATGCATACGAAATCCCGTCATCTTCATTTGAGCACAAAAGAACAGGCACATCAAATATTTTAAAATATTTTATGGGTTTTGTAGGCCTCATTTTCAGCTTTCCAAAACATTAAACGGTTTAAAATTTTATTAATATTTGAGAAAGCTATGGCTATTTTACTGATTGCAGCTTTTTAAGATTTAGTTATTAAAATCCGATTTTTCTTTTGTTTATAATACTTTTGTTGTGTAGAATTTTGCAAAATATTTTTTGGGTTTTGAAGCTCTATGTCTTAGCTTTCCATAGATATCTACAATTTAAAAAAAAAAATAGTTGTGAGAAAGTTATCACTATTTTTAGTTTGTTGTTTTCATTCAAGTTTTTTTTTTTTGGTTTACTAATCTTTTGTTTGTAGCGTGTGGCTTTGGAATGGGGCTCCCAAAACTGCTTCTTTTGGAGCAACAAAAAAATTGAGCTATTAGTTTTTAGTTTTCTTCAATTCTTTTTTTTTCTTAGTTTAGTCTTTTTATTTTCTAGTTTAATTATTTACTAACTTTTAGTTTGGTTTTTAATCTTTTGTTCTAACTTATTTTTTTTGTAGTTTTCTTGTTGGTGTAAGACATTTATGAAACTACTAATTTGTGGTTTTGTAGCTCCGTTAGTCGAAGACTCATTTATCAAAAAAGGTGTTTGTGATTTCTAGTTTAGGAACACTTCCATTGGTGCATTAAAATGAGCATGTGCTTGATTTTGTTTGACTGTGCTTGAAGGTGGTAGGTGATTATGCTCTCACCTTGTGAAAACTAGGTGATTAGAAAACCAGACCCACCTTATTTTTTTGTCACCCTCATGACTTAATAATCGAAGTATCCTCTCTCCTTGAGCTTTTGAGTGATCCTGGGTGTAAGAGAAATGGTTATTATTTCTAGAAATGGGCCTACCTTAAGGGAAAATGTACTCACCTTAAGGGATGACTTGACCGGTAACAGGCTAAAGCCAAGCCACTTCCAGCCGGGATATAAAATGGGTGCTTGAGGAAAGTTCAAGTACCACGAGTGTGGATGTGTCACACAGATGGAGTAGTACTCTCATAAACCCTGTTGAGCGTAACCTCTTCAGGCTGGAGTGCCACCTAATTGGTGATTAATCTCTCGCCCCATGTGTGGCCACTCAAACGGATGCCCTAACTAGACACCTTTTGTTTTAGAGGCCAACCATTTTCAGCCATTGCTTGGTATAGTGCAGGGTACAATATCATGCCCGAAGATACTCACTATTAACTCCCTTGAGTAGAGATAGCAGTTCTTGGGAAGTGATGACCCAAGAATCCAAAGTTGGTGTGTTTGAATGACGTTAATGAGCCGTGGAGGGGAGCCAGTGCCACCAAACTTCTAAGCTATCCGCTCTCGAGAAGGAAAGGTGTTTAGCACCAATCCGGGGTATATCGGTGGGCTATACCAAGTATACAAACCCTTGGCCTATTAGGATTGTGCTTGTCTCATGTGTGTTTGTGTACACCAAAACATCGTGCTTGTCAAGTGTTTTCTAGATTTCAAACAATATACAAAATATTCACAAATCTAGACACAAAACCTCAGCCAACTCAGACTTTTCAATAAAACATCAAAACAATAGTCTCAGCCAAGAAGTCTTATGTCAAAACCAAATCATGAAATTGCTCAAATCTCTCATTCCTTGTACACTTTAGCTTGCATCTTACCATAGGGTCATCTTTGCAAATATTTACCTTCATCCTTAGGTTTCACCATTTTCATTTTTAGTCATAAACTAAAAACTTAGGTCCTCATCTCATTTTGCATATTTTGGATTAGGACAACCTTACCTCACTTTGCAAAATCTTGACTTTCAAAATTAGGTTATCATTGGACTTAGACATCATTATCTCCTTTAGTCATTATCTTTTTGTGAGATTCTTCCAACTCAAAAGTCTAGTTAGGAAGACTCATTTGTCATTTGTCCTTGTCATTTAGTCCTTCAAACAAGTCCTTTGATATTCCAAAATTGAGACATAGATCAAGCATGGGGTGGTTAGGAAACCTTTTTTCCAAATCATTTTAGACCTTTGCATTTGCATACCTTAGATATTCAAATCATTTTAGTCCTCACCTTGCATATCTTTAAAATCCAAAATATTGTCATCATAGTCCTCATTTGGCATCTAGACTTTGCATTGGTCATTTCCTTAACCAACACTTTCACATTAGTCCTCACTGTCACCTTGAAATTTGACATCCTTTCTTAACAATTTATCACCTTGCATTGGTCATTTTCTTTAGGAAAACGTCATTATCACCTTGCATTGACATCCTCCAAAAATACAAAACAAAACAAAAAAAATAGTGTCATAACTTGTCATCCTAGTCTTCATTTTCCTTTGGCATTAGTCATTTTCTCTAGACAACATTGTCATATTGCATCCCTTATTGTCAAAAAATCCAAAAAAATAGTCTTGCATTGTCATCTTTTATTCAAAAAAAATCCAAAAACATTATTTCATCCTAGTTGTTATTTTGAACCTAGGCTTTTGCATTAGTTGCCTTTTTAGTTGACATAATCATCTTAGTCCTTATTTTGCACCTCATCATCCTAGTCCTAATCATCACTTTCACTTTTCAACATTACACATTTCCTTAGATACACATTATCATCTCGTTGCATTGTCATCCTTTATCACACAAAAAGACAAAAACATAGGTTAGTGTCATACTTGCATTGTTATTATCTTCATTTGAGCAATGTCCTTTGATGGTGGAGACAAGGCTTCAACGAAAGAAAAAACAAATGGTAGACTTTGGACAAGACTGACAACCACACCAACATCAACACGAATCCCAATGACTGGATCTTTGATGACCCATTTGGCAATTTGAATGCACAATCTTCCATGAACATGTCAAATTCTTTTCAAAATCCACTTTTTGAACAATTCATACAAAGAGACCAAAATGGACAAGTTTACATTGAAAACTTAGAGGCAGCAGCCCAAAATCTGGAATTTGCTTCACTTGTAGAAGAATTGGTCTTAAACGATCCTAAATGATACCTTGCTATGCTCTTAGACCAAGGCACAAGATTACCAAAAGGCTTTGACATTAATACCATACGACCTGTCTCTCGTAATCATATGACACAAAACACAACATCCCAACATGACACGAACAATGCCTCGACCAATCACACTGTTGTTACTATGCAAGTTGCTACTACAACCATTAATGTGACATCTATTGGCACCATAAATCAAAACACCTCCTCTTCAACTAATGCAACTGGAGGAACATCCACTATGACCATGCCTACAATGTCCACATCATCTACACAAATTCTAGGAGCTACCTTTTCACAGTCCATGCCTACAGCTTCCACATCATCTTCACAAACAATAGGAGCCACCTTTGCATCCACATCAGTAGGCACCACTTCTTCAAATCCTATGGTTGACTCTTCATCTATGACAATGGGGGCATCTTCATCACATCCTTATGGTGGAACCTCATTTAATCCCTTTGGGTGAAACTCACAACGCGTTTTCATTCAAGGCCCTCAACACAACATTAACACATCATCACAAATGAACATCCCACATGGACAAGGGCACAATACACATATACCACACAAACATTTTCAAGTACCAAACACTACCATTCCACACGGACAATTCTTTCAACAAGGACAAGGAACTCAAATAACACAACAAATGCATACCTTTGGACATCAAATAAGTCAGGGACCTCAAATACAGACAAACATGGCGGGGTTACATATTCCCACATACTCGTCCTAGATTCATACTCAACAACATATCCCCAATCACAACTGGAAATATCAGCAAAAAATACCTTACTTTCAGGCAACCAATGATCCCATCGTACACACCTTGCTAGCAAAAGTGGATGAGCTTAAAAAATAGATGGAAAATATGAAAACCTCTGACAAGAAGACACAAATGCCATACGACTTATGTCCATATCCTTTTGATACAACTTTGTACATGCCACCATTTCCACATGGTTATGTGGCTCCAAACTTCAACAAATACAAGGGTAAAACAAATCCACTTGACCACATTAGAGAGTTCATAACAAGTTGTGTGGATATTGCTCATGAGCACACATATCTAATGAGACTATTTCCTAAAAGCCTCGCAAGACCAGTGCTAGAATGGTTCTATACATTGCAACCTGGAATACAGTCATGGAAAGAACTTGCTAAAAAAATTGTGAAAAATTACACATACAACATTGACACAGACACCTCCATTACCAACTTATGCCAACTCACACAAGAAGATTTGGGTGAAACCTTTTTACCATTCTTTCAAAAATGGAGGGGCCTAGCGAGTCATTGTCATATAGACATACTTGAAAAGGAAAAAGTTGACATGTTCGTACAAACGTTAATGGGCCCACTAAAAAATGGCTTGCGTGTTCATTGTTGCACAACTTTTGTAGACCTAGTTGAATGAGGTTTCCAAGTTGAACAAGCCCTCATAGCTGAAGGAAGACTAAAATACGGTCCTAAAAACACAAATGCAAACCCTCCTTCTGCTGACAAAACCAAATTCTAGGTTAAGAACAAACATGTTACCAACGATGGTGTAGTCGATGCTAAGGCTGTCAACACTATGGGTCCTATGATTACTCTAAAAGGGACACAACCACAAAACACACAAATGATGACACAAAACTATGATGCTAATGCTATCCAGACAAACCAAAATAACCAAGGCAATCAAAACAATCAAATTCAAGGGCAGCCTAGACAACCAAGATAATTCCTTAGAAATCGCACATATACCCCTTTGGGTGAACCTATTGACAAAGTACTTAAGAAATGCATTCAAAATGGTGTCATCACACTTCAAGACCCCAAACCATATGACCCTGGACAGTCTAAACCATCTTGGTGGGATGATAATGCATTTTGTGACTATCACCAAATAAAAGGACACAAAACATCTTCTTGTAAACAATTGAAAATTTTGGTACAAGACCTTATTGAAAAATGTATCATTGAAGTTGGAAGGCCATAGTTTTCCTCTAATGCGGATTCATACAATACACAAGAACCCACTACAGGATCATGGTTCAGGAAACCCTTCTATGTCAAACCTTAATAACAATACTCGAGCCAACCATGCCCGTATTGCATATGACTATTCCGGGGGACCTGTTATACATCACATTAGAAAAAATGAGGAACATGTCTACATGGTCACCATTAGAAAGGTCCTTGAATGAAATGTCACCACTTGTGGTGGAAAGATCACCATAGTCGGCCCTCCTCCCCCTAGACAACCAAAGGTAACAATAGCTAGCCCGTCCACTTCACAGTCACAATCTCGTCCACAAAACAAGCAATCCCAACCTAAAGGAAACTTTAATCTTATTGACCAACTTGGAAAAAAACCCGCAAAAATCTCTATTCTTGATTTGTTACACATCTCGCCTGCCCATAAGGCCATCCTAGACAAAACACTGCAAGAATCCTCTGTTCCCCAAGATATTGATGTCAGCCAATTTGAAGCCATGGTAGGATATCTCATGACACCCCACCATATCACCTTTTCTGACTAGGACTATTTTTCATCCAAAGCCAACCATAATGATGCCCTTCATATTGAAGTCCTTGTTCATAAACATAAGGTCAGATGAGTCTTAGTAGATGGCGGAGCAGGACTAAATATATGTTCTTTAAAATTGGTCAAGGCACTAGGCTTTTTTGATGCTTGCGTAGACGCCACAAGAAGCATAGTTATCAAGGCATATGAAGATGAAGAACGTTCCTCTCGGGGCGTAGTTACACTCCCAATTCGAATCAGACTAGTCATTGTCAACACCACTTGTCAAGTTCTGGATTTAGACCTCCCATACAACATTTTACTCGGTCGACCTTGGATCCACGCTCTGAAGGCCATCCCTTCCACGTATCACCAATGCTTGAAATCTCCTTTTGAAGGAACTGAGATTACTATATATGGAGACCCTGATCCGTTCCAATATTGTACCAACTTACGAGGTGTCTCAGAATGCCAAGTCCCTATCAATAGGGAAGCTCTGACATCATTGTCTTTCAAATTCATTGATCCCTCAGCACTCATGAAGTCTCTTGCCTCTTCATCAGGCACATCCACTTCTGCTTCTTCCACCACCATGACCATCTCCATAACACCTTCCACTTCATGTATCACCCCAAGCTTCGACCTGAGGTTCCAAATTTAGGACCAAGGATGTGGAGAGTACAAGCTGAATACGGCCTATTGCATAACAAAGATTCCCAAGTCTCCCCAGGTCTATGGAAAACCTTGTTTTAGAATACAAGCAAAAGAAACTTTCAGGGTTCCTCCAAATACAGTTTTCATAAAGTGGGGTGAAATGAGTCAAGAGGACATAGATGATATACTATCCAGGATTTATAAAGAACCACAAGACTTAACTCCCTTGCCAGTAACAATATATTAGAAAAGGATACAACATGATAAAAGAAAAAGGTTATGATGGAAAAAGTGGTCTTGGCAAGGATAAAAATGGAAGGCGTGAGCCACTATCAGTTTCAGAAAGACCAAAACATCTTGGGTTAGCGTTAGGTCCATGAGAATCTGGAAATCCGAGTACCAATGTGCTTCCATGTGAGTTAGTGTATGCTTCAGACTGTGTTGAGACAATTGAGGACACCTCCTTTGAAACTGACTCTCACGAATGGGAATTTGGCTCTCAGTGATCCTTAAGTGACTACTGTCTTGCTGAATTATTCCTTGAACCTAGCGAGCCTACATTTGAGGAACGATTCTGGAAAATGTTTAAGATTGATACAACATCAAATGATGTAAAGTACAGATCATGTTCTATCCCCATTCATCCCAGTCCTAACATACCAACCCAGTCATTCCAAATTGATGACAATCATTCAGAACCACCTGAACCGTCACTTTCCACTACTGATCCTGACTCTAATGCTACTCCCTTTGTCCCTTATTTTTCTGGTGAGTATGAAATAAGCGAAGGAGAATACTGGATAGAATCTGACATAGAGCCAGATGATGACAATTTCATTTTTAATGTCTCGACATCCATTTGCATGCTCTCCTTGTCATCTCCTCAATTTGCAAATGCTAATGATGGGATATCTTTAGTTTACCCTGACCTAATTGATTAGAACCAACAAGGCCCACCAGTAATGGACACTTTTCAAAATGATGAGGCTTTAGCAGAATTTCTCGGACTACGTGAGGGCATTCCAAATGGAGATCACAAAGCTGGATTTTCCATTGACTTGGATTGTGCTGCTTATTTTGGGGAGACTATGCAATCCTCTAGTCACAAAATTAAAAAGAAAAATAAAGTAAAAAATAATACGTCTCTAGGTGAAAACTGAAAGGCACCTTCTGATGACAAAATAGTAAAAATAAAGGATGTATCCGAGGGTGAAAACCTGCCTGAGGCACCTAAGGGTGGAGGATTGGACTTTTTCCTCATGGACAGAGAAAAATCAGCAATGCTTGTAGAAGACACCATACCGGTTAATATAGCTACTGTGGAAGACCCCAAAATGGTCCTCTTTGTGGCATCATTGACAGAGGTTGAACAACCAGTATTTCAAAAGTTCTTCTTAGAACGCAAGGTAAACTTTGCATGGTTTTATGCCGCAAGCCAGTAAAACAAAAGCTAAGAAAAATGCACCCACAAGTGGCATTGTTGGTTAAAGTTGAACTCAAAAAGTTGTTGGATGTGGGTTTTATCAATCAATTGACTATGTTGAGTGGATATCCAACCCCGTACCTGTCACTAAGTATACTATACAGATCCGTGTATGCACAGACTTCTGAGACCTCAATAAAGCATGTCCTAAAGATGATTTTCCTCTGCCGAACATTGACATCATTGTGGACCTTACAGCTGGATATGAGATGTTGTCCCTATTGGACTGTAATGTTGTTTGGTCTTAAAAATGCAGGTGCTACATATCAAAGGGAAATGACAACAATATTCCATGACATGATACACACATTAATGGAGGACTATGTAGATGAACTTTTGGAAAAGTCATTGACAAGAAAAGACCACCTTTCAGTATTAGACAAAGTTTTCAGGAGATTGGAAAAGTATAAGGTCAGGTTAAACCCAAAAATGTGTGTTTTTGGTGTAGCATCAGGCAAGTTATTGGGATACATAGTCTCCCATGGAGGAATTGAAGTTGATCCCACTAAAGTCAAAGCTATATTGGATATGCCTCCTCCTAAGGGAATCAGTGACCTAAGAATGCTACAAGGTAGACTTCAATCTATCAGATGGTTTATTGCTCAACTCGCAGATAGGTGTGAACCATTCCAGTATCTTCTACGCAAAGGGATCCCCTTTGTGTGGACAGATAAGTGTCAGGAAGCATTCAACTAGATCAAACAGTATTTATTGTCACCTCCAGTTCTCATGCCTCTTATCCAAGGAAAACCATTAATTTTGTACATCTCTACAACTACTTCAGCACTGGGGGCATTACTAGCACAAAATGACTATGAAGAAAAAGAGAGGGCCATATATTATATCAGTCGAACACTGGTGGGGTATGAGCTAAATTACACACCCATTGAATGTTCTTGTTTGGTAGTTGTATTTGCAGCCCAAAAATTAAGGCATTACATGTTAAACCATAAGACACATTTGGTAGCTAAGATCAATCCCTTGAAGTACCTCTTGAGTCGAGCAACATTGACTGGACGTTTAGCAAAAGGGATTACAATCCTTAGTGAATATGATATTCAATATGTGGAACGAAAAGCCATCAAGGGATAGGTAATAACAGACCAACTCATAGATGCACCAATACCAGATAACCATCCTCTTACAACAGAATTTCCAGATGAGTCTATATGTCACATAGAATCTATATAGCCTTGGAAATTATACTTTGATGGATCTCACACTAATCATGGATCAGGAGCTAGAATATTATTCATTACCCCATAAGGAGACTCCATCCCAAGGTCATTCTGCATAGCATTTCCATGCGCTAATAACATGGAAGAGTATGAAGCACTAATTACAGGACTCCAAATGGCTATCAAGTGGAAAATTAGGAATTTATAGGTCCTCGGCAATTCTCAACTAGTTATAAACCAAGTCAATGATGAATATGAAACCAAAGATGAGAAGCTAATTCCTTATAAATGAATGGTTGACAGTTTCTTGACATATTTTCATAGAATATCCTTTGAATTGATTCCAAGAACACAAAATAAGGTTGTTGATGCTATGGCAACTATTGGATCTTTGCTTGATATTCCTAGCAATGTCCCATAGTTTGAGTTTTTGGTTGAGCAGTTATTGGTTCTGGCTTATGATGTCCCTGAATCTGAAATAGTCTGTGAGCTTGTTGGTTCCAGTCCCCCCTGGTACAAGGACATTTTTGACTACCTTCATTCAGAGATCCTTCCCCAAAACTTTTCCAATAACCAAAGGAAGTCTTTTATCAGCAAAGTTGCACGTTATACCATCATTAGTGACACCCTTTATCACTGTAGCTTTGACAATACCCTTCTCTGTTGTCTCAACACTAATGAAGCAAAAATGACCTTACGGGAAGTGCATGAGGGTATATGTGGGTCCCATTCGAGTGGCCTGACCTTGGCTAAAAATATTATGAGACTTGGTTACTATTGACCAACACTAGAAAATGATGCACTGGAATTTGTAAGAACTTGTCGCCAATGTCAGATTCATAGTGATTTGATTCACGCTCCAGCACAAGAGTTGAGGCCGATCACTTCTCCTTGGCCATTTGCACAATGGGGACTTGATCTCGTGGGCAAGATTCACCCTACATCCTCCAATGGACACAAATTAATTATCACTGCCACTGAGTGTTTTACTAAGTGGATCGAGGCCATTCCACTCACTTACATTACCGGTAAGAACTTGATGCACTGGAATTTGTAAGAACTTGTCGCCAATGTCAGATTCATAGTGATTTGATTCACGCTCCAGCACAAGAGTTGAGGCCGATCACTTCTCCTTGGCCATTTGCACAATGGGGACTTGATCTCGTGGGCAAGATTCACCCTACATCCTCCAATGGACACAAATTAATTATCACTGCCACTGAGTGTTTTACTAAGTGGATCGAGGCCATTCCACTCACTTACATTACCGGTAAACAAATCTCCAAATTCATCCTCAATTATATCATTTGTCAATATGGCATTCCACAATCCATCATCATGGATAATGGTCATCCCTTCAAAAACCATGAAGTCCATGAATTATGTCAATGTTTCCATATTAACCACCACTTTTCCACACCATATTACCCACAAGGAAACAGTCAAGCTAAGGCATCTAATAAAACTATTATCAAAATTCTTAAAAAGACTGTCAATGACGCTGGTTGTGACTGGCACATCCAACTCAACCCTGCTTTGTGGGCATGCCACACGAGCATTCGTACTCCCACTAGTGCCACTCCTTTTGCCCTTGTCTTTGGAGCCGAAGCCATCTTGCCCATAGAGGTTGAAATTCCATCTTTGCGAGTCTCCATGAAAGGCCTCATCACTGATGAAGAATATAGACAATCAAGACTACATGAGTTAGAAATGCTAGATGAACGCAGACACAGTGCATTGAATCATTTATGAGCATACCAAAATCATCTTTGCAGAAGCTATAACAAAAGGGTGATAACTCGACAGTTTGACATTGGTGACTTAGTTCTCATGCAAAATCCCAAGAATTAGTTAGATAGGGAGAAGCCAGGAAAATTTGAGCCCAATTGGCTGGGCCCTTACATCATCATAGCATCATTTGGTTCTGGAGCATATCAATTAGCTACTCCTGAAGGTGAACAGTTGACAGAGCCAATCAATAGTCTACATTTGCACAAATTCTATGCATAGCATCAGAAAGCCTGTCTGAAAACTAGTAAAAATACAAAAAAAATGGAAAATCAAAAAAATCATCACCTTGATGAAAACCTGGCAAACAGGCATCTTGGTGACACCAAAAAAAAAAAAAGAGACAAAAATAAAGAGAAATAATTCGTCCAATAGTGAAAACCTGGTAAACAGGTGCTTTGGATAAGTACCATGGTAAAACCTGGCAAACAGGTGCCATGTGTAGTCAGTCATTGTTGTGCCATCTACTGTCACTCTATCTACCTTTGTCCCTAATGAACATACTCTTTTTCAACATTCGCCATAACACTTTGTCCTAATATCATGGTATTTCTATCCATGGTTGACAATAGTTGAAATCAAGTCTTGCATATTGTCCATTGTCCATGCTAGTCATGTCTTTTCTTTACATTTCATTTTTCCCTGGTTCATACTCAACTTGACTAGGGGCAAACTTTTATCATGAGACTGCAGTGGGCACCGCACGTGATCCTAAAAATTAGAAAATGTCTTGAAAAAAGACCTAAAAATTAGGAAATGTCCTAAAAAAGACCTAAAAATTTAGAAAATATCCTGAAAAAAGACCTAAAAATCAAAAAATGTCCTGACCTAAAAATCAGAAAATGTCCTGAAAAAGACCTAAAAATTAGAAAATGTCAGACAAAAAGAAAATAAAAAGACCTATCCTGAAAAAAGACTCAAAATGATAAATGTAAAAAAATGAGACCAAAATCAGACCTAAAAGACCTAAAAATCGAGAAAATGTCCTAAAAAGAGACCAAAATCAGGAAAATGTCCGAAAAAGACCTAAAATTAGAAAATCCCAAAAAGACCTAAAATTAGAAATGTCCTAAAATCAAAAATCAGAAAATGTCCTAAAAGACCTAAAAATCAGAAAATGTCCTGAAAAAAGACCTAAAAACTAGAAAATGTCCTGAAAAAAGACCTAAAAACTAGAAAATGTCCTAAAAAAGACCTAAAAATCAGCCCTAAAAAAAGACCTAAAAAATAGAAAATGTCCTGAAAAAAGTCCTAAAAATTGAAAAACGTTCTAAAGAAAACACAAAATTCCCAAAAAAAAAACATAGTCATGTCAGTCAACACAGGCATGTCAATTCAAGTATTGATTAGTCTTTGACATTGTCGAACTACGTTGTCTCTACGCACTTGCTACGTAGGCAAGGCTCATCTTCGAGCCCTTGAGACATTAGGTCAGTCCTATTAGGTTTGTTAAAATAAATCATGACTCAATCTTTCGTCAACAAGACAAAGTCTTTAGTCGCGTCGAACTACGAGGTCTCTGAGTGCATGACGTAGGAAAGGCCATCTATCGATGGGCCCCCAAGGCCGCACTAGGTCAGTCCATTAGGGTTCATTGCACAATTTTTTCACACACATGAAACAGTCTTTAAACTTGAATGAATAATCTACCCAAGCGAACCTCGACAATCTGTCAATGGAACATGACAATCATCTTGGCATATCAAAATCAGTCAATCTCAATCAAACTTAGTCAAGCTAGTCAAATCTTGCTTACTCTTCAGATGTGTCCTTCTGAAGGGTAGCCCATCATTTAATCATTCCCTAGGATGTGTCCTTCCTAGGCATCATCATCGTCATCCGACATTTTGAGCAATCCTCTTGACATCAATTTTCTTTCAGATGTGTCCTTCTGAAGAACAACCCCCATCATTTATGCCTTAGGATGTGTCCTTCCTAGGCATCATCACTGTCACCTAGTATTTTGAGGGATCCTCTCGACTTTTGGGGGTTTCTCCTCTTGACACCAACATTATTCAGGATGTGTCTTTCCTGAATTTGGCAATCTTCAACACTCATCATCTTGGCATCGTCAAAACCTTGACACCCTGGCATCTTGCATCAAACTAGACATCTTGACATTAAAACACTTGGCACTTGTCTATTGATTTTTCATCATGTTACTAGTTTTTTCAGCGAGATCTCGACAACATGATTTAGAGAAGCAATGACGTATCATGAGGTTTGTTTTGTCTTTTGACACTCATGTTACTAGTTTCTCAGTTATGTCCTAACTCCAGGATTTAGAAAAGCAACGATGTATCATGATGATGGTTTTGGCTTTATTTTGTCCTTTTTGGTAATCATGTTGCTAGTTTCTTGAGGATGTCCTGGAAATAGGATTTAGAGAAGCAACGACATTTCATGATTTGTCTTTCTTGTCTTTTTCTGCTTGCGGTTGGTTATGGCAAAAAGACTGGGGCAAATGTGCCTTTTTGTATGAGTCATGATCATCCTTGTCTGCGACTGCTTATCTCACGTGATGGTACAACCTTGCACACCTTGGTCTACATCATATCATGGTGTTTGTTGGCCATTACAATAATCTTCCCAATGATGATAAATATAAAAATGTAAGTATGAAAGTTGGTTCCCCTATCTTTTTTTTTTATCTTACTTTCCATCTTCATCCTCCCTTCTCTTCCACGCTAATATCCATCCCCTTCCAAGCTAACATTTCTTCTATCTTTCATCCTCTAGTCTTCTCATCAATTTTGAGAGCACACCCGTGTTCTTGGAACCCGTCTGTCCTCTCGAGGGGGCATACCGTAACCCTCCTCGTCATTCTTCCTCATCTTGTTTTGCATTGGGGCATGACTTTGACTTATTTTTGTTTATCACAACGTGACAGGCTACATTATGACAAAGAGGGGCAAAATGTAGACACATAAAAATGTCTTAAGCCTTCGAGTGTCATTTTTCTTCATCCTCATCCTTTGATAATAATTTTAGTTATTCATTTATGTTTGATTATATTCCTCTATTAATTAAATAATTTTTAATAATTATTTAATTAATTCACTTTCTAATATTTATTCTATCCTGACCGATTAAATAAACTAATCATGTCACTAATTTCTTCCTCTTCTTCAATAGTTAAATAAATTATTATTTATTTAATTATTTTGTCATCTTTCATCTATAGATAAATAATTACCATTAATTATTTATCTATTCATGGTCCTTTAATTCTTCCATAGTTAAATAATTATTAAAATCATTTAACTATCCCATGCTACCTCTCCTAATTAAATAGTTAATCTAAATTAATTATTTAAGGTCTAATTTCTATCTATCCATTTAATTAAATGCTCTTCTTTTCATTTTTTCAAATAAATAATTTGAATAAATTATTTATTTTCCACTTGTCCATTTCCTCTATTTTCAAATAAATAATTTGAATAAATTATTTATTTTCCACTTGTCCATTTCTTCTATTTTCAAATAAATAATTTGAATAAATTATTTATTTTCCACTTGTCCATTTCCAACATTTTTGAATAAATAAATTATTTATGCACCACTTGGTCAAAGATACCCTATCATAATCCCCTATCATAACATTCATTTCTTGTCATAGCTTGCATGTCCCTGCATGTCCTTGCATGCCTATCCTAGCCTGCATGTCTGTCATGGCCTGCATGTCTTTGCATGCCTTCCTATCATGATTCCTCCAAGAATAGCATATTCTTGGTGCATCAATTCTGGACCATTGATCTGGGCATCTTTTCTAAGACTTAATCTCAACCATCCATTTTGTAACATCCCTCTCATGCATTCCCATCCATTGATCTTGGAATCTTTCTAGAAGATTAATCTCAACCGTCCATTCGAATGGTTGTCTATAAAAGCAGCCTTCCTTCTCCATTTTCAACTTAACAACTATTCTTCTACAACTTTCTACTTATCATTTGTAGGTATTTGCACAAGTCACACTACAAATCTGAGGGAATATTTGCAAAAGGAGAAATAGGAGAGCAAGAGAAGTGATTCAAGTTAAGCATGGGGAGTATTTTAATTTATTGTTTTATTTTCCTTATGCTTACTTTGTTTTCTCTTGTTTGGATGAGGTTAATAGTTTAGAGGTGTTGGCTATCACTTTATCTATTCTATTTGATTCTCTAACCCCATCTCACAGGGTCCTTCTTTTTCCTACTTGGCTTCTTCCTTTATTGCTTTGTCATAGATTGGAACATCCTTTATGGCATGAAATAGAGGTATCTAGGCACAAATATGCTTCAACTGATCCAAGATGTCAAAAGTTGTATCCTCCTTTTCTTCCTTCTTCTTGGAAACTTCCAATCTCTAAGGAAATGGTGGTTCTTGTTCAGTCTACTTGACTTGGACTGGTTCAGGATTTTTAGGTACACTTGGCTAAATGGGATCATTCAAAGGTTCTTCTTCCTCTTCCATAGGAAGTTCAATGATAATAGGCTTGGAAGGGGCTGGTAGAGTATTTCCTGAATGCAAGTGAATGTCACTTACACTCACACCATATGTAGGGAATTGATTTAAATTAGCAAAGTATGTAGGTTTTTGTTGTGGTTTGTTATTTGGATTGGGTGTGGGCTAAGCTAGTAGCTAATTAGGTTTAGGTGCATTTGAGTTTGGATTAGTAGGTGCAGGTTGTTGGGGCTAAGAAGGTGGTTGTATGTAACTGGTTGTCTAGGTTGGCTATTATTGTCCTCCTCTCCATTGATTTTTTTGCTACCAATTTCCTGGAGGTGGCTTCCAATGCCCTTGAAATTGCTGCCAATTCCATTGAGGTTGTTGCCACTAGGGTGGAGAACTCTGATGACTTGGCCAAGCATTTGGAGGGTTACTCCAAGGTTGTGGTGGATATCCTCCATAACTAGATGGGTATGGGGGCTTCTATTGGTTACCAGATGAATAGGAATTAAAATATGGCCCAACATAGGATAGTGGATCTGGTGGCATACCTTGTCTTGGAGCCCAAGTCTTCCTTTCTGCAACATAGTAGACTTGGTCTTCTTCAATCTGGATTGGCTTGAACTTAGGTGGAATCTGCTTGCTTTCAAAATTAGCTACCATCTTGCATCTACAGTCCTTCTTTTATTTGCAGTGGGGGAAATACTCTGTCAACATTTCCTCTACCTCCTCTTGCTTCTTCTTGGCCTGAAGTGTATCTAGCTAAGTAGCTAGATTATTTATAATGTCTTTCTTGAAGTCTTCCAGCAAATGAATACTCTCCATTATTGAAACTCCACCGGTAGTTGACTCACCCATGGAAGATTGGTAAGCTCTCCCCTTCTTTGAAGTTTCCATAGAGTAGTTTTGGCATATTTTCTTGATATCTTCCCAAGGAACTTGGGAGATATCTCCTCCTCCCATGAGGTCCAAGGCATCAATGCATCCATCATTGATTCCTCTTAAGAAAATAAAATTTTGTGAGTCTTCATTAAGTGTATGGTGTGGAGATTTTTGTAGGAAAAATAGAAACCTTGCAATGTAATCTTCCAGGCTCTCATCTTCCTTTTGTTGCATCCTAAAAATGTCACCTCCTCTCATGTCACTACCCTTGCAATATTCCTTGCATTTCTCAAGGAATTTTTTCTTCATGTCTTCCCAAGTTTCCATAGTATCTTTTCCTAAGCTCATAAACCATCTTAATGCAACCTCTTTCAGAGTGGTAGTAAATAGCTTAAGCTTATGGGAATTAGTAGTATAATCATAACTCCTGTAGAGTATGTCAAACTCAAATAAAAAAGGTATGAGGATCTTCTGTGAAAATTCCATAAAACTTGGGGAATGTTGAGGTAGGAATGTTCTTGATGTTGTCAACTTCATTCTGATGGGAAATGGGGAAAGGAAAAGCTGGTTGGTTAGGTTTGTTCCTATTTGTATCACCCATTCTTTCTTGATGTAGTTCAAAAGCAAAGGGGTTCTCAAGCTAATTTTTATCTTCAGAGGAGACTTCAAAGCTAGTCAGATCAGGAAATGCATCAACAAAGGGGTGTGGATCTTCTTCTTCTTCTTCTCTTGGTAGGTTCTAATATTCAACTAGCTAGAATGGATTAGGATTGTTAGGAAGGAATCTCCCATAATCACCCCTTCTCCTTCCTCTATGCATGTGTTATCACTCACTATTAGTCATCTCACACAAAGAATTGGTAAAGAATAAGGGGGTCATTACTTCCTAAATGAGGATATACTAAAAAAAACTTCCAGAAACATTACAACAAGAAAAAACTACCAATGACTCCAAAAGACTCCCTAGTTTGACACCATCCCTGGCAACAACATGAAAATTTTTGGCCTTCTACAATTATTTAATAACTAAGACCTTACAACCATGATTCAGAGATTGGAAATATAACCTAAATAGCTTTTTCAATCATCATGAAGGTGCATTTAACTTTTCAACCTAGGGATGTGAACTTGAAATGGGTCAGCATAGTATGTGCATAGGAACTCAAAGTAGCCATTTCATTCTATAGCTAAGAAACACACAATGTTGAAAGTAAATTGCTTAGAAGGGAATACCATAAATACCAATCATCAATCAACAACTACATCAAACTAAAATGCATAATAGGAATGAAAATTTGAGGAACAAACAGGGCACTACTTTGTCTGCTTTGGCTGCAAGAACAAACACAAAATGGAATTCTAGTGGCTACAGGAATAGTCAGTGCCAGATTTCTAACTAATTACTAAAAAATAAGTAATACTAAACTAAGAATATAGATTACTCACTAAGTGGGCTCCCTTGGATAATTATCCTTTATAACTAATGGGAACTTAGATGCTTGAACTTAGAACTTTATTTTATTCACTATAAATCATGAGTACAAAAGAGTAATATATCTGTATTGCTGAAAACTTGAGAGTGCAAGTAAAATATCAAATTGTGTAACCTCCTAAGGAAGGAGCATCATATCCTTATTTATACTATTGACTAAACAAGGTAGTCAACTCCATGACTAGGAGAACGCCATTTAGGGAAAACAAAGAAAATGGAGTGATGGTAGTTACACATGCATGGAATTTGGTTAGAAATGTAGGTCCAAATGCATATTTAGCATAGCAGTAACACACGTGCATGCTCAATCATTAAATTCCACTACAAGGTGGTTACATTTGGTTGCATGAGGAATCTTCTATCATCGACCTCCTTTGACCTTGAGCAATTCCTTTGCTGGATGTTATGGTGCATGCACAACTAGTGGTGTATTCCTCAACTTAGCATCTTTAAATTTGATCTGCATGGCAATGTCAGTACACACAATAACTGTACATCTATAACCACCTTAAGGAACATTCATTAACCACATGAAAAATCAATATAGATAATCCACATAATATGCCAATGTCATTAAAACTTGTAGAGATAGGATTTAAGCCCAATGTCTATGGTTTGAGAGAAACATTATAAAAATATCAACATTTAACATCAAAGTCCATGACAAATTCTAATAAATAAATTATAGATTCTACCCAAAATTGGACCAAAAACTAGGCTCATCAGGGATCTTGTACCATTTCCTGAAGGACAAAAATATGTTGGTTCTAAATGGTTGTTCAAGAAAAATATTGGTTCAAATGGAGGTATTAAGAAGTACAAAAAAAGTTGGTTGTGAAGGGTTACTCTCAAGTTGAGGGTGTTGGTTATGGTGAGATATTTTCTCCTATTGAAAAAATGACATCCATTAGGTTTTCTCTTTCTATTGTTGCTGCTTATGATTTAGAGGTTGAAAAAATGGATTTGAAAACTACTTTCTTTCATGGTGATTTGGACGAGGATATTTATATGACATAGCTAGAGCACTATGTGGTGAAAGGTAAAAGTAATTTGTTTTGCAAATTGAAGAAATATTTGTATGGCTTAAAAAAGAGTCCTAGGATGTGGTACCAAAAATTTGATACATATGTGTTGAGTTTGGGATTTGAGTGTTCTAAATCATATCATTGTATTTATTATAAAACTAATGGTGATTGTTTGTTGTTTATTGCATTATATGTTGATGATATGTTATTTATTGGTAAAGGGAAAGGTTTGATTTCATAACTAAAATCTCAACTTGCTGCTAAATTTGAAATGATAGATTTTGGTGTAGCTAAACACATTCTTGGGATGGAAATTAAAAGAGATGGAGTGAATAGAATGATATGGCTTGGGAAAAGCAAGTATGTTAACTCAATTTTGTAGAGGTTTGATATGTAGGATTGTAGACCATTGTGTGTTCCTATTTCAATTGGAACAAAGTTATCTATTTTAGATTGTCCAACATCTCCATCAGAGATGAAAGACATGAGCAGAGTGCCTTACCAGAGTGCAGTTGGAATTTTGATGTATGCTATGGTTTGTACTAGACTAGACATTACCCAAATAGTTGGAGTTATTTCCAGATATATGTCTAATCCTGGTAGATTTCATTGGGATGTAGTTAAAAGAGTCTTTAGATATTTGTGCGGTACCTTAGATTATTCCTCATGTTATCATAGTAATATGGCTGAAGATGGGATTTCTCTTGATATTCATGGTTATGTGGATTCAGACTAGGTAGGTGATGTTGATAGGAGAAGATCCACCAGTGTTTATTTGTTTACTATATTTGGTGATGTAATTATTTGGATGAGTAAGCAACATGATGTGGTTGCTTTGTCCACTACTGAAGTAGAGTATATGGAAGCTACTCATACTTATAAAGAATCCATTTTCCTTAAGATACTGTGTTCAAATATTGGAATAAAACAAGGTGTAGTGACAATTTATTGTGACAATTAGAGTGTGATATGTCTAGCCAAGAACCCAATGTTTCATGCCAGGACCAAGCATATTGATGTACAATATCTTTTTGTTAGAGATATGGTCGAAGATGGCAGGGTGAAGCTAGTTAAGGTAGACTTTGATGAATGTTGTTGATTCTTTAACTAAACCTATGAGCACAAAGAAGTTTAGATGGTGATCAGAGACTATGGGCCTTTCAGGCCCTAGAAATTAGAGATGATGATGACACCCTTCCATTGTCCTTGCAATGTGTTCAACAAGTGGGATATTTTTTGGGAAAATGTGTCTCAAAGTTCCAATTATATATGGTTTATTGTTGATAGGATGTATGTTGGTATACTATACACTCATAGATTAGTGTAGGAAGTTGTTCTACTACCTTAGCTTTCTTATAGTCATGGACCTGGACTTTGGTGTTTGATGGTGCGGTAAATGAATTGGATGAATTATTCAAAGAATATGGATCAATGTAGTGTGATGAGGTGGAGGAAAAGCTTCCTTATTAACAGACACTTGGAATTGAGTAGTCCGCCTAAGATTGTTGCAATATTTAAAAGGGTCAGGATCACCAATGACTATAATTTAAGTTCCTTCATGAGGAAACTTGAAGCATTGATGGTATATAGATGGAATAGATTTCATGGAATGGATACATGGTTGGCCAAGGAGGAGGCTATATAGAAGATCCAAATTCAAGACTTGGAATGTGGTGTCCATTATTGTAGGTTCAACTTTGATAGGTATTGTTATAACACCCTTGGAAGAGTGTTCTTCATCATCACAGGCTTTGATAACAATACTCTTTGTCATGTCTACACATGCTTCAAATAAGCCTAATTCCTTAACCAATTTGAGGGTGCAAATGTTTAACCTTACTCCACCATCTATCAAGACTCGTTTGACTTTATGTTTATGTACAAAGACTTCAAGGTGTAAGGGATCATTGTGACTAGTCTTTTGGGTTGAATAATCTTGGTCAAAGAAAGTGACATGATGAGTATTAGCCAGGTATCCCACCATCTCTTGGAAGCAATTGACATCAAGGTTAGTGGGAATAGTAGTTCCTTGCAAAGCTTTGTCAAGAATGGCCCTATGCTCGAGTGATATATGCAATAACTCACAGATAGAGATTTGCATGGGTGTTTTCCCTAAATGGTATAGTAAGTTGTATTGATATTTTTTTGGTTGCTTTGGGGGAGCACCTTATATGGTCACCTTGGTTTGATGGGTATTTACAACACATTCTAGTATTTTCTTGATGGTAATGGTATTGGCATAATCATCTATGGCTCGAATGTGATGGATGGTAATGTAGTCATATTTGGCATTGGTATAGTTGGAAAAATTATTAGTCTTAGAACCCAAATTAGAGGCATTTCCTTTTCCATGGGTCATGTAATGGATCCATAAAGAATTTATGGTCACTGTTAGAGGTCTATTGTTGTCCATCAACTTTTATGATGTCATTTTCAATGAGGCCCTGGATGATGTTTTTCAATTGTCTACATGAAAAAGTGGAGTGTCCTTTGGTGAGGTGATAGTCACAAAAAGAATTTTCATCCCACCATGAAGGTTTGAATTTCCTTGGATCATATGGTTTTACCTCAGGAATTATTATGACCTTAGACTGCAAGAGTTGTTTAAGGAATGATTCAATGGGCTCCCCTAAGGGAGTATACTTGTGTCTTGTAGGAAATTTCCTTTGAGTGTTTTGAAGAGAATTTATTATTTTATTGAAAACATTTGGTGGGTTGTTCGATGATATAGGTTCCCTAAGTGTGATTGTAGGGCCAATGTGTACTTCCTTCACATCAACAACTCCATCATTGGTGACATTTTTATTGTGGGCCCAATATTTTCTCTTGTTATTTGAAGTGTTTTGTGCAATTTTTGTCTTGTTGTATGTCTTAAGCTCACCTTTGGTGATGAGGTCCTTTTCAAGGATGGTTACTTTTTCCACAATGTCAGCAAATGTGGTGCAACAATGGGTTTTTAGTTGAAATTTCAAGTATGTGATCAATTTCCCATGAAAATGACAATCTTTTATTTTTCAAGAATGTCAGTACGACAATAGCTAGGCAAGATCCTTCATCTCTGGAAGAATATTATGAAGGACTCACCCTCTTCTTGTTTAGTGTGACATAAGGTGGTAATTATAATGTCATTTTCAATGTTAAAGGAAAAGTGGGTGATAAACTTGTTAGCTAGTTCATCCCATGATCAAATTCATATAGGTAGATGGGTGAACCATTCTAGGGCTTGTTCTATGAGACTCCTAGGAAATAGTCTCATTAGATATGTCCTTTCGGAAGCAATGTCAATAAAATTTGTGGAATTCTCACATGTTCAATGGGATTTCCCTTTCCTCTATATTTGGGTAAAGTTTACATGACATAATGATGTAGTCAAGGTAGGAGAGCCCAATTAAGGACTATCCATCCTTGCAGCCAAAGTTACTAACTCCATGATCATAACAGATATGCAACAGAAATTAATAGCTAATCTATAGAAAGATAAAAGATATTCATGAACACCGAACACAAGATATATCCTAGGAAAAACCTAACAGGGAAAAACCTAGCCTTCAAAGCTCATTCCTCATTATATTATAATCTCAAAACACATTACATATACCTCTCAGTGTTGATAGATTCTAGGCTGCAACCTAGGGATTACAAATAACTCAAATAACAAAAATTTCCATCAACTCCTTCTCCAGCTCCACACTCCCTCTGCTCTATGATTCCTTCAGGTCAAAAGAATTCATCATTGTGCTTCATACTTTGTATTAGTGATCCTTATTTATCCTCCTCCTTTTTTCCCCTATAAAAAATCCTCTCTTCTATTTATATCATCCGCAAATCATCTAACCATTAACATGTCAACCTAAATGCAACGGCTAGTAAGATAACGTGCAAACTCAAATAGGTTGGCCTCAAACAATAAAAAATTTACAATGCAAACCAACCAATGTCGGCCACAACAAAGAAAGGACCCAAAAAAACATCCTTGTACATGAAACACCTTCAAAATTTATTCCTTGAAGATCCACAACACACTACAAACACCCTATCACTCAAGAACAAGAAAACATGAACTCACAAAGGAAAACCACCAATCACAAGCACAACAATTGATGTGGACCAACACCACATGATCTAGAAACATCCATGAGCATCACGAATCACCATAAAAACATCCACAACAACTCTAGTTTCTAGAATCGCATCATCTTCCTTTAGGAACACCAACTAGAACAATTGAACAACCATCAGAACATAGATGCTCACAACTCGATCAAATATTCATGTAGATCCATGAAACTTAACATGGATAAACTATATGTACTTGAAAACAAACCCTTTAATCCACTATCTCTGATCATCCACATGCTGATCTAGCTAGCACACTGAAATCCACTACATCACTGACAACCTATAACTTCATTGTCAACTGCTCAATTGTTTTGAATGCTTCTAGATGCCCCTGCATCACATAATGAGGAAAGGGAGGAATGTATAATGTCCTATAAAATGGGTATGGAAATAAATCTTCGGTAGAGTAAGTCTTCTTGTTTGGCAATGCCATGGTTTCCACTTGTTTTTGTAAGGATAACATTTCATTAGCTAGGACATCATATTGAGTGAGTGATGTGTCCACAACATTTGTAACTACATTTTTATAACAACCCATGTTCGTGTTTTGAAATCCAATGTGTGGTTTGGATGGTATGGTGTTGATGAGAGGTATATATGGTATGTTTTGTTTTGGAATGTTATGGGTGTATGACAGGATTTGATTTCAGATATGGGGAATTTGAGTTTGGATGTGTGAGATTTGAGTTTGAATGTGTGAGGTTTGGGGTATGTGTGGGATGTTGGTATTGAATTTTGTTTGGAAAGGATTGGAAGTATTTGGACCTTGTGTGTTTTTTTAGGGGATACTTGTGTTTGGACCTTGTGATGTATTGGTGTTTGTGTTGGTCCCATGAATATGAATTCTAGTCCTCTTATATTTTCCCAAAGGATTTGATGATGATGTGTTCATGGCACTATATATTCCAAATAGACTAGATGTATGAGAAAAATATTGTGACATGGATTGTTTCATGGATTTTGTCATAGATTTTATCATTAGTTGTGTTCCAAATAAGGACGTGTGGATTGTTGTGGAGTCTTGTGTGGACCCTCCTAAATGCATGGAAATTCATTTGTTGGATGAAACCTTTGGAGGTAGATGTGTCATGTCCTTTTCTTTGATTTTTTTGGGTAGATTTTTCCTGAAGCGTGTGCACATCAAATCCATGGGGTAATTTGACACCATTATGCAAAAGTTTGGCCAATAATCTTTAAGGGTATATTGTTACTATCTCATCTAAAAATCATGCCACATCGGGGTCTTGGGTGGCTTCCTCTATCTCATCCTTATATATTTAGTATTATATTTATCAAATGGCTTATGATGTCTAGGTGCTTCATTTGAAGAGGAGCCAAAGTTTATGTTGCTAGTGTGGTTGGAAAGGTCATCATCATCATCATGGAAGAAATCCATTTCTTTTCTCTTCCTTTGTTACCTTGTGTCAACCATAAAAAGACTTGCAAGAGGAATGAAGGTGGGATATGATGCTTAGAAAATGGAAATGAAAAGGTATGACTTAAGCCTAAGGTATGCAACCTAAGCTATATTTTTTGGATTTTTCAAGATATAAGGGGATGCCTAATGATGATGCCAAGATAAAGAGTCAAGGTGACAATAGTCAAGATGTGGATAAGATAATGTCACAATGATCAAACCTATGGTATGTATAAAGTATACAACTATGTTTTTGGATTTTTTTTGGGTATAAAAGATGACCTAATGATGATACTAAGATAAAGAGTCAAAGTGAAAATAGTCAAGATTGTAGATAAGATAGTGTCACAATGATCAAAATTTTAAGTATGTCTATGGCTAAAGTATGCAAGGTAAGATGAAGGGATGGGGTAATATGACCTAGTATGAAGACTAGATTACCTTTGGTAAACCTAAGGTAAAGGTTGCTAATCAAACTAAGATAGGAAAAGTAACAAATCTGATTATCAATGACCTTGAGAATGGCAAAGACTAAAATTACAAGTTGACAAGGTGGTCTCAAACTAGACTTGTGAGTTGAGGAACCAACCTAAATGAAAAATGACTAAATTGATTGATTTGAAGGATAAGGTCAATACAATATGAATTTGTAGCTATGGTTTGGTCTAAGTCTGATAAACTGCCTAATTCGAAGGTTTGCAAAAGGTTTATGCAAGCTAAAGTTTGACCTAACATTTGGCCTATGATGATAATGACAAATGAAAAGGTGGGCCTAAAGATGAAATGAAAATAAAAGAATATGAAAGTTGCAAGTTCGTGGTCTGATAGAAAGAATGTACTAAAAAATTGATTAGAAATGAGGAGATTTAGATTTCCCTAAAAAAATTCACAACTAGCAAATGCGATGTTCAAAGTATCAATTGTGGTGTTCTGGTTGCGGTGTTCTAGATTTTTATAGTTGTTATGTTCTAGGAAGAAATTGTAGCTAACATTGACAATTGTGGAAAACAGCTTGTTTTTGTCCTGATTTGACTAATTTTGGCTAAATTTTGATCTAATTTTTGTGAAGCCTGAATGGAAAACACTGTAAATAGTCAAAAAAAAATTGTCTTAGCTAGTCTGAATGTCAAAAAGTGTGTTCGTAATGTGTGTGTTTGGAGGTTATTCACCTCAATTTCCATGGGTATAGCACAAATCAAATACAAATCACACACACAAGACACTTGACTATCCTATGGTCAATGGCCAATGGCATGACCCTTAGGCCCACAGCTTGGAACCTCCTTCAACACAAGGGAGGGACACCCTTTCGGGTTATGTATCACCTCTTATCTATGATAGTGGATGGATACGTGCCTCTTGGAATGGAAGGATGACCCAATCACCCTCTCCTTGGAAAGTTAAAAGTTTGAATCAAGTAACGTATGCTAGCTAAGTATTCCCATCTCACTCAATGGAGCCAAATGGTGAGTAACTTTTGGGGTGTGGTGATACATCCCCTACATCGAGCGTGACACCAATAAACTCAATCATAAAGGATGGCTTCTAACTAGTTTGGTTCTTAGTCACAACTCGAGGACATGCCACCTTGCAAGTGTCCAACAAGCCACTTTAGACTTCAACCACTCCTACTAGGGGCACCTATACATAAAGGTACCTCCCCATTCTGAATGGCCCTATACAGAAAAAGCTAATAGCATGAGGACTTGATGTTTTGTCTAATCCTTTTATATACCAGCCCAAGGGAAAACCAGTTGGAGTCACTAAGGATTTCTCCATATGGATGTGTCTTGCTTGGTAGGACCCTCTAAGGGTAAAACAAAAGCAATACAAAAATAGTTCTTTTGGTCTCCAAGATCACATGAGGTGTGAGGAGAGAGCATACACAATGTGTTTGACTTACACTAGCATGGTGTTCATTAACCTTAATACAACCATATGTTTGGATGATAGTGCAAATTTCAAATGATTTTTTTGATTCTCAAGATCACCAAATGGTACAAGAGAAGAGAATACACACCTTAAGACAAATACCAAACCACAAGAAAATAAAGAAAATTATTTATTTTAGGTCACCAAATCAAAATGTGAGAAAAGATTTGTGATGCAAAATTGTTGTTAATTTTAAAGCCAACGAATATGGAAAATGCAAGGTTAATTTTAAGCCCCAAATGAGTGAGATAATACAGGCTGTTGTAAATTTTAAGCCTTATGAGTGAGATAATGCAAGCTGTAAATTTTAAACCTTATGAGTGGCATTATGCAAATTGTTGTAAATTTTAAACCTTATGAGTGAGATAATGAAAATTGTTGTATATTTTAAGCCTTATGAGTGAATATGCAAGTTAATTTTAACCAATGAGTGTAAAGATATTGCAAAATGAGATAAGATAAAAAAGTTAGAAAAAATGCCTCCTTCCATCTATGTCACACACTGCAAATCAAATATCAGTAACATGAAAACCCCTAGACTACTAAATGCAAAAGATCTAATCTGAAAATTCCTATTAAACCCTATATTTCAACATAAATAGGCAATTACATTCTAGAAAATTATAGTTGTGGCTTACTGTCCAAGCTTCAAATGCATTGTTTCTAACCTATAACCTACAAAACTCAAAATTTCTTGCAAAATCTTTCAAATCTATCAGATTCATGCTAGGTTCACCAATGTAATCTAGGGTAATATTCAAGGTTGAGGTATTAAAGCATCAAAACTAAACCTATAAATCCCTAAATCAACAATAAAGCATAATCCAACATAGAAATATAAACATGAAGTAAATATCACATATGCCATGGTTACTTGACCTCCATTGTCCTTCTCCATTTTTCTTGAATGTGCTTGATGCCCTTTTATATGAGTATGCAATAGTAGCCTAATTTCTATGATAGAAAAATATTGAAGATAGTTGTCTCCTTGAGAAGCATGTACTTGTGCATAAACTCCATTCTTTGAAATGACAATGACATGTGTCTTTTATAGAAAGCCAAATGTGAATGAAGGGCTGAGATTAAATGATGTTAATCAATGGTCAAGAATGAAACTTGATAGGGTTAGGGAAAAGATAAGAAATTAATGGTTGAGATTGAATATAAAATAATTCAATCAAGGGTTGAAAATAGATGAGACAAGAAGAGATAAGGATGACACTGATAGAGAGAAAAAGCATGAAAAAGAAGAAACTAAATAATTCTAAAAATTATTTAGTTTGAGAGGGAAAGTGAATAATTAAATAATTTAAAAAATTATTTAATTATAGAAGAAGAGGGAAAAGGATGAATTTTTAAAATAATTGGAAACAATTATCTCATTAAAAAGTGGAGGAAAAAGACAAGTTACTAAATAATGAAAATAATTATTTAATAGTGGAGGGAAAAGCTGGATTTTGAAATAAAATAATTGAAAACAATTATCTCATTAAAAAGTGGAGGAAAAAAACAAGTTACTAAATAATTAAAATAATTATTTAATAGTGGAGGGAAAAGCTGGCTTTTGAAATAAAATAATTGAAAACAATTATCTCATTAAAAAGTGGAGGAAAAAGACAAGTGAAGGAAAAGCTAAGTTTTTTAAATAAATAATTATTTAATTCAAAGTGGGGGAAAAGGACAAATTAGTAAGTCATTAAATAAATAAAATTTAATTTATGGAGCAAGAGGATAATTAATAATTAAATAATTGAAATAATTATTTAATTATAGTAGAAAGTGAACAATTATTTAATTAAAAAGAAATGAAGTCATTAGTGATGTAATTAAATAAATAAAATTTATTTAATTAATCAAAGAGAGGAAATAAAAGAAAAGAGATGAATTGATTAAATAATTAAAATTACTTAATTATGAGAGGAGAAAGGGGATTGATGGAGAAAAATAGTGTTCATAGGTGAAGGACAATTTTTAGTGTCTACACAACTTTAGTTGAAAATATGGATTCAATTACAAAGACAAGGTAATATGGAGTGTTAATTTTAGTTGTGTGAATTCTATTTCAATATTCCCATAGAGAAAGATTTATTGATCTATGGAGCCTGATCAAACTTTGGAGTTAAGTTTTTGGTCACTTTTCTTGACATGTTCCCCCCCCAAAAAAGAAAAAAAAATGGGGGAGTGCAGGGGAAAAGCCCCTCTTTTCACCATTTTTTAGGGGAAATTCATAAATTAATTTAGTGTAGGAGTATCCGTGGTGGAAAAGCTATCCAACATCAACCAAAAATAATTTTATTTGATTCTTGTCTTTTGTCTACTTTTTAATGTTGTAGGTGAATAAATTAAATAATCCAAGCCAACACTTAATGAATGATTTGGTCACAACTTGTAGCTAGCAAGTTGTTTATGCAAATTATTATTTATTTTTTGGCTTTTCAAGGCACAACCTAGTAGATAATTTCTTGGGTGTTGGAATTGGAGGTTGGAGACAAAGCATAAACAATTAAAATTTTCATTTTCATGTCTAATTCTCTTCTTCCAATCTTGGGTGTTGGGGATTGAGTAGTCATTAGTAACTATTCTTGGTGAATGTGGTAGCTGAAAGGTGTAGGCATGGGCTTTTGGGATTTGGTTTCCTATGCATGGTTTTTAAATTCTAGAGGTATTTATATAGCTAGAAGTGTCTATTTATGTTGAATGGAGATTTGGGAAAGGGGTGTTTTGGTAGAGTTCATTTTTATAGGCAAGAATGTAGTGAAGAAGAAGAGTGATATAGTTTGAAATAAATTGTGAAATCTAGTTTTTCTTTAAATTCCTACAGTTCAAGCTTTGTGTTTGACATTTATTTAACTAATAAGAGTTTGAAAGAAAGGACTTTCTAGTCCTTTGCATTAGTGGTATCCACGTAGTTTATCATGAGTGTGTGAACAAATCATCGAAGTGATGAAGTTTACACCAAGACTGTGAGTTATGTGTGTTGAGAAAAATTCCTCCAAGAGTAGCCCCATGAGGTAGGGTTAGAGGTGGAGGTAGAGGTGGAGGTAGAGGTGGAGGTAGAGGTGGAGGTAGAAACCCTCCTAATGTTGTTTGTGGTGATGATTTTAGAGCCCTTAGAAGGAAAGTAGATACATTGCAAGAAGAGTTGTGTAGAAGATTTCAACATAGGAGAAGAGAACCTAAGAGTGAAGAAGATGAATCTTCTGATACATATATTCAATCAAGTGGTGGAAAAAATGTGGCACCAAAACTGGTAAATGATCCATGGTTGGCTACGATTTCAAGGATTGGAAAGAGACCAAAAATTGAAGTCTCAACATTTTGTGGGAATTTAAATCTAGAGGAACTCATAGAATAAATAAATGATATGGAGGAGTACTTTGAGTTTGAGGAGGTTGAAGACCCAAATAGAGTAAGGTTTGAAAAAAATAAATTAAAAGGGCATGCCAACATTTGGTGGAGAGAAGTCTAGCTAGAAAGAGGAAGGAGAATCAAGGATAAAATCACAAGATGGGATAGAATGGTAGAAAATGTGAAAGGATAATTCATTTTGGTAGATTATGAGCTTGATTTGTTAAAGAAAATTTGGATTTTAAAAAAAGGAGGAATAATTGTGAAGGAATACATTGAATAATTCATAAGATATTGATTAGAACTAGACATGTTGAAGCTGATAAAGAAAAGGTAGCCCGTTATATCAATATATTAAAATCCAATATCTAATAAGAATAACTTTGGTAAGAATTTACACCATGGAGGATGCATATTAGTTTGTATTGAAGGTTGAATAAAAACAACAAAGATGAAGAGGCCATGGTGGAAATATAAGTGGGAGATCATATGGAGGTCGAAATGAGGATCAAAATTAGAAAAAAAAAAAAAAGACTATAGCAGCAATAAAAATCAGAAAAATGATGATTTATATGAATCCCATGATCAAAATTCAAGAGGAAGTTTTGGTAGAGGAGGTGGAAGAGGAGGTTTCATAAGAACTTGATTCCAATGTGGAGAAGAGGGACACAGAGCCTATGACTGACCTCAAGATCAAGGTAAGACAAATAGGAGGTATAAAAATAATGCAAGAGTTGTACATGCTAAAGAAGATGTAGAATCTTCCCAATCAAAAGATGATGAAATATAAGTGATAGTCACTAGAAGAGCATTGTTAAATGAAGACAATGAGCCAAACCAAAGGAAGAATTTTTCTAGAACAAGATGCAAGTGTCAAAGAAATATATGTAATTTTATTATTGATGTTGGAAGTACAGATAATCTGGTTTTTGAAGAAATGGTAAATAAATTGAAGTTGGAAAGAAGAAAACATCCACATCCATATAGGATTGATTGGTTAAAAAATGGTAAGAAAGTTTTGATCAGCAAACAATGCTTGGTGAAATTAAGATAGGGAAGTATTATGATGAGATAATGTTGAATGAACAAGACAATTGAAAGGGGGGTGAATCAGTTGTAGCAAATTAAACCTTCAAAAACCCTCAATAATTAGATCCACGTGCATTCATTAAACCCCTATTCTATTAATGTGATTAAACATGAAATGCAGATAACATAAACTGAAGTAACAACACCATGCACAAGAGAACACCAAGTTTACATGGAAAAACCAATGAGGGAAAAATCACGGTGAGGATTAGATCATAATATAAGTAATTGTAAAAATAGTAAAAGGGATCACTACCAGAATAGGACACACTGTCCAAAAAGGCTCACATCCAGGGCTCACTACCACAAAAATAAATACAAGAAGATAGAAGAGAAATGTTACACAAATAACACTTTCTCAATGCAACAAGGAATCCACCACAATGCTCAACAATCTTGCAGTCTTTCTTGAAGGATTTCAAACACCTTCAACTCACTTCCTTCTAGAATCCAAACACTTGAAAATCACACTGCTCTACTCAAATCTTCATTACACACATCACATGCATCAATCTTTCATCTATATTTCCTCTCTCTTGATTCTTCCTTGCATCTCACAACAATACCACACTTATTTATATCAACCTCATCCTTAAAATCCTTCTCTAAGGTCAGAAACTATATGTTACAATTATGAATTCAAAATAGGTCAGCACCAAAACATTCCTGTGGTGGATAGGATTGAAGGTGACCCATGAAAATCCTTAGTTAGAACCCAAATTAATCCTAATACAACTCAACATGCTTTCACAAGCCTCGTATGTAGTGTTAACACAAGGTCAACCAACACCCATGCTAAATAATCATTAAGTACACACTTCCTTAAATCAGTTTGAAAGTTTTGGACAAAAAACTTCACTTGAACACAATCTAGAATGATCCTTGAGTAGCTTAAGATTCATCAAACACTTCATCCAAACTTAGATCATTCAAATACTTCAACTCAAGACAACTGGTAAATCTTATTCATACACTGACAAATGAAACTCACTCTGTACTACACCAAATCAAGTGAAATATTGAAATCTAAAAGATACAATCATTATAAGAAACTTCCCAAATACACACAACCTGAAGCCAACTAGTGGGGAAACATGGAGAAAATACATTTATCCCAGGCCATAGAAAACATCATTGAAAAACTGGTTCACACACTAGTGAAAATATCTCGTATAATGCAACGATCCATAAACCTATATTTTGAGTACAACAACCTCTAACAACCATGAACAACATATCAGATCTGCATAGACATAGGATCAACATAGAATAAATGCAAAGCACAATACCGGAGCACACTCTAAACACTTGCACAACATAGTTTACTCTATTTATCAAATTTTCTCAAAAGCACTTTGGAAACCAAGTACTAGAGACATCATATCAGTTCATTAAATTATTCCAATTCATCTCTAGACATTGCACAAAAAGATAGGTCCATGTACTCACAAAACTTCCTTAGTATCTCAACTATATATGCACAACCTACAACATGTTTTCCTGTTTTTCTCAATTTTCTCAATATCCTCAACATGCAAATATTTCCTTAACACATAATTGAAATCAATAACAACACCTTCATACTTTCAACAATCTCCCCCTTTGTCATTGATGGAAACACAAGATGTGAAAAACAATAAAAAACAACATACATTCTCTCCTCTTTTTTATATTAGATAGACTACACAACATTCCTGCACTCACTCTCCCCCTAAGTAGATAACCTTTTTCACATGATACTTTCTCTCTCCCTTTAACATCAATCACAAAGGATAAAATGTTTTGCATTATTCTCCCCTTTTGACACTAAACTAGAATACCTACTCTAAATACTACCCCTTAGGAGTACACCCAAACAAATCAATAACTCAATCACAACACATGAGACTACCTACTCCCCTTGAGAGGTAGCCACCAACATCAATCTAGAAAAGAGATACATCCATAGATCCACTAGACTAATGCATCTCCATATGCATCTAGTTCAAACAAGGAGGGGAAATAACCCCCAACCTCTCTAGAAGATACTCAAAAGTAGCCTTAGGAAGAGCCTTAGTAAATATGTAAGTGTTGGAAACAAGCAACACTAAGAGGGGGGGTGAATCAGTGTTCTGTAAAAATTAAATTTATTATTCTGATCTTTAACCCACTTAAAACATTCAACCAAAAGAAATATGCATGAATAGAAAGAAAACAACCACAACACCATAATAAAAGGATTTTTACGTGGAAACCCTGTTAGGGGAAAAACCATGGTGGATGGCCAATCCACAATATGATCTGAGTATACTTAAAAGGAAGATTACAATGTGGGAATGCACTTGCATTTAGGCTCCCTTCCTTATAAAGATTTGGATTAGATCCAAAAGAATGAACTAAGAGAGTAACATTTACAAATTCTTGATTACAGTTATGGTTAGGATCAATAGTCAATCTTCTATCCTTCTGACTAATTTTGTACTTCTTCTCTACTGTGCTCTAACTCGCATTGAAAAATATTTAATGAACAAGTGAAACTATGCATAATCAATCAATCACCCTTCTGATATTCACAACACACATCAACTCACCTTATTCACACACCAAAATGATATAATTGATCAATTATATATATCTGCGACTAATAATTTAATCACAACAAGTCAACTTCAATAAAACTTAAAAATATTTACAACTGAGAGCTCAAATCATGAATAATATTCAATGTGCATCCACAACAGTTGGCCACAAGTTAGCTCAGGCCCAAATCAAAATGCTCGAACACAAAAAATTTGAGTAAACACTCCTCTAATATCCATGACATGTTATATCAACTGGGTTGGCCACCAAACACTGATGAACAAAAATATACCCAACCGGATCTCCAAACTTGCACACAACTTGATATGAGGCACTGATATTTTTAGATAACACAAGACATACATTGATCAACCTCCCATGAGATCCACAACTCAAAATAACAACAGAAAATCTGCATGTGAATTGATGAACATAAAACTATTGGATGCTCTGTTCTTCCTTGACTGTCTTCAATCTATCTGTCAGTATGAGAAAATGATGACGTGTAGATCCAATCACCAACTAGGGTTTCCATTAATGACAACACTAGAAAAAATTTGCATTGTCTCTTGCCAACAATCTCCCCCTTTGGCATTGGTGGCAACACTTAGTGAAAAATGACTAAGTGACGGATCAATACCAACATAAATTACACTGCCACTTCAAAACTTCAAAAGGAATCTTCAATCTTAGCTCATAAATGCAACTCCCCCTAAGATGAATATACATTTTTCACTGTACAACTCTCCCCCTTTGACATCAATGCAAAAACTGGGGAAACCATTAAAAAAATCAAAATTTCAAACTGTACAAGCATGATCTTGTAACTTACACAAATTTGAAAACATCTGCAAAATCTCTCTTCAACACACTTAAATTTGTGTCCCAAAACCTTTTAAGACTCTCTAGAATTGTTATGTGACCACAAACTAAATAAGATTGTGTTTCTATAGACTCAAGATTCATTGGGTCACTAAGTACCATAGCATCTTTGGCTTCCTTTAATGCACTCACCATTATTTCAATATTTGGACCAATTAGTCCTCTGAGCTCACATGCTCTTCCTACAATCCTGTCATTTTCATGCTTCAAGATCCTTATTTTGTCAAGTAGAGATATTACTTGACCTTCTTGCTTACCAACATCACTAGCTAATGGATCAAAAACATAAAAAATGGTAGTGAATTATTTTTCAAGATCCTTCACCTTCTTCTCATTGTCTTCAGTAAATTTGGACAAAACTAAACATGACTTATAGGCCTTTCCACCTTCAGATAGATAACCTTGAATATTCTTTATACAAGTGGCTAACAGATTTTTATCATAATTTGCAATTATTTCTTTCAACCTACTAAATCTTTTTCCATCAAACTCCTACACTTTAACCATGGCTGATTTTTCAAGAGACTCGAAATGAGTACTTATAGAATTTATGAGCTTCTTTAGTTCACCGAAAGAGGAAGCAGATGGATCCTTAACATGAGTTGGCATAATTTTCTCGAGAACTCTAGATGCAAGACCCAAAAGTTCATTATCATCAATGTGGGACTTCAACAATTCTTCTCTAGCTTTTTCCTGGGAAAAAGATGCAAATTTCATTTTCTGAATTGGGGACAAGGTGGATAGATCGATCAAGCCTTCAACCAATTCAAGATCAAATTTTTCTTGTTGTTCCACCAGAAATTTCTTCACTACCTCAGCAGTGTCTCTTGCTTCCACTGGAATTTCCTTAAATTGAACCTTTTCTTCTTCAACTTTTGGTTCTTCAGTAACTATTTCTTGATTTCCTTTAGGAGCTTCAACTTATTCATTTGGCATCTCCTTTCCTTTAGCTAAAACAACCTTAGGAGCTTCAGTCTCCATAGGTACTTCTGTATTAGCCACATCAAGAGGAATCTAAATATCCTCAATATCTACATTCACCTCCTCATTTACCAGATCAGATACAACATCTTCAACATTCACTTCTTTAACATTGATCTTGTTCTTTGACAGAAATGCTTCTAGGATTTTCTTTGTTTCATCAACAACAACATCAGTTTCATCAATCATAAGTTTGTTCACCCTTGTTTTTCTTTTAAATTCCTTCTCGGTTTTGTTCAGGAGTGACTTCATCTCCTCAATAGACATTTTCGGACATAAGTTTGCAAGAATTCTCTTTCTCATGTGCTCTTCTTCTATCCTAGAATTTACTCTTCTCATCTCAAAAACCTCATATAGACTCTTAGGTAAACCAGACATAATTTCAACAAGAAATTTATTGAAAATATTCAAATGTTTTATTGTTTCCTCCTCAAGAATTCTTTGTCTTGATTCATCAAAAATTTCATACCATTTGCAGAGGGGCTTGAGGTTTCCATCCTTGACAACAACATTCTCAACTTCTTCAACTTTCATACCTAGTTTGTCAGTTTTTTCCTTCTTTTCATTTTCTTCTTCACCAGAAGATTTTATCTTGGTTACCTTTGTAGCCTGAGTGCCTATAGCCTTTATTTCTTTCACACCTTCATCTAACTCATTTTCCTCATCTTCTAAGATGGCTTCATAGGTTCTTGTTCTCTTATTCTTCTTCCTCTTACCGGAAGCCTTGTCTTGAGGTTGCACATGAATTGGATTGGCTACATGAGTGGATAGGGATGGAGAACTCCTTGTTGATCTAGTATGGGTAGAAGATGTTTCTGGACTAGTGGATTCGGTTCTTGCTAGATCTTTTCCCGCTTCAACTTTATCTCTCATACTTTTGGCTTCTTTCAATGTTTCTACAGATATACCCATTCTTTCTGCAATGACTTCCACTTCTTTTCTTACTCTTCTGACAAGCTTAGGCTTCTTCAATTGTTCATACACCTGCATATCTTTTTTAGCATAGGTTCCAAACCTCTCTTCTATCAGATCTAGAGGCTTGCTCAACAAATGTTTTGCATACATCTCCAAGTTTTTCTCCTCGACTTCATATCCCATAGGAATAATCCATATTGTTCTAGGATCAATGACTTCCATTAGGAATTAATCAATATCTACCATGAAACAGATTATATTTTTGTACTTCTCTACAATTGAAGTAGGAATTCTTTCTCTTGTATGCATCATACTCTAAATTTTTTTGAAGTACCCCTAGAGGGCATTTTTTCTGGTCTGACTATCACCAATTCCATACAATATACCTCTTATTTGAATAGCTACAGGTTGATTACTTTTCCAATGAACTTTCCCAACACCTGAAACCTCACTCATGAAATAAAAGAACAAACACAACAACAAATTACCATATTTAAAAGAGTTCTTCTTGTCTTTATTAATCTTACCCAAATTCTCTATCAATTGAATTCTAAGTAGCTCACACAAGTCATAATCTACATTTTCTTTTACCATCTGAGAGGCTGCATAAATGGTCATACCAGATACTGAATTATCTCAGATGGAGTGGTAGGCCTTGTAGCCAATGACCATCGATGCATATTTCACATCCACTTCAACAATATCTTTGATATCATTTCCCTTCTATCAAATTTTGCACTTGTTGCATCAGTAACTGTCTGATTCTTTATAGATTTCAAGATTGGCAGTCCACCAAAGGAATTTAGACCTGTGACATCACTTATAGCCTCTTTTGTAATCTTAAAATGTATATTCATCCACATAAACTTGGCATGAACTTAGCTCAAAATGTATCGCACCCATTCGCTTTCCTCAAATATGGGGAATTTCACAAACTATGTGAAATTCTCTTCTAGGGTTTTGTATTTCGGCTTAACAATGAAGTCCTTTCTAATTATATGGTTGGAATACAAATTCAACATTTGTGAGCTCCCTAACTCTTCAAAATTAGAATGAATGTAAGCCCTAATGTCTTTAGTATGCAAGAAACTGTATGGTACAGATGAAAATGCACCTAGGGGCTCGATCTCAATAGTCTTAAAAGGATTCCACTTGAACTTTGTATGGGGTCTATCCTTGACTTCAACTACCAATGGAGTGGCCATTTGTACAAATTCACAAATTAATAGGTTTTTCCAATAAATACCTTTTCGTCGGATTAAAGTTTGATCGTTGAATCTTCTTCACACTTGAATCTCAAAGCAATTCAACAAATTTCACCCCAGAGCTCTCCAAACTTCCAAAATGCGAAGTGGCAAATGAAGGATAAAATTTACCTTTTATCATTCACACACCTAACCCTTTTTGTCACAATAAATTATTTTACCCTAACTCATCCAGTTACCCTGTTTCCATGAACTGTGATAGATAATTCTTTTGCGGATCTTCATTACTGTATAATACTTTCTCCAATTGGTTGAACATCTAAAAATCATCTATGCATTTACTTGACTTATCCACATTCTGGTGTCAGTTACCAGCAAGGGGTTAAGAGATTTTCTTGACATCTCCCCCTAGGCCAAAGGCCTAAAACTAATTCCCAGAGAAATTACCAAAAGTAGATATTGGTGATGGCACATTTCGTTCAACAGAGGGATTCTTCTTCACCCATTTCTTCAGCATTTACCTCTTGAACACATCTGTAGTGACTTTACCTTTTCCCTTAACATCCTACTACATGTTTTGTTTTACCAGACCTCTTCTGCTCCAACAAAATCTAGCAATGTGGCCAAATTTGTTGTATTTGTAACACACAACATTTCTCTGTCTAGGCCTACTATTCCATTGATTTTTCCTTGATCTTCATTGGTTAGCAATATTCCCAAGTCTATTGCATGCATAGCATCTGACATCTCTATGAAAGTTGTTCATCACCATTTTGCATTCATTTGACTTATGACCAAACTTATTACAATTAAAGAATTGACTTCAGAATGATGGTCCACTTGGATTCATCCTGCTTCTACATTGAGAAGCCATATGACCAAATTTATTACAAGTAGAAAAGTAACCATTGAAACTTTGAGCATTTGGTTGTCTTACTAGATTCCTTCTAGCTCCATTCATATGATTTCCTTGTCTGAATCTCTCTTTTCTAGATTTGGAACTTTCTTCTTCTTCATATCCAAGACCTCACTTGTCACCATCAGTCCTATGAACTTTAATCAGTTCATCAAGCTTGGTTGAGCTAGCTTTGAATTTCTCCTTGTACTCATTTGTAGTAGTAAGTTCATTTCTGAGATCATCAAGTTGTTTTTCAAGAACTTCCTCATTTTTTTTAGATTGTTCCAATTCATTGTCCAATCGGTTGCATTCTTCATATTTTTCTTTCAAGGATTGAGCAAGATTTTCTTCATTCTTCCTTCTATCTTCAATCTCCTTGGTCATTCTCATCATGATAGATTCCATCTCATGCTTCAGGGCAGCATTTTCTTTGGAGAAATTTTCACATTCTTCTGTTTTCTCCTTCAAGGCATGACTCAGTTGTTCATCTTCCATGCTTCTATTCTTCTACTTAATTTGATGACATAATTCCTTTCTTTTCTCCCTTGATTCATTTTTTTTCTTTCAATGACTAAATGAATTTCTTTGCATTCTCAAGACTTTCCTACAATTCCTGGTTCTTAGATTTTGATTGGTCAAGATCATCCAGGGCCATCAAAAGTTGTTGTTGAAGACTACTTGTATCCATTGAAAACACTTTCCAAGATCTCCCCAAGCTATTAGACTTCTTTCAAGGAACTAGCTCTGATACCAATTGTTGAAAACAAGCAACACTAAGAGGGGGGTGAATCTGTGTTCTACAAAAATTAAATTTATTATTTTGATCTTTAACCCACTTAAAACATTCAACCAAAAGAAATATGCATGAACAGAAAGAAAAAAACCACAACACCATAACACAAGGATTTTTACATGGAAACCTTGTTAGGGGAAAAACCACGATGGATGACCAATCCACAATATGATCTAAGTATACTCAAAAGGAAGATTCCAATGTGGGAATGCACTTGCATTCAGGCGCATTACCTAGAGCTCACTACTCAAAATAGAAAGGAACACTTCCTTACAAATATTTGGATTAGATCCAAAAGAATGAACTAAGAGAGTAGCATCTACAAATTCTTTATTACAATTCTAGTTAGGCTCAGTAGTCGATCTTTTGTCCTTCTGACTGATTTTTCACTTCTTCTCTGCTTTGCTCTAACTTGCATCAAAAAATATTTAATGCACAAGTGAAACTATGCATAATCACTCAATCACCCTTCTAATATTTGCAACACACATCTACACACCTTATTCACACACAAAATGATATAATTGATCATTTATATATATCTGTGACTAAGAATTTAATCACAAGTCAACTTCAATAAAACTTAAAAATATTTACAACTGACGGCTCAAATAATGAATAATATTCAATGCACATCCACAACGGTTGGCCACAACTTAGCTCAGACCCAAATCAAAATGCTTGAACACAAAAACATTTGAGTAAACACTCCTTGAATATCCGTGACACGTTATATCAACTAGGTCAGCCACCAAACACTAATGAACAAAAAGATATTGAACTAGATCTCTAGACTTGCACACAAATTGATACGAGGCATTGAGATTTTTGGATAACACAAGACATACATTGATCAACCTCCCATGAGATCCACAACTCAAAATAACAACATAAAATCTGCATGTGAATTGATGAACACAAAACTGTCAAATGCTCTGTTCTTCCTTGTCTATCTTCAATCTGTCTATTGGTATGAGAAAATGATGATGTATGGATCCAATCACTGACTAGGGTTGCCATTAATGAAAAAACTAGAAAAAAATTGTAGTGTCTCTTGCCAACAATAAGCAATATTAATCTTTTGTAGGAACATAATCAAGTTTCACCTCATTCTCCATAACCTTATCCCTCAAAAAGTGATATCTAATTGATATATTTTTTTTCCTTTAATGCATCACTATAGTCTTTGAAATATTAATTGCACTTGTATTATCACAAAATATAGAAATAGGCTCATAATACATTACTCTGATATGGAATTCAATGTCTATCTCATCCACAAAACTTGTGTTTAGCATGATGTTGTTGCAATATACTCAACCTCTATAGTGGATAAGGAAATTGAATCTTGCTTTTGACTCAACCATGACACCAATCTACATCCAAGAAAGAATGCTCCACCACTTGTACTTTTCCTGTCATCAACACAACTAGCCCAATTTGCATTTGTATAAGCAATTAATGTGAAATTAGTATCCTTTAGGTACCATAAACCATAATTCAGAGTGCAACTTAAATATCTGAATATCCTCTGCACTACTGCAACATGTATTTCTTTAGGATATTCTTCAAATCTATCCACAAGACAAACTACATGCATGATATCCGGTCTATTAGTAGTTAAATACATCAATCCACCAATCATAGATATATGTTTTCTCTAATTAGCCTTAGGTGAATCATCATCTTTTATCAATGTGCAACCATTCACAATAGGAGTGCATAACAGTTTGGAGTCATCCATTCCAAGCTTCTTCAACATCTCTTTGACAACTTAGACTGTGAAATGAAAACCCCTTTATCTATTTGATTGATTTTTATCCTAAGGAAGAAATTCATCTCCCCAAACATTGACATTTCAAAATATTTTTGCATCTCTTTAGTAAATTTCTTACACATAGCTTGACTTCCTCCAAAGACAATATCATCCACATATACAACCACTATCAAGATTTTTTTTCCTCAATTTTGAAGTAAAGATTATTACTAGTGATGCCTTTACTAAATCCTAGTTGTATCAAATATATGTCCAATATTGCATACCAAGATTTGAGAGCTTACTTCAATCCATATAGTTCCTCCTTCAATTTAAATTCCATATCCAGTAGATAGGATAAATAAAATCCTTTTGATGGTTCCATGTAAACTTCTTCCAATTCACCATTTAGAAAAGCATACTTCACATCCATTTGATAAACTTTAAAGTCTTTATGTGCTGCAAATTCCAAAAATATTTTGATAGCTTCCATCCTAGCCACAGGAGAAAAATTCTCCTCAAAGTCTATACCTTCCACTTGTGAGTAACCATTACACACAAGTCTTGCTTTATTTCTTACCACTTCTCCATTCTCATTCAACTTGTTTCTGAATACTCACTTAGTTCCAATTATGTTCTTGTTTTCTAGTCTAGGAACCAATTCCCAATTCTAATTATTTTCTATTTGCATAAGTTCTTCTTCCATTTCCTTCATCCAATATTACTCCTTACATGCCTCACTCACTATTTTGTGTTCCACTTTAGAAAGTAAACACAAATTTACCTCTACTTCAACAACTCTTCTTCTTGTTAATACTCCTTTCCTTTTGTATCCAATGATTTGATCTTCAAAATGATTCTTTTGAACATACTTAATGGTCTTAGGGGTCTTCTTCATAGCTTCTTCCTCTTCATTTTGTACTTCTTTTTTATCATATTTTTCTTCTACTTCTCTGGAATCAAGTTCATCAAACACATATCCATCTATTGCAATTGAATTTTACAAGTTTTCATCAACCTTAACATTTACACTTCCAAAACTATTTCTCAACCTTTTATTGTAACATCTGTGAGATTTTATTTTAGTGGAATATCCAAGGAAGATACCTTCATTAAACATTGCATCAAACTTTCCTAAGCTTTCTTCATCTCTCTTGATGTAACATTTTCTTCCAAATACTCTAAAATACTTCATAGTAAGAATCCTTCCATACCATAACTCATAAGGAGTCTCTGTGTTGTTAGCTTTAGCTTGAACCCTGCTAAGTATGTAAACAGTAGTATGAATAGTTTTTCTCCACTATAATTCTAGTAGATTTTCCTCTTTCATTATAATCCTTGCAACTTCCTAAATAGTCTAGTTTTTCATTTCAACAACTCCATTCTATTGAGGAGTTCTAGGGGAAAACAAGTTCCTCTTAATTCCATGAACTTCACAAAACATGTTAAACTCATTGGAGCTGAATTCACCACCTCTGTTAGACCTCAAAAATTTAATTTTTAGATCCATCTCATTCTCAACCATAGCTTTAAATTCCTTGAATTTATCTAGTGCATCACATTTTTCTCTAAGAAAAGTAACCCATGTCATTCTGGAAGAATCATCAATCAAAAGCATGAAATACTCGTTCTTGTAGACTTCTCACCCTTATAGGACCACAAAAATCTATATGTACTAATTCCATTAGTCTGGTAGCAGATTGTTCCTTTCCCTTGAAACTACTCCTTGTTTGTTTTCCAAATTGACAACTCTCACAAATATCATTGATAGGTTTTATTATTTTTGGTAGGTCTCTCACTACATGAACTAAACTAATTCTTTCCAAATTATCAAAATTCATGTGACACATCCTCCAGTGTCATAACCAATTTTCAGTAATATAAGACATAAATCAATATCCATCATCACCCTTAAGTTGATAAATGTTCCCATCTATTCTCTTACCAGCAACAATCATAGTTTTAGGCCCTTTTCTAATCTCACATGTTTCATCCTTAAACACAAGATTATATCCATTTCTACACATTTTTCCAACACTCAAAAGGTTATGCCTTAAGCCCTTAACATAGTAAAAATTATCAATGTTATGCTTTCCATCAAAACTAATTGAACTTGTTCCACAAATCTTAGCTCTTGAATCATCTCCAAATTTAACTAATCCTCCATCATATTTTTTAAGTTTAACAAACTTACTCTTGTCTTCAGTTATGTGATTAGAGCAACCACTATCAACAACCCAATAATTCTTATCTTCTTTAACATGAAAAGTAGAAATGAAAGTACCTTCAACCTTATCCAAATCACTTTCCTTCACACAACTTTCAGAGTTATCAGAACTAGGTTCTTTTTTATAGCCAAGAACAAGCATTAATTATCATCAAAGTCTCCATAATTAGATTCATCATAAAAAATACCATCTTCTCTCACATAGTAAGATTTCTTAATCATTTTTATTTTATTTTCCTTATTATTATTGTTTATATCTCTATAAGGACATCTTGAAGCATAATGCCCTATATGACCACAACTAAAACATTTGAAAGTGTAGTGTTGAAAAATGTGTTCCTTGACATTTTCACACTTGATATGGGAATAATTAATGATAAATTGGACTTGATGTTGCCTTGGTCTAGTGTTGTGAGGTGTTTCACACATCCACATTAAGTCTTGGGCCCTCTTTAAGCTAAATTCACTTAACTTTGCCTTAATTTAATGTTGTAAAATTTAGTTATTTACACTTTCACATTTAATTTAAGGGGCTTGTAAAATAAAGTGGACCTAATCTATGTTGTAATGTGTTTTAAACATTCACATGGGATTTAGGGCCCTTCTAAGTTAAATAAACTCATTTTTTTCTTAATTTAGTGTTGTAAAGTGTATTTATTTACACTTTCATATTGTATTTTGATCCATATTGCATTTATAACCTTAATACAATCATTAATAGGCCTGCATGACCCCATATCATGCATCCCAAGGCATATTTTGATCAAAGACCTAACAAAATCAACATAAAAACTTAAAATCTTCACTCCCTGACACTTTAGCATGAAAAATAACCCCTATGGGACCCATTTGCTACATTGGGTGAATGAGTCCCATCCAGCTATGACTCATTCACACATGATGGGGGATGAGTCCCATTTGGCCTATACTTAAGGCTTTGAGTGGGAAAAGTGGGTTTTTAATTCAAATTTCTTCAATGTCAGCCTTGGGGATCAAATTGACGGTCATTTGAGTGGCTTTCCTATATAAAAAATCTTTCAAATCATTATTTCATCATGTATTCAAGTTATCAAGTCAAGAATTGTAGAGTTAAGCATTCCAAGTCTTCACAAGGTCATCAAGATAGCATTCAAGATCAGTTCTAAGGCATCCAAAAGCAAGATTCCTCATCAATTGTTGTGGAAATTCAAGATCCATCATCATGGAAAGGTTCTAATTGTATTACTTCATATTCATGCTTCATTATCTTATTTCATCATTTGGTTTAATTACCTAAAAGGGGTTTGACCAAGGAAAACCCCTATTCCCTAAAAAATAACATTTTTTCTCTCTTTCTTTGTGTGATTGTAGATCCAGGTACTTTGAAGGCTTGGATATCATTAAAGAATAGGTTAAAAACTTATTGGAGTGATTCTCCCATTTATAAGGAAAAAATATTCACTAAAAGGTCATTTACAACCCTAAAATCGAAGTTTCAGATCCAAGAACTTGGAGGAATAGAAAGAGTAGACCGAGAAGTGCAGATCAAAACTTTGAATTTCTAGAAAATCCAAATTGGATGCATTCACTAAGAGTGGAAAATGAGTCCCAATATAGGATTTTTACTTTACAAATATAGATACCTATTTGGCTGAAAGTTGCTCCGGTACAGTTTTCTAGAACTAGGATTGATTCACCCAGAATAGAAAATGAGTGCCACTAGGCCTAAAATCAACATTTTCAAGATTTCAAAACCCCATTCCATCTTCAACAAGTTTCCACATGCACACTTTCTATTTTATATATTTTTGTTTTGTTTTGTTTGCATTTCTAGGTCATTTATTGAAGCATTGCATCAAATTAGGTTTTGTTTTACATCTTGCATTTCATCCTTCATTGCATTGTCTTTCCAAATCTAAACTTGGTGGTGAACCCCTCTTCTAATTTGAAATCATACCCTAGGATACCCTATTGTTAGATCTCCCCTTCCATTCTTCATTGGATTGAGATCTCTAGGGTCATCCTTGAATCTAAAGTATAGAAGATTGTTTCCCTAGGTCCTAAAACCCTAGTGGTGACAAAATGTTATGTTAGATTTTGGTGAACCTACATTTAGAATACCTTCTTTTCTAATTCAAATTCCATCACCATCCTAGATTTATCTTGCATTGACTTTGCATTAGGGTTTGCATTAGTTAATTGGCATTCTAGGATTTTAGATTTTTGCATTAGTGAAAGTGCATATAGGCTACATTTTTGCATCTCAAATCATTGAAAATAATCTTAAAATTGCATTTGCACTTAGGTTACACATCACACAACATAAAAAAAACAAAAATGATTTTTTTTTTTTTGAAAATTTTGAAAAAAAATCCCCATTGGGACTCATTCGTCACCTTGGGCGAATCAGTCCTAGTGCACCCCTGAAACTTCCTTTTACAACACTAAAAACATTGTTTCTACACTTTTGTTTGCTGCCATTAACTATCTATTTAAGTTGGTTGAGTTTTTGTTATATGCATTTCACTAAATCTAGCTTAATTTAGTCCATTTCATGAATTGCTTAATTCAAAATTTGCATTTAACAATATTTCACTTTTAGATTTTTGCATAGTGTAATCAACAAATCATTTTGTTTCAAATCTGCAAAAATTGTATTTAAATAGTTCACTTTAATTCATTGCAGTGCACCTTCTTTAGTTTTCCATGATAGCATGTTCTCTTTCAATAGATGTGGCTTTGATTTGGTTCAAAATGGATTACGTAAGTACAACATCCCCCCTTATGAGTTCAATTTAGATTACAACAATGAGGTCATTAAGAAACATGTTAATTATCCTTCCATTATCTTTCATAATTATGAGGAAATCCTAGAGCAAGTGGATCAAACCATTGACACAATCCTTAATATTACATTTCCCATTGGTGAGGATGGTAGTGTAGACAATCATAACAATCATAATTGTTCTTCTCCCGATACCTCTCCTATTAGTGATGAAGGTATCTTGGTGAATGAAGATACAAGCATTAAGGGTCTTGATTGTCCCTCTCCTCATCTCCTTTTGGATGATATTAGAAAAAAATAAGATGAGATCATTACCACCACTTTGCTTATCCAAAATCCATCTCTCAACACGTCCCCTAATTGTAATAAGGCTTTAGTAAATGAGGACACCATCGTGAACGATCATGAAAATCACATTTGTTAGGAGAACATGTGGATTGAAAGTGATAACCTTATCTCTATCCTTCCTAATGTCCCTAACATTTCGAAAGATATATTTGAAAAAAATCAATTAAATCATAGTGGTACTTCTCTTGATTCCCCCCTATTAGTGATGAAGTTACTTTCCATGGAAAAACAATGGGGAGTGATGAGCCTTTTGTTTTCTTCTCTCCTGAAAGCTCTCTTACAAGGGTAGAAATTATGGCACAAGAGAATGAGATTTGGTAGAGCTCTACCTAAAAATTTTGAAACATTTTTCAAATTGGCTTTTCCATGTCATGTCTCTGAGTTACTATGCCCATGTGTAGGGTTTAGGGCTTAAGATGTAAACCCCATTTTCAAAATCTCACTGTCATATGATTTGAAGGTTTTATTTTGGTATTGACCTATCGTGCATGGTTGTTGGTATTTTAAGTTGTAACTTGAGCCATTCAAATCATTATCTCTACCAGCCCCTTTTCCTAGGTTTGTCAGTCATTACACTCGTGTTTACCGTTTAATAATGCCTAAGTCGGACTAAAATATTTCATGTAAAGAAGACTTAATTCCTAAGTCTTTAATCTTGAGGGTTGAGTCTCATCCCCATACTCATGGACCTTTTTTTAAAAACTAATGTTATTTGCATGTGTAGAATGGACCACCATTTGATCACCATCTCCGATCCCGCCCTTTCCCCGCTAGCCCCGCATGATTAAAATAATGGATTAATGAAAGTCATAGGGTCAACGGGCTATTGATGCATATATTGTCATACTTGTGGGTCCTGATTTTCAGTGTGGAGCCCGACATTATTAAGCTTGGAGATCAATGGATGAGATACAACGATGATATTAAATCTTAGTTATTCCTCACTCACCCTGCGAGATTAAAATAAGGCTTTAATGAAAGTCACAGGATCAATGGGCTATTGATGCATGTATTCCACTATTGATTGAAATGAGAAAAGGTGGGGCCTGGGGAGTGGATGACTTGGTGCCCAGTTGGAAAGCTCGTGTTGGTCGATGGATTGGTGCATGATGATGATGTGAATTCAAACTTGGTTAACTTGATCTCATTCGTTCGAAAGGCCATTTCACCTAGGGATCGATGATGGAGATTCAAACTTGAAAGTATGACCATGGTAGTCGTTCTTGGTTTGCATGAGTGAGTAGTAATGGCAGAAATTACCTCCAAAGCTACCCACCTTCACTCGAGATGGACATAATTGAGAGTTGCAAATAAATCTAGAGCACATTGAAGATTGAAAGGAGTATTTGCATGGTTTAGAGTGATCATCATTAGGGTTTTCACATGATTACAATTCATAAGTTAACCAAACATAGCTTTATTTTTTTACTCAAACCACCTAATATTAGGGCTTCAATTCACTACACTTCCAGTTGAATTGGATTTATACTTTTCTTTAATTGCTTTTCTGAAGTTTGAATTTGTTTTAAAGGTCACAATTTTGTCAAGCCTTTCAAAATTTTGCACCTTCAAGCCGAGCCCTAGGTTTGAATTGAGAAATAAAGTCTCGAACCTATCTATACCAAAACCCTAGTTTTATCTAAACTAATTTTGTTGTGAATGGTTCCCAAAGCACAAACCACTAGCCCTGCAACCTCAACCAGACTGTTTTCCCAGGATATAGTCGAACAATTAAAACCCTCCACAATCAAGAAGGCTAAAGGAAAGGTTCTATTGTATGGTCCTAGAATTATAGATAAGTTGATGGATAAGCATTATTTCATTAAGGATGTAGAAGTGCCCTCTATGGGATGGAAATTGTTCCAACACTGGTTCAAAAATAGAAATCTAGGGGTTCCTGTCTGCAACCCTTGGAGACTCGACATGGGAAAGTTGGTAGTTCCCAATGTGTACATGGATGTAGATTTGTTGAAGAATATTGTTGCAAGATATGACCTGGTCACTAGGATGGTTAGAACATTTGATGGAAAAGAGATGTTGAGGATAATGAAAGAAGAGATTGTAGATGTTTTCCAAATGCGTGAATGGAGTAAATATATGACTCCTCTTGATATGGATGTTTTCAGATTGGAGTATGAGAATATTAAGGTGATACTCAAAACTTCAATGTTTCCCAAGAATGGGAAAAAATAGAAAGCAAATAAAGATTGGTAGGGATGAACTTGAATCCTTCCCCATGAGATATTTTTTTAACTACTTCAAGAAGAATGTGTATTATTTATTCCAAATCATTGGTTTCACTCCACCTAACACCTTGTTGAAGGAATATTGTTACATGGCATGTCATCTGCAACACCTAGCCTTTAATGTAGACTAAGACTATGCCACATATTTATCAAAATGCATTCACAAGGGTTTTGTTGAGCTAAAAAATAGAAACAATTGGGAACATTTTTGGTGGTACTCTTTGCTGATGCATATTTTTTTGTATAAGGGTGAGAAGAACTTTGAGAAGGACATGTCACTGAAGAAAAGTGAAGATGGTATTGATTTGTCTATCTAGTGTTGGACCCAAATTTTGGACAAGGATGATCAAAAATTTAATTATGTGGTTTTCCACAATTTTTTTGCCTCAAAGTTGAGAATATTTATAGTGTATGATCCACCCTGTATCCCCAAGGAAATCCATGATTTCCTGAAACCCATGGAAAGGAGAGGGGATTTGAATTTGAGTCACAATTGGGGAGGCATAATTCCATATCCCCACATGACACTATTTAGGGTCTATGGAACCAATATCACTCCATTTATACTATGAAGGGATGTGCCATTAAGGATTGGATTCTTGGAGACAATGAGACAATTGGGAGGATCTCAAACGACACATTTTCCTGAGAACTTGAGGAAGGTTTCATTCTTCCTAGAGTACATAGCATTTGTAGATTTTGTGATGATAAAATGAGGAAGGATAGATTTACTGAAACTTCTTGCACCTTACAACTTGGACACCATACGCCCAAGGAACCATCATCTTGAGGATTTTATTGTAGCACTAAAGGCAATGAATAGGAGTGGCATTTTTGCGCATAATTTTTACTATCTTGTGGATGTAATTAGGAATGTTCTTAACCTCAAGGAATAGGAAGAGAGAAAAGAAAAATATTTTTCCTTCAATAAAATGGTGGCTCAGGTTAAGAAATATAATTCTGGTTATGACCCTATGCCAAATATAAGTGTTGATTTCAATAGGATTATGCATGTTTTGGATAATTTTGAGAGCATTGTGGAAGTCTTGAGGTAAGAGCATGTGGTTATGGATAAAGGGAAAGCAATGGTAGTTGAGGAGAATCCCAATGAGGTGTTGGAGGAGAGACCTACTTACCAACCACCAAAGAAGATAAGGATTTACTCCAGGAGGAAGGAGACAATGAAGAAGCAACAAACTTTTCCAACCCCTACTACATCAAAGGGGTCAAGGGTAAGTTCTCCTATGAGGCAAGTTCCATCACTTCCAAGAGGTACCCCTCCTATTGTTATTGATATAGACTCACCCAAAAAAGGTCCCCCTCCATCAAAACAACCACCTATGAAGAAGCAAAAGGTTGAGGTAGAAAAGATAATTGACTATCTGGATACAAAGGAGGATGATATTCTCATTACTCCTGAAGAAATGCAACAAGGAATGCCTTATCCCATTAGGGATGTTCCCTCAAGTTCAAGAGGAGATGATCTTAGAATTGGAAAGGTTGACCTCAGAGGTTTGAATAGTGCAAATGATTTGAGGCAAGAAGCATGTAAAGCATTCATGGAATATGATTCTTTCATTGAAACAAGGGAATTTAGAGATTTTGTATGGAGAGAAAAAGCTTTAGAGTATGCAGAGAGGGTTGCTAATGAGAGAAGTTTACATCCCGAGCTACCTGAAAGAACTATTCAAGCTAATGTAAGGAAGGAAATGACAAAAGAATTTCAGAATATGATAGCTAAAGAGGGTAGATCCCTTGTACAGAAAAGTGGTGTGCTATTGTTGCCTGAGTGGGATATTGTTGTAGTGGTATTGGATACCATTAGGAGGTTTGAAAGGCCTTTATTTCAAACTGAGGATGAGGCCAAATTGGCTCTTCAAGGATTAGTATTTAGTGAATAATGGGATGCCTTAGTTGTTTGGTCATTGTCCTTGTGATCTAGGAAGCTAGTGGTTGCAGAAACAAGTGATTTTAGTGGGCAACTGGTTATAAAGAGAGTGGAAAACACCCCAACATTGGAGGTGGCTGACATGGCAATCAATGTTGCAAAGTTCACACAACCAATAGTGGAGAACCTTACCATTGAAAGAGACAAATATAGAATCAAATATAATGAAGTTGTGGATGAATACAATAAGAGTTAGCAAAGAGTTGTTGAGCTAGAAATTGAGGTGGAATTGTGGAAGCAACAAGTGGAGGTATTGAGAAATTAGGGCCTAGCCAATTCAAGTCATACCACACCTACCCCTCCTCCTCCACTAGAGCAATCTCTAGAAATAGTACGTTATAATATGGGTCAAGAGACACTCACAGTTGAGGAGCCAGGCACATCAAGTGTAGCTCCTTTTAATGAGCCTATGAGGGGACAACTATTTCAGCAAATTGAAGTATACAAGAAATTGCTCAAACAAGTGAATGACACAATGTATAAGAACAATTCCAAGATTGTTCATACTATGATAAAGCATCTAAATAAAAATATTCAAGGTAATTTGAATAGTGTTCATGCAAACTACTCCTTGATGTTGTGAGCAATAAAGTTATCTCAGAGGGATAGGAAATTAGCTAATCCAATTTTAGACAAATGGATTCCTAGATCTGAGAATTTGAGATTAATGGTAATCGAGGCTAAGCAGGAGGAGGATAGATATCCAAAGGTGGTCCCAAATTTGTCAGTGAGGTTAAAGAACAAAAGTTTCAAGGGTATGATGCCCCTTTAGAATAGAGAATAAAAGAATTGAAGGCTAAGTATGATGAAGTAGATTTGACATTGGTGTCTGATATTCAACATACTTATGATGAGGTTAAACCTTTGCAAATGTGGAAATTCTAGGTGGATACTACAATTGTCTCTCAAGTAGCTTGTATTTGTGAGAAATTTGGCATTGATATATTGAAAAATGTTTTGGAGAAATTGTCTTTCATTATTAGCTTTTTTGAGGATTTTGATAAGGAATCCAATTCAGTAATGACAAAGTACTCTCCATATAGGAAGAAGATGGATAAAATCATTGAGTTCAATTGGTCATCTGATGTTGAGTATGAGTAGTGGAAGAGAATATTTATTGATGAATATTTATTGATTGGTCGTCTAATGTTGAGTATGAGCAGTGGAAGAGAATATTTATTGATGAATATAGGGATGAAGAATACATATACTTGGTCAAGTATAGTACAGGTCTGGCCTCAAAAATTACAATGCATAAACATATGTTTCTCCTGATTCACAATATAACAAATAAATGTTGATTAGTGATGACTTGGATTGATGTTGATGCTGATTTGGACATTGGTTCACCTTTGCCACTTTTACACATTTTTGTCATTTTGCTCGATGGAATAAAGTTGCTACAATGGTAAGAAGGTTACTCCTTTCTTACATGTGCTTTTTGGAAGGCAGTTTTATTTTCTTCAGTGAATGGATAATCTTTGTCTCATGTGTGTTCCCTCTAATTAAAAATGTAAATATAATTGAATAGGGAATATGTGTTGTAGTGGTCCAATTAGAATATGAAATGTGTACTTCTGGCCGGAAGCTTGTTTTGCTCCTTTTTTCTCATAAAAGGGAATTCATGGCCATTAGTGTGGGTCTCTTATTGAATTTTGGATCTGAATTATGCAAATTGTAAGCATAAAGAGAATATGTTTGAAGTCTTTTTCTTAAGCTTTGAGTCTAGTTAGTGAATTTTTCCAATTGTATGGTTCTTGAGCATATCTAAATGATAATGAAAGTTTTTAGAGTCTATCATCTCTCAAATTTTACTCTATATCTAAATTATTAATGAAAACTCTAATCAAGGATCATTTCATTAATCTTCATTGTCATTACGCTTTGATGTATGCTTTGGTTTTAGCTCTAGTTCAAGGGATCAGTTAAAATGCTTTGGTCAAATCATAAATTAGTGTGTAGGTTAATTGGATCTGATAAGTAGTCATATAATTTGATTATTAGTTTGTGAATTACAAAGAAACGCCATGTAGATCATGGATGTTTAGGATTAACCTTACCTTGTAGTTCAATTTGCTTTGACTCCTAGCCCACAGATATGGCACTGATCTTAAGTCTTATAAGCATTTCCCATGGTTTTGGTTATCCAATTTGAGAACGTCATTTATAAATAATATTTAAATTGATCTACCTTGTGGTTGGTATTGTATTGTATTCTTGGCTTTATGTGTATAATTCTCTCAAGGAAGTGCCAATTTCTTGAAGGATTTAATCTATTTATCCTTTGATGGGAATACATTTTCTTTATTATACAATGTATCAGTTAATTGTTTAGGAGATTCATAAGATATACATTATGGGATTACCCTCCTAGGTCTTGCAGAGCTTGAAGTATAGGAGAGGAAGCATTATTGCTTCATCTCATTCATTAGCCAACTATCTCTCAAATATTCAAGATTTGAGACTGGCAACCTCATAGATATTTGATGAGATTTGATTGGTTCTTTAAAAACAATTAATAGATTGGTGACTCTACTAGGGATGTAAGCTTTACAAATATTTGTTCTCTAGAGTGCCTTATCAAAGATCACTATAGTAAGTGGTGATGTTCGCCTATAGAGTCATTTTATTTGAAGTTTCTACTAAACATTGCTCGAGTCTTTTCCAAGTATCCTACCAAAGTTTATATTAATGTTTCCCACCCTTTTTGTATTGATGTGTTCAAAATTCATTCAAAAGCATTCCGCATTTGTCAAAGTTCATCTGAGTTTCCAAGGATCTTGTGAAATTTGCATAAATTGTAACACAATTGCTATGAATTTGTCCTAAGGAATTTGGGTGGTGACTCTGAAGTCTTTGTACCAATGCATTCTAATGTTTAAAGATATCAAAGAAGTAAAGAAGAAGAACAAAAAGAAATTGAAAAGGTTGACTAACGTGAAGAAGACTCAAGCAAAAATGTGAGGAACTCGTGGCCACATGAAGAAGCATCCAGAGCAGAAATTGGAAGGAAAATTTCCCAAGAATACTTGTGGGAAGTGGGTAAAAGAAAAGGACACAAAAACATGTAAGTATACTCCTCATCCTACTCTTGAACGTTATATTCATTCTAGTTCTAGCTCTGAATGTGAAAGGAATTTGTTAGACTTTAGTGATAGCACCTCTACTGAGAGAGGAGAAGTTACAATGAAGTCTATTGTGAATGAGCGACCCACATATTAAGGTGTAGACACTAAAAAAATTCCTAAGCCTGGGACTCTAATTTTCATCATAATTCTAATCCTCATTTTCATAATTGAATAATGTTAATTTTTTAATTATTTTCTAAATTCATTTGTCCTCTATTAATTAAATAACTTTAATTATTTAATTAATTTATCCATACCTTTTTTTTTTTATTAATTAAATAAATATCATTTATTTAATTACATCACTACTTAAATCTATCCTATATTAAATAATCATTTTTGAATTATTTAATTATTTCAAACCACACTTTCAACTATAATTAAATAATCACTTTAATTACTTAATTATTCTTTAACCTTTTCTATCTTTAATTAAATAAATCTTTATTTATTTAATTTAATCTTAAATTTTGAATGTTGAATTAAATTATTATTTAATTCATAAAAGGGTTTATCCATGGCATATTCCTCTTGTGAATGGTGATTCTATACCTACACAAACAACACATCATTAGTCTATTATGCAAGTTAAATCAACATTCCCCATAGAATTCATTTGAAATGCAAATAAACAAGAAATAAAAGAACACAATAAATAAAGCTATTAAATCCTATCTAATGCAAACAAACTCTCAATCCCATGGGGAATTGGTGCCATTTTGATGTGGAAAATGGCCCTTTCCCAATCCCCTATAAGCTTGAATGATGATTTGATGAAAATTTGATGCTTTCTTGTTGAAATTCTTACATAACCTAGCTATGAAAATATGAAAACTTGATGAACAATTGATGAACTTGTGCATCATGATCTTACATGGATTGTGTAGAAGATTGTGGAGGAGAGATACAATAGAGAAGGCCTCTATTTATAAGAAAGAATGACAGAGGATTGAAGAATAGGATGAATGTGGGATTAAAGACCAACCAATAACAAAATGCCACTTGTCAACATGCTATTGGAGAGGGATAGAGTACATTTTGGTCAATGTGCATGATAAATGTCATTAGATTCAAATTTAAAATTTGAAAGTGACATGTTTAGGGGGGATGTAAGAAGAGTTAAATGCCACTTGGCTCAAGGCAAAGGACATGTAAGAGGCTTTTAATGCCTTGTTGGAGAGGACAAGTCCTTTTGGAGGGACTTTTTGAATTTGAAGAATATTCCATCCTTTGATGCCTTTTTGAATGAAAAATGGGATTTAATAAGTCAAATAAATTGTTTTTTGTGCAAGTTACAAAATTTAGAGGATTTGATGGATTAAGATTAGGATTAATCAAGATTTGATTAATTTAAAAGGAGATTAGCTAATTTGACAATTTGATTTAGATTTTAGGATTTAAATAAATCAAAATGAGAGGAATATGATCTAGACTTAATTAAATAAAGATTTTGATTTATTTAATTAAAGAAGATGGTGTTAGTTTTAAATCAAATAAAGATTAATTTATTTAATTTAATAGAATGACTTTAGAGATTTAATTAAATAAAATGATTTATTTAATTAATAGGAGGGGATGACTTAATTAGATAAAAATTTGATTTATTTAATTAAGAGATGAAGTGTGAAGGATTTAATCAAATAAAGATTATTTAATCAAATTGGTTAGCAAAGGAGATGATTTAGGATGAAGCGGTGTTAGGGGGTCAAGTGTATAGGATCAATTGGTACATTTTATGCGTCTATGTTTTACCCCTCTTTGAAGTAATGTACCAGTTGTGTTGGTTCAAAGAATAAACATCTGTGATGAAAATTCAATTTAAAAAAAAAATTCAGATGCCCTATTGTTGCCCTAGCAGAAGAATTACGTTGGTATACTACCCCCTCAAGAGATTGGATGAAAATTTGGATTTTTGGGTGATCTCACAATAAAGATTTAGGTTAGTTCAGCTTAAAGAGGACTAGAAAGCTTGAATGTTTGATGTAGATAGATTTGATGATGTATAAACAGTCATTGACCATGGATAGCCTCATGTATATTTTGATATAACACACAGATTTGGATAGAAATGTTAGTAAATATAGAAGAATAAGAAGAAATGAGATGGTGAAAGAGAGGATCCAACAAGTCCATGAGTCATTAAGACTTGATTAGATATGATGATGAGTGATGATGATGATTTGCTTATCAGGAATTGGGATTTTAAAAGGGCCACTTACTTTATGTTTGATAACACACATAGGCACGATGTATCAAGGTATAAAGAATCAGGATGGTGTTGCACTTAGTGTGATGGACTTTGACTCGACAATCAAATAGGAGTACTCCTATTCACACCTAGCATACAAAACCTCATTCAAAATTTAGTTCAAATATTCCAAATATCTTAGACCAAAACATAGAAATGCAATCCTTCCTATGTGGTCAACAAGACACCTAAAACACCCTCCCCACACCCAAACAAAGTACGCATGACCATAGTTATATTACAAGATCATCCAACAAGCACAACAGACAAAAAGATAAAGATCATTGCCCCATTCCTTTCTCTCTAAATCATTTTCATTAGAAATCATTGAGAGGTCATTGGAATGAGCATAATAAGATAAATCAAAGAAAAGATCAAGTACACAAACAAGTCAATGTTCTTCATACTGCCATCCAAGGGGATGTGTTTTGCTTAGGATAAGTGTCCAAAGTGATTTTCCAAAGATAATGCCCATTGTAGGAAGGATGCATCCTAGGACATGTTAGTGGATGGTGGCAAGTTGATTGGTTATTTGAAATACTGCTGTTGTAAAGTCAATTGAAATGTTTGTGAATGATCAAGAGTTTGATTTTGCATGTAAAATTTTGTTGTTTCAATTTTGATTTTGTGTTTGAAGTTTGCTTTTGCTGATTGTTGTGGTTGTTTCTGTTTGTGTTGCCAAAGGATGAAGGTGACGATTGATTTATTATGGATGAGATTATTGTGGGTGAAAGCAAAATGGGACAGATGGGATTTTTTAAATATTTTGATGTTTTTGGTATTTTTTGAAATGTTTTGAGGCTATTTTTGGTATTTTCAAGATTTTACAAATGTTTTTATTTTCAAAATTTCCAATGTTTTTGTGTTTTATGAGATTTTATGAATGTTTTTGGATTTTGATATGATTTTGGATGTTTTTGGATTTTCTTGGTTTTTTAAATGTTTTTAAATTTTTTGCCTGATTTTGATGATTTGGATATAGATATGTGTGATAATATCAGTGCCTATTTTGGGATCTTGTTGAAAACCAAGCTAGGGTTGATTGATCGGATTGATGGATTCATGATGATATAATTGTTGAGGATACACAACAATGCAAGGATAGTGTTAAGCAACACAAGGATTAAGATGGATATCCCGAGATGATGATGGATTGATTGGATTTGATTGATCAAGATTTTGAAGCTTGGTTTTGCAACAAAATTTGTTTGAATGATTTGATGTGATGTTGAAGTGTGAATTAGATGCGACTGATATTTATTGTTTGGATCGATGTTCAATTAAAGATAAAACTTGATAAGGAACATCTTCTCATCAAAAATATGCCATGGGCTAGTGATTTGGAATTTTTGGCTCACAAATACTTTGACCAATTTGATTTCACATTTTCCAATGTTTAGATTACAACATAAGTTGGAGGATATAGATCAAGATTTATTCCTGAAGTGAGATTTAAATATATACCTCCAGTATCCAGCAATGTTTGAAATTCCATGGGTGGATGCTCGGATAGGTGCATGGATGGATGGATATGGTAAGCATGCAAAGGATTCCAAGGATTATCTTGTGATAAGAAAAGGTGTTCAAATAAAGGATGATCATTTGGATAGTGCTTCATGGCTAAGATAATGTTGGGTAGGATATGATCAGTGAAAATGGCTCACGTGAAGATGTCCATCATAAGCAAGTGTAAAGTGTACACCAAACTTTTATCAATCTCTCAAGATAATTTGGAAAATGGATGCAGAATGGATAGGATAAATGGTTCATGGATGAATGGATTTATTTTGGATGAGACGGATGGAATGTTGGAGTTTATTATGGATGAGATAAGATGCTTCCACCTAAAGTGGTGCACGTAGATGCTCAATTCTACACATGATGCTTGTTTTCCAGGTTTTCATCATGGTACCTATCCAAAGCACCACCCATGTGGTTTTCACTAGAGGATGATTTTTTTTCTTTACTATTTTCAATCATTTTTCTAATTTTTTTGGATTTTTGTATTTTTGATTTTTTTTGTATTTCTCTTGTGGAAAACTTTTAAACACATGTTGAACCATCTGGTGGTGTCGATGTAGATACTTCTATCATGATGTTCCATCGATATCCTACCTAAAAAATTTATTTTTCTAAGATATGCTCACTTGAATACAACTTTTGAGATTCCTGATCTGCTTTGTTGATACCGGAGTTAACTTTATCTTTGTGCACACATCGCAATAGAGTGTCTTTTGAATCCTTATGATGAAGGGTGGCTACCAATACATGGTCAATGTGAGAATTGGATACCATGTGTGGAGGTGTGGATGGAGTTTGTTTAGGAATAAAATATGGATTGGTTGACAACTTGGAACCCTTGACTCTCCAAACTTGGGAAGATGAGCAATGATGGGTGGATATGAAAGTGTGCATGGAATTAGGACCAACTGCTTGATATAATTTGTATGTTGCTTGAGAAGCCTAATTTTTCCTTTGTGGAAATCTTTGATAGATACTTTTCCCTTTTTTACTTTTTCCCCATAGTTTCTTTTACTAATGGAATTTGATAGGGATAATCTTAATGGTGCAGGAGCTCCTTGTTACATTCAAGCCTCCATGAGGCCATATTGTATAAATTCATTAAATTAGGTGTTTTAATGTTGTAATAAGATTTAATGAGCCATTTTATATATGTTTGAAGTCATTTGGAGTCATTGATGAAGGTTTGGTGTCATTTAGTTGAAAAATGAAAATATTGTCAAAAGTTGTCAAATGTTGTCATAACAACTCTTCTTGTTAAATGAAAACTTTTTAAAAGTTTGTTAAAAGTTTTTAAATAGTAGTTTTAGGTTGTTTGGGGGCATAAAATTATTGTAAAAGAATAAAAATGGGCCTCCAAGTCAAATGGGTGGTTGGTATGTAGTTTGAACAAGAATTTATGAAGGAAGACATGAATTTTTTTGCAATTTCCAATGTTCTTCCTTGTTATTTTATATGGTATGTCTCTATATGAAGTTGTACAGATCTTAAATTTATTTATTTTGATAGAGTAATGAACTAGATTTCATTTGCAATTGGTTTGGTGTTATTTCATTGAGTTTGGAGAAAGTTATGACCATTTTACCATTGGTAGCCCTATGGGATTGTTTTCTCTAGAAGTTGCAGGCTATTGCAGATAATGGTACGGATTGTACATATTAAATAAAGACCTCAAACCTATTGGAAATGTTAGATATGTGAATATAGTTTTATTTTCACTTTGTTTGATCAATTTTCATTGGGTTTTGATTGATTTATGACAATTTTGGTGAAGACTACCTAGTTCAAGAACTAGAGTTTCCAACTGATAAGAAAAATTCATAACTTTTTATTCTTGTGGACACATAAAATATACTGATTGACATCATGCATCTGTTCTTGATTACTAACAATGTTTCATCCTGAATCATCCTTCGGTCTAACCGTTTAATCAATATTCCTCTCTTAATTAAATAAACCAGTTATTTAATCAAGTCACCTCTTCTCAATAATTAAATTAACCATTTTGATCTAATTATCCTATTTAATTAAATAATCAATGTTAATTATATCTCTAAAATCTATCTATTAAATTAAATAAATTAAAACCTTGTTTAGTTTAATCTAACCAGTCATCTCTTTTAATTAAATAAAAACATATCTTTATTTAATTAATCTCTTATCACATTCTTCTCATTATTTGATTTAAATAAATCCATAAATTTGAGTCAAATAAGTCACATCAACTAATCTCCTATTAAATTAATTGACCCTTGATTAATTTAATTCTAATTCATGTCCCATCCTCTAGATTTTCCCACTTGCACATGAAAATAGATTTAATTCATTTATTAAATCTCTAATTTCCTCACAAGACATCTTTATGGAATATTCTACAAGTTTGAATTCAAACATCCAAGTTGACATGTACATCCAACAAGGAATTTACTCCATCTTACATGTCCTTTTCTTTGAGCCAAGTGGCTTTTATTGCATTTTTTCTCTTCCCTCTTGCATGTCATTTCAACAAATTTGAAATTCAAAAGTAAGAATTTATTGGCACAATCCTCAAAAACTTGCACATCCTCCATCCACTCATGGATTGACAAGTGGCATCTTGCCATTGGATGAATGTTAGTCCCAAATTGCTCAAATTTGGGCATTCATCCTTCAACCTCATCTATAAATAAAGAGGTTCATGCTTCATTTGATCATCCACAAATTATGCAAAGTTATTATACTCAAATTTAGAGCAATCTGCATCCATCTTATTGAGTTCTTAGCTAGGTTATGTAGGTTTTTAGCTTGGAGCACTCTTCAACATCATCAAAGTGGATCAATTTCCATCAACACATCAAGCTTGCATCATAGGAATTGGGAAAGGGCCAATTTTCACATCAAATTGGCACCAATTCCCCCATGGGATCATGAGTTTGCTAATCTAATTAGGATTCAATCTTTATTTTGTGTTTTTGTTGTGTTCTTCATTGCTTTTTTCCTAATTTGAGCTTGGTGAATGGATTTCATGGGGAATCCTTGTTCTTTCTTGCAATCTCTAATTTAATGTGTTTGTTCTTATTATTCTGCAGGTACTAGGACTGGGGTTCTCACATTTGGCGCTAGAAGGAGGGCTTAATCTCATTTCAATCACATTTTTCTAAAAAATTATGCATTTTTTTTTTGTGCATAGAAAAATTCCAATGCTGGAAGCTTAGTGTTGTTGTTTTAGCACCGTTGGCACTCTAGCATCGCAATATAGCACGACTTACAAATCAAACTCTAACACTTTAGCCATCCCACCTAATTTTTTTGAATTTAAATTTTAAACAGCAATGCTAAGCAAAAGTTCGACACAATTGAGCTCACTAGTCTGGGCACAGAGCACCACTCACTAGTAAGCGGCGTTGTACAACACCACTGGCAGGGAGTAAAAAGTTGAAATTTAATTTTAGCACATGCATTTTGTCATATGATCAATTTATCTTCTATTTTCTACTTTTTGACCTCTATATTTTGCAGAATCTGACTAGTTTTCTTGCTTGTAGGTTGGATCAATTGAAGACAAAATAAGGAGAAACATGATGGTGATATGTCATGAAATCAAAGTGTTTTTAAACACTTTATTGTTTACTCAACACTCTTAGGAAACTGTCATTCCTTTTTGCATAGGACACTAATTTCGTTTGGGCTTTAAAAAGAATCCTTTCAATTTTTGCAAAGGTTTAAAACGAACATTAGGAGTACAACTTACTAGAGTTTTTTTGTTGGTTAACAATTGAACAAAACAACTCTCATTTGTCCTTTGGTGTTTTAAAAAGAATTCATTATTGCTTTGTGGGATCTAAAATGAACATGTGCTATTTTGTTTTGTGAGGGCTTACTTAAACTAACCTCATTGAAAAAGGACGTATGTGCTTCTCTCGTGCTTTATAGCGATCTTGAGAATCAAAATGACTTTTTTGTGATTTTAGGTTGAGATAAAGCAATCACCTCCACACTTTGTTTTGGGTTTAAAATTGAACAAAATCTTGTGCGAGTGTGAATGAGCTTATTGCATGTGTTCTCCCTTTGTTTATAACCAAGGTTCGATCGAACTATGAATAAGTTTATTCACTTTTGTCTATCTTAGAGGGCCTACCTTGTGGAAAAAGTACTCTCCCAAGGGAACGACTCAACTGGTAACACTCTAAAACCAAGAGTATTTCCAATCAGGATATAAATGTGGGTATTGGAGTAAATGCCAATATCGCACGGTTGGCTCCAACGAGATGGATCTGAAAAGGGACTCTGACTGTATGGGTCAATCTCCATGAACAAAAAGTCTTAATTAAAACCCATGTTTTATAATTTCCAAAATCTTTGATCTATTTGTTGGTGCAAGAACGGTTGTTCTGAAGCTGCCCCACACTTTTACGATCTTTTAGTAGAAATGGAAAACATGCCATGGGAGTTTCATGGGTGTTGATGCTTGGCTGCCCCATATAAGTGAGTGTCATGGAGGGGATCCAGTGGGGTCAAGCATCTAACCATTCACTAAATATAAGCATAGCTAGACTTGTCCAAGTGGGGAATCAACAAATATTGTCTTCCACATCCATAGGGTTGTAATTATTCTTGGTTACAAAATGCTTTGCTTGATCGAAAACATCTTGGAAACAAACACTTAAACATCATCATCAAGATTTCAAACCCTTTAGGAGACAAATACAATTTACTCAATTCATGTGTTATTGCTTGCCCTTGGGATTCTATCCTTAGAGGTTTTTAAACACTTGAATTCATCTCAATTTGTCTACTAGAGTTAAACAATAGGTAACCTTTGCCTTGACTTCATCAAAATTCCACATAACATACTTTGTGGGATTCGAAGAAATTAAGACATTGGACATCTAGTTTGGAAAACTAATCAAAGAAAGTGTTTGTGGTAAAATAAAATCACTAAGCAAAGAGAACAAAATTGACTCTCACATGTGTTGAAGCCTCATGATTTCTAAAAAGGTCAAAATCCCAAAACCAAAGTCCTTGAGTCAAAGTTCAAGATTTAGGAATCATACTCAAAAGATCATCAAGAAATACAAAAGAAAGTGCAATCAAAATCAATACATCAAGATAAGAAAACATTTCACAAGGTTCTATAGGCTCATTCCTTTGAACAATACCGAAATGTATGCTCAATTTGAACCACTTCTTGGTTAGAGAGGTCCTTAGAAGCATTGCATGTTCTTCAATACCTAGGTCTAAGTTAAACAAAGTATATTTTTAGGTACATCTTAAGATCAAAAGAAATCAAAATATTTTTTCATCCATCCTTCAAACATCAAACCAAAAATCATCTCACCATCACCTTTTGGAAAATTTTGAAATTATCCTCCATGCTAGGCTTTTAGGAAAAAAATCAAAATCATCAAATCTTTGAGACAAAATTGTTGAAATCTTTATCAAATCATCTTTGACTAGGTATGTGTAGATGCATCCTTTTGCATATTCTTAGTCAAAGTTATCAAAACATCTTGTTTAGCTAGGTATATGTAGATGCATCCTTCTTCATATGCTTGGTTAAATTATCATCTTGTTTGAATAGGTGTGGGTAGATGCATCCTTCTCCCTACACATATTCAAATTATCACCCTTTGAGAAAATCTACCCCTTTGATAAATCATCCAACATCTTAGGGTCTATTTGTTCAAAATCAAAGCAAACCAAAATCAATCAAGTCAAGGACAATCCCAAAATCAAAAATCAAAACCCAAAAAACATATCCAAAAGTCCCAAAAGTCTAGCATTCCCCTCAAGATTTATCATAAGATCAAAACGTTCACATCATCCATCTCTTGCATCATCATCATATCACCCCTTTTGATCCTCAAGATATCCTAAAAAAATTCTCTTTTGTGCATAAAGTAAATATTAATCCAAAGAATTAAGAGATTCATCTCCCATATTCATGATAAATTGATCCTTGTTTTATGGTTCAAACTAGATCTCAATACAAGAAGAACATTGAAGCCGACAAAGAAACACCCACTTCAAGTGATCTAATCCAAATGAACGTCGAAATGAATCCAGTCGAATCAAGCAAGCCTTTGACTATCTCATCATCACAAAACCCCCAAGAGGAAACTCAATGAGAAGATCCTACCTTTGGGATGTCGCATGAAGAAATAACCGAAATGCTCCAAAATCCAGAAAATCATAATATCATCATCATGACGAGGCTTAACCCTTCACTATACATGCTTGAACTAGCAAAACAAGGGGCCAAATTACCTTTTGATTTTGACGTGAGTACTATAGTGGAGACATCTTTTCCCGCAATCTGATCCACCATTCCCATCTCATCTACACCCCCATCTCAAAGCATCACTCAAAACATTCCGCAAATCACATCTTTTGCTCCAACTCAACCTAATGTTAATAAGGAAAATGCATTTCTTAATGCTATCCAAACACACCCCCTTGTTAATAATCAAGACTTGGATGCAAATACCATCTTGGAACAAAATATACCCAAAAACCCATTACATAAGAATGTCCCTCTCACTTTCCATCATGATCCATCATCATCATTCTTCCATGGAACACCTCAAACTTCTCTCCTCACAAATTGTCAAGAGGAAGGTGACATGTTCGGACCAGGGGGAATTTTTGACACCACATCATTTTCTCAAGAACTCACACCACTCACATTTCCACCATGTCCACCATTACCATCATCATCCACACCACTCCTTGGCTTAGGGCTTCCCCCTTTACCAAGTATCAACCAAATCAGAGTCTCGTATATCAACCAAAACATCATGCAGAACTTGTCATCGATATCGCAACAACAGATGATAACTACACAAGCAATTGTGACATCATAAAACACCCCCCTAAAATCTCAAAGTATGGTCTCTCAAGGACCAACCACATCAACAACACCATTCATCACCCAAACCACATCAACAACACAATTCACCACTCAAAACACCAACACAACATCACTGCTCACTACCACCACAAATGCCATTATGAATCCACCACCACCCCCACCACCACCAACTTCCAACATATCAAGCCAAAACCATATAGCATTGCAAGCAGCTCAACAAGCTACTTTTCAAAGGGGATTCTAGTAAGTACAAAAGCAAAGATCCGCACAACTAGTTGTTCAACAAGCTACTCAAGTTGCCCAAGCAGCCCAAGCAGCCCAAGCCGCATTACAAGCACAACAAGCTACACAAACCCAAGAATTATTGCAACAACAACAACAAGCCACTCAAGTTGCGCAAGCGGCCCAAGCAGCACAAGCCGCATTACAAGCACAAAAGGTTGCTCAAGCCAAAATTCTATTGCGACAACAAGTGGCACAAGCACAATCCCAAGCACAAGCTCAAGCTCAGGAAAATGCCCAATATCAAGCACAACAAGCACAAGCATAGGCACAACTTCTTGCACAAAAACAAGCAACATAAATGCAAGCATATCAACAAGCAATACAACAATATCAAGAGCAGCAAGAAGTAGACCAATTGGAAGCCCAACAACAAGCATTGTTGGAACAAAAACAAGCACAACACCAAGCACAATAGCAAGAAATCCTAGCACAACAACAAGCAATCCTAGCGCAACAACAACAAGATCAACAATAAGCATTGTTCATACAATAGCAAGTGCAAGCATACCTAGCTCGGTAAAATGTGTAAATACCATCAAATAACACACCAACCAACCCATCCATCCAAACCACAATCGAAACACCCCAAATTACCTTCATCCCACCCAGTGATCCACAAAATGACATAACAACACAAATCAGGTTGCTCTCGGAACAAATGCTCGATCTTCAATCAGGGCAAACCACAAAAACACCAAGCAACTTGTGTCCCTATCCATTTGATAGGAGCCTTGTGATGAAACCATTCCCTAAGGGATTTGAGATCCCCAACTTTGACAAATATCGAGGGATGGGAAACCCTGAGGATCACATCAGGGAATTCTAGGTTCATTGCATGGAAGTCGCATACGACAATACTTATCTGATGTGGCTATTCCCCAGGAGTTTGGTTGGCCATGATATGGAATGGTTCTCTCGTCTACCAATAGGAATTAGAACATTCCAAGAAATCATAGATTCATTCATTAAAAATTATGCATGCAATATCACAATGGATGTCAGTCTAGAATAACTCTCAGCTCTAAAGCAAGGAAATAATGAATCATTCAATTCATTCTTACAATGATTGCGATCCAAGGCCAATCGAAGCAAGTGGACCATGCCTGAGGAACAACAACTTTGTACCATCATATCCAACCTTGATGACCTCTTGGCATTTCATCTCAAGGTACAAGGGATCACCACATATGATCAGTTAATCTCCAAGGAACTTAGCATCAAACGTGCCCTCATGACACAACCTGCGGGATCAACTTCATACCTCGAACAACAACACAATCGCCCACCCTCCAATTACAATGATAAACCTTGCATGTGGGTGAGGAACAAAAATGTTACTAATGATGGTGTCGTCGATGTCAAGGTTGTCATTAGTGCTCCTCACCAAAACACACTCGCACCACAAATCCAAATCCACCACCAAAACAACCATCAAAAAACACAACCAAACCACAATCCGACAATCAACAATCTCAATGATCAAATGGGACCACCCCAATAGAACAAGAATTATCCCAAATGAAAATACACTGCTTTGGGGGAACCACTTGAATTCATAATGAAGAAGTTGATAAACAAAAAGCTCATCAAGGCTCCTACCTTTGAGAATTACCAAGAACTGGATGTGAAACCTCCTTGGTATAATGAAAATCAACACTATGAGTTCCATAAAATCAAAGGACATACCACAAACAATTGTATGAGATTAAAAAACATAGTTCATGATCTCATCAATCAAAGAATTATGAACGTGGAACAACCAATAGGAAACCAAGATCTTAAGATATACACAAATTCGATGCCAAACCATGGCAATAAAGGGAATAATAATAACATTGGTAAAGGGAAAAGCACCCACACAAATGTGAATCATGTCTGTGAAACTGTTGTTTCCTCCCTAGATGAATACTGCACAGTCATCACCATCAAAGGTTCCCATGCTGATTGTGAAGTCACCACAAGAGGTGGAAAAGTTACAATTGCAAGATCATCCCAGCCAAACAGAGTCCCTACATCTAGATTTGTCCCTAACGGCTACAATGTCGTAGATCAACTCAAAAGAACGCTAGTGCAAATCTCCATCATGGAGTTTCTAAAATTATCCCCTTCCCATAAGAAAATCCTTGAGGAAGAATTGGCTTCATCCACTATCCCTGCAGATCTTGATGTGGAGCAATTCCAAGCTATGGTCAGAAATATCATTACGCCAAATATCCTCACATTCTCTAACCAGGATTTCCCCGCTCAACCATCTCACAACCGTGTGCTTCACTTAGAAGTCATAGTACATAAGAGCAAAGTCAAAAGGGTCTTGGTGGATGGAGGTGCAAGTTTGAATATATGTTATCTCAACCTCATCAAACAATTGAAAATCCCAAAGGATTCTATTGACAAAGGAAAGGGTATCACAATAAGAGCATATGATGATCAAGAAAGAGTGTCCCAAGGCATGATCAAACTCCCTATTCAAGTAGGGCCGGATCGCATGGAAACCACTTGTCAGGTCCCGGACCTTGACTTACCATATAACATCCTTCTAGGACCTCCATGGATTCTTACAATGAAGGCAGTAGCATCAACTTTCCATCAATGTGTGAAATTCCCACATGAGGGACAAGAAGTTACCATCCATGGAGATCCCGAACCCTTCTCCTATTGCAAAATCCTTGAAGAAAAGTACTACAAAATCCCCCAAGTACCAAAAAATGATGAGGAACCATCCACACAATACATTGACCCTGCCACTCTCGCATCCACTTCTACGACAGAGACACTTGTCACTCTTGCCATCCCTACAATTTCTAACATTAAGCTCATCATCCAAGATAATGGTTGTGGAAACTACAAGATCCCTAACAATGCTTTTGTGGTAGGAGAGTTACCACAATCTCCTAGATCACGGGGATGTCCACAAGAAAAAGAAGCCTCTACATCTCAAACATCTCCTGAAGACTATCCTAACTTCACAAGGTGGGGAGACTTTAGCCAAGAAGTTATTGAGCCAGATCCATCACATATGCTATATCAAGATGAGAGACCAATAGTTGATTTACCAATGGATGACAGAAGTGAGGGTCTACAAATGATGCTCGCAATGGGCTATGATAGAAATTAAAGACTTGGGATAAACGACAATGGGCTTATAACACCTATCATTCCAGAGATGTGAGCAATAACAAATCTTGGCCTTGGATGTACCCCTTTGAGTATAACCATACATGGCTGAAGTCCTCTAGTTAGAACAGTTAATAAACCTCCCCAGCCAAATATAGTAGAACTACGATTACCAGTATCCACAGGTAGAGTCATAGATAACTTTACATTTGATATAACCAATGTTTGTAGTAGTAGCGATGACAAGGATCCCACATCCAATCTACCTAGGCTTTTTGAGGACACGACTCTTTGCATGATTAGCACCCTATCTTTTGAATTAGACCACCAAAATTGTGACATTCACCTAGTATACCCCCAACTCATTGAATATGACCAATGAGGAGCACCAGTTCTTGATACATTAAAAAATAATGAGGCGCTCTTGGAATTCATGGGAATGCGGGATAAAATTTTGTGTGGGGATCACAAAGTAGGGTTCATAGTTGAGCTAGATACACATGCCTATTATGGGGAAATGATTGAATCCCTCAGTCACAAAAGTGAGAAATTAAGTATAATATCTAAGTCCTTGAGTGAAAACCACATTTTGGCACTCTCTGACTAGAAAAAAGTAAAAAGAAAGGATGCATCCAATGGTGAAAACCTCTTCGAGGTTCCTGAGAATGGGGGATTCAATCTTACTTCTAGAGCTATTCATCAAGAAAAATCAGCAGTCCTGGCAGAAAGGTGTAACCTGGTCAATCTAGGAACAAAGGAAACCCCGCATATCACATTCTATGTGGAGTCATTACTATCAGGGGAACAAGAACTCTTAGCAGCCTTCCTAAGGGAAAGACAGATAAACTTCACATGGAGCTATGCTAACATTCCAAGACTTGATCCAGAAATCGTAGTCCACCACTTAGCAGTATATCCAAAAGCAAAGCCTGTTAAACAAAAGCTTCGAAAAATTCACCCTCAGATCGCCTTATTAGTCAAAATAGAGCTAAAAAAGATATTAGATGTAGGATTCATCCGACCGATAGATTATCCAGAATGGGTATCAAACTTGGAACCTATTTCAAAACCTAATGGAGGCATTAGAATCTGCACCGACTTCAGAGACTTGAATAAGGCATGTCCAAAAGAGGACTTCCCACTTCCAAACATTGACATGATAGTAGATATGATAGCTAGACATGAAATGCTATCACTAATGGGAGGATTCTTAGGATACAATCAGATCATGATAACTAAAGAGGACCAACATAAGACAGCTTTCGCTTGTCCATGGGGGACTTACTACTAGAACATGATGCCATTTGGCTTAAAAAATGACAGAGCAACATACCAGAGAGCCATGACATTGATATTCCATGACATGATTCATAAGACGGTCGAATATTATGTTGATGATATTTTAGCCAAATATAGAAAGAGAAGAGATCACATAGCAACCCTAAGTGCCATTTTTGACAGGCTGGAAGAGTATAAGGTTAGATTAAACCCAAAGATGTGTGTCTTCGGCGTAGAATCAAGAAAACTGCTAGGATACATAATATCAATGAGGCACATCGAGGTAGATCCAGCAAAGGTAAGAAATCCTTGAAATGGAGGCACCAAAAATATTAAAGCAATTGAGAGGTCTCCAAGGCAGGCTCCAATCCATTCATAGATTCATAGCATAGTTGGCAGACAAACAAAACCCATACTCTCACCTACTCCACAAGGGAGTAGTGTACAAATGGGATACCAAGTGTGAAGAGGCATTCAATAAAATCAAAGAATATATATTGAAACCACCACTCTTAATGCCACCAATCCCAAGAAAACCATTGATTCTCTATGTATCAACAACAACAACAGCCCTTGGAGCTCTCCTAACTTAGCATGACAAAAAATGGAACAGAAAGGGCTATCGACTACATCAGTAGAAAAATGGTTGGGCATGAGCTAAATTATTCATTCATAGAAAAAGCATGCCTAGCGGTAGTGTTTGCATCACATAAATTCAGATATTACATCTTGGCACATAAAATAAAACTCATTGCCAAAATTGACCCTCACAAATATTTATTGTCAAAAGAAATTCTTACGGGAAGAATGGAAAAATGGGTGATGATACTATCAGAATATGACATTGACTATGTGGACCGAAAGGTAATCAAAGGTCAAGTCATCGCAGATCATCTTGCAGAAGCACCAGTTTATTCAGAAAATCCTATAATCTTAGAGTTTCCAGATGAATCTATTTTCAATCTCAATGTATCAAACCATTGGAAAATGTACTTTGATGGCTCATACACATAGCATGGATCAGGAGATGGCATATTATTTATCACCCCACAAGGGGATTGCATACTAAGGTCTTACAAACTAGCATTTCCCTGCACCAATAACATTGCAGAATACAAGGCCTTAACCATAGGTCTCAGAATAGTAGTACAGTGGAATATTATAACTCTCAAAGTATATGGAGATTCCCAATTGATCATAAACCAAGTGAACGATGAATACTAGACCAAGGGCGAAAAGCTCACTCCATACAAGAAATTGGTGGAGACTCTAAAAGAATCCTTCATCAAAATTACATTTGAGTAGATTCCTAGAACCAACAACAGAGTAGCAGATGCCATGGCAACAATTAGGTCCTTACTAGATATCCCCCACAATGTTCCAAAATATGAATTCCTGATAGAGCAGCTTCTCGTGCCCACATTCAAGGTACCAGAATCAGAATTCGTGTTCAAAATCGTTGGTCGTAGTGATCCTTGGTACCACGAAATTTACACATACCTTTGAATAGGGGTCATCCCTGCCAACCTACCTTCAAACCTAAAATGAACCTTTGTAAAAAAGGCATCCATATTTGTCATCCTAGGAGATACCCTATATTGTAGGAACATAGAAGGAACCCTACTACATTTCCTAAATGTTGAGGAGGCATTGACCACTCTAACTGAAGTACATAACGATATTTGTGGTTCACACTTGAGTGGGATGACCATAGCCAAGAAACTACTGAGGATGGGGTATTATTGGCCCACAATGGAAAGAGAAGCACATGATTATGTTAGAAGGTGTCTACAATGTCAGCAACATGGGGACCTCATCCATGCTCCAGCTCAAGAGCTTCATCCTATCGTAACACCATGGCCCTTTTCACAGTGGGGACTTGATTTCATTGGGAAAATAACTCCCACCTCATCTAATGGCCATATGTTCATCATAACCACTACGGAGTACTTTACTAAATGGGTAGAAGCCATACCCATGATGTACATAACTACGAAGTAGATTTCAAAGTTCATCCTAAACTATCTCAATTGTCGTTACGGTGTCCCACAAGCCATTATCTCAGATAATGGGACACCGTTCAAAAATTAGGATGTTTGTAACTTGTGTGAGAAATTCAAAATCCAACATCGCTTCTCCACCCCGTACTATCCCCAAGGCAATGGCCAAGCAAAAGCTACAAACAAAACCATTTTGAAAATCCTCATGAAGACAGTCAATGATGTAGGTTGTGACTAGCATTTACAGCTTAATCCTGCCCTTTGGACCTATCAAATTAGTATTGGTACACCCACCAGTGCCACTCCCTTTTCCCTGGTCTACGGATCAGAAGTGGTACTCCCCATTGAGATCGAGCTCCCATCCCTCAAGATATCACTGCAAAACCTCATCACAGATGAAGAGTACTAGGTATCAAGATTAAATGAGCTAGAAATACTGGATGAGTGATGTATGGATGCTTTAAATCATTTGCAAGTCTATCAGAATAGACTCAAAAGGAGCTACAATAAGAAATTTAGAAGTAGGACTTTCCAAGTCAGAGAACTAGTGTTAAAGGAGAATCAGAAGAATGTCCCAAACCTAAGCAGCAAAGGAAAGTTTGAACCCAATTGGTTGGGACCATTCGTCATCACAACAAGTTACAAATTAGGGGCATATCAGCTATCAACACCCGAAGGGGAACCTCTGCAAGAGCCTATGAATAGCTCCCATCTCAAAAAAATTTATGCCTAAATCTTTCAAGGTATAAAACCAAAAAATCCAAAAAATAAGAAAAAGTCCTGAAAAAATGGTTACCTTGGCAAAAGCCTGGAAAACAAGCATCTTGGTGACAACAAAAAAAGAATAAAAGAAAAAAATCCAAAAAAATAAGAAAAAGGATTCAAAAATAATTAAGAGAAAAACCGTCCTTTAGTGAAAACCACTTTGGTGGAACTTTGGACAAGTACCTTGGTGAAAACTTGGCAAATAGGCGCCTTGTGTAAATAAACATGTTCCATCCACCAGGATCTCTACGACTTATTCTGCATCATCCACCCATTACATTTCCATTATCCATCGCATTCAGGTCTCCATCCATCACTCATCCATCCGCATCCACATCATAGCTTGGTCCTATTTTCATATCATGATCCCTCCTAGTACTACTCAGCCCATCCTCAAGGTCAATTTTTCCTTCCTCTATCGGAGTAGTCTATTGCATCATGTTGGGGGCATGTTCTCATTGGATCGAATTTGTGCATGTTCTTGAAGTCCTAAAATAAAAAAATCCAAAAAACATCAAAACATCAAAAAATCCAAAAACATTCAAAAAATCATCAAAATCCCAAAAACAGGTCAAAAAGTCAGTCAAAAACAAAGTCATCTTGTCAAACTACGAGTCTCTGAACCTTGAACATAGGCAAGGTTTATCTTTGACCATCCCCCAAGACACTTAGGTCAGTCCTTTAGGCATCCATTGCAATAAACTGACATCTCATCATCTGTAAATCAGTCAACTTGTTAGTCAAACTATGTGGTCTTTGCGTGTATAACGTAGCCAAGGCTAATCGGTTGATCAGCCCTAGAGGCCCCTAGGATAGGTCTTTAGGTTAGTTTCTCGGTCAAAATCTCAAAAAATCCTAAAACATTGGAAAATCAAAAATCAAAACATTTGAAAATCTCAAAAACATACCAAAAATAGCCTCAAAACATCTCAAAAAGATCAAAAACATCCAAATATTTGAAAAACCCATCCATCTCATCTCGCTTGCACCCACGATAAATATCACTCATAATAAATGATCATCATCCTCAATCATTGGTAAGGCAATCAGAAGCAAGTCTAGCACTTTAAAAGTAAAAACTCAAAGCATCAAGTCTGAAGTCTAAGTCAGTATAAGTAGGTTGGTCAACTCTTTATGTCGATAACCTATCATCCATTTGGTCCCATATCATTCATTTGAAAGAACACCTTAGGATAAGTGAAATGATGTGCCACCATCCACTAACATGTCCTAGGATGCATCCTTTCTACAATGGACATTATATTTTGGCATTAGTTTTGGTTCTTATCCTTAAAAACACATCTCCTTTTGGTTAGCGGTATTGAAGAACATCGGCTTGTTTATTTACTTTGTCTTTATCTTTTGACTTATCTTATTGTGCTCATTCCAAGGACTTCTCGATGATATCCAAATAGAGGATTTAGAGAAATAGGAATGGGGCAATGATCATTATCTTTTGTCTACTGTGCTTGTTGGACGTTCTTGTAATATAACCTTGGTGAATACTTGCTTTGTTAGGTATGTATGGAGGGTGTTTTGAACAACTTGTTGACTATTGCATTGAAAGGTTATACCTTTCCATGTTTTGGCCCGAGGTATTTGAAATGTCTAAAATGCATCCTAGAAAGGTTTCTGTATGTCAGGTGTGAACAAGAATACTCCTATCTATTTGTCAAGTCAAAGTCCATCACACTAGGTACAATGCCATCCTAGTTCTCTATACCTTGATGCATTGTACCACGTGTGTTATCAAAAATAAAAAAAAATTGGTCCTTTGAAAATCCCAATTCCTCGGCAAGTAATCATCATCATTTGCATATTTTGTCATCTTGTGTTTTGTTGAAATGACTCCTCTTTCATTTCTTCTTGCTTTCCGCACTAACAAGGTACTATGATAGTTGATCATCATTATCATCATCATCATCATCATCATCAATCCTGCATCCACAAATCATTAGCATATTGCATAAACATATCATATAGGAAACACATGCATTACAGTTTCATCATCATAGAAACACAATATTATAAGCATTTTTCATAAATTAGCATATCCCTTTCTCATTGCATTGCATCCATTTTTTGCATCACATTGCATTCATCACATAAATCATTGCATAACATTCATTTGCATAAGCATTTTCATAATCATTTTCACATCACCACCTATTGCATAATCATACATAATAGGTACATAAGCATTATAGATAATCCATTGCATACATACTCACACAAATTATGTTCATTTTACATACCACTTTGCATTAACATATCATTTCATATATTGCATTGCAGTAAATGCATCACATACATTACATACATTTAACATGTTTAGGATAAAATTTGTTATTCTAAGCATCTTAACCACCTCATTTGCATCATCAGTACACATCATATAAAACATGATCATTGCATCTACATTGCATTATATCATCCATTAAATCATCCATAGCATCACAATCATTTTTTGCATTGCATTACATAAATCATTCCACGTCATTATAAACATAAATAGGAACATAAAAATCCATGACATGGAAAGTGTACATCCATCCATAATCATTTCATATAAGCATGATTCACATCATCTCACATAGATCATTTCCATATCATTTTACATATTACATTTCATATTTCATATCATCATTTGCATCATAAATGTATCATCATATATCATCTATTCACATAAATACATCTACATTTGCATAAATTAATGACATAATATATATCTGTTAGTCATAATCATTACATAATGCATATATCATCAGAAATAAATGCATCCATAAATGCATCATATAACATCATAAACATCATTGCACAACATATAGAAATAGAATCATCCATACATGCATAAACAAATGGTACACATCACATCAGATCACATCATAATCAGAATCATTGACTCATATATATCATCAATAATGTAATTGTCATAGTACAAAAATAATCGGATCACTGTTCATATATATCAATTAGTACAAAAAGGCCCATTGGGCTATCAAAAAGGATCCCATTAGGCACAAAAGGGTATCATCTTGATCAAGGTCAACCCCCTGTATGTTGCCCTCGCCCCTGTCACCGTGACCCTCTACTGGTCTGAGGGTGGTCCACTGTGAGTATTCTAGGAACTGTGCTGCTCTAAGTACGGCCTCATGATAATGCATTCAATAATACTCAGCCTCTCAGATGGCCTCCCTATAAGACCTAATAGATACTATACCCTGAGAGGAAGAGGCTACCATGCTCTCTAACTACTATCTCTGGCCTAGCTCTGTGGTGCCTGTAACTTTGCAGCTTGTCTTTGCTGGATGGCTTGATCCCTCTCGGCCCTGGCCTGATCCCTCTCGATCAGTGCTTGATCTCTCTCCCCTATCAAAGTCTACACCTGAGCCTGCAACTGTGTAATCAACGTATCTCAAGGATCCACCTTCCCTACTGGCTATGCTCATGGAGGTTGTACCAGAGGCTAACCCTCACCCCCATCCCATGGTGGTGGACCTGTCGGCACCTGCTTCTGATCCTGCATCTGCACATTAGGCCAAACTAGTTGATCTGGCTGCACTGGGGGCCTAACCGACTAATCCTATCAAGCATCGCCTCTCCACCCTCGTCCTCCCCCTCCGCCTCTCACCTTCCACTGATCAGGGACTACACCTAGAATCGTCAATCATAGGGGAGGTTGAAACCAATCCCTGTATGCCTATGTCATGCCTGGACCTACAGGCCCCTAATCGTAAGCCCATGGCCGGGCCACTAACTGCCTGAAACTGTCGATGGCCTCCAAAGCAGGAATATATCACTCCCATGAAACCTGTGACATGGTGCGGGTGAAGACGACCACATAATCATCATCAAGTCAATCTTAGGGCTCACCAAACTGATGCTGCATGCACCTGGGCAGATATCTCTCGATCATCGTATGCTCTCGTTCCTGCATGAAGCGGTCCTAGCGAGCAAAGAAGAGTTGATTTGTATCGTCAGCCCATCTGGGTCGACCAAGGTATGGACACCATGTGAATACCTACATCTCATCCAGGACTCTCCTCCAATAGGGGATCTCATGCTCACCTGTGTGTGTAAAGGACGCACCGCCTCTATAGCGCCACATGAGGGGATCGTCTAGCAACATCAGAACTAGAACAACTCACGATCGAAGGACAACAATGTGCTCCTGCACCCATACATGGAGGAGCATCACCTGCTCTGAGTGATCTACTATCCATGTATATGTACTTGTGCAGATCTTTGTACAAGGAGGCAAGAAGAATAGGCCCCCAAGTAAAACGGATTGGTCTATCACGGACCATCTGCTCCCAGCAGAGTCCCTAATCAGGACTGAAATATTGGCCTCATCGGTCTGGGGCAATGAGACCCGAGATAATCACTGTAAATACTAACCGGAAGGGAGGTACCAAGGCCTTGTGCCACTTGAAATTGATCTGTCCCTCACAAATAATGATGTCCTCTGTGGTGAGGACCCTGTGGCAAGAATTACTCCCCTCATCCATATCAAAAATCACACACTGACCATGAATCGACAATCATAGGATGTGCCAAACATCCTCCAGGGTGACGGTGGCCTTGCCGGTCGGAAGGTGGAATGAGGATGTCTCGTTGTGCCATCTCTCAGCAAGCACTAACATCATCCCTAGGTGAGTGTGAATGGGTGCTGCGTAGGCGATGAACCACAACCCCATGTCTTGAAGTTAGTCTTGATCTCTGTAACTCAGGTCCCGCAAGTAATCGAATAGATCCCGTGACTTGTGCTCTCGGGAGTAAAGCTCCCTCCCCGTGTCCTGCATCAAGGAAGTTCACCATGTTAAAAAAATTTGAAAAATCTTTTTTCGAGCGTCAAAGAAGCCACTCCAGTGTTGGAATCTATGAAGGCGTCGCAGTTTGATTTTTAATCAAACTCCAACGCTAGGGAAAAAAATGGCAAAATAGCACAGCCGCGGTGCACTTTCCTCCCTAGCAGCGCACTTTGAAGAAATATAGGAGCATCACGTTGCACTTTGCAAAACACCCCATTGGCCATGAGCTCAGTGTCAAAGTTTTCAAACTCCAAACTGTACCGCTATGGTGCAATATCACACTGAGCAGAGTAGTTTGAGTTCTAAGCGGCGCTATATAGTGCCACTGTAGAAAGACTAACTTTGAAAGCATTAAATATGCACGAAAATCGAGAAACAAAGCTCAAGTAAGTGTTACTTACTGGTGCCCCAATGTTGGTTGGCCACTGGTAGGTCTGGACTCGATTAGAAATGTGCATCGGAAGTTGTCACTGTGCCATATCGTCGGGACATCAAAGCTAAAATCTCAAGGTTGATAGATGGTTGTGTGTGAAAATGACTTGAAAGTGACCCATCGTGCCCCTTTTAAGCTTGAAAATCAGGGTTTTTCCACCCTATCTGGCTGTCCTGCTAGGGTTTTGGACCCTCAAACCTATTTTTGTCTAGTTGAGGCCTGTTTTACATCATTTTATTGCGTTTAGACATATTTTTGGCCTCCTGGAGCCTTTTTGGACTTGTCAGGCACCTTGTCCTCTTTTTTTGTGAGATCACTCAAAAATTGGAAATTTCCATCCAATCTCTCAAGGGGGCAATATATTGGTATGTTTTATCTCGCCAGGCAACAGTGGGGCAAGATTTTAAATAATGATTTTTTTTGGCTTTGATCGAGATCGTTTATTCTTTGAACCAACGCAGCAAGTGCATCGCTTCAAAGAGGGGAAAAATGTAGACACGTAAAATATACTGATTGACAACGTGCATCTGATCCTGATTACTAACAACGTTTCATCCTAAATCATCCTTCAGTCTAACTATTTAATCAAATCTCCTTATCTGATTAAATTTATCAATATTCCTCTCTTAATTAAATAAACCAGTTATTTAATCAAGTCACCTCTTCTCGATAATTAAATTAACCATTTTAATCTAATTATCCTATTTAATTAAATAATCAATATTACTTAATTATCTCTCTAAAATCTATCTATTAAATTAAATAAATTAAACCCTTGTTTAGTTTAATCTAACCAGTCATCTCTTTTAATTAAATAAAACAAGATCTTTATTTAATTAATCTCTTATCAAATTCTTCTCATTATTTGATTTAAATAAATCCATAAATTTGAGTCAAATAAGTCACATCAACTAATCTCATATTAAATTAATTAACCTTTGATTAATTTAATTTTAATTCATGTCCCATCCTCTAGCTTTTCCCACTTGCACATGAAAATAGATTTAATTCATTTATTAAATCTCTATTTTCCTCACAAGGCATCTTTATGGAATATTCTCCAAGTTTGAATTCAAAAATCCAAGTTGACATGTACATCCAACAAGGCATTTACTCCATCTTACATGTCCTTTTCCTTGAACCAAGTGACTTTTATTGCATTTTTTCTCTTCCCTCTTGCATGTTATTTCAACAAATTTGAAATTCAAAAATAGGCATTTACTGGCACAATCCTCAAAACTTGCACATCCTCCATCCACTCATGGATTAACAAGTGGCATCTTGCCATTGGATGAATGTTAGTCCCACATTGCTCAAATTTGGACATTCATCCTTCAACCTCATTTATAAATAAAGAGGTTCATCCTTCATTTGATCATCCACAAATTTTGTAAAGTTATTATACTCAAATTTAGAGAATTCTGCATCCATCTTATTGAGTTCTTAGCTAGGTTATGCAGGTTTTTAGCTTGGAGCACCCTTCAACATCATCAAAGTGGATCACTTTCCATCAACACATCAAGCTTGCATCATAGGAATTGGGAAACGACCAATTTTCACATCAAATTGGCACCAATTCCCACATGGGATCATGAGTTTGCTAATCTAATTAGGATTCAATCTTTATTTTGTGTTTTTATTATGTTCATTTTTTTTTCCTACTTTGAGCTTGGTGAATGGATTTCATGGGGAATCCTTGTTCTTTCTTGCAATCTCTAATTTAATGTGTTTGTTCTTATTGTTCTGCAGGTACTAGGACTGGGGTTCTCACAATTCCACCATCAAAAAGTGATACAAATTTGTGAAATTTTCTATTTCTACATGTTCTAAAAACCATTTAAAGGAAAAAGATTCATTTATTTATTTTCATGAGTTATAGTAGATTGTGTGTTTCATTTTGGTGGAGAGTGGTCAAAGAAACATGGTTTTCTTGATGTTTCAATAAAGTTATGCATAGTTTGTTTATGGTTGGACTTGGGATAAATGAAATATGTTGTGGAAAGGCCTACAAAATCAAATATTTTCAAGTTGTATGTTGTTTTTTTTGTTAAGTTCCCATTAGGCTATTATAGCAATGTTCTCAAGATGACTTATGTTTCATTTTTTCATTGTTGATGATGGATCATTGTTCAAATTGTGTCAAGATGGTTTAGTTGATTCCTTTTCTCTACATTAGTTTTGGTATCAGAGCCTGAAGATGCTTTGGGAAAGTTGTTTATGGGTTGTGTGTGTGGTTGCTTGTAGGTTGGTGTAGTGAGAAAGTCCAAGAGACTAGGTGAGTGGAAAAACCTAGGTGAGGTAGAGTGTTAAGATGGATTTGGTGAGAATATTGGGAAGACATTTGTAGGTAGAGGAAGAGAGGAAAAAGAAGAAGAAGAAATAGGAAAAAGAAAGGAAGAGAAAAGAGGAAGATATTTTTAATCAAGAGATCAAAGAATTAAAGGAAAGGATAGAGTAGTTGCTCAAAAGAGTCACAAGTTGGCATTTGACAGTGAAAGAGAGAGTTGTGTGGCCCATCAAAAAAATTAGTCAAAGAAGAAAAAGACAAGAAAGGATGGCAGAAAATGAGGCAAAGGTAAAGTTTTTTGAGCAAAGTAAGTTACAGGTTGAGATGCATGATTTTCCAATTGTGTTTGAAAATGAACAAACTTCTTTGTTGGTTGATGAAATTGTTGGTGTTGAGATTAATGATATGGTTGTTGTTGATACTCAAGTAGTTGATAAAATTGTTATTGATGAAAAAGTTGAGAAGGTTGATGATGTTACTGATAACATTGGTATTGATACTCAAGTTGTTGATAGCATTAATGTTGATATTCATGATCAAGTAGTTGATAAGGAAATTGCTAATAAGGATGTTGTAGATTTTTTTTCTAGTGAGGTATATGAAGGTTTGCAAGAGTGTGATGCAGGTTATACTAATGGTGAATATTCTATCATATGGTGTTCCAATGATGAGGATAAAGACAGATGCAACTACTTAAGTATATACACAAGAAATGGAGTTTTGGAGCCTAGAAGTTGAGAAGATGATGGATAAGAGATGTTTTAAGAAGAAGAAGATGAAGAAGGACCCAGGAAGAGATACAAAGAGGAAGTAAAAGTTACAAAAGAATTGGAAGATTAGAAAGAATGGGCAGACCAACATTCAATGGGACTTGAACTTTCTTTTCTAAAGGAGTATGGTGCAGGAGCACCTTGTTACATTCAAGCCTCCATGAGGCCATATTGTATAAATTCATTAAATTATGTGTTTTAATGTTGTAATAAGGTTTAATGAGCCAATTTATATATTTTTGAAGTCATTTGGAGTCATTGATGAAGGTTTAGTGTCATTTAGTTGAAAAATGAAAACATTGTCAAAAGTTGTCAAATGTTGTCATAACAACTCTTCTTATTAAATGATTTTTTTTTTAAAGTTCATTAAAAGTTGTTAAATGGTAGTTTTAAGTTGGTTGGGGGCATAACTTGATTTTAAAAGCATAAAAATGGGCCTCCAAGTTGAATGGGGGGTTGGTATGTACTTTGAACAAGAATTTATGAAGGAAGACATTAATTTTTCTACAATTTCCAATGTTCTACCCTATTCTTTTACATGGTATGACTCTGTATGAAGTTGTACGGATCTGAAATTGATTTTTATTGATAGAGGAATTAACTAGCTTTTTTTTTCAATTTGTTTGATGTTTTTTCATTGAGTTTGGAGAAAGTTATGACCATTTTACCATTGGTAACCCTATGGGATTGTTCTCTCTAGAAGTTCCAGGCTATTGCAGAGAATGGTATGGATTGTACAGATCAAATAAAGACCTCAAACCTATTTTAAATGTTATATATGTGAATCTAGTTTCATTTTCACTTATTTTGATCAATTTTCATTGGGTTTTGATTGATTTATGACAATTTTTTGAAGACTAACTAGTTCAGGGACTAGGGTTTCCAACAGATAAGAAAAAATCATATCTTTTTATTCCACGATAAAAAAGTGATAAAAATTGGTGAAAATTCCCATTTTTACATGTTCTAAAAACCCTTTAAATTAAAAATATTCATTTATTTATTTTCATTAGTAATGGTAGATTGTGTGTTTCATTTTGGTGGAGAGTGGTCAAAGAAACATGGTTTTCTTGATGTTTAAATAAAGCTATGCATAGTTTTTTTATGGTTGGACTTGGGATCAATGAAATATGTTGTGGAAGGCCTAAAAAATCAAATATTTGCAAGTTTTATGTTGTTCTCTTTGTTAAGTTCCCATTAGGCTATTATAGCAACGTTATCAAGATGACTTAGGTTGCATTTTGTCATTGTTGATGATGGATCATTGTTCAAATTGTGTCAAGTTGGTTTAGTTGATTTCTTTGCTCTGTATCACTTTATTTTTACTTTTTGGTATCCATGTGTATTTTATTTTTCCTTCATGCTTCGCTACTTCTTTTCCTTTGACGATGTTTTTCTTGCTTTGATTTAAATCCTTCTTTTGATGTTGGTCCCAATTTGTGGATGGGGTAATGGGTGGATGAAGATTCATGACGTGGCTAGTTGTAGTATTGGCATTGGTTTCATCATAAGGATTCTTCGTGCTCCCTATATTGATTTTTTTAGACATAGTTTCCCCTAGTATGGTGGTAGTAACACCTTTGTTCCTTGATTCTGCTTGTTTTGAGATGTCTTGCTCACTAAGCATCCTCTGATAAATTACCAATGTAGATGACGTTATTTAAATTTGTTTCTCTACTAACTCTAGAATATCTTATTTTGTTTGACCTATTTCCTTGAGTGGATAATGCTGGATATCTTCATACATGATGTCCTCAGTCTGAATTTGGGATATACCTAATTCTGATGTTGACAAATTAGTTTGATTATAGGAATCAATAACCTCCTCTTTTTGTGTAATGATGTCAAGAGTAAAGGAATCCAGTTCTAAATGAAGATCATCTACATGTCCATCCAAAGAAAGTACCTCATGGGTAGATGGAGGAGTATGTGCTATATGGATATGATCATCATTTGTGACATATTGTATAGATAGGAGAGTATCCATTAGATCATTGTAGTATCTTGGAGATACAAATTCTTGATCTTGATTAATTTTGGAAATACTTTTCACATGCTTTGGATCAAGTTCTTGACATGGGTCAGTTTCAAAGGATGTATTTCTTATAAATGGTTCTTGGATATTATCATTGGGAATGGGAAGTGGCTCAATATCCTCTTAATCTTTGAGTGAATTTGGATCAAGTGTTGAGTTGAAGATTCCTTCAATATCTACAATCATGAGGTCGAAGGATGTCAATATCATTGGCATATGGCTTTAGGAGATTGCTTATGGCTTCTAGTGTTATCATTGATGGCAACTAAAGTCATTATCTTGGTCCGTAGATTAGGATCTACTTATATCAGCAAGAAATATAGAAGTCAATGTGTTATCAACAGAAAGCATGAAGAACAGGGTATCTGGTTAGATAGTCGATCTATATGCTTCACTAGATCATCATTTTGTTTTTTGGACCCCTAGGAAAGATTTTTGAGCATCTATGTTACCTTATTGGTAAGCTTTATGGTGTTGCAATAGTCAATGTATGAGTTAACAGATTCGGTAGAATGAATTTTTGTTTATTTGTTCATTGTGGCTGACTTGGTATACATAGCATGCCGCGGATGTATAAGGAGTAGATGTTCTAATATTTATTGTGTTGGGAACTTTGTTTTGGGTCCCAACTATAGTCCAACCACCTTGTGTGGGTGTGCATTAAATATTGTTCATGATTTGAACCAACTATTGGAGAATATTTCATGTTTTGTTAAATCCAACATAAGCAATTAAAATATTTTCTAGCATATATATATATGAGGTCAGAAATTTATTTTTGTAAGTGTGCATGATGTTGTAAGAAGGTGTGTGTGCAAAAAAATTTAGAGCAGTTGTATGAGCATACATATGAAGATCTATTGAGTGAATTTTTACTTGTGTAATAAAAGGGTTGTTGTAGTAGAGCAGAGCAGAAGTGTGAATTGGACAAAGTGTCCAAAATCTATTTTATGTGCTCCACCAGAACTAAAACCAAGAATTTGTAGATGCTATCTTCTCAGTTCATTTTTTTTGTAATCACAAACTCTTTGTAAGGTAGTGAGCCTTCTTTATTTTGAGCAGTGAGCTCTAGGCAGTGTGCCTGAATGCAAGTGCATTCCCTTTTGTTCATACTTTTAACAGACTATAAATTATGGATTAATCTCCACCATGGTTTTTCCCCTAACATGGTTTCCGTGTAAAAATATTGGTGTTATGGTGCTTTGATTATCTTGTTTGTGTGCTTGCTTCTTTTCCTTTTTTCATGTGCTAAAAATGATTTAAGAAGATCTGAATTGAAAGTCAAACTTGTTGAACACTGATTCACCTCCCATCTCAGTGTTCCTTGAGTCCAACAATTGGTATCAGAGTGGGTTCCTCTTCAAAAAGTTTAATAGCTTGAGGTGGATCTTGAATTACAATGGAATTTGGTGGTATTCAACAACAACTTATGGTGGCACTTGATGATCTTGATCAGTCTAAAGTAGAAGTCATGGAATTAAAAGAAAATCTTATGGATGCTGAGAAATTCATTCAATCATTGAAGGACAAAATAAATGAGTCAAGAGAAAAGAGGAAGGAACTTTGTGATCAGCTGAAGTAGAAAGAAAATAAAAGTTTGGAAGATGTTCACTTGAACCAGACCCTAAAAGAGATAATTGAAGAATGTGAAAAACTTGCTAGAGACAATGCTACTTTGAAGCTTGAAATGGAATATGTGGGGATGAAGCTAAGGATATTGAAGAAAGAAAGAACACTAAGGAGAATCTAGCCTAGTCCTTCAAGGAAAAATCTGAGGAATGCAGCTAAGTCAATAGTGGATTCATTCAAATGGAAATCGAACTGCAACAATCTAGAAATAATGAACAATAGCTTGAAAGACAGATAGTTATTCTCAGAGATGAGATTGCTACTGCAAATGAATTTAAGGAGAAGTTCAGGATCAGTTATACTAAGCTTGATGAGCTGACTAAAGGATAAAAGAATGCAAATGACAAGAGAGGTCTTGGCTATGAGAAAAGAGAAAGCACCAGATATGAACACAAGGATTCTAGACAAGGAAATCAGATGAACAAAGGTAGAAGATATCTAGTAAGACAACTCAATTTTCATAAGTTTAATGGTTACTGCTTTGTTTGTAATAAATTTGGTCATATGGCTTCTTAGTGTAGAAGTAAAATAAATTCAGGAAGTCCATCATTTCCTAGTCAGTGTTTTAATTGCAAAAGGTTTGGTCATAATTCATTAGAATGCAAAAGTATGTCTGTCATTGTAAGGAATGTTAAATGCTACACCTATGAAAAATTTGGGCATGTTGCTAATCAATGCAGATTAGGAGGAAACAAGTGGAATGAGTAGTCTAGAAAAAGAAACATGGTGTGTTACAATTGCAACAAATTTGGTCACATTGCAAGATTCTGTAGGAATAAAAACATGGACAGAAGAGGCTTGGTATATCAAGGAAGAATTTCACAGAAGGATGAAAAAGGAAAAGGAAAAGTGTCTGTGGAAGAGATAAGAGATCAAATGAAGAAAATGTGGGTAAAGAAGAGTGAATCTGATGAAGGAAATGCACCTGTATTGGAAGTAGCCTCTGCTAATCCCTCCAAAAATTGATCTTAGGCCTTTGTCCTAGGGGGAGTTTTTCTCACGAAGAATCTTTATTTCCCCTATGTGCAGTTGGTACCAAAATGTAGGAAGTTGTTAGCATTTGTGTTACTCATCTTTAAATGTATTAGTGATCATTTGTTTAGTAGGATGAAATATGGAAGGTATGCAAATGGATTCTTCCCTTGCTATCTGAGAGTGCAAAATAACCAAAACTCCTAGGGAAAAGAACTTAATGTGACAAGAATGTTAGGTGTACAAAGTTATAAAAGGGTATTTGGAACCTTCATTTATCACCTTGTAGCGAAGAAGATCAGAAGGAGAGATTTGTAGCAAAATCTTGAAGAAGTCAAGTAAATTCAGTGATGAATTCATTAGGTAATCCATTCATTTGTAAAAATTCTAAATTGTGTCCATAGAAAAACCCTACTCAGTACGGAAAATGAAGAAAAAGAAAGGAACAGTGACTTTGGATGAATATAGTAGTTGGAAGGTCAGGGATGTAAGAAATTTGTTGCCAGCCGGTGAATTGAAGTGGCTTGAAAGTGTGAAACATAAGAATTTGGACATCTAAAATGAGTTCCCTTATTTCACCAACGTGGAAGTAGTCAGGTTTATCTTGAATAAATTGGATGATGATATCCTTACTCTGGATAAAACCTATCAAATTTCAAAGGATGTAACAAAAAATTTGATAGGATTATACAATATTGAAGATGTCCTAAAAAAGAAGTCGATTTGGAATGTTGAAGTTGAAACCCTAACCAGTGTAAAAGGAGATCAGAGGGCTCTGGTAATTACAACGATCAAAGATCCATTGACAAGGTACATTGCATATGGAATTTCATACAAAATTTTCTTCAAAAATAGGAAAGGAGAAACCTCTGTAGGTACAGTCTACATTGCACACAAAATGATAATGGAAGATGAAGACTTTGATCTGTGTGGATTGTTGAAGGATCAATTTATGGAAAATGTGCAATTGATGAAGGATATAGATTAATCTTTTAGGTTTGGCACCCTAGTTATATGCATTATGATGTATTTTTTGAATTACTTACCTCTGAATGATAATGTGGTATGGAAAGAAAATATACTAGTTTGTAAGAAATTTTTTGAGCATTTCAACACTCTTGAAAATGATGAACAAGTTTATGAAAACTTCTTTAGAATTTTTTTAGGAAAGATTGAATTAGGTTGTGTTCCACTCCTGATAAAAGTAGTTGAAGTTGGATCTTCTTCCAGTAAGGCAAAGAAAAAGTTGAAAAGAGCAAGAGAGTTAGCTAATGACACTTCTCTCACACCTAAGTCAACAAAAGTTGAGGGAAAAGGTAAAGAGCAGATAGTTGTGGATATAATCAATGAAGATTCTGATGAATACACACCAAGAGATGAACCGAAACTAGTTGAATCAGATATGATAATAATAGAAGAAAGTAATGAAGAAGGTGCTTTATTCAAAACAAAAATATTGCAAATTGTTTAGGAAGAAGATGGAATGCAAAAGATAGGAGACATATGGATTAATGGACCATCATATGAATAGGAATTCATTGAGGACACTCTAGGTAGATACTTTGTGGACAATAACATTAATTTGGAGAGTTTTCATAATGTACTTCTAGAAGAATTAATTGAATGCATTATGGATGCTATGATCGTTGTGCCTTAAGATAGGAAAGAAGAAGAAATAATCTTACAACTAAAAGAGCAATTAAGGCTATCTCTTGCCAAACTGAAAAATAAAATGAATGTGTTAAGACAATGCATTAACTCAACAAATAAGATCTACAATTATTGTCTTAGGTGGCCTCATGTGGTTGGTAAATACAAGGATAGGTTGGAGAAAATTGGGAATGAGTTGATCAGAATTGGTCAAGATTACAGTATGTGTAGACATAGAAAATATACTGATTGACATTGCACATCTAATCTTGACCACTAATGCCATTTCATCCTAAATCATCTGCTGGTCTAACCTTTTAATTGAACACCTTCATTTGATTAAATTCATCAATATTCCTCTCTTAATTAAATAAATCATTTATCTAATTAAGTCATCCTTTCTTGTTAATTAAATCAATCAGTCTGATCTAATTATCCCTATTTAATTAAATAATCAATTTGATTAAATCTTTAAAGTCCATCCATTAAATTAAATAAAACAAAAATCTTTATTTAATTAATCTTGAAACCATATTCTTCTCATGTTTGATTTAAATCAATCCATAAATCAATATGTCACATCATTATAATCTTTCATTAGATTAATTAACCTTGATTAATTTAATCTCTTCTCATGTCCCATCCTCTAGCTTTTGCAACTTGCACAAGAAAATAGATTTAATTCATTTATTAAATCTCTATTTTCTCTCAAAAAGGTATAATAAAAGAATATTCCTCAAATTTGAATTCAAAAATCCAAGTGGACTTTGTGCTTCCAACAAGGAATTTACTCCACCTAGAAAGTCCTTTTTCCTTGAGCCAAGTGGCATTCAATGCACCTTCTTTCCCTCTTACATGTCATTTCAACAATTTCAAAATTCAAATATATGCATTTATTGACACATTCTTCAAAACTTGCACATCCTCCATCCATTCACATGTTGACAAGTGGCATCTTGCAATTTGTTGATTCTTAGTCCCACATTGCTCCATTTTGGACATCTCCTCAACTTGACTTTCTGTAATTAAGAGGCTTCATTCCTCATTTGATGGTCCACAACTTGAGTAAACTTACTATACTCAAATTCATAGCAATCTTCATCCATCTCATTAAATTTTATAGCTAGGTTATGCAGATTTCATCTTGGAGCACTCATCAATCTTCAACTAAGTGGATCACAATCTTTATCAAATCATCAAAGCTAACATTGGAGTTGGGAAAGGGCCAATTTTCACATCAAATTGGCACCAATTCCCTCAAGAGATTAAGAGTTTGCTTTGTTTTAGAATAGGATTTGATATCTTTGTTTCAAGTTCGTTATGTTCTTCATTTCATTCCTTTTCTCTTACATTCAAATGGATTTCTTAAGAAATCTCTATTCTAACTTGCATTTGATATTATTAATGTGTTCATTTGTTGTGATCTTGCAGGTATAGGATATAGGTTCACAATATGTTTCAAGATCAAGATAGAGCAGTTAAGAAGAAAATTTATGAGTTACAGGTTGAGCATGCAAAGGTTCACTCTACCAAAAACACTCTTATGGATACTTTCTGGAAAGTGAAGGATCAAACCGAATGCAGACTGGAGCAAATGATTGAAGTTTTGAAGAAAGGAGAAAATCTGGAAGAAGCCATTACCACTCTTGAATCCATTGTTCAGGTTATTAATAGGACATCAGAAAATAATAGTTTGATAACAATTATTGGGATTGCAGTTGATGCTTAGAAGAAATTTCTTCCGAAGATGAAAGATAAGTATAAAATAATCTTTTGATTTGAGTGGTAGTTGCAATTTTTTTTTTCAATTTTTGCATCAACAAAGGGCGAGAGAGTGCAGTAGGAGGGAGAGAAGAATTTTTTTTTTCATTGATGCCAAAGGGGGAGAGAATCCAGTGAAAAATTCCTTGACATCCAAAGGGGGAGCAATGTTTTTATGACTTTTGAAGTTTTGAGTTTTGGATGGATCTGACATTTAGTCATTTTTCACTAAGTGTTTCCATCAATTCCAAAGGGGGAGATTGTTGGAATATGGATTCTAGTGTTGTCATTGATGGCAACTAAAGTCATCATCTTAGTTTGTAGATTAGGATCTACTTATATCAGCAGGAAATATAGAATTCAGTGTATTACCGACAAAAAGCATGAAGAACAGGGTATTCAGTCAGATAGTCGATCTATATGCTTCACTGGATCATCATTTTGTTTTGTGGACCCCCAGGAAATTTTTTTGAGCATGTACGTTACCTTATTGGTAAGCTTTATGGTGTTGCAATAGTTGGTGTATGAGTTAAGAGACTTGGTAGAATTATTTTTTGTTTATTTGTTCATTGTGACCAACCTGGTATACATAGTGTGTCATAAATGTATAAGGAGTAGTTGTTTTAATATTTCTTGTGTTGAGAATTTTTTTTGGGTCTCAACTATAGTTCAGCCGACTTGTATGGGTGTACATTAAAGATTGCTCATGATTTGAGCTGACTATTGGAGAATATTTCATGTTTTGTGAAAGCTGACTTAAGCAATTAAAATCTTTGCTAGCAGATATATATATATATATATATATATATATATATATGAGATCGGTAATTCATTTTTGTAAGTGTGCATGATGTTGTAAGAAGGTGTGTGTGAGAAAAAATTCAGAGTAGTTGTATGAGCGTACATCAAAAGATCTGTTGAGTGAATATTTGCTTGTGCAGTAAAAGGGTTGTTGTAGCAGAGCAGAGCAGAAGTGCGAATTGGACAGAGTATCTAAAATCTATTTTATGTGCTTCACTGGAATTGAAACTAGGCATTTTTAGATGTTATCTTCTCAGTTCATTTTTGTTGTAATTACAAACTCTTTGTAAGGCAATGAGACTTCTTTATTTTGAGCAGTGAGCTCTAGGAAGTGTGCCTGAATGCAAGTGCATTCCCTTTTGTTCATACTTTTAATAGAGTATAAATTGTGGATTAATCTCCACTGTGGTTTTTCCCCTAATAGGTTTTCCACGTAAAAATATTGGTGTTATGGTGCTTTGATTATCTTGTTTATGTGATTGCTTCTTTGTTTATGTTCATGTGATAAAAATGATTTAAGAAGATCTGAATTGAAAGTCAAAATTGTTGAACACTAATTCACTCCCCCTCTCAATGTTCCTTGAGTCCAACAAATATGTCTTGGAAAGGACCATTGCTAGACTTTGGTGAAAGATGTTGATCTGCTTTGGAATAAATTTTTGAGATATGTCCTCTAACTCATTAGGTGAGGTAGAGGTATTTCCAAAATGATCATTGGTGGAAGGATCACTGATTATAGGATCAAATAATGTTAACACTCCTTGAAATAGATCATTGTCGAAAATTGTCGAGGGGTTTCGATCATGACTAAAGAGTGACTCTTGATGTATGTTGATTTGATTGTTGGATGAGATGGAAACATCTTCAAGGTGCTCATTGATGGAATGTGAATGGTGATTCTATACTTCCACAAACACAATCAAACAACACATCATTAGTCTATTATGCAAGTTAAATCAACATTCCCCATAGAATTCATTTGAAATGCAAATAAACAAGAAATAAGTGAAGAACACAATAAAGAAATCTATTAAATCCTATCTAATGCAAACAAACTCTCAATCCCATGGGTAATTGGTTTCATTTTGATGTGGAAAATGGCCCTTTCCCAATCCCTTGTAAGCTTGAATGATGATTTGATGAAGATTTGATGCTTTCTTGGTGAAATTCCTACATAACTTAGATATGAAAATATGAAAACTTGATGAACAATGGATGAACTTGTGCATCATGATCTTACATGGATTGTGTAGAATATTGTGGAGGAGAGATACAATAGAGGAGGCCTCTATTTATAAGAAAGAATGATGGAGGATTGAAGAATAAGATGAATGTGGGATTAAAGATCAACCAATAACAAAATGCCACTTGTCAACATGCTATTGGAGAGGGATGGAGCACATTTTGGTCAATGTGCATGATAAATATCATTAGATTAAAAATTGAAATTTGAAAGTGACATGTTTAGGGGGGATGTAATAAGAGTTAAATGCCACTTGGCTCAAGGCAAAGGACATGTAAGAGGCTTTTAATGCCTTGTTGGAGAGGACAAGTCCTTTTGGAGGGACATTTTGAATTTGAAGAATATTCCATCCTTTGATGCCTTTTTGAATGAAAAAGGGGATTTAATAAATCAAATAAATTTATTTATTGTGCAAGTTGCAAAATCTAGAGGATTTGATGGATTAAGATTAGGATTAATCAAGATTTGATTAATTTAAAAGGAGATTAGTTGATTTGACAATTTGATTTAGATTTTAGGATTTAAATAAATCAAAATGGAGGAATATGATTTAGAATTAATTAAATAAAGATTTTGATTTATTTAATTAAAGAAGATGGTGTTAGTTTTAAATCAAATACATATTAATTTATTTAATTTAATAGAATGAATTTAGAGATTAAATTAAATAAAATGATTAATTGAATTAATAGGAGGGGATGACTTAATTAGATAAAAAGTTGATTTATTTAATTAAGAGATGAAGTGTGATGGATTTAATCAAATAAAGATTATTTAATCAAATTGATTAGTGAAGGAGATGATTCAGGATGAAGCAGTGTTAGTAAAATCAGCATCAGGTGTATAGGATCAATTGGTACATTTTATGTGTCTACACCTCTGTGATTAGATAATCTCTTAGTTATCTAATTAGTCTTTTATCACTTATGTCTAGATCTAAAATGATCAGTTAGTTATCTGTTGATATAATATCTGATTATTTTTTATGAATAGACTTTCTGGCTTAATCAATTTGTTATCTAGATTTATTCTTATCTTCTACATGCAAACCTTTATTAATTAAATAACTTTAATTATTTAATTAATTTATTCTCATCTTCTGTCTATTTCAATCTTTATCTTTACATGCAAATTTTATTCTTCTGAGTTTCGAACAATCTTAACTAAAGATTAAATTATTATTTAATTTAATCTCCACCTTTTTATTGGATGTTGTGGATGTGTTGCTGATATGTGGTTATCATTAATGTCAACACTATTAACATTTAGTGTATTGAAGGCTGTATATGTTGAGGATATTGAGAAAATTGTTAAAAGAAGAGTTCTTGGTTCCTTGTAGAACTATGAAGGTCATGAAGGTGCCTAGTTATGTACGTCGAAGATTAGTTGTTGTGGATTAAAGGGTTTTGTATGAGTGTATCTAGTCCATCCTTTGGAAGTTTTAGAGGTCCACGTGAAGATTTGATCGTGTTATGAATTGTTGTGTTCAAACAATATTTTTGTGGGTTTTGTCAATGTTCCAGAATGAAGTTTATGTGGTTTTGTTGTTGTGGATGCTTATCTATTGTTTCTTGGTGCTCATGGATGCTTCTAGATAATGCTCTATCTTTGTGGTACATCCACATTGATCGGTGTGCTCATGGTCAAAGTTTTTTTTTGTATGTTCAGTTTTTCATGTTCTCGGCTGACATGATGGTTGTAGCGTGCTGTGGATATTCGAGGTGAAATTAATTAAAGTCTTTTTGTGTTGGATTTGTTAATTTGGGTCTCCACTATGTTGTGGCCGACCTTGGTGGATTTACATTGCAAATTTATTTGTAAATTTGGACCAACATTGAAAATGTGTTTTATATTTATGGCCGACTAAGTTGTTGATGTAATCTCATGTTGCAGATATATAACAGTGATTGTTTCATTGGTGTAGATAGTGCTATGTATGCTCAGGGTGCTCGGTGTGTTGTGTGTGTATGTGTGAATATCATTTGATTATTGAGAAAAGTGTGAAGAAGTTTGAGCAAAGAGTGAAGAAGGTTTTTTTGTGCTTAACTAGAACTGTAATCAGGCTTGTGTAGAAGCTATTTTCTCAGTTCACAATTTAGATGGTTTTAATCCAAACCTTTCTTTGGACAGTGAGTCCTCTTTTGTATTTGAGCAGTGAGCTTGTTGGAACTATAAACTTCTGATAATTTTTCATGTGGTTCATACCCTTGCATTTTCCAAATAAGTCCTTCCTCGAACACTTTTTACTCACATTTTGGCCATGTAACCCCATAGCATCCATCGAGTCATACATTTTTCACGTTGTGGTCCATATCAGCGTGAGTCTATCTATGTCTCCCCGATCCATTGTGTATTTCTACTAATATTTTTTTGTTATAGGTTTGTCAGCGAGACTTTTGTATTGTCACAACGACTGGATTTCACCTACAGTTCATACCGGCAAGACTTTTCATTTTTTTTGGCGACAGAGGAAATTTCATATCAGCAAAATATTTCCTTCGATATATAGTCTTTCCAACTACCTTTTGTCTCCCCGACCGACAACAGAATGGGCTTATCGGTGTGAGTTACTCATTTTCAGAGTGATGTCATAGCAATTTCGCTGGGTCTTTCCAACAAAGGGTTTCATCAGCATGTTCTTGGGGGGAGTCTCACCGAACAACGCATGGAAGGATTTCTTCGACCAAACATGTTTCTTTCGATACAAGGTCTTGGCGAGTTTGAATTGTCTTGCCAACCAGCGTATGAAAGGATACATTGGCGTAGGTTGGGGCATCGATGTAATGTCATGGTGAATCCAATATGTTATACCGACTAGCACATAGAAGGGTCATTTTGGCCAAACTGATTGGTATCGGCATGAAGTCATAACGAAGTCATATTGTCTCACCGATTGGATCACAAGAAAATGTCTCGGTAAGACTCATATGCATCGGGGAAAGGTCTTGGTGAGTGGCTCTTGTCTTGCTGAACCAAATACAAGGGGACTCTATCAAAGTATTTTGAAGTAAGGTCTTGGAGTCTTACCAACTCAAAAGCTACGCCAATAAAGAAAATTGCATCGGTGAGAGAACTACTGTGTTTTCGTGATGCACGGATGGAAGGGACTACTCGCTAAGACTTATATGTTATCGAAGTGAGGTCTTGGTGAGTGACCTCCAGTCTCGCTGATAATATATATGGTGGCTATGTCGGTGAGAAGATTAGCTTGTCTTGACAAAATGAAGGTGTGAGTTCGGGGTGTTTCGGTAACACATGGGATAACCGGTATGAGGTCTCCCTGATATCATGTGGTCACAGTGAAGTAAATTAGACTGATGGTGCATCGGTGAGAAAGCCAATAAGTCACAGCGACACACAAGATGAATAAAGGGCTTTCGGTATGACTCAATGAACTCTGTGTGATTTCTCCCCGATTTTGAAATGTCTTAGTGAAAGCGAATGGGAGATTCTTTTCGGTGAGAGTTTTCTCAAGTCTCAGCGACTCAGGATGGATGAAGGAATATCTTGGGGAAACATAAAGTGATCTATTTAAGGTCTCCCTGACAACAGTAAGTCACAGTGAAGTGGGTGATGCAAGGGCTTGTCGGCGAGAAAAAACTTATGTCACGGCAACATACATGATAGAAGGAGACTTTCAGTGAAACATAATGTGATCGATATAAGGTCTTTCTGATATCAAAAGGTTTCAGTGACAGTGAATCAAATGAAAAGGGAATTTCGGTAAGAAACTTCTTATGTCTTGGCGACTAGGAAAACATTAAGGGTTCTCGGTGATACATATTGAGATCAATATGATATTTCTCCGATAGTAAGATGTCACAGTGAAAAAGAAACACAAAGAGCATGGGATAACAGTGATACAATTTCCTTCAGCATACTTACTGGATGTCTCAGTGAATGATTAGCAGAAGCCTAAATTCAAACAGTTGGTTGCTGACTTATGAATGCAAAGCATTGTGTCTCTTCGGCAGCCAATGTATAAATGTTCATTCTCAATTGTAAAAGAGGAGGGATTAGAGTAGATAGGGCAGAAAATATACAGGGTAATACAATGTTTTTCCAATATGAGACTATGTTGCATGTTTCAAATCATGGAGATATCAATTGAAATCTAATAATATGGTGCAGTTGTTTCTGGTATCAGTTGTTCATGGTGTTTGTTGAAAGTATTATTGAAGTTGTCTCCACTATGGTGTTTTATGGTTATTTGAATTGGTGTAACAAGATTATATCCATTTTTTTGGTGCACATTTGCTACATCTGTATGGTCAATTGATTGGTTCTTTCCAGTAAAGATTAAATCCTTTAGATTGATCATAGTAATTAGAGAATGTTAATTGGATCAGTAAGAAGAACTCAATAATCATAACCTTGCATGTTTATACCAGTTATAAACTAAATCAAATTCTAAACAACTTGAATGTCTACCAGAATGAAGTATTTGTTTCAGATTTCTCTTGACTCCGCATACCCAATAAGGCACTCAACTCTATGTTTTATCATTTAGTTTTATTCAACCCTTTTTACATCTGTTAACTAAGCACATTAGGATTTAGAATTAAATATTTCTATACGTTTAATAACAATGTTGATTTTATTTGTCCATTTTTCATCTACCATCATGGACAAATCATTGTAAGAGAGAAGATAGGAGGTCAAGTCTGCATAATTCATATAGGTACACCCACCTAGGTTTAGTAGCACCTGAAGAGTAGAAGGTTTAAGCCACTAAAACCTTGTTTGTTACCCTAAAATGTATCAATATATTTGAATCCTCTTGAGGTATCCCTTACCTGCATTTTTGAGAGCTAACAAATTGGTGACTCCGCTAGGGATAACAAAGAATCCGCGCCTTAATTATAGAGTCAGAAATCCTATATATAGACTCCGCTGGGAATAACAAGTAACAATCTTTTTCTCACTTTCAAGAAAGTGAGTGGTGACTCTAATAAAACATTGCAATATGAATGGAAGAAGATCTCAATACAGGGGAGGTCATTCTATAGCTCCTACTGGCAGTATTAAATGAACACACAAAAATGATAAGGCTGACAAGGGTAAAGGGGTAAGTGAAGACATGTGCATGATCAACAAATACAAATCATCAATACCTCATGGTGAAACATATAACTGTTTTGATACATGGAAAGATAATTCAAGTGAAGAGCCTTGTACCCCAAAAGATCAAAAGAATCCTTTTTATGATCCTCAGAGATAGGTAGAGTGGCATGCTAAGTTTGAAGTTGAACAACTCAGAATTCAACATGAATATGATAAAAAATGGAGGGTAACCAAAATGAGTTCAATGATTAGGAAATTCCTCAAGAAGATTATGAATCTTTAACTTATGAAGAAGTTAAAGCATAGTTTGAATCTCATAAAAGGGAGAGGGAAGAACAGGAAAAGGCTCGGATGATACAAGCCATGAAAGAATTTAAATTGCAAAAAACTCAGAATATTACTTAGACAACTGATTTCCCCCCAAAATATGTACCACCTCATAAACAAGGTAATCATGGTGTGGGACCTTCTGAGCCACCAAGGGTCCCTCACCATCAAGTTTGGAATCACTACAGACAACCAAATCATCCACCTCATATTCCCACACAACATACAAATATACATCCACCTCCTAGTCAGCATCATGTGCCATATCATAACACACAATACAATAACCTAGTGTACCCATATCAGTACCCACCTAACCCTCCTCCTCATCAGTATACCACCATGATCAAACAATTTGATTTGGCAAGGTTTCAGTTGTACCCTTATCCTATGGATGGAAGTTGGAGAAATTTGGTGCCTAAATTTATAGGGAGTAATGCAATCACTGCTGAGGATCATTTAAGGAGTTTCAATGCCTTCATTTAGGATTTGGATGTACCTTATGAAGATTTACATATGATGCTATTCATGATGTCCCTTATTGAAGAAGCTAGGGATTGGTTCAATAGCCTAGCAACAAACTCTATTTATTCTCTCCAAATTTTTAGGACCGATTCCTCGATCAATATGGGAATCTAAGTGCACCAGATGTAGCTCTTCATGAATTGATGAGAATTCAGAAAAGTCAGAATGATTCAATTTTTGATTTCAACCAGAAATTCAATAAACTGCAGAATAGAATACCTCCTGGATCAAAGTTTCCAGAATCTGTAGCATTGAGTGTTTACCTGAATGCATTCGATCCTAAAATAGGATATGAATTAAGAAATAGGTTCCCAAGAGACTTGGCTGAAGCTCAGAAGACTGCATTAACAATTGAAAACAATAGGAGGGCTGCTGGGATAATTGATAAAAGAGAAAATCATAGGGCTCCTCAACAAACCAATAATTATCAATAAAAATAGGAGAACCCATACAAGAATGAAAGACCGAGGCCAAGGTTACATGACATGCCCTATAATACAAATTGGAAGGATGGAAAACTTGTAACAGATAGGCCTAGAAGCAAAGAAACTCCTAATCCATTGAGGAAGAAGGGAACCTATATGGTAAATAACAATTATTTATGTGAAGTTTGTGATAAGCCACATTCTCTAGACTATTGTGTTGTAGCTCAAAGGATGCACGAGGAAGAATGTTGATGAGAAATAGTGGAGAAGATCATAAAGTGTACTTGACTTCAAACACTTTTCACCATATGGAGGAGGGATACTCATCTTGAGAGGATGAAGGTTATGAGTATGATGTTTCAAATCAGAAATACAATGTCCACATGGCTGAGCAGCAAATCCTTTCTGACTTTGAGGAATATTATATAGAGAAATATTCTAATGAGATGCCTACTCAGGGCAATATGAGGAAGCTTACTAAGGAGGAGATAGAGAGATTAACTATTGCTGTAGTTGAAGAAGCAAAGAGTAAGTACTGGCTGAGAAATAGGACAGTAAATGAGAAGGAATGCGTCCCTAGGGGAATCTTTATGAAAGAGCAAAAGGCGACACAAGGAACTGTGAAAAGGGTTGAAAACAAGCAACATAATGAAAGCAAACAAAATCTTGTCTGAGAGGATGAAGTAAAAGAATTACACAAAGAAATTCAACATATTGATCAGCCAGGTAAAAGAGAAAAAGAAGAGAACAAACGAGAAACATCAAAACAAAAGAAAATGATTAAGGTAGAAGGTTCTTCTTTTGACTTCACTCAGGCTTTGTCTCAGGTAAAGATGTCTGTTCCACTTCTTGAGATGATGAAAATTAAGGAATATAGGGATAGTGTAGTGCAATTGATAACAAATGAAAATGAAAAACATGTAAATTCTAAAAATAAGATGGTTGCTAAAAATAAGCAGGATAAAGTAAATATCCCAGAAATCTGCTTGAGTAATGTATTGACAATTCCTCCACAAGTTGATCCTTTTTTCACTATGTTACTCATAAATAACAAATTGTTGAGGAATTGCATGATAGATTCTGGTGCTGCCATGAATATTATGCCAATAGGAGTGATGAAACAACTAGGCATGAGGGTGGATACATATGAAGGAAAATGTTATGCAATGGATAACCGACCTATTCCTGTGGTGGGTATAATGAAAGATGTTGAAGTTAAATTAGCTGGCTATCCTCAAGTGGCTTACAATATTGATATAACAGTAATAGACACCCTTCCTCAATTTGGTATGCTTTTGTCAAGACAGTGGACGACAACTATTGGTGGAAATGTCCAGTTTGATCTATCTTATGCAACAATTCTGGTAAATGGCCCAGAGGTGAAATTGTACAGGGAGCCGAGGATGAATCAGCTTATTGACTGTGTACCACAAAATCAAATCAATTGTTTTTGTGATGTTGATCTTGGGAGTTTTAATATAGAATCATCCCAGCCAGAATTAACCAATAGTGATCCTATTGAGAAGCATGCTGCACAGAACTATAACGGTGTGTGGAAGATGTACTTTGATGGAGCCTGCAACCAAGAAGGTAATGGAGTAGGGATAGTATTCATTTCACCTGAGGGTGTTACATTTAAGTATTCATTTCCGTTAGCATTTGAATGTACAAACAATGTTGTGGAGTATGAAGCTTTGTTAACAGGTTTGAATATAGCTATGAAACATAAAATCAAGCTACTGGTTGTTCTTGGAGATTTAGAGTTGGTGGTTTCACAAATCAATTCCAAGTATGCAGCAAAACATAAAAGATTGAAGCAGTACAAAAATGTTGTATGGGATACAATTGAGTTTTTTTATGCCTTCTCAATTGAGTGGATAGATAGATCAAAGAACATAATGGTTGATTTTCTAGCAAATGTAGCACTGAAAAGAGATGATATCACATTGGTTGGGGTATCACAAATTGAATTCAAGACAAGGCCTGTTGTGCCTAATAATGTATATAGCTAGAAAGTTTTTAATGATGATGTTGATCTTTTGAAATTCCTCCATTGTATAGATTAGTATGAAGCCCAAGAAATTGACTTCAACACCTTTGTTGAAGAAGTGGATGGGAAGCAAACAGTCTTTGGGAAAGAGATCTTACAACTCAAAACAAATAAGCTTCCTAAAGGCTTAGTGGCATTAGAGAGGGTGTATGATGGAAATGATCGATCCCTCATAAAGCAAGCACCGGTAAACAGGGAGGATATTGAAGAGATTAACTTGGGGACTGAGATGACACCTAGAAAGGTGTACATAGGGAAGAAGATAAACCCTACAATTAGAAGGATGCTGATAGAATTGTTGAGAAAATATAAACATGTGTTTGCTTGGTCTTATGAAGATCTAAAAGCATATAGGGAAGATTTGTTTTAGCATGAAATACCATTGAAGCCAGATGCTAAGCCATTCAAACAAAAGAAAAGACCCATAAATCCAACATTGGAGCCTAAAATGCAGGAAGAATTGGCAAAGCTCAGAGATGGGGGAATCATTAAACCAATCAGGCATTCTACGTGGGTCTCAAACTTGGTCCCTATGAGAAAGAAAAATAGATACATTAGGCTATGTGTAGACTTCAAAAATATGAACATAGCATCCCTTAAAGATAATTACCCTTTACCCAATATGGAAGCTATATTGCATAAAGTAACAAGGTGTGAATTGTTGTCTATGATGGATGGGTTCTCAGAGTATAACCAGGTTATGGTCAAGGAATATGAGCAATATAAGACAACATTTACAACTCCTTGGGGAACATATGTAGACATAAGAATGCCATTTTGTCTCACTAATGCAAGGGCAACCTTCCAAAGAGCTATGGATGTGGCTTTTGTAGATTTGATCAATGTTATTATGGTGGTATATCAGGATGACCTCACTACTTACTCAAAGAAGGCTGAAGATCATGTTCATCATCTGGAAAAGGTATTTATAAAAGCCCTTGAATATGGTATTACCTTGAACCCTAAGAAATTTCATTTTGCAGTCACAGAGGGTAAGCTCTTGGTACATATTGTTTCAAAGGAGAGGATTAGGATAGACCCTGAAAGGGTTGAGGCCATTGATAAAATTCCTGTCCCTAAAACTATTAAGGCAATACAATCATTCTTTGGACAAATTAACTTTGTCAGGAGATTTGTTTCTAACTTTTCTGAGATTATTAAACCTATATCAAAAATGTTGAAGAAAGGATAGAAAATAGAATGGACTGCAGAGGCTTTGGAAGCTTTTGTATCTATTAAATGGGCTATCAAGGAGGCTCCTGTTCTTAAGTCTCCAAATTTTGCAAAACCTTTTCAGATATTTTCATTCACTTCAATGCACACTATTGCTACTTTTATGCTGCAAAAGAATGAGGATGGTCATGAAAAGCCTATGTCCTTCTTTAGTAAGTCATTATAGGGGTCTAAATTAAAGTATGACATAATGGAAAAATAGGAATTTGCACTAGTGAAAGTTGTAAAAGCTTCCAGGCCGTATCTTGTTGGGGCAAAGGTGGTTGCTTATGTTCCTCATGCAACTGTCAAGGATATTCTGACACAGTCTGAAGTAACAAAAAAATATGCAAATGGATTAACAAAATCCAAGAATTTGACATGGAGATACAAATTACTAAACTGGTAAGAGGTCAGGGCTTGGCTAAGTTGATGACAGAAGTGAATATTGAAGCAAACCAAATTTGCAATATAGAGGGAGAGGATGCAATTGCAAGCATTGAGCATCCTCAATGGTATACAAATGTCATGTATTATCTTAAATACATGAAGTGTCCAGAGGGATTGAATGACAACCAGAAAAGAACTTTGAAGTTGCAGGCATCCAAGTACGTTTTCATGAATGGAGATCTATTTTGGAAAAATAGGGATGGTATACTATTGTTATGCCTGGATGAGTCTCAGGCCAGGCATATCTTAAGTGAAATGCATGAAGGAGTTTGTGGAGGACATTACTCGGCAAACAGAACTGTGCATAAAATCCTCAGGGCAGGTTATTACTGGCCAACGGTTTTTAATGACTCTTTTACATATGTAAGAAAATGTGAAGCTTGCTAGAAATTCTCTGGAAAACTAAATTATCAGGGAGCTTTTCCACTTCGACCCTTGCAGGCTGATGCCCCTTTTCATCAATGGGGAATTGATTTCATTGGAGAGATAAAAGAAAAATCAAGTGGTGGACATAGGTGGATACTGGTGGCCATTGATTATTTTACCAAATGGGTAGAGGCGATCCCAACTAAAAAAGCTACAAGTAAGGTGGTGACACAGTTCCTAATGGATAATATCATTACCAGATTTGGTACACCATTGAGGTTGATCACTGACAACGGGATGTGTTTCAGATTAGATGAATTCAAAAAAAATTGTAGTTCAAATGGTATTACTATTTCTTATGCAGCCCCTTACCATCCATAGGCTAATGGACAAGCAGAATCTAGCAATAAGAGTATTTTGAAGATTATAAGAAGAATGTTATGTCACAATAAGAAAGCTTGGGATTCGAAATTAAGACTGGTTGTTTGGGCTGATAGGATTACGGTAAAAAAGGCAATTGGGAAATCTCCATTTGAATTAGTGTATGGAACATAGGCTAGGATGCCTTTGCAAAATTTGTTACCAGTCTACAAGTTTTTCCTTTAGGAATATTTGGATATTCCTGAACCCATGGAGGAAAGAATGGAGCAGCTAGCTAAATTGGATGAAATAAGGAGAGTTTCCCAAAATCAAAACATAAAGTTATAGACACAGATGAAATATTTGTTTGACAAAAAAGAAAAGGATAGGAAATTTGAAGAAAGTGATCTGGTACTAATGTGGAACACAAGGTTCCAGGAGAAGGGAAAGCATGGTAATTTTGAAGCCTTGTGGCTGGGACCTTTTGTGGTTATTGGAAAGAAGGGTGAAGACTCATATTATCTACAAAATATGGCTGGTGAAGAGCAAGAGTTGCCCGTGCATGGGAAATTTTTGAAACTTTTTTTCTCTTGAGTAACACAGAGGATTAAGGGTTGCCAGTGCATGGACAACTCTTGCTTATCCTCTTTAAAATTATTTTCCATGCACAGTAGTCTAGGAAATAAAGGAGCAGGACTTGCCAGTACATGGAAAATCTTGTTTTTCCTTCTTTCAAAATAATTTTTCCATGTACAGTAGTTTAGGGTTCTGTTCATTTCCATCTCCCTTTTGCATTCACTTTCCTTTCATTCCTTCATGTTACATTTCCCTTTCCATTCTACTCACTGATTCATTATTTTATCTCTGGTCTGGTCACCCAAAGATCTGGATCCTTGTAATGATCTTACTATCATTCATCCCTAGATGGAGCCACTATTGGAACTGTAAATTTTTGATAATTTTTCATGTGGTTCATACCCTTGCATTTTCCAAATAAGTCCTTCCTTGAACACTTTTTGCTCACATTTTGGCCATGTAACCCCATAGGATCCATCGAGTCATACATTTTTCACGTTGTGGTCCATATCAGTGTGAGTCTATTTGTGTCTCCCTGACCCATTGTGTATTTCTGCTAATATTTTTCTGTTACAGGTCTATCAGCGAGACTTTTATATTGTCACAATGACTAGATTTCACCTACAGTTCATATCGGTAGGAATTTTCATTTGTTTTGGTGACAGAGGAAAGTTCATATCAGAAAAATATTTCCTTAAGTATATAGTCTTGCCAACTACCTTTTGTCTCCTCAACCGACAATAGAATGGGCTTATTAGTGTGAGTTATTCATTTTCATAGTGATGTCATAGCGGTTTCCCTAGGTCTTGCCGACAAAGGGTTTCATTAGCATGTTCTCAAGGGGAGTCTCATCGAACAACACATGGAAGGATTTCTTCAGCCAAACATGTTGCTTTCGATACAAGGTCTTGGTGAGTTTGAATTGTCCTTCCGACCAGTGTATAAAAAGATACATCGGCGTAGGTTGGGGCATTGATGTAATGTCATAGCAAGTCCAATATGTTATACTGACTAGCACATAGAAGGGTCATTTCGGCCAAACTGATTGGTATCAGCATGGAGTCATAATGAAGTCATTGTCTCATCGATTGGCTCACAAAAAAATGTCTCAGTAAGACTCATATGCATCGAGGAAAGGTCTTGGTTAGTGGCTCTTGTCTTGCTGAACCAAATACAAGGGGACTCTATCAAATTATTTTGGAGTAAGGTCTTGGAGTCTTACCAACTCAAAAGCTACATCGATAAAGAAAATTGCATTAGTGAGAGAACTAGTGTGTTTTGGCAATGCATGGATGGAAGGGATTACTCGCTAAGACTTATATGTTATCAAAGTGAGGTGTTGGTGAGTGACCTCCAGTCTCGTTGATAATATATATGATGGCTCTGTATGGTCAATTAATTGGTTCTTTCCAGTAAAGATTAAATCCTTTAGATTGATCATAGTAATTAGAGAATGTCAATTGGATCAGTAAGAAGAACTTGATAATCATAGCCTTGCATGTTTATACCAGTTATAAACTAAATCAAATGCTAAACAACTTGAATGTCTGCCAAAACAAAGTATTTGTTTCATATTTCTCTTGACTCCACATACCCAATAAGGAACTCATCTATGTGTTTTATCATTTAGTTTTATTCAATCCTTTTTACATTTGTTAACTGAGCACATTAGGATTTAGAATTGGATATTGCTATACATTTAATACCAATGTTGATTTTAGTTGTCCATTTTTCATCTGCCATCATGGAAAAATCATTGTAAGAGAGAAGATATGAGGTCAAGTCTGCATAATTCATATAGGTACGCCTGCCTAGGTTTAGCAGCACCTAAAGAGTAGAAGGTTTAAGCCACTAAAACCTTGTCTGTTACCCTAAAATGTATCAAGAGATTGGTAGCCTCTTGAGGTATCCTTTACCTACATTTTTGAGAGCTAACAGAGCTCTAGGCAGTGTTCCTGAATGCATGTATATTCCCATTATTCTTATAATTTTAACAGCGTATAATATTGTGGACTAACCTCCACCGTGGTTTTTCCCCTAATAGGGTTTCCATGTAAAAATCTTGGTTTTCTCTATGTTTCTAATGTGTTGATTGTTAATAGTTCATTATTCATTCATCATATCTGATATTAAGTTAAGTAAAGATTGAAAAGTTTAAAATACTCTATGACAATTAATTCTCCCCCCCTCTCAGTTGTATGTCCCTATTTTTCTAACAATTGGTATCAAAGTAGGTTCCTCTAAAGAAAGTTTAAAATCTTGAGGTGATCCAAGATGGCATCATACAAGAAGGAAAACCCTAGATTTGATGGAACAAACTACTCACTGTGGAAAGCTAGGATGGAATGTCATTTGAAGTGTATTGGTGAACCTTTCTAAAAAATTACAAAGAACAGATATGTTATTCCTGTGACTGGTCCGTCCACTGTTGATGAGATCAAAGAGGTTGAGAATAATGTCTAGGCTATGTAAGCTTTATTGAGTGCTCTAAAAGATTCAAAAATGACAAATGTATTAGGTTTAAAGATAGCTCATGAGATGTGGAAGAAGGTATAAACTTTGTATGAAGGAGGTGTACATGTGAAGATGGCTAAGCTACAAAGTTTGAAAGGAAAGTATGAAAATTTGAGGATGGGTGAAGATGAAAATGTTTCTTCTTTTATGTAGAAAGTAAATGAACTGGTGATGGGTATTAGATGTGCTGGTGGTATTTTGGAAGAGGAAGAAATTGTGGCCAAGGTTCTTAGATCATTGCATCCCTCCTACAAAGCAAACACTCATACTATTGAAGAAACTAGATCATTGATGAATGCGACAAGAGACACACTGATTGGTAAACATGTTGCCTTTGAGCGGAGTGAATTTGGTGATTCTATTCTTAAGAATAAAACTACATTTAAGGCTATTGTATCTGGAAGAAACAATCAAAGATATGATCTAGGAGAAATTTCTAGGAAGACATTCAAGTACGAGGAAGAAATGAAACAACTTGAAGATGAAGAAAGAGAAGTAGAAGAGTTGGAAGCATTGATTATGAAGAAAGAAGGTAGAGGACAAGGTAAGTATAAAGGAAAGTTACCTATCAAAATTTTTTCTTGCAGTAAAATAGGTCATTTTGCATCAAGGTGTCTTGAAAGAATCCCTAGATCCAAGCCTTACAAACCTAAATTTCAAAAGAAATGTTATTTTGCTAGAGTGATTGATGATGAGTCTGATAAAGAGAATGGAAATGAAGATGATTGGGTTTTCATTGCTATCAAAGAAAATAGTCTTGAGGCTACTGAATTAGCTAAAGTTGAGAAATATCTTGCAGCCTGAATTGAAGAAAAGGATGAGTGGGTTATTGACAATGGATGCTCACATCATATGACTGGCGAAAAAAGAAAACTTTTAAGTCTAGAGAAGTATGATGGTAGGATTGTGAGATTTGGTGATAACAATGCTTGTGTGATTTGTGGCAGAGGATCTATTTGTCTTGGTTGTAAGCATAACACTGATGATGTTCTTTATGTTGAAGGCTTAAAGCACAACCTGTTGAGTGTTAGACAGAAGGTGGAAAAGGGTTATGATCTTTAGTTCAAAGATGGAAGATGTAGGATATATGGAAGCTATGGAAATGTAATTGCTTTAGGTAAACAGACAAAAGGTAATATCTTCCACCTAAATGCTACTAGTGAAAGTTGTTTAATTGCTAAAGTAGATGAAAGTTGGTTATGGCATAGAAGGCTATGTCATGTGAATTTTGATAACATAGTCAAAATAAGTTCCACTCAAGAAGCAAGAGATCTACCTAAGCTAGTAAAGCCTGCTAGCACAATTTGCAAGGAGTGTCAAATGGGAAAACAAACCAAAGTTTCTTTTCAGAGCAAACAACATAATTCAAATGGATTACTGGAGTTGATACATACTAATCTATTGGGTCCCTCCAGAGTTATAAGTCTCCATGGTGAAAGGTACTTTATGTTGATTATTGATGATTACTCTAGGATAATATGGGTTGCTTTCTTAAAGGAAAAATGTGAAGCATTAGAAAATTTCAAAAGTTTCAAATCTATGGCAGAGAATGAAAAGGGTCGTAAAATCACATGGTTAAGGTCAGACAAAGGTGGTGAGTTCACCTCCAGGTATTTTAATTCTTTCTATGAAGAGCATGGAATCATAAGAAAATTATCTACTCCCTGAACCCCTCAACAGAATGGAGTTGCAGAGAGGAAGAACATAACAATTCTGGATGATGCTAGAACAATGATGATTGAAGTAAATGTGCCTCATATCTATTGGAGTGAAGTTGTAAGCACTATTGTGTACACTTTGAACTAGGTAAATGTAAATGGTAATTCTGGTAAGACTTCTTTTGAATTATGGTTTGGTTATAAGCCTGTTGTTAAATACTTTAAGATCTTTGGAAGCAAATGCTACATCAAGAGAGATGATGATATAGGAAAGTTTGATTCAAGAAGTGATGAAGGAATCTTTCTAGGATACTCTACTAGAAGCAAGGCCTATCGGTGCTATAACAAAAGGTTGAGGAAAATGGTTGAGAGTGCAAATTTTTAGAGTTGATGAGGATTCTGCTAAATCATTCAAATATTGTGTATATGATTCAGATGAGAACAATACAAACAAAGGGAAGAATGCTTAGACACATAATCAACTTCAAATTCTACCATATGTTCCATATGTTCCATGTGTTCTAGTAAATTAAGGTAATCAGGAAATAGAGAAAAGTGCAAGTATATAAGAAATATCTGAAGAATCAGAAGTTTTAGAGAAACCTGAAACTCTGAGGTACATAAAGCTAAATCACTCTGAAACTGAAATTATAGGAGACAAAAATAAAGGTGTGAAAACTAGAAGAAAGATTGTAGAAGAGCATTGCTTGATGTCCAAGTTCAACCTAAAGATGTCAATGAAGCTTGCAATGATGAACACTAGATGGAAGCTATGAAGGAAGAGTTAATGCACATTGAAAAGAATAATACATGGATACTTGTTCCCAGACCAAAAGAAAAAATTGTGATTGGCACTAAATGGGTCTTTTAAAATAAGCTAAATGAACAAGGTGAAGTAGTCCAAAATAAAGCAAGACTAGTGTTAGGCCCCCAAAAATCCTTGATATTTTGAGATCTTTTGTTCTCAATATTAGCATTGTATTTTGATTGCACACAAGGTTTAGGGTTTTATTTGAATAAACTTGTCCTCCAAAATCCCCATATAGTCCTCAGATGTCTTATTTATGTATTGACTTGTTGGTCTAGTTACAAGTGATATAAGTTACCTCTTGAGTCGTCGTCTAACGTTTCATACTGGCCCCTTTGTTTAGGACTATTCGGTCATCCCGAGGAATCATGATCTTGAGGGATTCATCTGTAAACTCAAAGAAGATAAGAAAATGGGTACCTTTGTACATGCTTTTGATTACCCTTAGGATACCATCAGGAATCTCTTCAACTTTGAGGAACAAGATGAAAGAATATCCAAGTACCTAGCTTATAGAAAGATGGTGGAAGCTAAGAAGAAGAATAATCCTAAATATGATCCTCTGCCAAATATACATGGTGATTTCAGTAGGGCCATGTATGTCATGGAAAATTTTGAGAATGTTGTTGGTTTTTAGAGAGAGTAGTAGGAGGTTCTTGATAAAGGAAAGGCAATGGTGGTTGAAGAAAGTGTTGAAGTGACATTAGAAGAAAGACCTATGCATCAACCACCCAAACAATTGAGGATTTATTCAAGGAGGAAGAAAATGGTGAGTGAGGAAAGAAGCTCAGTGGCCCCTGTCACCTCTAAAGAACCAAAAGAAGAATCTCCCAAGAGTGTAGTGCCAACTTCCCTCCACAGGCTTCTTTACCTATAATTGATATTGATTCACCTCCTAAAATTTTTGCCCCTCCTAAATAGCCACCTCAAAAGAAGCAAAGAACTTAAGCAAATAGAGTGGTTGATTATTCTAACATAGATGAAGATGATATTTATGTCACCCCTGAGGAAATGTAGATAGGGATGCCTCCTCATGAAGGAGCAGTTGTTTCAAGTTTATGACAAAGCATTCTCAAACTTGGGAAGTCTAATATTTGTGGATTGAATATGGTAGATGACTTGAGGTTAGAGGAAAGCAAAGAGTTTATGGAGGATGATTCATTCATTGAAACCTCCACATTTCAAGATTTCTGGAGGAAATCCAAGATTGTAGATTATGTAGAGAAAGTTGCCATTGAAAGGAGCTTGCACCTTGAATTGCCTAAAAGTTTTATTGAGGCGAATGTAAGAAGCATTATGAAAGATGAGTTCAAAAATATTAATACCTAGGAGGGCAGAGAACTTGTAAAGAAGAGTGGTGTGTTGTTATTGCTAGAGTGGAATATTGTTGATTCTATTGTTTTAGATGATATAAGAAGGGCTAAAAGACCTATTATACAAATGGAAGAAGAACTAGAAATGGCCCTTCAAGGTTCAACCTTCAGTGAGGATTGGGATGCATTGGTGATATGGTCATTATCTTCGGCATCTAGGAAACCAGTCCTAGCAGAGCCATCAGAGCTTAGTGGACAACTACTTGTAAAAAGAGTTGTTGATACTCTAGCTTTGGAACCTACAGACATGGTTGTTAACATTGCCAAGTTTAGCCAATCAACTGTGGAGGATCTTACCTTGGAAAGAGATAATATTAGAGTTAAATGCAATGAACTCCTAGATGACTATGACAGTAGCCAACAAAAAGTAGCTACACTAGAAACTAAATTGTCATTCTATAAACGAAGAGAGGAAGTGCAAAGAGAATGGGGTCAGCCCAACTTGAGCCACCCATCTTTAGTTTCTTCAATGAAATTTGTGCAACAATCATTTCATAGCCAGGCTCTAGCAATAGTACCATATAATCAGGGACAAGAATCAATTGTAGAGGAAGAAATAAGTAGGAAAATATCTAGTTCATCTGATAGAGATCAACTGCTTCTGCAAATGGAGGTGTATAAGAGGTTGCTAAAGAATGCTCAAGATACAATGTATGAGAACATATCAAAGGTTTTCGACACTTCCTTAAAAAATTTGAATGAGAATATTTAGGAGAGACTCAATAGTGTGCATGACAACTATGCTTTGATGGTGCATGCATTGAGGTTGTCTCAAATGGATAAACTGTTGGCCATACCAACTCTAAATAAATGGGTCCCAAGAGTTGAGAGATTGAAGTTGATTTTAGTGGGAGTTGGACAACATGAAGATAAGTACCCTCTAGTGCTTCCAATTTATGAATTTGTGTGTGAGTTGAGTGAGTAGAAGTTTCAGCGATATGCAGCTCCTTTAGAGTAGAAGATAATAGAGTTGATAGCTCAATATAACCACACTAATTTAGCACCACTACCAGATATTGAGGTGGCTAATTATGAAGTGAAACCATTGCAGAGATGGAAGAAGGAACTGGATGAGGTTATTGATTCCCAAGTAAATAAAATTTGCAAAGAAGTTAATATTGACGTCTTCAACAACACCCTGTGAAGGCTAACTTTCCTTATTAGATTTTTGGAGGATTTCGATAGGGAGTCCAATGCAATTTCAACAAAATATTCCCCTTACAGGAAAGCCATGGAAAAAATTATGGATTTTGATTGGCCATTTGAGGAAGAATATGCAGAATGGGGAAGGTTATATGTTGGCAAGTTTGGTTTGTGAAACATATACTTGGTCATGTATTGTATAGGTCTATCCTTAGAGATTACAAAGTTAAAACATATGTTTCATAGGAAAGTATCAGTTGTTGATGATGTAGGATATTGATTGAGATGATGACTCACCTATGGTCTACATCATTTTGTCATTTTTCTCGATGAATTGGACACACTCCTTTTGACTTGTGCTTTTGAAAAGGAAAAGTTGCTCCTCATTGCAAATGCAAATATTCTTTGTCTTATGTGTATTCCCTCCATTTTTGACAATTGCAAATATAACTGAATTTGGAATACCTTCTAGCAGTCTAATTTGATATTGACATGTGTACACTTGGTCTGAGGCTTGTTTTTGCTCCCTTATTCTATAAAAGGAATTTTAGGGCCATTTGTGTGGATCTTTTGTTGAAATTCTCAAGCTACATTGAAAGAGTTAGAAAAAACATAGAGCAGATATGTTGAGTCTTTATCTAATTTTTTGAGTCTAGATAGTAAATTTAGTTAAATGTATGGCTTCTAAGTATATTTGAATGATAATGAAGATTTTCTGAGTCTATAGTCTCTCCTTTTGGATTTTTATTAGAATTATTAATGAAAATATTGATTAACAATCATTTCATTAATTGTCATCATGTTATGCTTTGATATGTGATATGGTTTTGGCTCTTGTTTATGGAATGAGTTAAAATTCTTAGATTAGATCATGAGTTCATAAACAATGTCATTTGGATTTGGTAAGAAGTCTACAGTATTTAGTCATTGATTTGTGAATTACAAGGTGATATCACTAGATCATAATTGCTCAGAATTAAACATTCCTTATGTTTCAATTTGTGCAGACTCCTAACCCATAGATAAAGGCCCTAATATTTAACACATTTAACCTTTCCATGGTTTCATTCCTTCACCTTAAGAGCAATCTCTTCAAATAATTATTGACTCACCCATTGTTCATTGTTGTTTTATATTCTTAGCTTAAGATGCATAATTAACGCAAAGAAATTCCACCTTTGTGATTGATTTCATCTTATTTGCAATTAATGAGAATCTATCTGCCTTGATTTATAATGTATGTGTAAATTGTTGAAATGAGTTATCTATTTGGTATTGTGGGAACACCCTCCTAGGTCTGGCAGAACCCAAAGTGCAGGAGATAAATAAATATACACTTTATCTCATTTGTTGGCCACTCATCTGGTAGGTATTCGAGAATTGAGTTTTCCATACTCATAGATATTTTCTAAGGCTTTCTTGGTTTGTTAAAATTAACTAAAATAATGGTGACTCTACTGGGGAGCTTTCAGAAAATCTAGCGTCTCTAGTGCAGATCTGGTATAGTTAGAGTCAAGTCTTTATCATCATTTTTTGAACTAGGTTGTCATTTGCTCTTAGAAGTCATTTACGTCATTTTATGTTCATGCATCAAATTTTGGTCAATTCTATCACTTTATGTTGGGTTATGTTCAAAATTCTCTCTGAAGTTCCAAATAAAAAGTCTAGATACAGACAAATCTTATTTCCTAGTATCTTGGGTGGAAACTTTAAATTTTCTCAAACCAATGCAACAGCGACATCTCACAAAGAACTTGATAAGGAGAAATTTGACATCTCATAAAATATCATGAGGAAAACTAGAAGTCAATTGAAGAAAACTCCTGAACAGCAAGTAGAATCTGAGCCTGCAAAGGATAAAAAACCTCTATTGAAGAAGAAATCAGCAGAATCTAGTAAGTCCCTCGATTCTCTTCTTGGAGCATCTCCCACTTTCAATAATGAGGTAATTAGTGTAAATACTGCTAGAGATTCAAGTAATAGTGGGGAAATTGAGGGAGGACAAGGTAGTTTCCCTACTAAACAAGTATTTGATAATCTCATAATTTCTAGAGAAGAAGATAAATGGGAATTTTGGGGTAAGAGTAAAGCGCCTTTAGACCCACCAACACTCGGGATGGGATCTATATTTCATGGGAAAAAATTTCATCCTAGAGGAGAAAATACCAATCCACTAGCACTTACTTTCCTTGGGGAAGAAGTTGTGGATCAAATATTCCATACTCCAGCTCAGAGTGAGTATGGGGATTTTCTCAAAAATGAGGAATATGTCAACAAAGATATACAAGACTTGAATGAGGAGGCTGAATGGTTGGTTGAACAAGTGGAGAAAAGAGATCAAAAGGAAAAGGAGGATAGAATTAAGGCTAAGCAGCTTGAAAGGGATGAGAAGAGAGAAAGAGTGGAGAAAATGAGAGAAGAACATACTAAGCAAAGAGCCTTTGAAAATACCACACAAGAAAAGATGGCCCAAGAAAAGGTTGCTCGAGAAAATATTATTAAGGAGAATGTTGCTAAAGTAGCAGCCCACATTGTTCCTAAAGCCCCAAAAATCACAATCCTGATGGGAAATTCTTCTGCTAGTACTTATACATCAACCATTGCTTCTTCCAAGTCTTTTGACCCTCCTAAGAAAACATCCTTTATAGATCAAGGGAAAAGGATTGTTGATCATTCCCACCAAAAATTTTCCAATTCTCCTGATATCAATACCAACACAAATACCCTTACCTTGTCTACCAAGACACCTATTATCAATCCTGAAGTCAATCTTGATCCATCTGTTGCACTGTTAGACCCTGACACTTTGAAGTTGCAGTTGAAGAGAGGAATTGCAAGAAGAATTGAGGAAGGTGGAGATAGAAGCACATAATTCACAAATGTCTGGAAGAGTTGCTTTCCTCAAAATGTCAATCCCAACCCCAGAGCCTTCAAGTTATGGGAAGAGTGATAGTGCATCTCATGAAAATAAGCCTGAGGGACATACTCCTAGTGGAGGGGATGGTGGTAATAAAGGAGGTGGAGGAGGTGGCAACAGAAGCAGTAATTCCTATTTTGATGATGAGGAAGAAAGTAAGAATATGAATTATGGTAGCAAAGGAAATGGGAAAGGTAAGGGATGTGATCAAATGGATAGTAATAAAAATGATGCACAAAAGGATACTCATAGGGATAGGTGTCTCGAGGGGGCACCTCATAATGATTGATATAGGAAATTGTGTTTTGACAACATCCCTAGTTGCCCAAATCCTATCCCAAGCAATGCTAGAAAACATCTCCCTAAATTCACTGGAAATAATGCCCTTAGTGGAGAAGATCATCTGAAATCCTTCCAGAGTTTTTTTGAGGACTTTGAATTATGGGAAGATGATGTAGAAATGAAGTATTTTATGCAATCCTTGGTTGAGGATGCAAGGGATTGGTATAGAGGATTACCTGATGGAAGTATTGATTCAAAGGAATCATTCTACCAAACCTTTATGGAACAATATGTGGATCAAATCGATCCTAGATTCAGATTAAATGATTTCAATAACATCACCAAAGGACATAATGAATCTATTTTCAAATTCAACATAATGTTTTAGAAGTCTATGAATAGAGTACCCACTTATTCGAGGCCTAACCCTGATGCATGTTTGGTAACATACTACAATGCTTATGATTCAAAGATGTGTTACTCAGGGACAAGAATCCATGAACTTTTCCTAAAGCATATAAAATGGTTGTGAACATTGAGAATAATAGGAGGGCTTCTAGTAAGGTAGGAAGGAGAGATGACCCTAAACTTCTAAAGAATTCCAAAGCACAAAATGAGAAATCTAGCAAGGCTTTGGCTCCTGATGAGAAGTGGGATCAAGTTCTCATTCTGTTACAAAAGCAAGAAAAAAATGATAAACCTCAACTTCAGAGAAATGATAAGCCCCCTAGACTTCAAGATTTCCCTTACCATACCAATTGGCATAATGGCAAGCCAATTCAGAATAATCAGAAGAATCACCATGCTACATTTGATCCTCTACATAAGAATACCACAAATGTAGTGGAGGATTTTCCATGGTGTGAAGCATGTGAAATTCCTCACACATCACAATAGTGTGTTGCAGCTAGATCTATGTCAAAAAACCAACAAGATCAAGGGGAGTCCCATTCACCATGCAACCCAGAAGAGTTAGCAAATATGTTCATGACTAGGTCAGATTTGGAGTATGGTAGTTATTCTTCTAGTGATGATGTTGATACAAATGACGGGGATACACAAAGAAGACAAGAAAGTATACACCATCAGTAGGTTCTCTCAGATGAGGAAAAGGAAAATCAATATACTGCCTACAATCTTGAGACATCAAACTTTTCTCTAAGAAGACCTTTGCATGAGGAGATAGAAAGATATACAGCTACCTTGGCTGCAAGGGCTCAAGCATGAAGTGATCTACATTTCAGAAATAGAGTGGTGAGTAGCAATCAAGGAAATTCTAGAGGTTTATTCATAAAGGAAGGCAATACATATAGTAAAGGAGTTGAGGCAAAGAACAAGAATGAAGAAACCAAACCCAAGGAGCCAAAAGAAATAAGAATTTTGGCAAAGAAAGGTAGTAAAGTTAAGGCTAATGCTGAAGTCTCACATCATGACCCAAAGACCAAATAATTGAAACTAATCTCTAAGGTAGCTGAGAAGAAAACTGAAAAAGTAGCCCCTTAGGAAATAGTGTTTCTTGAGATGCCTAGTTATTCACCCATTTATATGTTTCAAGTCTTATCCCAAATTGGGGTCACAGTCCCACTCCTTGAGATGATGAGAATTGATGATCATAAAAATAAAACTATAGTTGTCATCAATAGTATTGTAGGAGGAAATAAGCATAATGTAGAAGATAATGTACCTGACACAAGTGTTGGTCAAGCAAAAGGTACTGAACCGGAAGCAATTGTCAGTGAAAACCCTGAGATCTACTTAGGAACTACTTTTACAGCAAACCCAAGTTTGGTCAATCCTTTCTTTTTTAGTTTGATTATTGATGGAAAGATACTAAAAAATTGTATGATTGATTCCGGGGATTCAAATAATGTCATGCCAATTAAGATCATGGAGGAAATGGGCTTGAAAGTTGATAGTACATATGGAAATTTTTATGCCATTGATTCAAGGTAGGTCACTATCATTGGTGTAATCTATGAGGTTCTATATAGACTGGTTGCATTTCCTGAAAAGGAGTTGGTCATGAGTGTCACAGTAGTGGACATTCCCAAAAATTATAGGATGTTTTTATCTAGGAAATGGTGTGCTTCCATGGGGGAAGTATGTAATGAGATTTGTCATTTGGCACTTTTTCCATTGACCAAAAGGATGTTAAAATTACCAAAGAATCAATATTATGACATATGATTGAGTTAGTTGAAGAATCAAAGGATCCTCTAATGATTAATGTTGTGGACATAGGTCTTGACACTTTCCGTTTGGAGGAATTGAAACAAGATGAGGAAGAAGCTAAGCCTACTCCAATTGCTAAGGAAAGTGCACAAACATCCCAGGAAGATGCTTTATGGACGCTCTATTTTTATGGAGCATGTTCAAAAGAAGGTTTAGGTTTTGGGGTCATTCTTATCTCCCCTCAAGGTAACATATTTAAATACACCTTGCTACAGTTTGCATGTTGCATGTACTAATAATGTGGCTGAATATCAAGCCTTGTTACTCAGTCTAAAGTTAGTTGCTAAGAATGGAATAAAGATGTTAAAAGTATTTGGGGACTATGAGCTAGTGGTGTTCCAAGTCAAGTACAGATTTTTTGCAAAGGACAAAAGATTGAGGTAGTATAGGAATGAGGTATGGGATACTACTGAATCATTTGATGCCTTTGGGATAGATTGGGTAGAAAGGGTACAAAATGTTAAAGGAGAGTTATTGGCCAATGTTGTTGTCAAGCTTGATGATGTAACTTTTGATGGTGTCTCAAGAATTGAGGTACAAACCATGCTGGCAGTACCTGACAACATCTGAAATTAGCAAGTGTTCAATGATGAAAATGACATATTGAGATTCCTACATTGTGTGGATAGATATGAGAATCAAGAGATTGATTTCAGTGCACATGTGGTGGAAGTGGATGGAAAGGAGACACTATTTGGAAATGAGATAATTCAACTTAAGACTAATAAAATTCCTAAGGGTTTAGTTGCACTTGAAAGGGTTTTTGATGGCCCAGATATATCCAATGTTAAGCAATCAAGTGCACATAAATAAGACCTAGAGGAAATCAACCTGGTAATAGATATTGCTCCTAAGAAGGTATATATAAGGATGAAGCCACATGTGAGGGCTATGTTGATTGCATTATTTCAAAAATAGAAACATGTGTTTTCTTGGTCTTATGATGATTTGAAAGCCTATAAGGAGGGTTTATTTCAACATGGAATTCCACTAAATCCTGATACAAAACCTTTTAGGAAAAAAAAAAGGCCTATTAATCCTACCTTAAGGCCCAAGATGCAAGAGGAGCTCACCAAATTAAGTGATGCAGGAATTATCAAACCAATAAGACACTCCTCATGGGTGTCTAGGCTAGTTCCTATAAAAAAGAAGAATGGAGACTTAAGATTATGTGTAGATTTTAGGAACCTAAATATTGCATCCTTAAAAGATAATTACCCTTTACCAAACATGGAAGCAATGCTACAAAAGGTCATTGGTTGTGAATTAATTTCTATGATGGATGGATTCTCTAGCTACAACCAAGTCATGGTCAAGGAATTAGAGCAATACAAAACAACCTTTACAACCTCATGAGAGACTTATGTATATGCCAGGATGCCATTTGGTTTGATAAATGTTGGTGCCACTTTCCAGAGGGCTATGGATGTGGCTTTTTCCAATTTTATAGACTTGTTCCTTGCTATCTACCAGGATGATCTTACTACCCACAGTGAGAAAGAGGAGGATCACTGCTCACACCTTGAGCAAATATTTGTTAGAGCTCTAGAGTATGGCATCTCACTGAATCCCAATAAGTGTGCTTTTGGGGTTAAGGAAGGAAATTTGTTGGGACATATTGTCTCAAAGGAAGGAATCAGGATCGATCCTAAAAGAGTAGCAGCCATTGAAAAGATCACACCACCAAGGAATGTTAAAGGTATTCAATCTTTCTTTGGGTAGATAAATTTTTTGAGGAGGTTTGTCACTAAATTTTCAAAAATGGTTAGACCTATCTCTAAGATGCTCAAGAAAGGAGAAAAGGTGACATGGTTGGAAGAGCCTCTTAAATATTTTAAAGCTATCAAAGATGCCATTAAGGTTGCATCTTTCCTAAAAACCCTAGATTATGCCAAGCCTTTCCAATTATTTATGTTTGCATCTTTTTGCACTGTAGTTGGAGTCTTGTTGCAAAAAAATGATGAGGGTTATGAACAACCAATTTCCTTCTTTAGTAAATCCTTACAAGAAGCCGAGCTAAAATATGATATCACTAAGAAGCAAGCTTTTGCTTTAGTTAAGGTTGTCAAAAATTTCAAGAAATATTTGACTGGTGCAATTGTGGTGGCTTACATCCCAAGTGTGGCAGTCAAGGACATCTTCACTCAGCAAGAAACTATGGGCATAAGATGTAGATGGATAAATAGCATTCAAGAATTCAACATAAATATTTAGATTACCAAGTTAGTAAGGGGCCAAGACCTAGCCAAACTTATGGCTGAATCTAACCTGGAAGCCAATCAGATCAATGAAGTCAAACTGGAAAATGTTTCTCCCATTTGTGATATACAAACATGTGGTTGGTACTAAAGAATAGTTGAATACTTGCAAACCATGAAATGCCTAGATGGCATGCCTAAGAATGAAAGAACAACCTTGAAGTTACATGCAATTAGGTATGTTATCATTGATGGTGAAATTTGGTGGAGAATCCCAGAGGGTGTGCTCCTAAGATGTGTGGATGGTGACCAAGTAGAAGACCTTCTTATTGAAATGCATAAAGGAGTGTGTGGAGGTCACTATATGGCCAAGACAACAACAAACAAGGTCTTGAGGGCTGGGTTTTGGTGGCCTACAGTATTTAAGGATGCACATCGGCTTGCACAAAAATGTGATGCTTGTCATAAATTTATAGGTAAACTAAAATTTTCAAGTAATTTACCACTCAGACCAGTTTCAGCACCAACCCCCTTTCATTAGTGGGGTATCGACATTATTGGAGAAATGGTGGTAAAATCCAGTGGAGGACATGCTTGGATCTTATTTCTACCGACTATTTCACAAAGTGGGTTGAAGCAATCCCCACCAAGAAGGCTACTAGCAAAGCAGTCATTGATTTCTTGATGAACATTTTAATCTAATTTGGTGTTCCTGAAATAATTGTCACAGACAATGCAATGTGTTTTAGGTCTAAGGAATTTATGAAATTTTGTAATGAGCATGGTATAAATGTATCATATTCATTTCCATATCATCCCCAGGAAAATGGATAGGCTGAATCTAGTAATAAAAGCCTCATGAAGATTATTAAATGAGTTCTTGACAAGAATAAGAAGGCTTGGGATTCAAAATTGCAATTAGCATTGAGGGAAGATAGAACCACAGTCAAGAAAGCTATTGGGAATTCCCCTTTCAACTTGGTATATGGAGTAGAAGCTAGGATCTCACACAATAATTTGATAAAAATGTATAAGTTCGTTTAGGAATATGATACTGACATTTGTGATGAGATGCATAATAGGATGAGTGAATTGGCTGAGCTTGATGAGCTAAGGAGAGAAGCTCACAAGAATAATGAGAAGATGCAACTTCAAGTTAAATATTTACATGACAAGTGAGTTGTGCTAAGGAAGTTTGAGGTATAGTGTATGGTATTGATGTGGAATGCCAGACTGGAGGATAAAGGAAAACATGGGAAGTTTGATCCCCTGTGGCTTGGCCCTTAATCACAAATATTCATGGGGAAGATTCTTACTTCTTGTCATCACTTGCAGGTGATTTCTAGAACTACCAGTACATGGACAGTTCTTGAAACCCTATTTCTCCTGAAAGAGGTTTTTCTCCATGTACATTGTATAGTTTTGAAAATTTTGTACATAGGGTTTCGTGTGTTTGCTTTTTGTTGTGTCTGCTTTCCTAGTCTGGGAAAGCTCCTACCCTTTTTGATCCCTTTGTGTTTGTTCTGCTCTACCAAGAGATCTATTTCTTGCCATACCCACAAGGGGTATGCATCCCTGAGCATGAGCCACTCTTAGATCCCCAAAAATCCTTGATAGTTTGAGATCTTTTGTTCTCAATATTAGCATTGTATGTTGATTGCACACAAGATTTAGGGTTTTATTTGAATAAACTTGTCCTCCAAAATCCTCATATAGTCCTCAGATGTCTTATTTATGCATTGATTTGTTGGTCCGGTTACCAATGATATAAGTTGCCTCTTGAGTTGTTGTCTAACGTTTCTTACCAACCCCTTTGTTTAGGACTATTCGGTCATCCTCGGTCGCAAGGTGTCTCAAATATTCACAAATTTGACCTTTAATATTTCACATACAAATGACTTACACTTAAGTCATAAATTCTTGAGGGGTAAGATCTCATCAGCCTAGTCAAGGTCCCTTTTTAAGATTAACTATTGTATGTTTGTGAGGTTTGATGTTCACGAGATCATGAGATTCAATCTGGACCATTCCCTGTTGGCCTGTCCATTTGAAACAAATGTAGTTTAATCACTATGAGGTTATCGAAATAATGCCACGTGTATATGGGCCCAACTAATATGTCTCATCTCAACACCTAGAACTTTGAGATTAACAGTGCTAAGCGAGCAAGGAAAGATGATCATAGTTGTTCCTCACTAGCTTTCGGAGGAAAGATGTAGGTTCTTTAAAAATGGTGAGACCTGCAAGATGTTGCCATGTGTACTCCTCGACTACCAGTGGGTGGGACCCTCTTGTACATGGGGAGAGTCCTGTCAGCACACTCTTATTGGCTATTCATCCGAGCTAGAATGGTGTTGCAAATTCAAATGAGTTTGACTTAATTTGAGTCATTCTAGATGCCTAACTCAACCATGGATCAACGGTGTGTATTCAAAAATGTTAAGTATGTCTGTTGCAATTGTTTTTCTTTGCACGAATGGACATTAATGGCAGAGGTGACTCGTAAACCTATTCAATTCCCTTCAAAAAATTGTGTATTCGGCCGATGCTTGCTTATTTAAAGACGTGTCCAAGGAAATACAAGGAGCTAAGAAGTGAATTGCAGAAATTATTTTAGCCGACAATAGGGTTCATCACGATTGAAAGCAGTAAGTACGATAAACACAATTTAATTCCTTTTTAGCTTTCTGAGCTAGGGTTTGCTTTCAATCTATTTTAAAACAAATGTGTTTCATTGTTTTTCTTTCATTACTTTAAAATTAGGGTTAATCTTTTCTTTTAAAAATCTATAGCCCTGTAAATTCCCCAGATGTAGCCCTCATCCTAAGTCATAAATTGCAATTAGGAGTTGAGTACTTAAAATTCTTCCGTAAGAACTCTTGCATCTCCAAGCCCATGGCTCCCAAAATTCAAGGTGCTTCTTCCTCTACCCAGTCTAGAACCCTTTCATAGGATGTAATTGGTTTGCTTCCCCAGTCTACAAATAAGAAACCAAAGGGAAGGGTCATGTTTCGTGGCCCTACTGTGAAGGAGGGTTTGATAGATAAAGCTTGCTTGATCAAGGATGTCGAGGTACCTTACACGAGATGACATATGTTTCAACATTGGTTTGGAAATAGAAACCTTGGGTATCCTTTTAGTAACCCATGGAATTTGGATATGGGGAAATTGATTGTTCCCAATGTGTACATGGATGTGGACCTCTTGAAAGATATTGTATCAAAATATGATCCAGTTTTTAGGGTAGTCAAAACATATGATGAGGTGGTTATGGTAAAAATAACCAGTGAATAAATTGAAAAGGTTTTTGACCTGCATGAAAGGAATTCAAATATGCTTCCTTTGGACATGGATACTATCAAAACATAGTATAACAATACCAAGGTATTTATTAGGTCAAAAAATTTTCCTCTACATAATGCAGTGGTTGGAACTAGGAAACAACAAAGGAAGGTTAAGATTGATGATAGAGAGCTTGAACCTTTCCCAATGAGCTATTTTTCTAGTTACTTTAGAAAGACTGTATACTCTTTTTAACAAATTTTAGGTGCCAATCTACCTGACACATTACAAAAGGAGTATAGCTACCTGGCCACACATATGCATCATCCATCGTACAATATGGTTTATGATTATGGAACTTATCTAGCTAACCACATCCATGAAGGCTTAGTTGAATTGCAAGGAGGAAAACAATGGGTATAGTTATGGTGGTACTCATTGTTAATGCATATTTTCCTATATAAGGGATGAAAATCCTTTGAGAAAGATATCACATTGGAAAGGAGGAGGGATGATGTTGACTTACCTATTCAGTGTTGGACCCGTATCTTGGATAAAGATGATAAAAGGTACAATTTTGTAATGTTTAGAAATGCTTTTGCATCCAAGATAAGAAGGGCCTTGGTATTTGAACCACCTAGGATTCCTAAGGAAATCCATGAATTCTTGAGACTTAGGTAACTAAGGCCAGATTTGAATTTGAGCCATAATTGGGGAGATTTAATTTTGTATTGTGATAAGACAATTTTTAGGATATATGGTAGTGGCTTGGGTCCATATGTTTTTCTGGCAGATGTTCCTTTGAGAATAGGTTTCTTTGAGATCATGAGGCAGTTGGGAGCTACACAATAAGCACATCTACCTAAATCAGCAAGGAAGGGGTCATTCTTCCTAGAGTGGACAGTATTTGCAGATTACATTGTGCAAAAGGGACAATGAATGGATTAGAACATCTGCTAGCTCCTTATGAACTAATGAATGTGAAATCGAGGAATCATGATCCTAATGGCTTCATCAGTAAACTCAAAGCAAATAAGAAAATGGGTACCTTTGTACATGCTTTTGATTACCCCGAGGATATCATCAGGAATCTCCTCAACTTTGAGGAACAAGATGAAAGAAAAGCCAAGTACCTAGCTTATAGAAAGATGGTGGAAGCTACGAAGAAGAATAATCCTAAATATGATCCTTTACCAAATATACATGGTGATTTCAATAGGGCCATGTATGTCATAGAGAATTTTGAGAATGTTGTTAGTGTTTTGAGAGAGCAGCAGGAGGTTCTTGATAAAGGAAAGGCAATGGTGGTTGAAGAAAGTGTTGAAGTGACATTAGAAGAAAGACCTGCACATCAACCACCCAAACAATTGAAGATTTATTCCAGGAGGAATAAAATGGCGAGTGAGGAAAGAAGCTTAGTGGCCCCTGTCACCTCTAAAGAACCAAAAGTAGACTCTCCCAAGAGTGCAGTGCCAACTTCCCCTCCACAGGCCTCTTTACCTGTAATTGATATTGATTCACCTCCTAAAATTTCTACCTCTCGTGAGCAGCCACCTCAAAAGCAACAAAGAATTGAAGCAAAAGGAGTGGTTGATTATTCTGACACAGATGAAGATGATATTTATGTCACCCCTGAGGAAATGCAGATAGGTATGCCTCCTCATGAAGAAGCAGTTGTTTCAAGTTTAGGACAGAACATTCTCAAACTTAGGAAGCTTGATATTTGTGGATTGAATACGGCAGATGACTTGAGGGTAGAGGCCAACAAAGAGTTTATGGAGGATGATTCATTCATTGAAACCTCCACATTTCAAGATTTCTGCTAGAAATACAAGATTGTAGATTATGCAGAGAAGGTGGCCATTGAAAGGAGCTTGCACCCTAAATCACCTGAAAGTGTTATTGAGGAAAATGTAAGAAGCATTATGAAAGATGAGCTCAAAAAGATTAATTCCCAAGAGGGAAAAGACCTTGTAAAGAAGAGTGGTGTGTTGCTATTGCCAGAGTGGAATATTGTTGATGCTATTTTTTTAGATGCTATAGAAGGGCTGAAAGACCTCTTGTAAAAATAGAAGAAGAACTGGAAATGGCCCTTCGAGGTTCAGCCTTCAGCGAGGATTGGATTGCATTGGGGATATGGTCATTATCTTTGGCATCTAGGAAACCAGTCCTAGCAGAGCCATCAAAGCTTAGTGGACAACTACTTGTAAAAAGAGTTGTTGATACTCTAGCTTTGGAAGTTGCAGACATGGTTCTTAATGTTGCCAGGTTTACATGGTCAACTGTGGAGGGTCTTACCTTGGAAAGAGATAATCTCAGAGTTAAATACAGTGAACTCCTAGATGACTATGATAGTAGCCAACAGAAAGTGGCTACACTAGAAACTGAATTGGCATTCTATAAATGAAGAGAGGAAGTACAGAGAGAATGGGGTCAGCCCAACTCCAACTACCCATCTTCAGTTTCTCTAATGACATCTATGTAGCACTCATTTCATATCTAGCCTCTAGCAATAGTACCATATAATCAGGGACAAGAATCAATTGTAGAGGAAGAAATAAGTAGGCCAAGCTCTAGTTCATATGATAGAGATCAACTACTTCTACAAATTGAGGTGTATAAGAGGTTGCTAGAGAATTCTCAAGATACAATGTATAAGAACATATCAAAGGTTGTTTGCACTGCCTTAAAATATTTGAATGAGAAGATTTAGGAGAGACTCAATAGTGTGCATGACAACTATGCTTTGATGGTTCGTGCAATTAGGTTGTCTCAAAAGGATAAACTATTGGCCATACCAACTCTAAATAAATGGGTCCCAAGAGTTGAGAGATTGAAGTTGATTTTAGTGGGAGCTGGCCAGCATGAAGATAAGTACCCTCTAGTGCTTCCAATTTATGAATTTTTGTGTGAGTTGAGTGAGCAAAAGTTTCAGGGATATGCAACTCCTTTAGAGTAGAAGATAATAGAGTTGATAGCTCAATATAACCACACTGATTTAGCACCACTACCAAATATTAAGGTGGCTAATTATGAAGTGAAACCATTGCACACATGGAAGAAGGAACTAGACGAGGTTATTGATTCCTAGGTAAATAAAATTTGCAAAGAAGTTAATATTGACATCTTCAACAACACCCTAGGGTGGCTAACTTTCCTTATTAGCTTTATGGAGGATTTCAATAGGGAGTCCAGTGCAGTTGTAATGAAATATTCCCCTTGCAGTTGTAACACAGAGCAGATATGTTGAGTCTTTATCTAATTTTTTGAGTCTAGACAGTAAATTTAGGTAAATGTATGGCATCTGAGTATATTTGAATTATAATGGAGATTTTTTGAGTCTATAGTCTCTCCTTTTGGCTTTTTATTAGAATTATTAATGAAAATATTGATCAACAATCATTTCATTAATTGTCATCATGTTGTGCTTTAATATGTGATCTAGTTTTAGCTCTTATTCATGGAATGTGTTAAAATGCTTAGATTAGATCATGAGTTCATATACAATGTCATTTGGATTTGGTAAGAATTTTGTAGTATTCAGTCATTGATTTCTGAATTACAAGGTGATATGACTAGATCATAATTGCTCAAAATTAAACATACCTTATGTTTCAATTTGCGTAGACTCCTAACCCATAGATAAAGGCACTAATCTTTAACCCATTTAACCTTTCCATGGTTTCAGTCCTTCACCTTAAGAGCAATATTTTAAAATAATCATTGACCCTCTTGTTTTTTGTTGTTCTTTTATATTCTCAGCTTAAGATGCATAATTATCTCAAATAATTGTCACCTTTGTGATTGATTTCATCTTATTTGCAAATAATGAAAATCTATCTACCTTGATTTACAATGTATGTGTAAATTGTTGAAATGAGTTATCTATTTGGAATTGTGAGAACACCCTCCTGAGTCTGGTAGTTCCCGAAGTGTAGGAGGATGCTTTATCTCATTTGTTGGCCACTCGTTTGGTAGACTCATAGATATTTGCTAAGGCCTTGTTGGTTCTTTAAAATTAACCAACAACTAGTATGTAAAGGGTATTCACAAATGGAAGGTATTGATTTTGAAGAAACCTTTGCCCCATGTTTCCAAAATTTAAGCTGTAAGGTTATTTCTTGCTTATGTTGCATATAAGAACTATAAAGTCTATCAAATGGATGTAAAGCCTACTTTTCTAAATGGTGAGCTAGAAGAAGAGATTTACATTGAGTAGCCAGATGGATTTCAACTGAGTGACAAGGAAAACATGTTTTGTCAATTGAAGAAAGCTCTATATGGACTCAAGCAAGCCCCTAGAGCCTAGTATGCTAGACTGGACAAATATTTATTGAAGCTTGGATTCAATAAAGGTACTACTAACAACAACTTATATTTCAAGATGGATCTTGACAAAGAGTTAATTATTGAGGTCTTTGTTGATGACATTATGTTTGGAGGAGATGATAATTTATGTATGAAATTTGTTGATGAAATGAAGAATGAATTTGAGATGAGTATGATTGGAGAAATGAAATTATTTATGGGACTGCAAGTTACTCAGTTAAACAAGGGAATCTTCATATCCCAGTCCAAATATGTGAGAGAGATGTTGAAGAAGTGTGGCATGGATGACTCAAAACCTGTTGGTAATCCCATGGTAACTAGATGAAAATTAACATAGAATGATGATTCTCCTAAGGAAAATCAAACAAGGTACAAATCAATGATTGGTGGATTTCTCTACTTAACTCAGACCAGACCACACATTATGAATGTTGTGTCTATGGTTGCTATATTTTAGGCTGATCCAAAAGAATCTCATGTGACTGATGTCAGGAGAATTTTTAGGTATTTGAAAGGAACAATTGACTTTGGGCTTTGGTATCCTAAGGATGATGATCTTACTTTGAATGCATATACTGATGCTGATTGGGTAGGAGATCTAGATGATAGGAAATTACTAGTGGTGGTGCCTTCTTCCTAGGGAATAAGCTAGTGTCTTGGTTGAGTAAAAAGCATAATTATATTTCTCTATCTACTGCTAAGGTAGAGTATATTATTGTTGCAAACAACTGTACTCAAGTGATGTGGATGAAACAGATGTTGAAAGATATCAAAGTAGTATATGGTGAAACTATTTCCATGTACTCTAACAACTCAAGTGCAATAAACATATCAAAGAACCTGGTGTTACACTCTAATACCAAGCATATATCAATAAATTTTCACTTCTTGAGGGAAAAATTAGGTGAGAAAGAAGTCAGACTGGAGTATGTGCCTACCAAAGAATAGATTACAGATATTGTCACTAAGCCACTGCCAAAGAATACTTTTGAGTATCTCAAAGGGATGCTATGGGTGATTACCCCTCCTGATATGAACTAGGATGCATTAATTTACATCAATATGTGCATTTCATGATCATATTCTGATCCAGGTTGATGTTTTTGTGGCTGCTACTTAGGGGGAGTAATCAGATGTGCAGATATGTGGTTCAGAGCTTGTATGTGGAAAGATAATGCTTATCTTTGTCAATGATTTCAAAGGGGGAGAAGAGTAATGTGAAAAACTATTGCTTACTTGGAATGAAGAGTCTTGACGGGGAAGCTCATGCAAAAGAGGTCAAGGAAGAAAAGTCAGAATCTAAGGAGGAGTAAATCCTGATTGAGAGTTGGGTTGATGGTGTTTTTCACATCATGTGTTGCCATCAATGCCAAAGGGTGATATTGTTGGATGTTGTGGATGTTTTTTTGATATGTGGTTGTCATTTATCTCAACACTATTAGCATTTGGTGTATTGAAGGTTGTATATGTCAAGGATATTGAGAAAATTGTTAAAAGAAGAGTTCTTGGTTCCTTGTGGAACTGTGAAGGTCATGAAGGTTTCTTGTTTTGTACATCAAAGATTAGTTATTATGTATTAAATGGTTTTCTGTTGAGTGTATCAAGTCCATCTTGAAGTTTCAGAGGTTTGTGTGAAGATCTGATCATGTTGTGAATTGTTGTGTTCAAACAATATTTCTATGGGTTATGTCAGTGTTCCAGAATGAAGTTTGTGTGGTTTTGTTTCTATGGATGCTTCTCTATTGTTTCTTGGTGCTCGTGGATGCTTCTAGATCATGCTATATCTTTTTGGTATGTCCACATTGATTGATGTGCTCGTGGTCAAAGTTTTTTTTTTCTATATGTTCAGTTTTTCATGTTCTTGGTCAACATGATGGTTGTAGTGTGTTATGGTTGTAGTGTGTTATGTATCTTCGAGGTGAAATTAATTAAAGTATTTTTGTGTTGGAGTTGTTAATTTGGGTCTCCAATATGTTGTGGCCAACCTTGGTGGATTCACATTGCAAATTTATTTGTAATTTTGGGCTGACATTGAAAATGTGTTTTATATTTTTGGCTAACTAAGTTGTTGATGTAATCTCATGTTGTGGATATATAAGAGCGATTGTTTCATTTGTGTAGATAGTGCTATGTATGCTTAGAGTGCTCATTGTGCTCCTATGTGTGTATGTGCAAATATCATTCAAATGTTGAGCAAAGTGTGAAGAAGTTTGAGTAGAATGTGAAGACTTTTGAGTATAGTGTGAAGAAGTTTGAGCAAAGAATGGGAAGTTTGAGTGAAGAGTGAAGGTTTTTTGTGCTTAACTGGAACTATAATCAGGCTTGTGTAGAAGCTATTTTCTCAGTTCACAATTTGGATGGTTTTAATCCAAACCTTTCTTTGGACAATGAGTCATCTTTTGTATTTGAGATGTGAGCTCTAGGCAGTGTGCTTGAATGCATGGGCATTCTCATTATTCTTATACTTTTAACAAGGTATAATATTGTGGACTAACCTCCACCATGGTTTTTCCCCTAACAGGGTTTCCATGTAAAAATCTTGGTGTTCTCTATGTTTCTTATGTGTTGATTGTTAATAGTTCATTATTCATTCATCAGATCTGAGATTAAGTTAAGTAAACATTGAAAAGTTTAAAATATTCTGTGACAACTGATTCACCCCCCCTCTTAGTTGTTTGTCCTTGTTTTTCCAACACTTTTATACTTTTTAACTCGCACTAATTCAACCCCAATTCAAATGCATGTCACATCTTTCAATCTTAATTGTTGAATTATCTTTTAATCTAATCATGTCATTCAAAAATCATGTTTTCTATAAATTGGCTTGACCTTCATCATTATTACTCCTAAAATCCTATGAGTTTTGGAAGCAATCAACTTTAGAATATTTGATGTTTTGCTAATAAAACTATCATGAGGCTAGACTTGCACACTTAAGAGAAATTTGAGGGAAATTATCATACAACAGAAAAATGGAGAAGTGCAATCAAGGTTATTCATGGAATTACACAGATGTTTGGTGAGATCACTCTTGTATTTATTCTTTTTATTACACTGTTCTTTATTGTTAGCATAGGTTTAATTTGATTTTATGCATTGTACTGCTTAATCTATGAATTTCCCTGTGTTACATTGGTGAACCCGAAAACTTCATATGATATTGAGAATCGCATCTGTTAATTTATGTGATGCATATGTCAACTTGAACCTTAATTGCCTAATTACCAGAAGAAGAAAAAATTCACTGTCACAATCTAAGGTCAAACAATCACACTAGTCTCTAATTTATCCTTTGATAATGACCTCTGAATAGAAACCAGAAATATTTGCTCACATTTTTCATGATTGCATTCTTTAGGTGTCATTTAGCCATAGCGATAGACATACTAGTTGCAAAATTTAGCTACATTTTAGAAGTCTTAATTACCTTATGATCAATCAAAATTTTAGGACAATTACCTTTGAAAATTTTAGAATAGGCCAATTTTCCACACTCTGGATACACCCTTGCTTCAACGAAAAAAATTGTCATTGAATTTAGTCACTTGTTACACATATCTTTTGCCATATTCATGAGTCTTTCCATCTCATTAGTCTAGTTTGGGAGCTCACATTATCTATTAGTCTTACAAAAGGTTCCTTTATAAACTGAATTGAAGCCTTGGTCAAACTTTAGATGGTTAGTAACCTCTTTTCAAATCTTCCAAAATTGATTACCTCTAAAAGCTTGCCTACAATTTTGCATACTTAGACACGGTCATTTTAGAACATCATCATTTAAGCATTCCTTATTTTCCAAAAAAGACCAAAAAAATAGTTGCATTAGCATTCATTCCTTATATCCAAGAAAATCTGAAAAACATAGACTAAAATCATATCATTCATAGACATAGTTTTGCATCATTTACATTATGAGCATGTCTTACATGGTCGAAACAAGGTCCAAAAGGAAACAAAGAGAAACGGTTGATCTACAAGACTTCATCAATCCATTTTCAAATCCCCCATTAGGGACATTAAGACCTCACAAAACTTTATTGGAAAAAAATTTCACTTGAGACCATCAATGAGACATTTTAGTCGAAGAATTAGACGCTGATGCACAAGACCCAGAGTTTTCCTCTTTTGTAGATGAATACTTGGCACAAGATCCTCAATGATATCTAGAAAAACTATTAGTAGAAGGTTCCACATTACCTATTAGATTTGACATTCACAAATTGAAATCTTCATCTACCCAAGGGACAAACACGATGACATCTAGTGCATCTATCCCTCAAGTAACTACAACTATACCATTTGGAGTACCTACAAAGAGTGCTACAATAGTACATACATCACCATTTGGTACATTGAGCATGACACAATGCCTAAATTTTACCATAGGGGCATCATCATCAAATCCATTCAACACCAATATTGGAAACAAAAGGCCTAAAGTTGGTACAAACACGACAACTACAATACCAAGCATCAACGTCACTAGTGCCATACCACAGATAGGGGTCTCACAAACACGACACATATCTCAAATATAATTTGGGAACCAGCTTGATCCTTCACTAAACATTCACATTCCCAATCAAAATCCACCCTTCATTCCAACATTGAACCAAAATTCATCACAAAACATGAGATTCCAAAACACTTACATAGACCCCAACAATCCAACCAACACATCATTGACACAAGTGGATGTTTTTCAAACAAAAATACAAGCCCTTCAACACCAAATGGATAATATGGTAGTTTCTAGCAAAAGTACTTTTTCAGCAAAAGACTTATGTCCATTTCCCTTTGAAAAATCATTATACGTGATGCCTTTCCCACATGCATATGTTATACCAAACTTGCCTAAGTATAATGGGAAGTGTAATCCTATTGAACATATAAGGAAATTTTCCACAATGTGCATAGACGTTGCATATGACCCCACATATCTCATGAGACTGTTTCCACAAAGCCTTATTGGGATAGCACTTGAATGGTTTTCTCAACTTCCATATGGCATAAGATCATGGGGCGAACTTGCTGAAAAATTTATTCAAAATTTTTCCTTTAACATTGACAACGAAATCACAATAGCATCCTTATGTCACATTACACAAGATGAAGGAGAGAAATTTATCACCTTCTTCCAAAGATGGAGGAGTCTAGCTAGTCGGTGCCCTGTTGAAATACCTAAAAATAAAAAGGTCACCATATTCCTAGAAAACCTTAATTCAAAATTGAGAAGTGACTTAAGAGTACATTGTTGCACTTCTTTTGTGGAACTAGTAGAAAAGGGTATCATACTTGAAAAGGATCTCATTGAAAAAGGTGAAATCAAGATGTCAAACAAAAATCCAAATGTTCAAAATATCCCTAATGATAGGAACAAATTTTGGTCTTGAAACAAGAACATAACCAATGATGGGATTTTTTATGCTATATCCTACAGGCAGGACCAATCATTACACTTAGATAAAACAACCCCTCTAACAACACACTCAACAATGTCGATCAAATTGCCAATGTTGTCCAAAACACCCAATAGCCATGACCACAAAGGAGGTTTATGAAATGTGAATTCACTCCCTTAGGGAAGCTAATTGAATTAGTCTTTAAAAAACTACTACAACACAACCTCATACAACCTCAAGAGCCAAGACAAAAATGATCCAAAAAAATTTAAACCCTTTTGGTGGGATGACAATGCTTTTGGTGATTTCCACTAAACTAAGGGACATAGTCTATAAAATTGCCAATAGTTGAAGAACATTATATAGGATCTTGTCAAGAAAAAAACTATTGAATTTAATGGATAGAAACAGACATCCACAAATAGTGACCGCAAGGTTTTTACTGATCCATTACATGACCATGGAAAAGGAAAAGCCCCCAGTTCAAGAAATAAGACCAATACTTTAGCCAACAATGCGAATATCAAGTATGATTATAACCATGGCCCAATCATAAATCATATTTGAGCCACCGGTGAGCATGTCAACACTATTACCATAAAGAAAACTCTTGAATGTGTTGTCAACACTCATTGAACCAAGATAACCATCTAAGGCCCTCCATCACAGCAACAACCACAGTCCTCCAAGCCTCAGTATAATTTACAAGACTAGTTGGGAAAGACCCCAGCGTAAATTTCTATCTTGGAAGTGTTGTCTATATCACTTGATCACTAATCTATTCTAGATGAAGCTTTACAAAGCATGACCGTTCCTAACAACCTTGATGTCAATCATTTCCAAGAGATGGTTGGATACCTAACCAACTCTCATCATGCTACCTTTTTTGAATAAGATTATGCAATTGAGAAGACACACCACAATGACCCTTTGCATCTCGAAGTTCTTGTTCATAAAAAAAGAGTTAGATGAGTCTTGGTAGATGGAGGAGTAGGGTTGAATATTTGCACCTTGAAACTAGTTAAGGAATTATGCTTATAAGAGGCATATGTGGACACTACTAAGAGCATTTTCATTAAGGCATATGATGATGAAGAATGATCATCTAAAGGAGTTGTAACTCTCCCCATCATAATTGGTCCCGTGGTTTTGGATACCAATTTCCAAGTCTTGGATCTCATTCTCCCATATAACCTTTTACTCGGTAAACCATGGATACATACTATGAAGGAAATCCCTTCCACTTACCATCAATGTCTTAAATTACCATATAATGGCACCGAGATCACAATAGATGGCGATCCTGATCCTTTCTAGTATTGCACTAACCTATGAGGGATACCCCAATGACAGGTGTTTGTAAACCAAGAGGCTTCATCATCCAATTCATCCTAGTATGTCGATCCATCCACTCTTTCCAAAACATCTACTTCCTAATCACTACCTTCCACTCCTAAGGTCGAGATCCAAGATAAGGGTTGTGGAGAGTATCATATGAAAGCATCTTATTGTGTCAGCCATTTGGTTGCTCCTAAATCATACTATTTACCAACAGCAAATAGGAGAAAATCAATGGTCACCATACACATCCCTCCCACAACGACATTCACAAAATGGGGAGAACTAAGTAAAGAAGCTATAAATGAAGAAGACATGACCTCTTGGTTATATAAATAAGACAATGAAGAACCTCCTCCACCTGTTTAGATACCCATAGATCAATATGGAAAAGGTTTCAAGATAATGCAAGGCAAAGGATATAATGGACATAACAGGCTAGGATTACATCAAAATGGGAGGACTGAACCTATCATTGTCTCTAAATGGCTAAAAGGCCTAAGGCTTGGGTTTCAACTGCTCTAGATTGGTGTTTCTAGTACTGCATCACCTTTATTAAAGGAAGTAAGTGCTTTTAAAGTTATCCAGAGATCCAATGATCCATCTAACCAATGTTATTGTGATTCCCCTAACTCTAACGAATATGAGTGGGATTCCCTCTCCTCCACCTCTGTCATGGACCTCAATAAACTATTTGGGGAACTTGATCAAATGCTTAAATGCTCACAAATTCCACTGAATTCTTGTCCACAAACATCTTTGAAAAAAGAGGAATGGCTCAAACATTAGTTTTGGGAATCCTTTGATCCTTCCTCTTGGGAACTTGACAAATCCACTTTTGATAACCAAAGATTGACAATAGGCCCATCTCAAAATCTACCTATTCCCAAGGAAAAGAGTAAGGAGGATTTGGTAAGAAACTTTTATGACTATTTCAACAACTCAACCTTTACCTTGACCCCTTTGAACTTTGATACTTTCAATGATGACATTCCCTTAGTATATCCCCAGCTTATCTATTGGGATCAACAAGACACCCCTGTCTTAGATATCTTTGAGAAAAATGAAGCAATAGTTGAGTTCATGGGACTATGAGAAGGAATACCTAGTGGTGACCATAAGGATGGATTTACCATAGACTTGGATAACATGGCTTATTTTGGGGAGTTCGTTCAACCCTCCAGTCACAAAAATAAGAAAAAAATGAAAAAAATAAAAATGACAAGTCCCTAGGTGAAAACCAAAAGGAGCCTATGGACGATAAAAAGGAAAAAAATGACACATCCAAGGGTGAAAACCTCTCAGAGGCACCCAAGGATGGAGGGTTGAACATTCTCCCCATTGCTTAGGAAAATTCACCAATGTTAGTTGAGGAATTTGTAGAGATCAACATAGGCACTAAAGAAAATCCTCGATTAATCTATTTTGCAGCATCTTTGACAAAAACAGAGCAACCTAAATTTTGTAACTCCTTCATTGAAAGATAGACCAAATTCGCATGGTCATATGCTAACATACCTGGACTAGATCCTGAACTGGTATTACATCATTTTCCATTACAACCAGGCGTTAAAACCGTGAAGCATAAATTAAGAAAAAATGCAACCACAAATTGCTTTATTGGTTAAATTTGAACTAAAGAAATTGTTGGATGTCAGCTTTATTAGATCAATTGACTATGCAGACTAGATTTGCAATCTCGTACCAGTGACAAAATCAACAAGGGGCATCCACATCTATATAGACTTCTGAGGTATAAACAAAGCATTTCCTAAAGATGACTTTCCTCTACCAAATACTGACATGATTGTTAACCTAATAGCAGGATATGAAATGTTATCCCTTATGGATGGTTTCTCAAGATATAATCAAATTAGAATCGCACCTGAAGACCAACACAAGACAAATTTACCTTGTCCATGGGGAACTTATTGTTGGGATGTCATTCCCTTTGGACTTAAAAATGTCAGAGCAACATATCAACGTGCCATGACAACTATTTTTGATGATCTCATACACACTCTAATGGAATACTATGTGGATGATCTAATAGCTAAATAATTAACAAGGGTTGATCATTTACAGGTCCTAGATAATATTTTTCAAAGACTAGAAGAATACAAAGTGAGGATAAATCCAAAGAAATGTGTATTTGGCCTACAATCAAGAAAACTTCTAAGATACATCATTTCTAGATGAGGCATTGAAGTGAACCCAACAAAAGTGAAAGATATAATGGACATGCCTCCACTGGCTAATATAAGTCAACTACGGACACTACAAGGGAGACTGCAAACTATCAGATGATTCATAGTGTAGTTAGTAGGTAAAACACATCCCTTCCAACATCTACTCAGAAAAGGGGTACTGTTTGTATGGATAGGTAAATGCCAAGAATATTTTCAATAGATCAAGGTTTACCTACTCACACCACTAGTGTTAATGCCACCTACTGAGGGATAACCTTTGATACTCTACATTTCAACAACCACATCAGTGCTAGGAGCCTATTTTGTACAAAATGACAATGAGGGTCATGAAAGGGAAGTGTATTATATCAGTTGCACTTTGGTAGGTTATGAGCTAAATTACAGTACCATTGAGCATGCTTTTCTTGTAGTAGTATTCGCTACTCAAAAGCTTAGGCACTACATGTTAAACCACCAAACAATGTTGGTCACAAAGATAGATCCTTTGATGTATCCCCTTAGTGTTGTGCCCTCAGCACACATGCCCCGTTCAAAATGGGGACCCTCTTTCTTTTTGCTTCAATAGTTTACTTTTGTCACTGCCTCATTTTTCATGCCCACTATTTTGGTGTTCTAAGTGGTCAATGATTTTTAGAGAGTTCATCTTGAGTTGACCATGTTTTGCCTCCCTCAAATTTTCAAGGCTCTAGGTCTTTATGAAGTTCCCTTGGCTGTTTGCCTTTTCTTTTCAAATTGGCATCCTTGGAGCCCATTGGGTTCGCCCTATTAGGCCACCCCCCTTCAGGTGTCTGTCACCTCGTCACCACTCCAAACGACCTTTCACCAACATCTTTTTCACTTGTTGAAAGCTGTGTGCTTGTTCATCGCTTCCTTACTGCTGAATTTTCAAATGGCCATCATTCAACATCCTTCCACCCCTCAGAACCTAAGTTCCCTTTTTCCATTTCCAATTGTTGAACACTCTGAGTGTCCAACTGCTTATTATCATCTGCCTGCCAAATTTTGGGATTCCCATGGCCATTTTCCAAATGACAATTCACCAACTTCTGGGTTGGCATATAGTCATTAATGCAGGGCATTTAATGTATCATTCTCTATAAATATGCAACTTGTAGCTATCATTTTCACTTGTCTGCTTGATCAAAGAAAGTCAAAGTGCCTTCCAGCATTTCCAACACTTCTGCATCACTCACTCACTATTTCCAGATCTTTGCTTCCTATTTGGTCACCTCCTTTGTCAGGTCTTTGAGGTAGGGTTTCCGCTCGCGGACCTTGTATTGTATTTTCATTGATTTCAGCATAGATTGATGAATCGAAAGGAAAGAGACTGGGACATTTGCTAGATTTAACCTGGGTGCATAATACCCCTATGTTGAAATCTTGAAAATCCTCAAAAATTGACTGATATGTCATTCGTAGAACTCATACTTCATGCCGCCATTCTTCAAACTGGGGCTTTCATCTCATGCGGGCCTGCAAAACCATTATCATTGTCGCCAACTTGGAAAACTAAGTTAAAATTTGAGATGAAAAACTCCTTTGTCGGGTCTACCCTAGTGGGAGGACCCCCCTCATTAGATGTGTAAGATTGGAAAAAACTTTTGAAGTGAAAATGAAGAGTATAACAACCTGTTCAGGTCTGCCCCGCAGGATTCCATCTCTCAGGACCTGCCCTTGTCTTCATCGGTTGAGAAAATGAACAACCATTTGAGTGGGTGAGTCACCCACCGTGGACTTCCATCCCCATTTTGCCTTTGCATGAACAACCATCTTAAATAGTGAAACATAACCGTCGGCCCGACAGTCGGATCTCGGGCCTATCTTTGCAAGCCACCTTCATTTGAACCCTAAGGTGACCAAGTGACAACCTATTTTTGGGCCCCACCCTACAAACTTTCATTTGTGAGTTGTTGTGGTGAACCCCCTACCTTGAACAACTTTTGAGGGTAGGTGTTCTGCCCTCTCAGTCCTGATCTCACTAAGACGCACAGTATACAAAATGAAGATCACAAATTAATGAATCTTATGTGGGTTGTTCCATGTGGACCTCCATCATCGGAACTCCATCTATGCTCCGCCGTGCTTAAATGGAAAATTATTCCCATCCACCTGCAATCTAGAACTTGAATTCCCCATTGCCCATGGATTCTATGAGCGATAAATGAAGCAAACACGAAGGCTTCACCTCCTATCAGACCTAGTGTGGCAGGTTGCTCCTATCAAACCGCCATTTGACTTTTGTTCCTATGAACAACCATCACCTAGCGGCCTTCCACTCCTTCTGAACCATAGTGTCTTGAATGATAATTAAGCTACGTTGTCATCTTCTAGAGCTTTGGGTCCTATCCGATGGAAATCCATCCTTGGGCAACTATCTTGCCAATGTCGTTCCATTGGTAGACCTCAAACAACCATCAGCCCAAGGAAGTCTAATCCCCTAGACCCGAATTGCTCAAACTCCTTCCTGTAAAGTGTTAATGTCAATCTAGAAGAAAATTCAAGATTCTTAAATGATGAATTATCCAATCTAATGTCAGTTTGTAGGATTTTGGGCTAAGTTTCCTGTGTTTTCATGCTTGAAAATTCTCACCTCTCTCACCCGCAGGATATATAGAAGTAGGTGCAGGACCCTCAAAGGCGAACATAGAGAAGGATAAAGGAAACAAAACAGCCAAAGCACCCCATGGAAAAGAAGACAAGGATCAGATGATAATATAAGTTCCAAGGGGAACCTCTAACTCCAAGGTCACCTTCTCCTAGAAGGAGATCTTGTTGGAATTATTGCCTCAATCTCGTAGGCTGAAACCTCTGAGAAAGCATGGTCATTGTGACATTCCTATTGTTTGGCCGACTAGTAGTTTAATAACCTTGTGTTTTGCTCATACCTCTGAGAAAGCATGGTCAATGTGACATTCCTATTGTTTGGCTGACTAGTAGTTTAATAACCTTTTTTTTTGCTCATGTCACTGAGACAGAGCTGATGTCTTGCTGAATGAAGTCTATCACTATGATCTAGATGTATTTGCTGTGACCTTTTGTCGAGTGGAGACCTCTGGCCGATAGAATGTTCTTACTAGGTGTTGGGGAGAGTCTTGGATGTTCATTATGACTCATATCGATGAGGAATGTCTCACTGATAGCATATGGTTATCAAGGTAACACAAGGTCTCAGGAAGAAATCTCAGCGATGAAGGAAGGTCACGCCGATGGGGATACAACTGAAGTCATCAGAGTAGCTCAAGATGATCGGTATGCAGTCTTGGCAACTTGGAGAGTCTCGCCGATAGTCTTGGGGATGACATGTTGTGTTAGCTGAGATGTCTTCATGAAAGTCAAATGTCTTGCTGACTTGGTATGACATGTTCGCTCGGTGTAAGGTCCTGGCGAAAGATGAATGTCTTTCCGACTATCGGGTGCTTTGGTGAAACTTGAGGAGACTCGGTATAACCTCTTAGCGATAGTTGGATGTCTTAGCGATAGCGTTGGTTCAACTAGAAGTCGGTGAGAGGTCTCACCGATCATGCCGATAAGGAGACTCTTTCCGATAGATGAATGTCGATACAATGGGTTTCGGTATGACTTGAAGCCTCGATGTGATCTCCTGGCGAACTCGATTGTCTTGCTGATGGGAAACCTGATTTCGGTATGACTCTTGGTGACTGCTTGGTGTTCGGTATAACATAAAGGCTTGGTATGATCTCTCAACAAAGGTGGTAAGTCTTGCTGACTGATGAACTCTTCAGAATACCTTGTGATCTTCAGTGTGAGGTCTTGGTGACATGGTGAAGTCTTAGCAATAGCTTTATGGACTCAGTATGATCTCTTGCCGATAGTGAAGACTCTTGGCGATAGTGACGATTTGGTCTTGTGGCATTGGGGAGACACGATTAGTGTCTCACCGACATGTGACACAAGTTGATCATTCTTGACCAAGTGAAGTCTGTCCTACGTGGTGCGACTTGGACCAATTAGAGAGAGCAGAATGTGAACCG
>VDFB02000017.1:316859337-316949525 GCA_007258455.2 Sequoia sempervirens
AACAATACTCTGTCTAGACAATTTCCTCTCTTCACATCACACTCTCTTTTGTGTTTTTGTAGAGATACATATATACAATGTTTGTGAAACGGTTATACATCTTTGTCAAGAACAAACCGAATTCAATAACAAGAGCTTTCAAACTAGTAAGAAACATAATATTTGATAATGATGCCAATCAAGGATTTTTTAAGAAAAAATCAATGATATGAAGATGAAATGCCACTATGAGATGAAACCCTTGAGTTTACACTCGGGTTCAAGGTAGTTTCATATTAGTTAAGAAGTTTATTCGAAACTAAAACAAATTTTTCCTCTTTTACTTCTCATTTACCAGATTTACCTTAGAAAAATCAAACATAATGCATAGATATTACCTTTGTCATGGTGGATTTAACTTGCAATCAAAATCTCTGAAGTTCTTCATGAAAACTTCCCAAACTACTGCTTCCAGTGCAAACCACCAACGATCTTGCCAACCATCAAAGGCCAACATAATTGAAAACCAAATCAAAATACCACAACAACCTTGCACAAAATGCAACTGAAATTCCAGCATGGCGGTGCTAGGGTTCCAAACCATAATCAATGAAAATGCAATATCATTTTTCCCTAAACAAGTCTTCTCTCAAGTCAGTCGATGACTTTGCAAAAGTTAATAAAGATTTGGAGTCCAAAGGAAAAAAGACACAATAATAATCAACTGATTAAAAATGATTATGAGTTTGCTTGACTAATCATTTACCAAGGACGCAGATCAAATTTTTTTTTCTTGCGACTTCTCTAGGCTTTACTTAGCCAGATAATTAAAAAACTATAAAGATTGATATTCTCACATAATGTCGGCTTCAAATATGGAGAATGATGGCTGCCAAGTGATATAACCAAGTAACCTTTTTACATAATTTGAACACAATATCACCACTGAAAAATGCTTTGGGAAACCCGATAGGGTTGATTCCATGTAGATGTTAACCCCACAAATCATTAACATGCCAATGATAAATTAATATCATATGTAAAAGAGAATGCTTCAAATAGTCAAGATAAGCATTTTCCTTTGGATGTCGACTATAAAGTCAAGGCTAGAAATAAGAGAGCTCCAAGTAAAAATGATAAAAATTATATGCCATTTGAGCCAGTAAATACCATCAAACAAGTGAGATACCAGAATCAAAGTGTATACTATGCCACCAGATAAAATGTGAGAACAAGATATCTTTACTAAACCAAGTTTCGTGGAGCAATTGAATCAATAACCAAACTGCCTACGACAGTGTAATTACATGATAAAGCAATATAAATAAGCAATGAACCAATAGTATGTGCCAAATTTATCAACAATAAGTCATACTAACTGAAACCATATTGCCATAAGCATTACCTTCATCTGTATATGCCATGAATCAATATACCTGAACATGTGAAGGTGATAATTTCATAAATTTGAAGCTAAAGAAAGCCCTGTCACCATGAATACCATCTAAATAACCTGAACCAAACCTTATCAACACTATCAGTCTAATTAAATCATAATCATTTGCAAAATAATAGCATTCATAACACTAAACCTGAAGCCACATGAAAAATATCAACATGTAAAACTTGAAACATCATAAACATCTGCAAATGAATATCTAAAAGTAGTAGATAAACATGAATGGAGTAGCATCAAGATCCCATGAATGAACCAACTTTAATCAGCTCGAAACAAATCAAGCTGAAATCTGAAATAGACATCATCAAGAGCCATCAAATATGTATCATGTCAAAGCATAAAGATCCTGAGAGACCAAATATAAAATTGTCAGACCATGAAACCCAAGTAAGTGATTTTGTCATCAAGGACAAACCATAAACACGACTGAGATCCAACAAAAGTATTTTGTTTGAATATGAGTTTCTTTTTTTTGTTTGTACCTAAATGGGTTCTTCCCACAAGAGGATTTGAATGTCTAATATGTTCCTACATTAGCCTTAGTTGTTCATTCTCCTTCCAACAATGAAGGGTATGTGGCCTTCTATGTTCACATTATCGAAAATTGGAGTTAAGGGTTTTTGAAATGTTGTAAAATCTTTGGCACATCGCCACATTTAGTTTCCTTTCTGAATTTCCTTCTCCCTTTTCCCCAAATACCAAAGAAGATCTAGCTTCTTTAACAATCACGAAGGTTATTCAGTGAGGCACAAATTAGGTGCCCCACTAACTGAATTTCCCATAAGGTTGTTCAAGAGAAGTGCAAGCTTTTAAGATGAACAATTATTTTTTTAGCACACCCAATGGGACCAAGATCTTTCACAGTGTTTGATACTTAGCCTTAAAGAGGCATTTTAAATCTGACTAACAGGAGATATTGGTTAACTCATGCCCAGGGTCCAAACAAGGGTATCTTCGAGAAGAAATTTTTAGTATTCTCAATTAACATCTTTGACCCCTAGGAGGAGACAAGCCATAGGTTCTATATCACCTGTCAAAATAAATAGAGTTAGGAGTGTTAGCCCAAATTCTAGAGCCTTATCTACCTCTCCAAGTGGTTGAACCTTTCAAATTGGAATACCTATTTACCTAGTCCATAGAGGTTTATTTTTTATGGCTCTTCAGGGAGCTCCTAGAAATTTTGTAACCTAGGACAGTGGTAGTCCATTAGTTTTGTCCACCCCTCCAGATGTGTGGCCCGCCATCCCTACCAATTCCATCAAAGTGATCCAAAAGTTCACTGGGGAGGATTTAAAAATGCCTTCTGAACATCTCCAGGACATAGTAGAGGTTTGTATGGTCCATAATATCACAGAGAAAAATATCTCCCTTAGATTATTAGCTACATCCTTTAAAGGGAAGGCTCAAGGTTGGTATAGATCCCTAGCTCCCAATTTCATCTACTCTTGGGATAACCTTGGAGCCAATTTTTTGATCATTTTTTGGAGAAGGGAGACCACTCATCTTTGTTACAACAATTGATCACAATCAGAGAACTCCACAAGAGGCCATGAAATACTTCAACACCAAGTTCCATAAAACCTAGAAAAGGATTCCCATGACAACTAGACCTCCAGTGACCATGACATTCATGTTTCATCTAAAGGCCTTCAATTCAGATATCATGATCATGGTATAATTGCTCAAAGGTGATACTTTTCCCAAGGCATATGATCTGGCTGTGAGAACAAAAAATAGTTTGATAGACATCAGAAAGATCATGCCATAACCACTGATGCTAATGTTTGTAGAGATCTCTAGAAAAATATAGGAGGTATCTCCTAGCATCCCTACTTCACTTCCTAGCACATCGGATGCACTGCCACCTTCGATGTATGTGTATCTAAATGTGAAACCAAGCATGTCGAGTTCTTCTCTGGTGGCCGCAGATGTCAACGACATGAATAATTTAATGAGGACTTTCACAAATGAGCGTGTAATTATTTGAAATTAGTAGGAAGCACCTCCAAATCCCCTCGCACAAAATTATCAAGGAGGGAGACTATCTTTCTAGCATAATACATACCAAGAAGCTCCAAGAGGAGGTAATAAGCCACAAGAATTAGGATAGATAGTATTGGTGACCACTCCATTATAAACGGTCAAAACTAGCACAAGCAAGGAATTGATTCTAGGACAAAACAACCTAGAAAAAGATACAAATGCAAGGTTCTTTCCATGCAATGAAGCTCATATGCCCCAAAACTATCCCTGGGGAAATCTTTAGCAAACGATGGTGGAACAAAGAAGTCAAGGCATTCCTACAGATGGAAAAAGTTACCAGTCCCCTAGGATGTAGAATGTTAGATTTAGTGCTCAGATGCAACAAATGTTTCTGGAGAAAGAAGCAAATAACTCCCCTAACCAAGCACTTTTTTCTTGGATGGAAGGAGAAGACTCAGTGTTCACAAATGAAGTCCCGATAGTGAGAATACTATAGGTATAGTCAAAATATAATACGAGATCAAAGAGAAGGTTCACTGGAGAATACATGCCACATATACCATCAGCACCACCAGGTTGGTAACCATAGTGGCCTTAGCCTCAATTACCACAATTACAACCGAAAGACATGGATAAGTTTCTTGGTCTACCGATGGTCAACCAACCTTTTCCTAAAGAAAAAGAAGCACCCCTGTTCAAATTGAAGGTCCCAACAATTGGAAAACATAATGTGGTGGAGCAATTAAATAAGACTCCCACCAATGTATATATGTGGGATGTCCAATCCATTCTAGAGCAGAATACATTGCTTCAAGATGCATTGAATAGAGAAGAACAAAATCCACTACTGGATCGAGTCCTATCGCACAACCAAAGCAAAGGAAAGAGACCCACGTCGAACCCCCAATCTTTGATGGCTGCAACATATGTGAATACAACAAACAAAACAAAATTGAAAGAAGTTAGTAAGCCAAATCCCACCCCATTCTTCTTGACTCTTATTGTAGGGGATAAGTTATTTCACAATAACATGATAGATTCAAGAGCTAGTACTGCAATCATGCCCAAGCTAGTGACTGATGCTCTAAACTTGAAATATGAGCCCCTAGACAAGGGAATTATGTAGTTAGATGGAATGAAGATCTTGACCATATGTTTCTTTAGGTACCTCTCTTTAACCTTGTATTCTTGTTTGAGGCAAACAATTACCTAGGAAGTGCTCATAATTGACATTCCCCCTATCTTCAGAATGTTCTTTTCAAGGGATTTAATAATAAAGCTTGGTGGATACCTAACACTTGATTGGTCTTACTTAATATTAAGAACCAAGTATGGAGAAAAAATGGAGATCCTATCTAAACTTTTTCATCCTAAACACATTGTAGAGGATGCGGTAATGAGTTTCAAGGTAGCACACACCTCCATTTCCAAGAAGGCGATGTACTGCATGGAGATGTTGGAAGAAGAAGAGGCCATGAGTGATCGGAGCCTCAAAGAAGAAGTCCTATTGAAATAATTTATTGATTCCAACCATTTTGGGAACTTACATGCTACTGGTCTAGGTACATATATTTTTTTTTTATGAGGACCAGGCCCTCATGAAACTAATCAAGGAGTAAGAGGACTTGAGCAAACCTGTTAGCAACAAATTATGGTTGTTTCATTTTGATGGTGCCAAATGTAAGATTAGCTATAGAGATGACATCCATCTTGTATCTCCAACTGGGTCAGAAACCCTTAGGGCTTTCGACTTTTAGTTCCCATGTTCAAATAATGATGCATAATATGAAGGACTCGTTCATGGTTTGACTCTAGTAGAATGGATGGGCATAAAAGGGATACAAGTTTTTAGAGACTTTGAGCTAGTGGTAATACATGTCCAAAGTTATGTGATCAAGAAGAATGTGAGAATGAATTCCTATTGACACAAAATGTGGGACCTGGTCGAAAGGTTTGAGGCTTTTAATATCTAGGTCATTTTGATATCTCAAAACTCTGTTGTAGATAGAATCAATTTTATCAACTCACAATTTGAACCAACCTCTGAGTCAGGAGAGAACCAACATGTGGTACACATCATCATTCGACCATCTATCCCTGATAATGATTAGAACTGGAAAGTATTCAAAGAAAATGCCTAGATTGCTACTTTCCTATGACAATATGGGGTTTTTTTCAATCAATCACAACCTAGATCCAAAGAGGTTGTTGAAGAGAAAATGATCCAAGTCAAAAGCAATAAGCTCTCACGAGGTTTAATCACTCTAGAGAACCTCTTTAACTATGAAGACATGAGAAACATTAAATTGAGATTCACAACCAAAGAGGAGGTCTATGAAGACCTCGATGCTAGAGATGACATGAAACTTAAAGTTGGGAGGAATGTGTTCAAGAAAGATAAAGATAAGTTGAGATCCTTATGCACTAAGTACAATGGAGTTGTGGCCTATACCTATGATGATCTCAAAGGATATGATCCTAGCATAATCTAGCACACTATTGACTTGGTTGAAGGATCCAAGCCCATCTAAAAAAAGAAAAGACCATTCAACCCGAAGGTGGATGCCCTAATGGCACAAGATCTCATGAAGCTAATAGATTTGAAGATCATATACCTGATTAAGCACTCCACTTGGGTGTCTAGTCTAGTCCCTTTTCAAAAAAGAATTATGAAATTTAGCTTTGCATGGATTTGCAGGACTTGAACAAAGACTCATTAAAGGATCACTACCATTTTCCTTCAATGGAGAAGATCTTACAAACCATAGTGGGGTCAAATATTTTCTCATTACTCAATGGCTATTTTGGTTACAATCAAGTCTATGTGAAGGAGGAGGATCAACAAAAGCCAACATTCACCACTAAGTGGGGAACATTCACATATGTGAAAATTCCCTTTGGCCTCTCAAATGTGGGTGCCGCCTTTTAATGTGTGATGGATGTCACACTTAAGGATTTTCTCAACTAGATCATCCTTATATATCTAGATGACCTAACCATATTTTCAAAACCCAAGGGTGATCATTTTGATCTTCTGGAAATGGTTTTCTAGAAGTTCCAATAGTTTGGGATTTCTTTAAATCCCATAAAATGTGTATTTGGAGTACCACAAGGAAAATTTCTTGGCTTTGTGGTATCCAAGGAAGAGATAGCCATTGATCCTAAAATGGTGAATTCTATAAAAAAAAATTCATTACCTGTTAATCAAAAGGGATTGTAGTCTTTCTTGGTTAACTTTGTTAATAGATTCATCTCATATTTTGTAGTAATTGTGAGACCTATCATGCTAATGTTAAAGAAAGGCTTAGCATTCAAATGAACTCAGGAAGGAAAAATTTCCTTCAAGAAGATCAAGGTAGCCATCTCCACAAATTTGGTATTGGCCAACACAAAAAATTTAAAATATTTTTGTTGTATTTTTACAGTGGCCAACACAACATAGCCTTTGTGCCCACATAGAAGGATGAGGAGGGAAGAGAGGAACACCACATTAATTTCTATTCAAGGACCCTAAAAGGGTATGAAACTAGGTACAATTTTGTAGAAAAGTAGGCCTTTACCATAGTCAAAAGCCTCAAAAAAATTTGACACTTGGCTTTAGCTAGTAAAATTATAGTCCTCGTCACCCATCCCAATGTGAGGGAGTCTGTCATAGAAGGAAAAATCACTAAGAAATGAGAAAAATGGATCACTAAGATCCTAGAGTATGAAGTCGACATTTGGTCAACAAATTTGGTCAAAGGAAGAGGCCAATGCTAGTATTTCGCTCAAGAGCTCGACCAAGTCTTTGCAAATTAATTCAAGTCAGATGAGTCTTGGGTGGCTAATTGGATAAGATTCATGCAAATTGGCCAATACCCAACCAATGTCCCAACACACAAGAAAAGATACTAAATGCGTCAAGGTGCCAAATATGTACTTATTGAAGGACTTCTATATAAAATGAATTATGATGGAGTTCCCCTCTACTGCATGGATAAAGTACAGGTGGAAAGGAGTTTGGGTGAATTCCATAATAAATTGGAAGGTGGACATTTCTCTACTAAAACCATTGCCTTGAAAATCACATGGGTGGGATACTACTGGCCCATGTTATTCTCCAAAGCTCAAAATCTAGTAAGAAAGTACTCCTAGTGCCATTTTATTATCAGCAAGTGAAAAAACTCTACTATGCCCTTAGACCCTATCATGATCAAGGAGCCCTTCACATAGTGGGTATAGATTTCATTGGGATGATTAATTCCATATCCAACTCAAGTCATAAGTGGATCTTAATAGCCACCAATTATTCACTTGGTGGACAACCCCTCTAAAAAATGCCACTAAAGTTGAGATTGTCAACTTCCTAGAAGAGATGGTAGCAAGGTTTGGGTCCCCAAAGACCATCATTTCAGAAAATGCATGAGAATTTGTAGGGTTGAAGATGTCCAACTTCACTCTCAAGCATGAGGTCTACCTAAATGCTTCATCAAATTGTTACTCATAGGGGAATGAACTGGAAAAACCTACCAACAAAAACTTGATCAGGCTTATCAAATGAATCAGGTCAGAGCACCAAAAGGAATGACATAGGCATCTACGAGTAGCCTTATGGGCAGAACATATTACCCTGAAGAAAATTGTAAAAGCCTATCCCTATGACTTGGTATATGGGAAGGAATTAGTCCTACTCATTTCAATAGAGATACTAGTGCTACAATTGCTAAAGTCTTTAGAGGTTAAAGAAAGTGGTGGGATGGAAGTAAGGCTTGCTAAGCTACTAATCCTTCAAGAGAAATGAGAGAAGGCATTTGATGCCATGATAAAGGTCCAATAGGTAGTCAAGTGATGGTTTGACAAGAAGGCCTCCAACTCAAGTTTCAGGGAGGGGATTCTTTTCCTCAAATTTGATGAACGGGCTGCAAAACTAGGCCAACATGCCAAATTTTATTCTTTATGGAAGGCCCATTTCAAATTTCTAAATGCAAGGCTAGCAATGTGTATGCGCTTAAAGTTTTAGATGGAAACATTTTGGGAATACCAGTGAATGGTATTCACTTAAAATTATTTAATTAGAAACTTGTATTTCTTTAAAATTTTCAATCTATGTACCATATGTAAAAAAATTCTATAAATACATTTTTGTGAATAAGACAAGTGCTAAAATAGAGAGAAACTATATTGCATTTATAAAGAAAATTTTTACATATAGTTCAAGGCATGAATTCCTATATTTACTGGAGCTTGTAAGCTCAAGGAAAAAGTACCAAAATATTCTTTCAAAGGTGTCCAAAAAAATGATTTTCATCATACAAGAGGTAGTGGCACCAAAAGCATGAATTTTTGACCTCCACTCTATGATAAGCAATATACAATGATATTTTTCAAGTTTCGAGACTAACAACAACAAGGATATCATCACACAACTACATGGAGACTGACTGAAGTCAGTCGTTGACATTTACTACCACTCCACCAGGGTTGAACACCAACTACTTGAAATTAATAATCCACTCAATGCCATAGACCAACTTAATATTGTTAATGCGAAGGAGGTAGGAGTTGGCAAGCCTCAACCACTCGCAGTGTCGTTCTAGAGTCATCATGTGAAATTCAAAGAGAAAACACAACCATGGGACCATCTTGACATTTTCCACATGTTGTTGGATGTCTATAGCATAGGGTATGCCAAGGCCAGGAATATCAATGATGATAATTTCATCAAGGTCCCCCAAGTAGTCTCAATAGAACATGCTCCTACACAACTACACTATTAGAATTGGCTATGGAGATAGCCTACCAAGAACTAGAGTCCAAATGGAAAGCATAAAAATAAAATATTTGAATATGACAATAATAAACTATATTCTTATCAATTATGATTCAATTGATATGTTTTGTACAATGTGGTATAAACCCCTTAGTTATATAGCCAAGGTGAGATAAAAGATGTCATAGGATTATGACAAGTGTCTTAATCATATTGTTGGAGTAATAAAGTCATCACCTAATTAATTAATTAATCATTAATTAATTGGGTCACTTTATGCTTTATTACACTTAAGCTAAACTTAGGAGTTCTTTTATTTCATTCTTTGCTTTTATTGATTAGTTACATTTTGCATGATTAAAGATTATAATATTAGAACATATTGTCTCATTCATTCCTATGAGGACACTTGTCATGTTCTAATCTAACCATAATCTAGGGTTAGATTTCATCCTTTTCATAAGGATTGATTCATTGTAATTATATATCAATTTTGTATGGAAGCTTATTCTCGGAAATTGCATCAATAATAATTATTAGGTTATTGAGCACAATCTTGCTTGTTGATCTTTTCTATATTGTGATAGGTAATCGCTTGTAGGTGTTTCATGGGAGTTGTGGATTGAATCAGTCAATTCCAACATGGTATCAGAGCCCAGGTCTACAACCCTCTATTTAATTTCTGGAGGGATCTGACCTTGAGCAATTTTTTGGTGCATCCTAGAGCAAAACAAACACTACCATCACATCTGGAGTGGTTGAAAACCTTAAGATCGCCTTCCATTTTTCCCAAATCCGAGCAGTTGCAATGAAAGGAATTTTTTTTAATGGCATCATAGATCTGGGCCCTATCTATCTCGATTTTTGTGTATAGGTACAAGGTGTAAAATTCTAGTTTTTCAAAAATTTTCCACCGATAAAAAAATATATTTAGAGTTTTTTCAAAAAAAAATTACCTACAAAAAGTAAAAAATTTATTAGTTTTTTTTAAATTAATTCAAAAAAAATGAAATCAAAACAATTTGCAAAAAAAAAATCAAAATCAAAAAAATCAAAAAATAAAGAAAAACAAAAAAAAATTGTTTTTGCAGGGTACTTTTGTACCCTATGCAAAGCCGTGTGGGGTTGTACACCGCATGACATACCTTTTAAAGCCACCAGCAACTACCTCCATGATGGCCAGCACAAAAACCCAATGACACCAAACTCAATCAGCTGCTCAAATTAGACTCAGTGGTAGAAACAAGGAATCCAACAGAAATAGTAGAGGAATCTTTAAGATTCTGATTGAATATTCAGGCAACTGGCAGTTTTTTAGGCGACCGGTAAAATTTCCTAGGAGGGAATTTTTCGCATGCATAGGGAATATTCTGGGAATATTCTTTGGATGACCAAGTGGACATCAAATTTAACCTCATGACTTGATGATGTCAGTGGGATGTCACAGCCGTATGGCCTCCTAGCCCCCTCCTAACCCCAATTTATTTTAAAGGAGCAATTTTTTTTTCTTTTTTGTGTAACTTGGACATACGATGTCAAAATCAAGCAAACGAGATATCATTGGAAAGCTAGTTCTATGAGCTTTCTAGTGGTATAGAACTCATCATCAAATTTTTCTAGTGGTTCCTATTATTCTTAGTCAAACTCAAATCTTCATTTTATGCTTTTGAGCTCGTAAATTTTTAACTGTATCTCTGATTTTCATGACAGGCCTTTTAAAGCCACATGACAGGCCTTTTAAAGCCACCGAAAACTACATCCACGATGGCCCACACAAAAACCCAATGACACCAAACTCAATCAACTGCTCAAATTTATACATGCACTTTTTTCCAAAATCTATTCATGCACTTTTTCTAGAATCTACCCCAGGTACATTTTATACAGTATTTTGTGTTATCAAAATTTTCTTAATTACTTGGATGTCTTGGCACCTGGAAAGGATCTATTTGCATGAGATGACATTATTTGATATGCTTTATCAGTACTGAGGTTTTTAGTCTCTAATTTTTTATTTTGAGTGAGTATCATGGGTTTTTCTGTTCATCCTTTTGTGACCAACTTGGTCAAGGACAATTATGAGTCTTGGTGAAATGGCATCCTAACACATCTTAGGTGGCTTTATATTTTTCCTTATTTGTATGGACTCATACCTACACCAAACACACTGTAGACATGCAAAATTTACATTCTGCATTTAATCAGGTTCATTCATCAACTGAACTGGATGTTGCATTAGATCCATTCATCACCTTCATCCATTCATTTAAATAATCTCATGGCCTAAGGTTATTTACTTAAAATAAAATGAGCATTATCATCAATATTTTAATAATAAATCAAAAAGCCATTTAAATCAAATCCTAAATCATATTCCATCATTTTCTGATTTAAATAAATCAATTATCAAAGTCTTGAAAGTCAAATAATCTAATCAGCATTAAATCAGCATAATCATCATCTAACCCTAATTAAATGTTAATCCCATCCCACTTGCATTATCTAGATATCTCCACTTGCACAATAAATCAATTTTATTGATTTATTAAAACCTCATTTTCCCTCAACATGACAAGTCAAACATGGCATTTATTGTTGTTTTTCTTGTCCCCCTCTCAAAATTTATTGCAAATTTGAATTCAAATTCTCCCTCTCTTGGGCACTCTTCCCAAATCTTGCACAACCATTGACCACTCACCACTTGACAAGTGTCCTTATCTCATTGGCTTAATCTTTAGTCCCACATTGGTCCCTTTTCAACAATCTTGGCATTTGAAAATCTATAAAATAGAGGCTTCATCTCTTATCAAATCCTTCACAACCTCCACAATTTCATCCAAAAAGCATATGCAAAGTTACTCTCCTTGAGAACTAATTTTGCTCATCATTTCCATTGCATCATCATCATCTAAGCTTATCAATCAAGGATTGGGAAAGGGTCACTAGCACATGTGACACCAATCCAATATGAGATAGAGTTGGATTCTTGCTTCTTTGTGCTTTCACTTAGTTTAGTTGATATTTTGTTGTTTGGATTGCATTATGAAGCATGATTCAATATTTCATATGGATTCTATATCTGATTTGCTTGATTTAACAATACTCATGCTTGTTTGTTTTTGAGCAAAATGCAGATTTAGGGTCTACATAAATGGTGCTAGAAGGAGGGCCTTAGGTTTGCTTGTTTTGGACTGATTAACCAAGCTAATGGTGATTACTAAACTGATTTAGGAATATTGCAAATTAGAATGGTTTGCTTGTCTGTCCCTGTCCATAACTCACACTGTCAATCATGGTAAGTTGTGTATCAGTTTAAGCTCTTTGTTAGAAAAAAATATATAAATTTTAAAACGCTTTTGATTTCAGGAGAACGTAACAGTTTGCAGGAAATTTTATGAGGTCATTATTCTGCAAGGGCCGACCTCTTTGGCAAGCTCAATGATGATTTTTTTTGTGTGAACCTCCTTCCTCACTACACGGTGTGCCCATTATTTGAGTATTGGCATCTCACCATCTAGTGTTCATTCACTTTCTTTGACTTTTTGCACATTCACCTTGTTTTGTATGAGGTTACATTTGTTGGTGGATTTTCTTTTACCAAATATTTTGTGTGCCTTGTCTTAGACTTCTCCTGTCCATAGTCCATTTTTGTATATTCATCCATAGTCCATAATAACTATTATAATCTCCTCCATCACAAAAATGTTTGTATCACGAGGTTGAGAATTATAGAAACCAGCATTTTCCACGTGTTTCAAGATTTTCTACAAATAATTATGATAGGAGGAGAACAAGGAAGCATCAGAGGCGTAAAAATTCACCACGCAATGCATGTTGCAATGTAAACCGTGTCCTATTAAGTTCGCAGTCCTCCTTATTCACTTGCAAATTACATTACCCTGAAAGTCTTTAAATCCATCGGTCACTGTCATTAATCTCTGATAGACAATAACGCTTTCAATTTGTAGTAGTTTGTCTGTGGTCTGTAGGTGTTTATACCACACGTATTACCCTTTGTTGGAAATACTCAAAAGGCTAGTATTAGCAACCATGCATTTGTTCTTTAAATAGATGAGTAAATTAATTACCAATGAAAAAGTTTCTAAGTGTAAGCTCTTGGAAAAAGTAAAATTCTCTAAGTCTAAAAGTGATTGTTGCAGAAAATCTTTCAAAATTCACGATAATGGCCACTGAAGCATCATAATCTAGTATGGGTGTTGAAATTCCTTTCTCCCAACCAGGATATGTTGACATATTTGGGGATATCTCCTTCGTCAATGCACCAATGCCAGAAGAACAAGACTTTCCCCATAACAGAAGCATAATTCCCACTAGAGACCACATCAAACCAAAGGTGGTCAAGGATTTCGCTGACAATATCTTTAATCCAAAGCTGCATACCAACCCCAAGAATTTGTAGGAAGGGGCCTTTCAGAGGATGGTTGCCAATTCACCAGCAAGAAATGTCACAGGCTTGGGAACAAGGATCTGGAATTGTGGTTTACCATAGTGCATGCTGCCCTTCACACATTCATGTGCAGAGTTGGTTGATATTTATGTTGAAAGATTAGATAAGGAGAGTGAAATCATCAAAGGTGGGTAGCTTAAAATATTCATTAGTGTTGTAGCAATCAGGGATATGCTATGTATCCCCACTCATATGGAGGTTGAGGTTTTCTCACGGGACAATATGAAGAAATTTTGGAGAGGGATGAGAGATATGGTGCCTTTCTATAAGGACAAAAAAAGTAAGGGACCTAACGATGAAGGGCCCAAATTCCCTCTATCATTTAGTCTATTCAAATCAGACTTGAATTATGTATTTTTGATGTTGAATTTTTTTTATGGCCTATACCATGATGATAATGTCCATGAATACTAGATGGGTCTAGATTTTAAGCTCAAGAAAGAAAAGGGAATATTCTAGTACGACTATTCCACAACAATTGCAGACAAGATCCTTGATCAATTGAGCAAGTACCACCATTTTTATAAGTTCAGGTATTCATCTTTCTTGGTACATTTGATTTTGCACCTAAACCCTAATTTTTTTCATTTTTTGGGATTATTGCTTGATAGGTTTAGTGGGTCAGGGTTTTTTAAACAAATTTCAATATGGACCCATGTTCTTTCAATCACATGTAATTATTTGTTTAACAAATATTTTTTGAATCTTGTGCTTCGAGCTTTATCCCAACAACCTTTGCAAAGGTTTCCTCTTGGGTATCTAGAATGGATGTAGAAGAACATGACCCCACTAGATTGGTTCATGGGGTTTGATTTCAATTTTATCAAATGCAATGGGTTTATAGGTGAGCCTTTTGTTTTCCTAGATGTGTGACGGCCAAGACACTTGCCCTAGAAATATATTGGTAATTTTCAATTGTGGATTTTGACTACAACACAAAAAGAAAAAGAAGTTCCTTTATGGAATTCCCCTTGCTATTGGAAATATCCAAGTGATACTTGTGAAGAGAGAGGAGCAACAAGTATTGATGAGAAAATTGGTCTATCTTGGCCTTAGGCTCATCTGTGAAAAATGGAAGTATAATCCGAATAGACACTTGAGTTTTTGACAAGAGTCATAGACATACTATGAGGAAAGATGGAATCCAACTCTGGAAAATGAAGGCACATATATCAATTTGGATGTTATTGTTGGCAACACAAGGGTAGACAACTAAGAGGGGCGGTAAATTAGTTGTCACAAAAATTATAATTATTAAACTTATTCTCAGATCTAATAAATAAACATGAAAGCATAAACCATCACCACATCAAAAACACACATAACACCAAGATGTTTTACGTGGAAACCTTGTTAGGGGAAAAACCACGGTGGAGGTTAATCCACAAGATTATACTCTGTTAAAAGTATAAAAGTATTATAAATGGGGAAAGCACATGCATTCAGGCACACTGCCTAGAGCTCACTGCTCAAATACAAAAGGATTACTACCTAAAGGAAGACTCACTATCTTACAGTCACATTCGGATTACATCCAAAAGATTTTGAACTGAGAAAAAGGCATCTTCTAATGCCTGATTAGAGTTCTGGTTAAGTACATAAACACTTTCTTCTACTCACTCTTCTTCACACTTTACTTCTGCCTTCAAAATATTAGAACATTATTCACACACAACACTCACCATAAATCACACACCACACCTTCAAATGGTATAAAAAATTGATCACATATATATCCACAACTAAAGATTGTTGGAAATATGTGCCTCAAACATCACAGGCTGAAACCTCCATTGGAGCCAAGTCGGTATGACATCCATCATGTCTGGCCTACTAGTAGATTAGTAGCATCATGTTTTGCATGGGTCGTTGTGACCTTGTAGGCATCTTACCAAACAGTTACTCTTTGGAGTCTATTGTTGTGACATAGAGCAGTCACTGTGATCTCTTACCACCCATGGAGATCTCTAGCCGACAGGCCATTCAATCAAGCATCAGGGAGACTTATAGCGACTGGGGGTTTCAAAGTGACTTCAACACTTAGGAAGAAGTCCCAGTGATAGATGATTGTCTTGCCAATGGGAACACATATGGAGTCTTTGTGCTAACATAAAGATCTCGGTGTGAAATCTTAGCGATAGACAAGAGTCTTGCCAACTACTAGTGTGCTTGGTATGACTTGTGAAATCTTGAAGTAAGGTCTTAGCAATGGGAAAAGGTCTTGCCGATAGTAGTATGGCTTCGGTGTAACTTAAGAGCTCGGTGAAACCTTTGGTGAAAGATGAATGTCTTGGCGACTATCGTTCGGTGTTTGGTATAATATAAAGATCTCGGTGAAATCTCTCGGCGACAGGTGAATGTATTAGTGATGAAGAAGTCTATTGTCGGTATGACTTTGAATATCGATATGTGGTCTCACCGAAGAGTGATAATCTTGCCGAATGGAAAACTCATGACTGTGTGACTTTGAGGTTTTGGTATGACATCTCCACAAAAGTGATATGTCTTGGTGACATGGCGAAAGCTGAGCGATAGCTCTTTGGACTCAATGTAACATCTTGGCGATAGGATGGAGTCTTGGCGATATCGAGTGTTTATTGTGTTGGCATCAGGGAGACATGCTCAGTGTCTCACTGATATGACAACATAGCTTGAAGCCGTTTGACTAAGTGAGACTTTCCTATGTGGCATCTTGTGGACGAATAGGAAGAGCCGAATGGGAACCATTGGAAGATAGTCCATTGTGACAGTACTGTGAGGAATTTCAATAGACAAGGAATGCCATGAATATAGTTTGAAGTTGCAGATGCTCGATGGTTTGGTTGGTTTGATCAACAGTTGGATGAATAGCACTGTGTATGATCAGTGGATGAATTCTATGTTGAGAAGTCTGTAACTTGAAAGTTCCTATACAAAGATTGATCATAGTGAAAGCTGCTATAGTATGACATTAGAAAGATAAGTTTGATATTTGTATGTAATCTCCATTACTGTAATACAAAGTGATTTCTCTTGGTGTGGTGGGTTTTTCTCTTGTAAGGGTTTTCCCACGTAAATCTGGTGTTCATATGTGTTTGTCAAATACTCTGTTTCTGATATTTTAGTTTCATGTGCATCTTAATTGGACTATAATTGTAAAAATCAAAATGTGTATCTGCATTCTTCCCTGAGGTTTTGACGTTAGGAGAATTGTTTCTGCATCTAATTTTACTTACAAGTGGTATCAAAGCCTGGCTAGTTGTGTTATCCTTTTGGGTACGGTGGGTTTTTTGAGTCAATTTTGTTCAGTTGGAGTCTTGTAGAAGTTTGTCAATTTCTAATTACAGATTGAGATGGCTAGTATGTCTGGAAAAATTGAAATAGAGAAATTCAATGGCAGTAACTTTGAGTTGTGGAAACTCAAGATGGAGGATCTCTTAGTGGGTCATGATTATTGGATTGTTGTGTCTGGAACTAAACCTATAGGCATGAAGCAAGAAGATTGGGACCTTGTAGATAGAAAGTCTAAGGGGCTGATAAGGCTCTGTTTGGTAGATTTTGTTCTTCTCAATCTGCATGAAGAGAAAACTACATCTACCTTGTGGAAGAGACTGGCATCTATTTATCAGGGGAAGTCCTTGGTGAATAAACTATTCCTGAGGAAGAAGTTGTACTCTTTGAGAATGCAGGAAGAAGGGTTTGTAGCTGATCATTTGAACACATTTAACATGTTGCTTGCTCAAATAACATCTGTTGGTGTGAAGACTGAAGAAGAAGATCGGTGTATGCTTCTATTGTGTTCTTTGCCAGACTCTTGAGACCATATGGTGATAGTGATTGGGAGTACAACATCCAGTTTCAAGATGGAAGATGTTGTTGGTTCTTTGTTGTTAGAAGAAATGAGAAGGAAATCTTCTGAGATGGTGAAGGAGGCCCTTGTTGTTAGAGGAAGGTCAAAAGAGAAAGGAAAGAAGAAGGACAAGAAGTCCAAATCAAAATCAGAAGGGAGATCAAAGTCTCCTAGTAAGAAGTCCAAGGTGAAGTGTTGGAACTGTGGGAAACCTGGTCATGTCCGAAAGGATTGTCAAGAAGAGAAGAAGAAGAAGAAGAAGAAGTATTCTTCCAACAATGAGTCTTCTCATAGTGATGGAGATGCCTTCATTGCAGCCTTGGCTACACAGGCATCAGATGATGTCTAGTTGATTAATTCTGGAGCATCTTTCCACATGAAATCTCACAGAGAATTGTTCACAAAGTATGAAGAATAGGATGGTGGAAAGGTGTACTTGGCAAGTGATTCAACTTTAGAGATAGTTGGTCGTGGAAGAGTCAAAATACAATTCCCTGATGGCAAAGTGAAGGGAATTAGTAATGTAATGCATATACCAGGTCTGCCTTGAAACTTACTTTTTGTAAGTATGCTGGATGATATTGGAGGACAAGTCATGTTCTCTGGAAATGGTTGCAAGATGACTAGAGGTTCAATGGTGCTAGCTAGAGGTGCTCGAATTGGTACCCTGTACAAGCTAGATGCATAGGTTGTTCAATGTAACAGTGTCTCTGTCAAGTCACAGAAGGCTACTTCTAGAGGTAAAGAGGGAAATATCCTTAATTATGTAAACTCTATGGAAGTAAAACTTCCAGCAGAGAAGACTATGCTTTGGCATCATAGGCTAGGCCACATAAGAGAGAAAGGTTTAAAAACCTTGAAGAACAAAAACCTGGTTGAGGGGCTTGAAGATTGTAACCTTGAATTTGAATTCTATAAACACTATATATATGGAAAGTAGCATTGTGTTTCATTTTATTTCAGTCCTCATAAGTCTTCTGGTTTGCTAGATTATATTCATTTGGATGTGTTTGGTCCAGTGGATGTTCCTTCTTTGTCTAAGTCAAGATACTGTGTTGTTCATTGATGATTATTCAAGAAGAGCATTTGTTCATTTTTTGAAAAGTAAATCATAAGCATTCAATTGATTTAAGGAATTTAAGAACCTTGTAGAAAATCAGACTAGAAGAAAAATTAAATGCTTAAGGACTGATAATGGTGGTGAATTCTGTTCTGATGAATTTGAGAGGTATTGCAAAGACCATGGGCTTAAAAGACATAAGACTACACCTTATACTCCACAGCATAATGGAGTTGTAGAGAGGTTCAATAGGACAGTAATGGAGAGAGCACGAAGTATGCTCAGTAGTGTTGGCTTGGAGGAGAAGTTCTGGGTTGAGGTTGTATCTACTGCATGTTATCTAATAAATCATTCTCCAAATTTTGCTCTTGTTGAGAAAACACCTTTGGAAGCGCGGTCTAGTAAGAAGCCCTCTTTAAGACATATTCATGTTTTTGGCTATGAGGCATATGCTCATGTGCCAGATGTGAAAAGATCTAAACTAGAGAAAAAGGTTGTCAAATGTATTTTTATTGGCTATAGTGCTATCATAAAGGGATACAAGCTTTGGAATCCTGATACAGAGAAGGTCGTATACAGCAAAAGTGTAATCTTTCATGAGCTGAAACCTTCCACCTTAGATCTGCACTTAGAGACAAAGTCAGAAAACAATAAAGATGTAGTTGGAATTCCTCCTACACCAGAGAAAGAGGAATTCAAAATTCAAAATGTGCCTGAAACTGAGGAGAGCTCAAGCAGTTTTGAAAATTCTGAAGAAGAAGAACCTCAACCTTAGCAAGTGAGGAGGTCAACTTGTGAAAGAAAACAACCAGATAGGTATGGGTTCTCTTTGATAGATTCTACTTGTGCCTATGCTTTAATTTCAAGCACTGATGAGCCTAGGACTATAAAAGAGGCATTTAAAATGTCTGATTCAGACTCTTGGTTGGAAGCCATGAATGAGGAAATGGCATCATTAGAAAAGAATGAAACCTGGAGTTTGGTGCCATTTCCTATAGGCAGAAAAGTTGTGGGCTACAAATGGGTATTCAAAAAGAAGATTGGTCTAGATGGCAGTGTTGAAAAATATAAGGCAAGATTGGTTGCAAAGGGTTATTCCTAGGTAGAGGGAATTGATTATGGGGAGATTTTCTCTCCTGTAGCTAAGCTGACGTCTATCAGATTTCTTTTGTCACTTGCAGCAGCATATGACTTAGAAGTCGAATAGATGGACGTGAAAACAAAATTTCTTCATGGTGATCTTGAAGAAGAAATCTATATGTCCCATCCTGAGCACTTTGTTGAAAAAGGTAAAGAGAAACTGGTTTGCAAATTAAAAAAGTCTTTGTATGGGTTAAAACAGTCACCTAGAATGTGGTACCATAAATTTGATACTTTTGTATTGTCTTTGGGATTTGTGAGATCAAAATCTGATCATTGTGTTTATTATAAAGCTGAAAGTGATCAGATTCTTATTATTTCTCTCTATGTTGATGATATGCTATTCATAGGCAATAGTAAGCTAATGATTTTTGATCTTAAGTCTTAGTTGTCTGCTAAGTTTGAAATGAAAGATCTTGGTGTAGCAAGGTATATTCTGGGGATGGAGATAACTAGGGACAAAAATAATAGAAAACTTTGGCTCAGTCAGAGTAAGTATATTAGGACTGTTCTAGAGATATTTTGCATGAATGATTGTAAGCAGTTAGTCGTTCCAGTCTTGCAAGGAATGAAGCTATCTATTGAAGATTGTCCAAAATATCCTACTGAGATGGAGGACATGACTAGTGTGCCCTATGCTAGTGTGGTTGGAAGTCTTATGTATGCAATGGTCTATATAAGGCTAGACATTTCCCAAGCAGTGGGAATTCTTAGTCGGTTTATGGCTAATCCAGGAAGAACACATTGGGATGTTGTGAAGAGAGTGTTTAGATATTTGAAGGGGACTTCAGATTTTGCATTGTGTTACCATGGGAACTTGGTTGAATCACAGAGGACTCATCATTCGTGGCTATGTAGATTCTGATTGGGCAGGGGATGTTGATAGCAGGAGGTCCACCAGTGGATACACTTTCATGTTGAATGGTGGTGTAGTGAGTTGGATGAGTAAGCAGTAGGCTGTAGTCACTTTGTCCACTACAGAGGTTGAATACATGGAAGCTAATCATACTTGTAAAGAAGCAGTTTGGTTAAAATGTTTTTGTTCTAACATTGGTTTTGATGCAGGGGAAATAACTATTTTCTGTGACAGTCAGAGTGCAATTTTTTTGGCAAAGAATCCAACTTTCCATGCCAGGACGAAACATATTGACGTATAGTATCACTTTGTACGAGATATGGTGGAGGATGGAAAGGTTAGTTTGGAAAATTTTGATACTCTGGAGAATGTTGCAGATGCATTGACAAAGCCAGTGAGCACAGACAAGTTCAGGTGGTGTGCCAGTTCAATGGGCCTTAGTTCCCATGATTTTTAGTAAGTTATGTTGTGCTCTAGAGGTGCCTGTGTGATCTTCATCAAGTGGGAGATTGTTGGAAATATGTGCCTCAAACATCACAGGCTGAAACCTCTATTGGAGCCAAGTTGGTATGACATCCATCATGTTTGTCTGACTAGCAGATTGGTAGCATCATGTTTTGCACAGGTCACTGTGACCTTGTAGGCGTCTTGCCAAATGGTTACTCTTTGGAGTCTATTGCTGTGACATAGAGTAGTTGCTGTGATCTCTTACCGCCTGTGGAGATCTTTGGCCGACAATCCATTCAATCAAGCATCGGGGAGACTTATAGCGATCGGGGGCTTCATAGTGACTTCAACACTCAGGAAGAAGTCCCAGCGATAGATGATTGTCTTGCCAATGGGAACACATATGGAGTCTTCACGGAGTCTTCGCGGTAACATAAAGATATTGATGTGAACTCTTAGCGATAGGCAAGAGTCTTGCCAACTACTAGTGTGCTCGGTATGACTTGTGAGATCTCGGAGTAAGGTCTTAGCAATGGGAAAAGGTCTTGCCGATAGTAGTATGGCTTCGGTATAACTTAAGAGCTTGGTGAAACCTTTGGAAAAAGATGAATGTCTTGGTGACTATTGTTCAGTGTTCAGTATAATATAAAGATCCAGGTGAATGTCTTAGTGATGAAGAGGTTTGTTGTCAATATGACTTTGAATATCGGTATGTGGTCTCACTGAAGAGAGATAGTCTTGCCGAATGGAAAACTCACAGATGTGTGACTTTGAATTTTCGGTATGATGTCTCCGTGAAAGCGATATGTCTTGGTGACATGGAAAAAGCTAAGCGATAGCTCTCTAGACTCGATGTAACATCTTGGCAATAGGATGGAGTCTTGGCGATATCGAGTGTTTACTATGTTGGCATTGGGGAGACACGTTCAATGTCTCACCGATATGACAACACAGCTTGAAGCCGTTTGACTGAGTGAGACTTTCCTATGTGGCATCTCATGGACGAATAGGAAGAGCCGAATGGAAACCATTGGAAGATAGTCTGTTGTGATAGTTCTATGAGGAAGTTCGATAGACAGGGAAAACCATGAATATAGTTTGAAGTTGCAGATGCTTGATGGTTCGGTTGGTTCGATCAACAGTTGGATGAATAGTACTGTGTATGATCAGTGGATGAATTCTATGCTGAGAAGTCTATAACTTGAAAGTTCTTGTACAAAGATTTATCATAGTGAAAGTTGTTGTAGTATGACATTAGAAAGATAAGTCTGACATTTGTATGTAATCTCCATTACTGTAATACAAAGTGATTTCTCTTGGTGTGGTGGGTTTTTCTCCCGTAAGGGTTTTACCATGTAAATCTGGTGTTCATATGTGTTTGTCAAATACGTTGTTTCTGATATTTTAGTTTCATGTGCATCTTAATTGGACTGTAATTGTAAAAATCAAAATGTGTATCTGCATTCTTCACTAAGGTTTTGACGTTAGGAGAATTGTTTCTGCATCTAATTTTCCTTACAAAGATAACATCAACTACATGTCGGCCCAACAAAATATAAAATTAGTACAAACTGTCAACCCAAATAAATAAACAATTACCAATGCGCACCAAAAAATGTTAGCCAAAACATAGTAAGGACACAAAACAACATGTCTCGAACATGAAACACCTTAAACAATTATGCCTCGAAGATCCAAAACATGCTACAATCACCCTGTCGGTCATGATCATGAAAAGAATGAACTCACAAAAGAAAATCACCAATCGCAAACCCAACGATCAATATGGACCAACAACACAAATAGATCACAATCTAGAAACATCCACAAGCATCATGAATCACCACATAAGCATCCACAAAAAATCAAATTACTAGAATCACATCATCTTCTTTTAGGAAGACCAACTAAAGCAATAGAACAACTATTAGAATATAGATACTCATAACTTAATCAAATATTCATGTGAACCTCTAAAACTTCATGTGGATAAACTAGATATACTTGTCAACAAACGCTTTGATCCAAACCTCTAATCATCAATATACTGAGCTAGCCACCATGCTGAACATCACTCCACCACCAACAACCTACAACTTATTTTATTACAATTTTCTCAACATCCTCGACATATACAACCTTAAAGACATTAATGACTGTGTGAACCCCAATCCTAATACCTACAAAACATAATGAATAAACATGTTAAGTTAGAGTTTGCAAGTAAGAACAAGGATTCCCCATTAAATCCATTTAAAAAATTCAAATTAGGAAAGAAAAAAATGAAGAACACAATGAAACAAGGGAATATAGATTCAATCCTAATTAAAATACCAAGCATATGATCCCATGGGGGAATTGGTGCCAATTTGATGTGAAAATTGGCCCTTTCCCAATCCCTAAGATGCAATCTTGATGAATGTTGATGAATGATCTTCTTTGATGAAGAATGGTGAGTGCTCCAATAGAAAAATATGCATAACCTAGCTGATATTCAATGATGATGGATGAAATTTGCTAATAATTTGAGCATAGTAAGTTTACTCAAATTGTGGATGCCTAAAATGAAGGATGAGCCTCTTATTTATAGAATTCCAAGATGGATGAATGTCCAAAATAGAGCAATGTGGGACTAACATTCATCCAATGGAAAGATGCCACTTGTCAACCTATGAGTGGATGGAGGATGTGCAAGTTTTGAAGAATGTGCAAAGAGGGGGGAGGTTCAAATTCAAAATATGGCTTGAAGGATGAGGTGAAAGGTGAAGCAAATGCACATGGCTCAATAAAAGGACATGTAAGAGATTTTAAATGCTTTGTTAGAAGGGACAAGTCCTTTTGGGAGGAGATTTCAAATTTGAGGAATATTCCATCTTTGATGCCTTTTTTGAATGAAAATAGATGATTTATAAATCAACTAAATGATTTAATTGTACAAGTTGCAAAATATAGAGGATTTGAGTGATTAGGATTAAATTAATCAAGATTTGATTAATTTAAGGGGAGATTTAGCTGATTTGACCATTTGATTTAGATTTTAGGATTGAAATGAATCAAAAAGAGATGAAAATGATTAAGACCTAGCTAAATAAATATTTTGATTTATTTAACCAAAAGGGGTGATGTTAGATTAAATTAGATAAATGTTTGATTTATTTAATTTAATTAGATGAACTTTAGAAATTTAATCAAATAATATGGATTATTTAATTAAATAAAGATAGGAAGATGAAATGACCTAGCTAATTACATAGAGACAATTATTTAATTAAATCAAGTGATTTATTTAATTAAAAGGGGAATTATGATGACTTTAATCAAATAAGGCTATTTGATTAAATGGTTAGACAGAGGGATGATCTAGGATGAAGCGATGTTAGTAGATCAGGATCGAGTGCGCGATATCAATTTGTATATTTTCGATGTCTACATTTTTCCCCTCTTTGCAGCAATGCACTTGTTGCATTGGTTCAAAGAATAACCTTGCCATGATCAAAATTCAAAATTTCTTTGATTTTTTTGGATGCCCAACTGTTGCCTCGGCGAATGGAGAATTACGCAGGTATACTGCCCCCTCGAGAGATCGGGTAAAGAGGTTTTATTTGAGGGTCGATCTCTCAACAAAGAGGTTCAAAATTAGCTCAACTCAAAAGTTTGATGTAGACAATCATCAGCCATGGGTAGCCTCATGCCTATTTTGATATATTACACCCAGTTGATCTTGATTTGTACCATGACAGTGACATTATTGATGATGAGATGATTATGATGTTTATATGTAATGGATGATATGATGATGCATGGATGATATTGTAGACACGTAAAATATACTGATTGACATTATGCATCTGATCCCGGCTTCTAACATTGTTTCATCCTGAATCATCCCTCGGTCTAACCATTTAATCAAATCCCCTTATCTGATTAAATTCATCAGTATTCCTCTCTTAATTAAATAAATCATTTTATCTAATGAAGTCACTCTCTTTTGCTAATTAAATCAATCCATCTGATCTAATTATCCCTTTTTAATTAAATAATTAATTTTATTTGATTAAATCTCTAAAGTCTATCCATTAAATTAAATAAATTAAAACCTTATTTCATTTAATCTAATACCATCTCTTTTAACTAAATAAATCAAAATCCTTATTTAATTAATCGCTTAGTACATTCCTCTCTTATTTGATTTAAATAAATCCATAAATTTGAGTCAAATAGGTCACATCATCTAATCTCCTATTAAATTAATTAACCCTTGATTAATTTAATTCTAAATCATGTCCCATTCTCTAGATTTTTCAAGTTGCACATGAAAATAGATTTAATTCATTTATTAAATCTCTATTTTCCTCACAAGGCATCTTTTGGAATATTCTCCAAATTTGAATTCAAAAATTCCAAGTCAATATGTACATCCAACAAGGCAATAAATCCATCTTACATGTCCTTTTCCTTGAGCCAAGTGGCATTTATTACATTTTACCTTCCCTCTTACAAGTCATTTCAACAAATTTGAAATTCAAAAATAAGCATTTATTGGCACAATCCTCAAAACTAGCACATCCTCCATCCACTCAGAGATTGACAAGTGGCATCATGCCATTGAATGAATGTTAGTCCCACATTGCTCAAATTTGGACATTCAACCATCTTGGAATTCTATAAATAAAGATCTCATATCCTCATTTGATCATTCACAAATTATGCAAAGTTATTATGCTAAAATATTTAGCCATTTCCATCCATCACCATTGAGTTCTTAGCTAGGTTTTTGCAGATTTTTGGCTTGGAGCTCTCATCCTTCATCAACAAAGTGAATCAATCATCATCAACATATCAAGCTTGCATCTTAGGAATTGGGAAAGGTCCAATTTTCACATCAAATTGGCACCAATTCCCCCATGGGATCATGTGTTTGCTATTCTAATTAGGATTGAATCTATATTTTCTTGTTTCATTGTGTTCTTCATTGTTTTCTTTCCTAATTTGAAGTTTGTAAATGGATTTCATGGGGAATCCTTGTTCATGCTTGCAATATCTAACTTAAGGTATTTGTTCTCTTTGTTTTGCAGGTATTAGGACTAGGGTTCACACATTTGGTGCTAGAAGGAGGGTTTAATCTCATTCTCAATAACTTTTTTCAAAAAAATTTGCATTTTGCTTATACACAGAAAAATTCCCATGCTGAGAGCTCAGTGTCACTGTTTTAGCACCGCTAACTCTTTAGCATCACCATATAGTGCCGTTGGAGTCTTCCTTCCCAAAAAATTGAATTTCTAACTCTGCCACTTGACCAATTTGACTCGCAAGAATTTTCAAAAGAATCAAACTGCGACGCTGGGAAAAAGTGCAATGGAGTTGAGCTCACTGTCCCCAACACAGAGTGACGCTGACTGGTAAGCAACGCTTTAGAGCACTACTTAGAAATCAAACTTTGATGCAGTCACAAGTTGCATTGCTGGAAGGGAGTAAAAAGTTGAAATTAAATTTTAGCACGTGCTTTTTGATTAATGATCAATTTGTCTTCTATTTTCTGCTTTTTAATCTCTGTATTTTCCAGAATCTGACTGGTTTTCTCCCTTGTAGGTTAGAAATCAAAAATGAAGAAAGGAGAAGCATGAGGAGGATATTTCATCAAATCAAAGTGTTTTTAAACACTTTAGTGTTTGTTTAGCAGTTTTTAAGAAAATTTTATCACTTCTTTCTTAGGACACTAATTTCATTTGGGTTTAAAAAGAATCTTTTCATTTCTTGCAAAAGGATAAAACAAACATTAGGATCGCAACATACTAGAGTTTGTTTCTTTGGTTAACAAATTGAACAAAATGTCTATCATTTGTATTTTGGTGCTCTAAAAAGAATTCATAATTGCTTTGAGGATCTAAAATGAACATGTGCTATCTTGTTTTGTGAAGGCTTACTTAAACTAACCTCATTGAAAAAGGATGTATGTGCTTCTCTCACGCTTTATAGCGATCTTGAGAATCAAAAGGTCTTTTTCATGATTTTAGGTTGAGATAAAGCAATCACCTACATAGTTCATTTTGGGTTTAAGAATTGAACAAAATCTTGTGCGAGTGTGAGTGGGGGCATTATTGCGTACATTCTCTCTCTTTGTTGCCAACAAAGATTGATCGAGTTACGAATATTGTTTTTACTCGCTTTTGTTTATCCTAGAGGGTCTGCCTTGGGGAAAAAGTACTCACCCAAGGGAATGACTCAACCAGTAACACTCTAAATCCAAGAGTATTTCCAACCAAGATATAAATGTGGGTATTGGAGTAAACGCCAATATCATGTGGTTGATTCCAACAAGATGGATCTGAAAGGGGACTCTTGCCATATGGGTCAATCTCCATGAACAAAAAGTCCTTATTAAAACCCATGTTATAGAATTTTCCAAAATCCTTAATCTATTTGTTGGTGCAAGAACGGATGTTCTGAAGCCACCCCACATTTTGACGATCTTTTAGTAGAAATGGAAAGCATGCCATGGGAGTTTCATGGGTGTTGATGCTTGGCTACCTCGTATAAGTGAGTGTCATGGAGGGGAACTAGTGGGGTCAAGCATCTAACCATTTGCTAAAGATAAGCATAGCTAGACTTGTCCAAGTGGGAATCCAACAAATATTTTCTTACACATCCATAGGGTTGTACTTATTCTTGGGTTACAAAATGCATTGCTTGATCGAAAACATCTTGAAAACAAATACTTAACATCTTCATCCAAATTTTAAACCCTTTTGGAGACAAATACAATTGAATCAATTCATATGTTATTGTGTACCCTTGGGATTCACATCCTTAGAGGTTTCTAAACATTGGATTACATCTTAATTTTTCTACTAAAGTAAACAATAGGTAAACCCTTGCCTTAAGTTCATCAAATTTCCACATAACATATTTTGTGGGATTTGAAGAAATTAAGACATTGGACATCTTAGTTTGAAAACTTAATCAAAGAAAGTGTTTGTGGTAAAATAAATCCAGTAAGCAAAGCTAAGAAAAATGAACTTTCATGTATGTTGAAACCTCACGATTCTCAAAAATTCCAAATCCCAAAGCAAAAATCATTGGTTCAAAATCCAAAAATGTATGTTTGAATTAAATCACTTATTGGTTACAAAGGTCTATAGAAGCATTGCATGCTCTTCAATACCTAGGTCTAGCCAAACAAAGTGTATTTTTTTAGGTTCATCTTAGGATCAAAGAAAATCAAAATCTTTTTCATCCATCCTTCAAAATCATCTCACCATCACCTTTTGGAAAATCTTGAAATCATCCTTAATGCTAGGCTTTTTTGGAAAAAAATAAAAAAATCATCAAATCCTTGAGACTAAATCCTTGAAAACTTTATCAAAATCATCTTTGGCTAGGTATGTGTAGATGCATCCTTTTGCATATGCTTAGTCAAAGTTATCAAAATCATCTTGTTTAGCTTGGTATATGTAGATACGTCCTTCTTCATATGCTTAGTTAAACTATCATCTTGTTTGAATAGGTGTGGGTAGATGCATCCTTCTCCCTACACATATTCAAATTATCATCCTTTGATCAAATCTATCCCTTAGATAAATCATCCAACATCTTAGGGTCTATTTGTTCAAAATCAAAACAATCAAAATCAATCAAAATCAAAAATTTGAAACATATCTGAAAGTCCCAAAAGCCTAGCATCTCCATCAAGATTTATCAAAAGCCCAAAACATCCACATCATCCATCTCTTGCATCATCATCATATCACCTTTCAATCCTCAAGATATCCTAAAATTTTCTACTTTGAACATAAAGTAAAGATCAATCCAAAGAGTCAAGAGATTCATCTCCCATATTCTTGAAAATTTATCCTTGTTTTATGGTTCAAACTAGATCTCAATACAAGAAGAGCATGGAATCCAACAAATAAACACCCGCTTCGAGCGATATAAGCCAAACAAATGTTGAAATGAATCCCGCCGAATCAAGCAATCCTTTGACCATTTCATCATCACAAAATCCACAAGCGGAAAACCAAGAAGAGGATCTTACCTTTGGGATGTCTCATGAAGAAATAACTGAAATGCTCCAAAATTCAGAGAACCACAACATCATCAACATCATGATGAGGCTTAACCCTTCATTATACATGCTTGCACTAGCAAAACAAGGGGCCAAATTACCATCGGATTTCAATGTGAGCACTATAGTAGAGACATATTTTCCTCAAATCTCATCCACCATTCCCATCTCATCTACACCCCCATCCAAAAATATCACTCAAAACATTTCACAAATCATGACATCTTTTGCTCTAACCCAACCCAATGTTAATAAGGGAAATGCATTTCTCAATGCTATTCAAACACACCCCCTTGTTAATAATCAAAACTTGGATGCAAATACCATCTTGGAACAAAACATACTCGAAAACCCATTACATAAGAATGTTCCTCTCACTTTCCATCATGATCCATCATCATCATTTTTCCATGCAACACCTCAAACTTCTCTCCTCACAAATTCGTAAGAGGAGGGAGATATGTTCAGACCAGGGGGAATTTTTTGACACCACAACATTTTCGCAAGAACTCGAACCCCTCACATTTCCATCTCTTCCACCATTTCCATCATCATCCACATCACTCCTTGGTTTAGGGCTTCCCCCTCTACCAACTATCAATCAAAGCATTATGCCAAATGCTTAAAACTTGTCATCAATATCGCAACATCATCAACCACTCCCCTAACATCTCAAAGCATGGTTTCTCAAGGACCAACCACTAAAACAACAACGCCATCTACCACTCAAATCATTAACACGACATCACCATTCACTACCTCCACAAACACCATTCCAAATCCACTAACACCACCAACCTCCACCACATCAAGCCAATACAATGTGGCATTGCAAGGTGCTTTTCAAAGGGGATTCCAACAAGTGCAAAAACAAAAATTTGTGCAACTAGCCACTCATCAAGCTGCTCAACCTGCACAAGCTGCCTAGGCAGCCCAAGCCACATTACAAGCACAACAAGCCCAAGCTTTATTGCAACAACAACAACAACAAGCCGCTCAAGCACAAGCACAAATTATATTACAACAACAAGTGGCACAAGCAGCGTAAGCACGAGCTCAAGCTCAAGAAAATTCCCAATATCAAGCACAACAAGCACAAGCACAGGCACAACTTATTGCACAAAAACAAGCCGCACAAATGCAAGCATATCAACAAGAAATTAAGCAATATCAAGAGAAGCAAGAAGCAGCCGATTTGGTAGCCCAACAACAAGCATTGTTGGAAAAAAAACAAGCACAACAACAAGCACAAATCTTAGTACAACAACAACAAGATCAACAATAGTAGGTGGAAGCCTACCTAGCTTGACAGAACATACAGATACCATCAAACAACACACCGACCAACCCACTCATTCAACCCACAATCGAAACACCCCAAAACACCTTCATCCCACCCCCTAATCTGCAAAATGACGTAACGACACAAATCAGGTTGCTCTCATAACAAGTGCTCGGTCTTCAATCAGGGCGAACAACAAAGACACCAAGCAACTTGTGTCCATATCCATTTGAAAGGAGCCTAGTAATGAAACCATTCCCCAAGGGATTTGAGATCCCCAAGTTTGACAAATATCGTGGGACAAGAAACCCTGAAGATCACATCAGGGAATTTCAAGTTTATTGCATGGAAGTCACATACGATGATACTTATCTGATGCGGCTATTTCCTAGGAGTTTGGTAGACCATGCTATGGAATGGTTCTCTTGCTTACCCTCAGGCATTAGAACATTCCAAGAAATTATAGACGCATTCATTAAAAATTATGCATGCAACATTGCAATGGATGTTAGTCTAGAAGAACTCTTAGCTCCGAAACAAGGAAATGGTGAATCATTTGCTTCATTTCTACAATAATGGCGATCCAAGGCCAATCGAAGCAAGTGGACCATGCCAGAAGAACAAAAAGTTGGCACCATCATAGCCAACCTTGACAGCCTCTTGGCATTTGATCTCAAGGTTCAAGGCATCACCACATATGATCAGTTGATCCCCAAGGCGCTCAACATCGAATGAGCCCTTATGACTCAACCCACAGGATCAACTTCATACCCCAAACAACAAAACAACCACCCAACCTCCAATTACAATGATAAACCTTGCATGTGGGAAAGGAACAAAAACATTACTAATGATGGTGTCATCGATGCCAAGGTGGTCATTAGTGCCCCTCGCCAAAATACACCCGCACCACAAATCCAAATTCAACACCAAAATAATCATCACACAATACAACAACCAAACAAAAAGCCAACAATAAAAAATCTAAATGACCAAAGGGGACCACCCCAACACAACAAAAGTTATCCCAAGAAGAAGTACACCACTTTGGGGGAACCACTTGAAGACATAATGAAAAAGCAGATAGACGAAAAACTCATCAAGGCTCCTACCTTTGAGAATTACCAAGAACTGGATGTTAAACCTCTTTGGTATAATGAAAATCAACTTTGTGAATTCCATAAAATCAAAGGCCATACCACAAACAGTTACATGAGATTAAAGAACATAGTTCAAGATCTCATTGATAAAAGAATTATAAACGTGGAACACCCTACAGGAAACCAAGATCTTAAGATATACATGAATCTAATGCCTAATCATGGCAACAAAGGGAATAACAATGATAAAGGGAAAGGAACCCACTCAAACATAAATCATGTGTATGAAACAATCATCACCTCCCTAGATGAAAATTGCATGGTCATCACCATCAAAGGCGCCCATGCTGATTGTGGAGTCACCACAAGAGGCGGAAAAGTTACCATCGTAGGATCTTCTAGCCAAATAAAGTCCCTGCATCTAGATTTGTTCCTAATGGCTATAATGTCCTAGATCAACTCAAGAGAACACAGCACAAATCTCCATCATGGAGTTGCTAAAAATCTCATCTGCCCATAGGAAAATTCTTGAAGAAGCATTGGCCTCATCCACTATCCCCGTAGATCTTGATGCAGAGCAATTCCAAGCTATGGTCAGAAATATCATTACTCCTAATCTTCTTACATTCTCTGACTAGGATTTCCCTACTTAACCATCTCACAACCATGCACTACACTTGGAATCCATAGTACATAAGAACAAATTCAAAAGGGTCTTGGTAGATGGAGGTGCGAGCTTGAACATTTTTTCTCTTAGCCTCATCAAGAAATTGAAGAAATTAGAAGATTCCATCGACAAAGGAAAGGGTATCATGATAAGAGAATACAATTGTCAAGAAAGAGTGTCTCAAGGCACAATCAAACTCCCTATTCAAGTAGGGCTTGCCATCATGGAAACCACTTGTCAGGTCTTGGACCTCAACTTGCTATATAACATCCTCCTAGGATGTCCATGGATTCACACAATGAAGGTTGTAGCGTTGACTTTTCACCAATGTGTGAAATTTACACATGACGTACAAGAAGTTACCATTCATGGAGATCTCGAACCTTTCTCGTATTGCAAAAATATTGAAGCAAAGTATTACAAAATCCCCCAAGTACCAAAAAATGACGAGGGCCCATCCACAGCATACGTCAATCCCACCACTCTCACATCCACTTCTGTGACAAAGACACCTGCCACTCCCACCATTCCAACCATCTCTAACATCAAGCTCATCATCCAAGATAATGGTTGTGGAAACTACAAGCTCCCTAATAATGCTTTTGTGGTAGGAGAGTTACCACAATCTCCTAGATCACGGGGACGCTCACAAATAAACAAAGCCTCCACATCCCAAACATCTCCTGAAGACTATCTCGAATTCACAAGTTGGGGAGACCTTGTCCAAGAGGTTATTAAGGTGGATCCATCTCATATGCTATATCAAGATGAAAGACCAGTAGCTAACTTACCAATGGATGATAGAAGCAAGGGTCTGCAAATGATGCTCGCAATGGGCTATGATAGAAATCAAAGACTTGGACAAAATGACAATGGGCTTATAATACCTATCATGCCAGAGATGTGACCGATAAAAAATATTGGCCTTGGATGTACCCCTCTAAGTATAAACATACGAGGCCGAAGTCCTCTGGTTAGAACGGTTAATAATCCTCCTCAACCAACCCAAGCAGAACTACAATTACCAGTATCTACAGGTAGAGTCATAGATAACTTTACATTTGATATAACTGACGTTTGTAGTAGTAGTGATGATGAGGATACCATGAACAACTTACCTAGGCTATTCGAGGATACCACTCTTTGCATGATTAGCACCCTATATTTTGAAATAAACCACCAAAATCATGAGATCCGCCTAGTATATCCCTAACTCATCGACTACGACCAACGAGGACCACTAGTTCTTGATGCATTAAAAATGATGAGGCACTCTCGAAATTCATGGGATTGCAAGATAACATTCCATATGGGGATCACAAATCAGGGTTCATAATCGAGCTAGATATGCATACTTATTACGGGGAAATGATTGAATCCCTCAGTTGCAAAAGTGAAAAATTAAGAATCATATCTAAGTCCTTGAGTGAAAACCACATTGTGGCACTCTCTGACCATTAAAAAGTAAAAATAAAGGACGCATCCAATGGTGAAAACCTCTCCGAGGCACCCAAGGATGGGGGATTCAATCTTCCTTTCCAAGCTATTCATCAGGAAAAGTCAACAGTCTTGGCAAAAAAATGCAATCCGGTCAACCTAGGAATAGAGGAGACCCTGCATATCACATTCTATGTGAATCATTCCTATCAGAAGAGAAAGAGCTCCTAGCATCCTTCTTAAGGGAAAGATAGATAAACTTCACATGGAGTTATGCTGACATGCCAAGACTTGATCAAGAGATTGTGGTTCATCACTTAGCAGTATATCCAAAAGCAAAGCCTGTCAAACAAAAGCTTCAAAAAATGCACCCTCAGATTGCCTTATTAGTCAAAATGGAGCTAGAAAAGCTATTAGATGTAGGATTCATCCGACTGATAGATTATCCAAAATGGGTGTCAAACTTGGTACCTGTTTCAAAACTCGATGGGAGCATCAGAATCTACACAGACTTCAGAGATTTGAACAAGGCATGTCCAAAAGATGACTTCCCGCTCCCCAACATTGACATGATAGTAGACATGACAGTTGGACATGAAATCTTGTCACTAATGGATGGATTCTCAGGGTATAATAAGATCATGATAGCTAAAGAGGACCAGCATAAAACAACTTTCACTTGTCCATGGGGGACCTACTACTGGAACATGATGCCATTCGGCTTAAAGAACGCAGGAGCAACATATCAAACAGCTATGACATTAATATTCCATGACATGATCCATAAGATGGTTGAAGATTATGTTGATGAAATTCTAGCCAGGTCTAGAAAGAGAAAAGATCACATAGCAACCCTAAGTTCCATCTTTAACAGACTGGAGGAGTACAAGGTCAGATTAAACCCAAAAAAGTGTTTCTTCGACATACAATCAGGAAAGCTCCTAGGATATATAGTGTCAATGAGGGGTATCAAGGTAGATCCAGCAAAGGTAAAAGAAATCCTTGAGATGGAGGCACCAAAAACATTAAAGCAATTGAGAGGTCTCCAAGGCAGACTCCAATCCATTTGAAGATTCATAGCACAACTAGCGGACAAACAAAACCCATATTCTCACCTACTCCACAAGGGAGTAGCGTACAAAGGGGATACCAAGTGTGAAGAACCATTCAAAAAAATCAAATAATATCTACTGACACCACTAGTCTTAATGCCACCCATCCCAAAGAAACCATTGATTCTATACGTGTTAGCAATAGCAGTAGCCCTTGGAGCTGTCTTAGCTCAGCATGACGAAAATGGAATGGAAAGGGATATCTATTACATCAACAGAACAATGGTTGGGAATGAGCTAAACTATTCATTCATTGAGAAAGCATGCCTTGCAGTAGTGTTTGCATCACATAAATTCAGACATTACATGTTGGCACACAAAATAAAACTCATTGCCAAAATTGACCCTCTCAAGTATCTACTATCAATGACAATTCTCACAGGAAGAATGGCCAAATGGGTGATGATATTATCAGAATATGACATCAAATATGTGGAGTGGAAAGAAATCAAATACCAACGTGCAAAAGCACCAATCTATTCCAAGAATCCTCTCATCTTAGAGTTTCCAGATGAATCTATTTTCAATCTCAACATAGTTGACCACTAGAAACTTTACTTTGATGGCTCATACACACAACATAGATCAGGAGCGGGTGTCTTCTTTATCACCCCACAAGGGGATTGCATACCAAGGTCCTATAAGTTGGCATTTCCCTACACCAATAACATTGTAGAATACAAGGCTTTAACCATAGGTCTCAAAATAGCAGTGAAATGGAACATTATAGCTCTCAAAGTATACAAAGACTCCCAATTGATAATAAATCAAGTGAACGATGAATACCAAACCAAGGACAACAAGCTCACTCCATACAAGAAATTGGTGGAGATTCTCAAAGAATCCTTCATTGAAAGCACATTCGAGCATATTCCTAGAGCCAACAATAGAGCAGCAAACGCCATGAAAACAATTGGGTCCCTATTGGACATCCCCAATAATGTTCCAAAATATGAATTCCTGATTGAGTAGCTTCTTGTGCTCACATTTGAGGTACCAGAATCAGAATTCATGTGCGAAATTGTTGGTCCCAATGATCCTTGGTATCACAACATTTACACATACCTTTGAATAGGAGTGATACCTGTTGACTTACCATCAAACCTAAAATGAACCTTTGTCAAAAAGGCATCTAGTTTTGTCATCCTAGGAGATACCCTATATCGTAGGAGCATAGAAGGAACCCTACTACACTGCCTAAATGCTGAGGAGACATTAACCGCTCTAACTGAAGTACACAATGGTATATGTGGTTCACACTCAAGTGGAATGACCATAGCTAAGAAACTACTAAGGATGGGGTATTATTGGCCCACAATGGAATGAGAAGCACATGATTATGTCAAAAGGTGTCTACAATGTCAGCAGCAGGGGGACCTCATCCATTCTCTAGCTCAAGAGCTTCATCCTATCATCACACCATGGCCCTTTTCATAGTGGGGACTCGATCTCGTTGGTAAAATAACACCCACCTCATCTAATGGCCACAAATTCATCATAACCACAATAGAGTACTTTAATAAGTGGGTGGAAGCCATACCCATGACGTATATAACTGGGAAGCAGATTGCTAAGTTCATCCTGAACTATCTCATTTGCTGATATGGTGTTCCACAAGCCATTATCTCAGATAATGGAACACCTTTTAAGAATCAGGAGGTTCATGATTTATGCAAAAAATGCAAAATCCAGCATCGCTTCTCCACCCCATACTATCCCCAAGGCAATGGCCAAGTAGAAGCTATGAACAAAACCATTTTAAAAATACTCAAGAAAATAGTTAATGATGCAGGTTGTGACTGGCACTTACAACTTAATCCCACCCTCTGGGCCTATCAAACTAGTATCCGTACACCCACCAGTGCCACCCCCTTCTCCCCGGTCTACGGATTAGAAGCAGTACTCCCCATCGAGATCGAGATCCCATCACTCAGGATATCATTGCAAAACCTTATCACATATGAAAAGTACCAAGTGTCAAGATTGAATGAGTTGGAGCTATTGGATGAGTGACGGATAGATGCTTTGAATCATTTGCAAGTCTATCAGAATAGACTCAAAATGAGGTACAATAAGAAAATAAAAAGCAAGACTTTCCAAGTCAGAGAACTGGTGTTCAAAGAGAATCAGAAGAATGTCTCAAACCCAAGTAGCAAAGGTAAGTTTGAACCTAATTGGTTGGGACCTTTCATCATCATAGCAAGTTATAAGTCAGAGGTATATCAGCTATCAACACCCGAAGGGGAACCTCTGTAGGAGCCCACGAATAGCTCCCATCTCAAAAAGTTTTATGCCTAAAATATTTCAAGGCATAGAACCAAAAAATCCAAAAAAATTAGAAAATGTCCTAAAAAAATGGTTACATCGGTGAAAACCTAGCAAACAGACGCCTTGGTGACAACAAAAAAATCAAAAAAGAAAAAAAAATCCAAAAAATAAAAATAAAAAAAAATTAGAAAAGGATTGAAAATAGTAAAGAGAAAAAATCATCCTCTAGTGAAAACCACTTCGATGGCACTTTGGGCAAGTACCTTGGTGAAAACCTGGCAAATAGGTGCCTTGCGTAAATAAGCACTTTCCATCCACCAGGATCTTGACAGCTTGTTCTACATCACACTTCCATCATCCATCGCATTCCATATCTCCATCTATCACTCATCCACCCGCATCTGCACCATAGCTTGGTCCTGTTCTTGTATCATGATCCCTCCTAGTACTACTCGGCCCATCCTCAAGGTCAGTTTGTCCTAACTTTATCAGAGTAGCCTATTGCACCATGCTAGGGGAATGTTCTCATCAGATTGGATTCATGTGTATCCTTAAAATCCTCAAATCCTCAAATCCAAAAACATCAGAAAATTAGAAAATCCAAAAACATCAAAACATATCAAAATCCCAAAAACATGTCAACAAGTCAGTCAAAAATCCAAAAACAAGGTCATCTTGTCAAACTACGTCATCTCTGAGCTTGAACATAGGCAAGGTTGATCTTTGATCATCCCCAGAGACATTTAGGTCAATCCTATAGGAGTTCATCATAATAAACTGACATCTCATCATGTATATCATCATTTGTAAATTGGTCAACTCGTCAATCGAACTACATGGTCTCTACGTATGTAATGTAGGCAAGGCTAATCTGTTGATCAGCCCTCAAGGCCCCTAGGATAGGTCTTTAGGTTAGTCTCTTGGTCAAAATCTTAGAAAACCCCAAAACATTCAGAAAATCAAAAATCAAAACATTTGCAAAATCTCAAAAAAATACCAAAAACAGCCTCAAAACATCTCAAAAATGTCAAAAACATCCAAATATTTGAAAAAATCCATCCATCTCATCTTGCTTGCACCCACAATAACAACACTCATTATAAATGATCATCATCCTCAATCTTTGGTAAGACAATCGAAAGCAAATTTAGCAGGTTAAAAGTGAAAACTCAAATCGTCAAGTCTTAGGTCTAAGTCAGTGCGTAAACAAGTTGGTCAACTCTTTGTGTCAATAACCCATCATCCAATTGGTCCCATATCAATCATTTGAAAGAACACTTTGGATAAATGAAATGATGTGCCGCCATCCACTAATATGTCCTAGGATGAATCCTTCCTACAATGGGAATTATCTTTTGGCAATAGTTTCAGTTCTTATCCTTAGAAAACACATCCTCTTTTCGTTAGCGGTATTGAAGAGCATCAAATTTTTTGTTTACTTTGTCTTTATCTTTTGACTTATCTTATTGCAATCATTCCAAGGACTTATCGATGATATCCGAACAAAGGATTTAGAGAAATAGGAATGGGGCAACAATCATTATCTTTTTTCTGCTATGCTTGTTGGACGTTCTTGTAATATAACCTTGGCAAATACTTGCTTTGTTAGGTATGTATGGAGGAGGTCTTGGACAACTTGTTGACCATTGCATTGATAGGTTTACCTTTCCATGTTTTGGTCTGAGGCATTTGAAACTTCTAAAGTACATCCTAGCAAGGCTTCTGTATGCCAGGTGTGAACAAGGATACTCCTATCTGCTTGTCAAGTCAAAGTCCATCACACTAGGTACCACACCATCCTAGTTTTCTATACCTTTATGCATCATACCACATGTGTTATCAAACATAAGGAAATTGACCCTTTGAAAATCCTAATTCCTTGGCAAGAAAATTATCATCATCATTTGCATTTGCATCATCTTGTATCTTGTTGAAATGATTTCGTCTCTTTTCGCTCACCGCACTAACAAAGTACTATGACAATTGATCATCACCATCATCATCGCCATCGTCATCAATCCTACATCCACAAATCATTAGCATATTGCATCAACATAACATATAGGAAACATATGCATTGCATTTCCACCGTATTATAAAAGTGCATCCATTTTATTACATTGCATCCATTTCTTGCATCACATTTACATAAGCATTTCATAATCATTTTTTGCATAATCATAAACAATAGGTATATAAGAATTATAAATAATTCATTTTCATACATACTTGCATAAACATCATGACATCATCTCACACATAATGTTCATGTTACATTACGCATCATCATACCACTTTCCATAGACATATCATTACATCATATTAAATGCATCACGTACATTACATCATCATTTAATATGTTTAGGATAATAACATTTGTTATTCTAAGCATCTTAAAAAGCCATCTCATTTGCATCATATCCAGACCATTGCATTCACATTACATCATCCATGACATCTCATAAATAGCATCATAAATCATTCATTGCATAAATCATTCCACATAAGTATAAATAGAAAACAATCCATCACATGCAAAGCGTACATCCATCCATAATCATTTCATATATAAACAGGATTCACATATCATTTCATGCATACACCATAGATCATTCCCATATCATTTTTCATTTTACATTCCATACCACATATCACATCATCATTTTCATCAACATAAATAGATCATCATATAGACAACATCACTGCATATCACATTTGCATATCATAGGTTAACATAATATAGATCCGTTAGTCATAATCATTGCATAATATCAAATGCATCCATAAAAGCATCCATAAACATATCATCATAAACATCATTGCATGACATATAGAAATAGAATCATCCATGCATGCATAAATAAATGGAACACATCACATCATATCAAAATCATCATTGGCTCATCTCATATATCATAAATAATGTAACTGTTATAGTACAAAGAATAAATCGTATCACTGTACATGTATGTCAATTAGTACATGACCCTCTGCTGGTCTGTAGTTGGTCCGCTCTAAGTACTATGGGACCCATCCTCCTCTAGGAATGGCCTCATGATAATGCCTCTAATAGTACTCAGCCTCTCGGATGACATCCCTGTAAGATCGCACAGACACTATACCCTGGGAGGAGGAGGCTGCCATGCTCTCTAACTATTGTCTCCTGCCTAGCTGTGTGGCTGCCTGTAGCTCTGCAACCTATCTTTGTTGAATGGATTGATCCCTCTCAATCCTAGCCTAATCTCTCTCGGCTGTCACAGCCTGGACCTGAGCCTGTAGCTACACAATCAATGCATCCCGAGGATCCACCTGTCCCACTAGTTGTACCTAAGGTTGCACCTGAGGCTAATCCTTACCCTATGGTGGTACACCTGGTGGCACCTGCTGCTGGTCCTACATGTGCACATCTGCCTGATCTGGCTAGACTGGGGGCACAACCGGCTGATCCCGTCATGCATCCCCCTCCATCCTCGTCCTCCCCCTCTGCCTCTGACTCTCCACAGATCTGGGACTACTCCTGGAATAGTCAATTGAAGTGAGGGATAGAACCAATCCCAATAGGCCTGAGTCGTGCCTAGATCTGCAAGCCCCTGATCATAGGCCCATGGCCGAGCCACTAACTGGCTGAAACTGTCGATTGCCTCTGAAGTAGGAATATACCACCCCCATGAAACCTGTGTCATGGTGTGGGCAAAGACAACTATGTAATCATCATTAGGGCGATCCTACGGCTCACCAAACTAATGTTGCATGCACCTGGGCAAGAACCTCTCAATCATGGTGTGCTCTCGCCCCTACATAAAACGGTCTTGGCGGGCATAGAACAACTGATCAACATCATCAGCCCATCCAGGCCAACCAAGGTACGGTCGCCAAGTAAACCCCTGCATCTCATCCAAGACCCTCCTCCAATAGGGGATCCTGTGCTCACTAGTGTGTTTAAAGGACACACCGCCTCTATAACGCCACATGAGGGGATCATCAGGAAGCATCAAAACTGAAACAATGTGTGGACATAGCATAGCAATGTGCTCCCATGCCCAAACATGAAGAAGTGTCACCCCTGCTCCCAGTGCTCTATCATCCATGTACACGTACTCATGTAGATCTCTGTATAAGGATGCTAGAAGCATAGGCCCCCATGCAAAATGACCTGGCCTATCTCGAACCATCCGCTCCCAGCAATATCTCCAACTAGGACTGAAATATCGCCCTCATCTGTCAGGGGCAACGAGAACCAAAATGATGGATGCAATCACCTAGTGGTAGGGAGGTGCCAGGATCCTGTGCCACTCGAGATCTATCTGCCCCTCACAAAAGATGATGTCCTTTGTGGCAAGGACTCTGTGGCAGGCATCGTGCCCCTCGTCCATATCAAAAATCACTCACCGATCATGAATCGACAATGTAAAAATATGCCAAATTTCCTCTAAGGTGACGGTGGCCTCGCCAGTGGGAAGATGAAAGGAAGAGGTCTTGTTGTGCCATCTCTCGGCTAGTGCTGACAACATCCCTAGGTGAGTGCGAATGGGGGTCGCATAGGAAATGTACCATAACCCCGCAATCCAGAGTCGATCACGATCCCTGTCGCTCAAGTCCCGCAAATAGCTAGACAAATCCTACGACTTGTGCCCTTAGGAGTAGAGCTTCCTCACCGCGTCCTGTATCAAGGAAGGTCACCATGTTAAAATTTTGAAAAACTCTTTGTCGAGCGTTCAAAAAAAGTTCTCTAGCGGTGCAATCTGTGCAAGCATCCCAGTATGATTTCTAATCAAACTCCAATGCTAGGGCTTAAAAGACCAAAACTGCATTGTCACGGTGCACTTTCTATTCTAGTGGCACACATTGACCAAATGCAGGACCGCCACATCACACTTTGCAAACCGGCCCGCCAGCCCCAAGCTCAGCATCAAAGTTTTCAAACTCCAAACTACACTGTCGTGGTGCAATATCACACCACATGACATAGCTTGATTTCTGAGTGGCACTATATAGCACCGCTGCAGATGGACCGACCTTTAAAAGAATTAAATGAAAGCAATAAATGAAAAATGAAGCTCAGGTAGGGGTCACTTATGGGTGCCCCGATGCCAGGTGGCTGCTAGTACGTCTGAACTCGATCAGAAATGTGCAGGGGAAGCTATCGTTGCGCCATATTATTAGGAGGTTAAAGCTCAAATCTTGAGGTTGCAAATGGAAGTGTATGAAAATGACTTGAAAGTGACCCCTTGGGCCCATTTTAAGCTTGAAAATTAGGGCTTTTTCACCCTGATTGACTATCCTGCTAGGGTTTTGGACCGTCGAAGCTATTTTTATCTAGTTGAGGCCTGTTTTACATCATTTTATTGTGTTTAAACACATTTTTAGCCTCCTGGAGCCTTTTCGGACATGTCGGGCACTTTGTCCTCTTTTTTTGCGAGATCACCCAAAAATTGTAATTTTCATCCAATCTCTCAAGGGGGCAATATAATGGCATGTTTTCTCTTGCCAGGAAGCAGTGGGGCAAAATTTTTAAATAGCATAAAATTTTGGCTTTTGATCGAGATCGTTTATTCTTTGACCCAACGCAACAAGTGCATTGCTTCAAAGAGGGGCAAAATGTAGACACGTAAAATATACTGATTGACATTATGCATCTGATCCCAGCTTCTAACATCGTTTCATCCTGAATCATCCCTTGGTCTAACCATTTAATCAAATCCCCTTATTTGATTAAATTCATCAATATTCCTCTCTTAATTAAATAAATCATTTTATCTAATTAAGTCACTCTCTTTTGTTAATTAAATCAATCCATCTGATCTAATTATCTCTATTTAATTAAATAATTAATTTTATTTGATTAAATCTCTAAAGTCTATCCATTAAATTAAATAAATTAAAACCTTATTTGATTTAATCTAATACCACCTCTTTTAATTAAATAAATCAAAATCCTTATTTAATTAATCTCTAATTACATTCCTCTCTTATTTGATTTAAATAAATCCATAAATTTGAGTCAAATAGGTCACATCATCTAATCTCCTATTAAATTAATTAACCCTTGATTAATTTAATTCTAAATCATGTCTCATCCTCTAGATTTTGCAAGTTGCACATGAAAATAGATTTAATTCATTTATTAAATCTCTATTTTCCTTACAAGGCATCTTTTGGAATATTCTTCAAATTTGAATTCAAAAATTCCAAGTCAACATGTACATCCAACAAGGCAATAACTACATCTTACATGTCTTTTTCTTTGAGCCAAGTGGCATTTATTGCATTTTCTCTTCCTTCTTACAAGTCATTTCAACAAATTTGAAATTCAAAAATAAGCATTTATTGGCACAATCCTCAAAACTTGCACATCCTCCATCCACTCAGAGATTGAAAAGTGGCATCATGCCATTGGATGAATGTTAGTCCCACATTGCTCAAATTTGGACATTCAACCATTTTGGAATTCTATAAATAAAGATCTCATATCCTCATTTGATCATCCACAAATTATGCAAAGTTATTATGCTAAAATATTTAGCCATTTCCATCCATCACCATTGAGTTCTTAGCTAGGTTTTTGCAGATGTTTGGCTTGGAGCTCTCATCCTTCATCAAAAAAGTGGATCAATCATCATCAACATATCAAGCTTGCATCTTAGGAATTGGGAAAGGGCCAATTTTCACATCAAATTGGTACCAATTCCCCCATGGGATCATGTGTTTGCTATTTTAATTAGGATTGAATCTATATTTTCTTGTTTCATTGTGTTCTTCGTTGTTTTCTTTCCTAATTTGAAGTTTGTAAATGGATTTCATGGGGAATCCTTGTTCATGCTTGCAATATCTAACTTAATATGTTTGTTCTCTTTGTTTTGTAGGTATTAGGATTGGGGTTCACACAGATATGCATGCACATGATTTGATATGATGATGCTTTTATGATTATGTGTATGGGTGATAAATGTATGGTTTATAAGATGTTTAGAATAACAAATCTATATTATGCAATGATGGAGATGAATGCATGTGGTATGACTAATGCTTTCTATATGGTATGATATGCATTATGCAGTATTTTGATGGTTTGTGGATGTAGGATGGATGCATTATCGATGATTTATGATTAACTATCATGGTACCATGTTAGCATGAAGGGAAGTAAGAAGAAAATAAGATGATGACAAGAGACACCAACAAGCCAACTTTATTAGAGATGATGATAATTATAATGATAATGATAATGATGATGATGATGATGATGATGATGATGCTGATTTTTTTACCGAGGAGTTGGGATTTTAAAAGGGCCAATTACCTTATGTTTAATAACACACATAGGCACGATGCATCAGGGTATAAAGAGCCAAGATGGCGTTGCACCTAGTGTGATGGACTTTGACTCAACAAATAGATAGGAGTATTCTTGTTCACACCTGACATACAAAAACCTTGCTAGGATGCACCTAACAAAGCAAGTATTCACCAAGTTTATTTTACAAGAATGTCCAAGAAGCATAGTAGACAAAAGATAACGATGATTACCCCATTCCTTTCTCTCTAACTCATTTTGATTATACATCATCGAGAGGTCATTGGAATGAGCGCAATAAGATAAATCAAAAGAAAAGATCAAGTAAACAAACAAGTCAATGTTCTTCATACCCTTAGCCAAAGGGATGTGTTTTGATAGGATAAAAATCCAAGGTGATGTCCAAAATGATGCCCATTGTCAGAACGATATATCCTAGGACATGCATTGTATAGGATGATGATGGTTTGATAAGTTGTTTGATAGGATTTTGATATAAAGTTGATTGACATGTTTGTGAATGGTCAAGTGTTTGATTTTGTGTTTAAAAGTTTGAAGTTTTCTTTTGATTTTACATTTGAAGCTTGCTTTTGCTGATTGTTGTACTTGTTTCTATTTGTTTTTCCAAAGGGTGAGTGTGATGGTTGATTTATTATGGATGATTGATTATCGTGGGTGAAAGCGAAATGGGACAGATGGATTTTTGGATTTTTTTGAATGTTTTTGATCTTTTTGAAATGTTTTGAGGTTGTTTTTGGTATTTTTGAAGATTTTGCAAATGTTTTGATTTTCCAAATTTTTAAATGTTTTTGGGATTTGAATGTTTTTGGATTTTGATGTCTCAGGGGCTGATCAAAGATTATCCTTTCCTACGTTTAAGCTCAGAGACGACGTAGTTTGGATATCATGTTTTTGATGTTTTTTTGACTTTTTGAGTGTTTTTTTATTTTGATATGATTTGGATGTTTTTAGATTTTCTTGTTTTTCTGAATGTTTTTGGATTTTTTGTATGATTTTGACGATTTGGATATGGATGTGTGTGAGGATATCAGTGATCTGTTTTGGGATTTTGTTGAAAACCAAGCTAAGGTTGATTGATCGGATCAATGGATTGATGATGATAACATTGTTGATGATACACAAAAATGCAAGGATAGTGTTAAGCAACACAAGGATTAGGATGGATATCCCAAGATGATGATAGATTGATTGGATTTTATTTTATCAAGATTGATGAAGCTTGGTTTGGAACAAAATATGTTTTGGATGATTTGATGTGACGTTGAAGCACACATTAGATGTGACTGATAGTGATTGTTTTGATTGATGTTCAATGAAAGATAAAGCTTGATAAGGACATGTTCTCGTCAAAATATGCCATGGGCTAGTGATTTGGGTTTTTGCTCACAAGTGGTGGACCAATTTGATTTCACATTTGCCAATGCTCAAATCACCACATAAGTTGGAGGATATATATCAATATTTATTCCTGAGGCAAGATGTAAATATTTTCCCCCAGTGTCTAGCAACGTATGGAATTCCATGTGTGGATGCTCAGATAGATGTATGGATTAAGGGATATGGATTATCTTGTGATAAGATAAGGTGTTCAGATAAAGAATGCTCATTTGGATAATGCTTCATGGCTCAGATAATGTTGGGTAGGATAGGATCAATGAAAATTGCCTATGTCAATATGTTTACCATAAGCAAGTGTAAAGTGTGCACCAAACTTTTATCAAGATCAAGATAACTCAGACTATGTATGTAGATGGACAAAAATGGATTGGATAAATGGTTTATGGATGAATGGATTTATTATGGATATAAGATGGATGGAATGTTAGGTTTATTACAGATGGGATGAGATGCTTTCATTGAAACTAGTGCACGTAGATGCTTGATTCTACACATGATGCCTGTTTGCCAGGTTTTCATCATGGTACCTGCCCAAAGTGCCACTGAAGTGGTTTTCACTAGAGGACAATTTTTTCTTTATTGTTTTCAATCCTTTTTCTGATTTTTTTGTATTTTCATTTTTTTTTGTTTTTTGTATTTTTTTTGAAAGATTTTAAGCTCATACTAAACCATCTAGTGGTGTTGATGTAGATTCCCATTTCATAATGTGCTATCGATATCATGCCTGAAGAAGTTGTTTTGCTAAGATACGTGCACTTGAATGCAACTTTTGGGATTCTTGATTTGCTTTATTGATACCAGGGTTAACTCTGTCTCTGTGTGCACATTGTGATAGAGTGCCTTCAGAATCCTTCTGATGAAGGGTCGTTGCTAATACATGGCCAATTTGAGAATTGTATATCATGTGTGGAGGGGTGGATGGAGTGTGTTTAGGGATAAGAGATGGATTGGTTGACATTTTGGAACCTTTGACTCTCCAAACTTGGGAAGTTGAGAAATGATGGGTGGATACAAAAGTGTGCATGTAATTAGGACCAACTGCTTGATACACTTTGTACGTCACTTGAAAAGATTTCTTTTTCTTTTGTGGACATCTTTGATGGATACTTTTCCCTTTTTTATTTTTCCCCATAGTTTCTTTGACTGATGGAGTTTGATAGGGATGATATTTCTTTGTATTTTTTGGTATCCACTTGTATTTGATTTGTCCATTATTCTTCTTTGCTTCTTTTTCTTTGATAACATTCTTTGTGCTTTGATTCAAATATTTCTTTTGATGCTGGTCCCAATTCATGGATGGGGTGATGGGTGGATGAAGATTCATGACGTGGCTAGTTGTAGTATTGGCACTTGTTTCATCATAAGGATTCTCCGTGCTCCCTATGTTGACATTTTCTTGAGACATAGTTTCCCCCAGTATTGTGGAAGTATTACCTTCATGCTTTGATTCTGCCTATTCTGATACCTCTTATTTAGAATGCATTCTCTGATAAATAACCACTATAGGTGACGTTTCAATTTGTTGCTTTGCTAACTCTGAAATATCTTATTCTGTCTGACATGTTTCTTTGAGTGGATAATGTTGGATATCTTCATACATGATGTCCTTAATCTGGATTTTGGATATATTTGATCTTGATGTTGACAACTTTGTTTGACTGTAAGAACCAATAACCTGCTCTTTTTGTGTAATAATATTAGGAGTAAAGGAATCATGTTATGAATGAAGATCATCTATGTGTCCATCCGCATAAAGCATCTCATGGGTATATGGAGGAGTATGTGCTACATGGATATGATCATCTTGCAAAGATAGGAGAGTGTCCATTAGATTATTGTAGTATCTTGAAGATGAAAATTCTTGATCTTGAATGATTTCAAAGTTGCTTTTGACATGCTTTGGATCAAATTCTTGACATGGGTTAGTTTCAAAGGATGGATTTCTTACAAAGGGTTCTAGGATATCTTCATTAGGAATGGAAAGTGGTTCATTATCCTCTTGATCTTTGAGTGGGCTTAGATCAAGTGTCAATTTGAGGACTCCTTCAGTATCTATAATCATGAGGTCAAAGGGGGTCAACATGTCTTGGAAAGGACCATTGATAGACCTTGGAGAAAAATTTTGATCATGTTTTGGAATAAATTATTGAGATATGCCCTCTAACCCATAAGGAAATGTAGAGACATTTTCAATTTGATCATTGTTCGATGGATCATAGATTATTTCCATGGGATCAAATAATTCTAACACTCCTTGAAATAGATCACTAAAAAGTGGCTCTTGATGTATGGTGAGTTGATCATAGGGTCAAATGATGTTGACATTTCTTGAATTGGATCATTGTTGGGTATTGTTGGTGGATTTTGATCATGATTGAAAAGTGACTCTTGATGTATGTTAATTTGATCATTAGATGAGGTGGAAACATCTTCAAGGTGTTCATTGATGGATAGATCTGGATCATTGTCCCCAATAGTGATTATCTTTTGATCAATAAGGTCTTGGATGAGATTTTTGAGTCGAATACAACTTGATGTTGTGTGTCCCTTTGTTTTGTGAAAATCACAATGGTGCTCCTCGTTATACCCAGGTAGTTTAACTAGGGGTTCTTGATAGTTCCCATAGATGAGGAGCTTGATGAGATTTTTTTGTACCAATTGTTTAAGGACTGATTCAATTGGTCTCCCAAGTGGTGTGTATTTTCATTTGTTACTTTGTGAGATTTGCAGTTTTAATTGACCTTGTGGTGGTTGATTTTGGAGATGTGGTGATTGATCTTCAAGATGTGGTGATTGGGTTTGTTGTTGATGTTGTTGATATTCATATCCAATCTCTTGACTTTGGAGATATTTTTCTTGATGCAGTTGTGGACACAACTCAATGCTTTGATGACATGGTTTAACCAATGGAAGAGTATATTGATTTTGGAGTGAAGATATCTCTTGGCTCAATAATTCAATTAGTTTGGCATGTGAAGCAAGTTGTTCTAGCGAAATTTGATCTTGATTTTGAATTTGACTCCCTTGATTTGGATTTTGTTCAATTAGATTTGGGATGTACACTTGTGGTGTCTGCATGGGATCATGAACAAATTGATTTTGGACAATGTTCTGACTTGGGATGATGTTTAGATTTGGCACTATGGGTTGAAATTTAACATTGTTGATGTTGGGAATCACATTGCCTTGATTTAGGTAACTTTTATTTTGTATGGTGTTACCTTGACTTGGAGTCGTTAACATCTTGTTTGGACTTTGAACAATATTCATATGATTTAAAAATATATCCATCCCAAAGTTTACCAAGTTTGGATTCAAAATTTTCATGTTTGGTAAAGTTGTATTTGGTATGTATGGATCTAGTGGGATGATATCATTTGTTTGTGGAAGACTCAATCATTGGGTGTTTGGTTGATAGATTTGTAAGTTTGGACTTGGATTTAAATATACCATCGAGAAAGGTGTTTCAAACTCTTGACTAGGCATACTCACATTTGTTGTACCATTGAGGTTTACGAGAGATAATGATCCCAGGTATAGATTGTATAGATGTGAGTGTTGATAATCAATCAGCATTGCAAGGCTTTGAAAGTTCAGTTGACTTGGTTTACTCTTGATGTATGGATCACATTTATATTCCATGTTCTTCTTGTGTTTTGACTTTGCTGCAAAAGTGACCTCTAAGGTGTTTAGGACCAATGATGAGATGAACGATAAAAAAAGGGTGAATGATATGAGTGTTGTTTTTCTTAGGAACTTTGGATCAATGCTAGACTTTAGGATTTGATTTTGATTGGTTTTGATTGGATAATGAACTTGTAAACCTTAAGATGTTGGATGTGATCTTTAGGATAAACTTGTTCAAAGGTGTGCTAATTTAACTAGAGGTATGAGAAAGGATGCATTCCCATACTCCTAATTAAATAAGGTGATTTTTTATTTGGTTTAAGGATGTACCCAAGTCTAGATAATGATGTTTCCAAAGCTACAAAGTTGCTTGTGGGATGGGATGATAAATGTTTGAAATGGATGAATTGTTTGATTTTGATCCCAAATGAACCTAAGAAGGATTTGTTTACAAGGCCAAGGTTTTGAAGAGCACACTTTTCCCTTCAAACCAAAAGATCAATGTTTTCTCAAAAGACCATAAGTCAATAGATAAACAAGCACATGTGTGGGGTTCAATTGATTTCATCTTGATTAGTGAATTTCTTTTACCACAAACACTTCTTTGATTAGGTTTTCCAAACTAGATGTCCAATGTCCTAATTTCTTCAAATCCCACAAAGTATGCTATGTGGAAATTTGATGAATCCAAGGCAAGGGTCACCTATTGTTGATCTTTAGTAGGAAAATTGAGATGTAAGTTCAAGTGTCTAGAAACCTCTAAGGATGTGAATCCCAAGGGAAAGCAATAATACATGAATTTGGTCAATTGTATTTCCCTCCTAAAGGGTTTGAAATTTTGATGAGGATGTTAAGTGTTTGTTTTCAAGATGTTTTCGAACAAGCAAAGCATTTTGTAACCCAAGAATAAGTACAACCCTATGGATGTGAAAGACAATATTTTTTGGATTCCCACTTGAACAAGTCCAACTACGCTTATCTTTAGTGAATGGTTAGATGCTTGACCCCACTGGCTCCCCTCCATGGCTCGTTAACATCAACCGGGGCAGCCAAGCATCAACACCCATGAAACTCCCATGGCATGCTTTCCATTTCTACTAAAAGACCGTAAAAGTGTGGGGTGGCTTCAGAACGACCGTTCTTGCACCAACAAATAGATCAAAGGATTTTGACAATTCTAGAACATGGGTTTTAATGACTTTTCATTCTTGGAGATTGACCCATACGGTGAGAGTTCCCTTTCGGATCCATCTCGTTGGAATCAACTGTGTGATATTGGCATTTACTCCAATATCCACATTTATATCCCAGTTGGAAATACTCTTGGCTTTAGAGTGTTACCGGTTGAGTCGTTCCCCTGGGTGAGTACTTTTTCCCCAAGGTAGGCCCTCTAGGGTAAACAAAAGCGAGCAAAGGCAATATCTATAACTCGATCAATCTTTGTTTTCAACAAAGAGAGAGAATGTACACAATAATTCCCCTACTCACACTCACACAAGATTTTGTTCAATTCTTAAACCCAAAACAAAGTGTGGAGGTGATTGCTTTATCTCAACCTAAAATCATGAAAAAGGCCTTTTGATTCTCAAGATCACTATAAAGCGCAAGAGAAGCACATACGTCCTTTTCCAATGAAGTTAGTTCAAGTAATCTCTCACAAAACAATGTAGCACATGTTCATTTTAGATCCCACAAAGAAATAATGAATTCGTTTTAAAGCACCAAAGGACAAATGATAGAAATTTTTTACAATTTGTTAACCAAAGAAACAAACTCTAGTTAGTTGTGATCCTAATGTTCATTTTAAACCCTTTGCAAAAATTGAAAAGATTATTTTTAAACCCAAATGAAATAAGTGTCCTAATAAAAAAGTGATAACAATTTCTTAAAAGTGTTAAGCAAACACTAAAGTGTTTAAAAACACTTTGATTTGATGAAATATCATCCTCATGCTTCTCCCTATTTTGTTTTCAATTCCAACCTACAAGAGAGAAAACCAGTCAGATTCTACAAAATATAGAGATTAAAAAGCAGAAAATAGAAGATAAACTCATTAATGACCAAAGGCACGCACTAAAATTAAATTTCCACTTTTTACTCCCTGCCAGCGGTGCAACCCGTGACTGCATTGGAGTTTGATTTCTCAGTGGTGTTATATAGTGTTGCTTACCAGTCAGTGTCGCTCTATGTCAAGGACAGTGAGCTCAACTACGTCGCACTTTTGCCCAGCGTCGCAGTTTGATTTCTTTGAAAAGTCCAGCGAGTTAGAACGGTCAAGCGACGAAGTTTGAAATTCAAATTTTTGGGTGGGAAGACTCCAACGTCACAGTTTGAGTTTCCAACGGTGCTATATGGTGATGCTAAAGACTCAGTAGTGCTAAAACAATGACGTTGAGCTCTCAACATGGAAATTTTTCTGTGTACAAGCAAAAACATAGAATTTTGTGAGAAAAGTGGTAAAGAATGAGATGTTTCCCTCCTTCTAGCGCCAAATGTGTGAACCCCAATCCTAATACCCGCAAAACGCAATGAATAAACACATTAAGTTAGATATTGCAACTAAGAACAAGGATTCCTTATGAAATTCATTTACAAAATTCAAATTAGGAAAGAAAACAATGAAGAACACAATGAAACAAGAGAATATAGATTCAATCCTAATTAAAATAGAAAACATATGATCCCATGGGGGAATTGGTGCTAATTTGATGTGAAAATTGGTCCTTTCCCAATCCCTAAGATGCAAGCTTGATGAATGTTGATGAATGATCCACTTTGATGAAGAATGGTGAGTGCTCCAATAGAAAAATCTGCATAACCTAGCTAATATTCAATGATGATGGATGGAATTTTCTAATAATTTTAGCATAGTAAGTTTACTCAAATTGTGGATGCCTAAAATGAAGGATGAGCCTCTTATTTTTAGAATGCCAAGATGGATGAATGTCCAAAATAGAGCAATGTGGGACTAACATTCATCCAATGGCAAGATGCCACTTGTCAACCTATTAGTGGATGGAGGATGTGCAAGTTTTGAAGAATGTGCAAAGAGGGGGGAGATTCAAATTCAAAATATGGCTTGAAGGATGAGGTGAAAGGTGAAGAAAATGTACATGGCTCAATAAAAGGACATGTAAGAGATTTTAAATGCTTTGTTGGAAGGGACAAGTCCTTTTTGGGGGAGATTTCAAATTTGAGGAATATTCCATCTTTGATGCCTTTTTTGAATGAAAATAGATGATTTATAAATCAACTAAATGATTTAATTGTGCAAGTTGCAAAATCTAGAGGATTTGAGTGATTAGGATTAAATTAATCAGGATTTGATTAATTTAAGGGGAGATTTAGCTGATTTGACCATTTGATTTAGATTTTAGGATTGAAATGAATCAAAAAGAGATGAAAATGATTAAGACCTAGTTAAATAAATATTTTGATTTATTTAACCAAAAGGGGTGATGTTAGATTAAATTAGATAAATGTTTGATTTATTTAATTTAATTAGATGAACTTTAGAAATTTAATAAAATAATATGGATTATTTAATTAAATAAAGATAGGAAGATGAAATGACCTAGCTAATTACATAGAGACAATGATTTAATTAAATCGAAGGATTTATTTAATTAAAAGGGGAATTATGATGAATTTAATCAAATAAGGCTATTTGATTAAATGGTTAGACAGAGGGATGATCCAAGATGAAGTGATGTTAGTAGATCAAGATCGAGTGTGCGATATCAATCTGTATATTTTTGATGTCTACAATGACAATAGTGTTGACATCAATGACAACCACATGTTAGCCATATCCAACAATCTCCCCCTTTGACATTGATGGGAACACATGATTAGAAAAACACCATCAATGAAACTTCTCTTAGTACTTTCCCCCCCTTAGATTTTGACTCTTTTCTTCTTAACTCTTTCACATTTTTTCACATGACTCTTCTCCCCCTTTGAAATAAATGACAAAGATACACATTATCTTTCTCCACACAAGCTCTGAACCACATTTTTGAACATTTGACTACTCCCCCTGAGTAGTAACCACCACAACATCAATTTGGATCACAAGATATGACTATGAAATGCACAGACTGATGCAATTCAATGCATCTTAATTCTAATTAGGAGGGGTAATCACCCCTAGCTTCCCTCTGAAATACTCAAAAGTATCCTTAGGCAAGGGATTGATAAAGATATCTACAATTTGTTCCTTAGTGGGCACATACTCCAATATGACTTCCTTTTCACTCAATTTCTCTCTCAAAAAGTGAAACTTGATAGATATATTCTTGGTTTTTGAATGCAGTGCCGAATTGTTAGAAATGTTAATTGCACTTGAATTATCATAGAATATAGAAATAGGTTCATCATACACAAATCTAATATCTTTCAACATCTGCTTCATCCACAATACTTGAGTACAATTGTTAGCAGCAACAATGCATTCTACCTCTGCAATAGATAAAGAAATGACATTCTGCTTCTTCTTAACCATGAAATAAACTTCTTTCCCAAGAAAGATGTACCACCACTAGTACTCTTTTTGTCATTCACATCTCCTGCCCAATCAACATCAGTAAAAGAACTCAAAGTAAGCTCATCTTCTTTAGGATACCATAGGACAAAATCAACAGTCCCCTTCAAGTACCTGAAAATCTTCTTCATAGCTGTCACATGAGATTCCTTAGGATCAACTTGAAATCTTGCAACAATGCATATGACATTCATGATATCAATTCTAGTTTGATTCAAATAGATCAATCCACCAATCATGGATATGTATCTAGTCTGATTTGCTTTAGGAGAATCATCATCTTGTGTTAACTTACATCCGATCACCATAGGGGTACCAACTAGCTTTGAATCTTCCATACCAAACATCTTTAGCAATTCTTTCACATACTTGGAATAAGATATAAAGATCCCTCTATCTAGCTGAGTAATTTGAAATCCCAAGAATAATTTCATTTCTCCAATCATAGACATCTCAAACTCACTCTACATCTCATCAACAAACTTCATGCACAAACTATCATCTCCTCCAAAAATGATATCATCAACAAAGAATTCAACAATCAAATCTTTATCATGATCAATCTTGAAATACAAATTACTATAAACACTACCTTTATTAAATCCAAGCTTCAACCAATACTTGTCCAATATAGCATACCATGCTCTTAGGGCTTGCTTAAGTCCATATAATGCTTTCTTCAATTGAAAAACCATATCTCCCTGATCAGCCAATTGAAATCCATCAGGTTGCTCAATATACACTTCTTCTTCCAGTTCACCATTTAGAAATGCTAACTTGACATCCATCTGATAAACCTTGAAGTTTTTGTAAGAAGCATAAGAAAGAAATAGTCTCACAGCTTCAATCCTAGCAACAAGAGCAAAATTTTCTTCAAATTCAATTCCTTCCATCTGAGAATATCCTTTACACACAAGTCTTGCTTTGTTTCTAACAACTTCACCTTGCTCATTTAGTTTATTCTGAAAGACCCATTTAGTTCCAATTACATTTTTGTCCTTAGGTCTAGGGACAAGAATCCATGTATCATTCTTCTCAATTTGCAGTAGTTCTTCTTTCATTGCTTCCACCTAATGTTCATCTTTGCATGCTTCATTGACACTATTAGGCTGTCTTTGAGATCAAACAATATTCTTCTGCAATTCTTCTCCTAGTTTGAACACCTTTATTCTTATCACCAATAATATAATATTTTGAATGATTTATTCTTACATACCTTGGAATCTTAGGGTGTTCTTGAACTTTAGGCTCTTGTGATCTCACTTCTACACTTTCACTAGTTTCTTCCTCTTGATTTTCTGGATTCACTGGAATGATCTGAACTTGATTTGGAGTCTGAACTTTCTTTCCTTTATCTGAACTATCATTCTAATCATGTGAATCATATCCATAGTTTTTGGATGGTCTAACTGTGTCTTCATCAACCTTGGCATTAACACTTTCAATTACTTTCCTCAATCTCCTATTGTAGCACCGGTAGGCTTTACTTTTAGTAGAATAACCAAGAAATATTCCTTCATCGCTTCTAGCATCAAACTTTCTTATATCTTCATCTCTTTTGATATAGCATTTACTCCCAAATATTTTGAAGTATCTAATAGTAGGCTTATGACCATACCATAGCTCATAAGGAGTCTTATCGATATCACCTTTGACATGTACCCGATTGAGAGTGTAAATGACAGTACTCATAGCTTCTCTCCAGTAGATATGCAGAACATTTCCTTCCAACATCATGGACCTAGCATCTTCTTGAATTGTCCTATTCTTCCTTTCCACAACTCCATTTTCCTGAGGGGTCTGCAAGACAGTTAATTGTCTCTTTATCCCATGTTCTTCATAAAAAGAAGTAAACTCACTGGAACTGAATTCGTCACCTCTATTTGATCTCAGAAATTTAATATTTCGACCTATCTCTATCTCAACCATAGCCTTAAAAATATTGAATTTATCTAGAGCTTCAGATTTTTCTCTTAAGAAAGTAACCCACATCAATCTAGAATAATCATTAATAAGTAACATGAAATACCTGTCTCCTCATAAAACTCTGACTCTAGAAGGACCACACAAGCTAGTATGCACAAGCTCCAACACTTTATTTGAACAATGTTGTTTCTCTAGAATGAAACTCTAGTTTTCATCCCTAATTGACATTCCTTGCATATAGTATTAGTAGGTTTTATCAACTTAGGAAGATCTCTCACTACTTGAGTAGAACTTATCTTGACAATATTATCAAAGTTTACATGACACATTCTCTTATGCCACAACCAACTTTCATCAACTTGAGCAATCAAATAAATTTTACCAGTAGCACTTAGGTGAATGATATTACCTTTTTTTTTTATACCAGATACAATCACATTTTTGGAACTCCCCAATATTCTACACTTTCCATTCTTGAACTAAAGATTGTATCCCTTATCAACCATCTATCCAACAATTAAGAGATTATGCTTCAAACATTCCACATATAGAACATCATCAATATTATGCTTACCATCAAGAGAAATGGATCCTCTGCCATGGATTACACTAGCTTTGTCATCACCAAATCTTACAACACCACCATCATACTTTTCCAAGCTCACAAATTTACTTTTATCACCTATCATGTGATGAGAGCATCCACTGTCAATCACCCATTCATCTTTTTCTTCAACTTTGGTAGCTAGAGCTTTCTCCACATTTGTGCAACTAGCAGATTCATTAGGTACTAGATCATTTTCCTTGATAGCAATAAACACCCATCCATCCTCACTTAAATTCCCTTTATCTGATTCATCATCTGTCACACCTTCATCAACAACATAATAACACTTTATTTGGAATCTAGGCTTGTTAGGTCTTGGCTTAGGAACTCTTTCTGGACACCTTGAGGAAAAACGACCTGTCTTATTATAAGAAAAAAATTTAAGAGGAAATTTCTCTTTATACTTACCTTCTCCTCTGGCTACCCTCTTAACATTAAGTGCTTCAAGCTCATCTAGTTTTCTCTCTTCTTCTTCAATTTCTCTCATTTCCTGCTCATACTTGGACATTTTTCTAGAAGAAATTTTTCCCAGATCATATCTCTGCTTATCTTTTCTAGAGATAGTAGCTTTGAATGTAAATTTTTTCTAAGGAAGAGATTCATCAAACTCACTTAACTCAAAAGCAGTAAGCTTACCCATCAACATGTCTCTAGTTACATTTGTCACTATCTGGATCTCCTCAATAGTAGTAGCTTTGTGGTTGTATGCAACATGCAAGGATCTGAGCACTTTAGCAAAAATATATGATTCTTCCAATGTTCCACCAACACATTTGATACTACACACAAGTTCATTCACTCTACATAAAAGAAGTGATGTTCTCATCTTCACCCATTCTCAGCATTTTATATTTCCCTTTTAGGCTTTGTAGCTTAGCAATCCTCACATGGGTATCACCTTCATACAAAGTTTCCAACTTTTTCTAGATCTCATAAGTAGTCTTCAACTCCATTACATTTGTCATCTCAGAATTAGACAGAGCATTCAACAATGCTTCCTTAGCCCTAATATTGTACTCGGGTTCCTTAATCTCACCTAAAGTAGAAGGACCATTATGTGGGATGCTATACCTATTCTTTGTAATTGTCCAGTAAGTTTCACCAATGCATCTCATATGACACTCCATTCAAGTCTTCCACAGAGAATAATTAGTTCCATCAAATCTTAGACTATCCTTCTTATATGTTACCATCCCAGATCACCTCAAGCTATTAAACTTCTTCTGAGGAACCTGCTCTGATACCAATTGTTCACAACACAAGAGTAGAAAACTGAGAGGGGAGAATGAATCAGTTGTCACAGAAATTATACTTATTAAACTTATTCTCAAATCTGATAAATAAAAATGAAAGCATAAACCATCACCACATCAAAAACACACATAAAACCAAGATTTTATATGTGGAAACCCTGTTAGGGAAAAAATAACAATGGAGGTTAATCCACAAGATTATACTTTGTTAAAAGTATAAAAGTATTATAAATGGGGAATGCACATGCATTCAAGAACACTACCTAGAGCTCGCTGCTCAAATACAAAAGGCTTAATACCCAAAGGAAGACTCACTATCTTACAGTCACATTCAGATTACATTCAAAATATTTTGAACTAAGAAAATAACATCTTCTAATGCCTGATTACAGTTCTGGTTAAGCACATAAACACTTTCTTCGGCTCACTCTTCTTCACACTTTACTTTTGCCTTTTAAATATTAGAACATTATTTGCACATAGCACTCAGCATAAATCACACACCACACCTTCAAATGGTATAAACAATCGATCATATATATCTACAACTAAGGATAACATCAACTACATGTCAACCCAACAAAATATAAAATTTGTACAAACTGTCGGCCCAAATCAATAAACAATTATCAATATGCACCAAAAAATGTTGGACAAAACATAGCAAGGACCCAAAAAAACATGTCTTGAACATGAAACACCTTAAACAAGTATGCCTCAAAGATCCACAACATGCTACAAGCACCTTGTCGGCCATGATCATGAAAAACATGAACTCAAAAAAGAAAATCACCAATCACAAACCCAATGATCAATGTGGACCAACAACACAAATAGAGCACAATCTAGAAACATCCAGAAGCATCATCAATCACCACAAAATCATTCACAACAAATTAAATTACTAGAATCATATCATCTTCTTTCAAGAACACCAACTAAAGCAATAGAACAGCTGTCAGAACATAGATAATCATAACTTAATCAAATCTTCATGCAAACCTCTAAAACTTCATGTGGATAAACTAGATATACTTGTCAACAAACCCTTTGATCCACAACCTCTTATCATCATTATACTGAGCTAGCCACCATTTTGAACTTCACTGCACCATCGACAACTTGAAACTTATTTTATTAAAATTTTCTCAATATCCTCGACATATATAGCCTTAAAGACATTAATTCCAATAGTTTTGACATCAATGACAACCACATGTTAGCAATATCCAAGAGCTATACCATTTGTGCAGTCTCCATGGCTTCTATTTTACCAAATAATAGCATAATTCAACCTAGGCCTCCAAATGAACAAGTCTTTCAAGGCACAACTAAGGAAGAAGGGGTGGTACAAAATGAAAGCAACTGATTTATGGTGATATCGATAGAAAACAAAGTAGAAGACCCCCTTGTGTGGTGCCATCCCCATGGATGAAGAATTTGAGGATATTTATGATAAAGAGGCTAGTTTTGACCCAGATGTAGAAACTAATCAAGACCTTGAACAAGATAATTTCTAGAGCATCAACTCACCACCTTTGTGGCTGAAGCTAGGAAAGGGAAACAAAAAGTAGCATGGAAAAATCAATAGAAAGTTTCATATTTTCCAGTATTTCAACAAAGGAAAAATGGACCTGTCGATCTACAAGGAAGTCTTCAACAGTTCAGGGAGCCCAAGGTTCATCAAGGTTGGACACCAAAGGGTTTGAAGTGACCAATATGCCCTCTATAAAGAGAAGGAGAATTGAAGACTTGGGTGGAAAAGGAAGGAGAAGAAGTGGACTTTTCTCCACAAGTATCTTTGAACCCTTCAATATAGGTAAGTTTCACACCTACTATTATTTTTTCCACTGCATCATTAGTAGCTACATGCCCCTCATCTATAGAACAAAATCCCCCATTCGCCAATTTCAATTTGCTTATCCTTGATATATTCCCTCCTATGTTTTCCAATGAGCCTCATATGGAACCCCTATGTGTTGAGCACACGTCTTCCACTATAGCTATGGTAGACACTTTAATTGCTTTATTTGAGGCCTATGTTTCATCTTTGAAACCACCCATACTACAACTTTCATAACCATTTAATGCTTCTGGGCATATGCCACTAGTTTCAACTATTGCACCTATCACCCCAATGAGTACTTTGCATTTGACACAACATCTATGAGACATACTACCTTTTTTCTAATAGCTTTCCCTTTTTTCTCTCCCCAAGCTCAAGCATCCAAAATCACACCCTCCACCACCCTTTATGGCCTTCCCCATGGTGTCCCCATTGCTACACAAAGTATTGATTCCTTGCAAAATCAATAGACTCGAGTAGAGTTAACTAGATAGGCCTAGAAGGAGACAGAGTAGAAGCAATTAGCAAAGGTTGTGATGACTCTGGCTTCCACAAGGCTAGAGGCATGTTTTGATGAAGAATAGAGGTCCTTGATGATTTCATTTATGAAGTCATTGGCCTCCAAGCTCAAAGGGGAGATGTAGTATGGGGACCCTGAGACCCAAAATGTAGGTCTAAACATGAATGAAGTGATCCCCCACAATAAAATTGGCCTCGCCAAATCCACACAAAAGGTGGTGTATACTAATTACACAAGGTTAGAAAAGAAATTAAAGAAGTGAGAAAAAGTTGGAGAATTTAAAAGAAATAATTGATAGGCAATAGGTATAATTAAAAGAGAAAGATATAGAGATCACCCGCCTTAGGAAGGGACAAGACATACAAGGAGAAGTGACCACATCACTTCAAGCTGCTTAAACTAAAAAGGATCAACTTTTAGCTGAGTTTGAGAAGATTAAATGTGAGGTTGAAATCAAGTGCAAAATTATTGAAGAGGTAAAGGTCTGAATGAAAAAGGCTATAGAGGAATTGCAGCAAAAGCAAAAAGAGTTCACCGACATTTCAGGTCGGCAAAATAATATGTGTAGAATTATAGAGAAATCTATTGGAAATGCAAGATAAATGGTTTGAAGCCATGGACAGAACTAAGTAGCTAAGCAAGCAGTTTGAGAAAGAGAAGGACAAAATGCAATGTGAGTTGACTAGTGCCTGGTCCCAGGCAACAGATGAACTTCAGTGGGCTTGAACAAAGGTCAATGAATTGAAGGAGGAATTATGAGTTAAAGAGTCTCAGTTCTAGCAGGAATTGACTATGGAAAGAAGGTATGAACTCCTAGTTGTACAAAGGTTGTTATTTTTCCATTGGGAAATAATTAAATTTGCAACGATGACCCTAAGGCGAGCATTGAGTTTTATAGCTAATGCATAGGAGCTGAATGCAAAGGTCAGCCCAATAGTTGACCAAATCTTGAGTATAGTCAACCCTCAATTTTTTGAGTCAACTAGTCTAATAACCAAGTTGTATAAAGAAACTAATGAGACTCCAATGAGCATTGGGATTCCAAAATGAAAAGTAGCTACCAGGAAGGAAAATGAATTCATCACATTTAGCCAAGCCACCTAGAAGAGTAAGAACTATTAACTAGCGCTAACCAAGAAGATCAGTGAGATAAAAGAGGATTTTGAAGCCTTAGTTCTTCTAGGTTTCCCCTCTTTTTTTTCACCTGATGGAGCAATACTTGTTTAAGAGAAACTCAAACAGGCCTTAAAGGCCAAGAAACAAGACCAGTCAGAGCTTGAAAAGCTGAGATCATCACCTACAATTGAAGAGATTGAGAATATGTTGCTCCCCTTGGCTCGACTCTTTTCTCTCATTGGATAAACCCATGAAAAATGGGGAGATCTCCTTCAAGGAAATATTTGACCTCGATCAGGCTTCAAATATGCTACACATGTTGGTGCTTCTTTCTAAGGAATATTGGGAGTTTCTACATTTTGCATTCCCCAAACTCTAAGAAATCACAAATTTGTCTATCTTTTATGATGTTATGTTTCTCTAGGTTCATGCCTCCATAGACAAAGGCCCCCTATGAGTTGCAAAAACTATGGAGCATTTTTCTCTTTAAGTGTTTATTTCTCTTCACTTTGTTCTTTCAGCCTCGAGGCCCTCATATCTTTTCAACTTGCATTTTCATCCTACCACTTGTCACTTTGGCGCATCTTTTTGGACGTTGTGGGATGTTTTTTGGTGAAAAGGTGCACAATTGCACCATGTAGTGGTTGCACTACCTTTTTGGGCTTTTATTTCTCTTTGGCCCAAAGATGTACATGTGGCTACCTCACAGGTGTTTTCCTCCAAACTACTCTCCCATTTTTTGAAGAATGCCTACCTATCTACCATGTTTGTTGAGCAAGTATCTTCACCATTACATAAATGTTTTCACTAATGTTGTCAGGTGGTGGCACCTTTTGTTCCTTCGCTGCTCCTAGAGTTGGCCTCTTTTGCTATCACCATTATAACCTATAGTGAATTAGGTTGGATTTAGGTGAGCATTTACAACTGTATCTTCCTTCTGATAGGAAGACTTGCATGAAAGTTCTAGTGGAGATCTGGGTTGTCGAGTTGTCACACCCATTTCCATTATTAAAGTATCTTAACTTTTATTATCATATTAGATCCAATTTTTTATCAGAGTTTGAGGACATCTAGTGATGACACTTGTTATATTTTTTAACTTTGGTGGTAGAGAGTGCTTGGTTCTTGTGTGCTTCCCTTTTCTTATTAAAGGGAAATTTTCTTGGAGCAAAGGAGAGTCAATCAATAGATAGACATATTATTAGTAGTAGTAGGATAGGCTATATCAGATTTATTATAGAGCTCTATTCACTCTTTTGTAATTGATGTCAAGACAATTGTTCAGTTCTATTATCTAACCTTAGCATTTTATTTTTCAACAATATCAAGAATAAAGTTGTATCATATTGTGCTCATGTGGCCTTTATTTTACGTTTTATTCTCGGTCTCATATATCAAATGCTCGGTGTTTTCATTATTGTTGTATATAAGTATTGATTACCAATCATGTTTTAATACTCTTTCAATATCTTGCTAAAGTTCTTGGTGGTTTCATACTATGGTATTAAGTGGAATAGCTCTGTAAGAATCTAAAGTATCTTGTTTGAATTTGGGTTTCCTTTTTCTGTTTGAACTTGAATGGGTGCTTCCCACAAGAGGATTTGAATATCCACTTTGTACTTACATTGGCCTTAGTTGTTTGTTCTCCTTCCAATAATGAATGGTGTATGGAAATATATGTTCACTTTATGAGAAATTGGAGCTATTAAGGGTTTTTGAAATGTTGTAAAATCTTTGGCGCATTGCCACATTTAGTTTCCTTTCTGCCTTTCCTTCTATATAAGAGAAAATTTGCACCCTATGTACAATTCCCCTTTTTTCCTTTGTCCACCTTAGAAAGCCAAGTTTAGAGGCTTAATTCCACCTAAGCTTGCTACTTGTATCACACTTGGCACCAATTTTGAGCGATAGTGGAGGCATTTATGTCGAGGATGCCCATGCGACGTGAAGACGTCTACGCGGTGCACTTAAGTCCCTGATAGATTCTTGCATCTAGAGCCTGCAGAGGCGTTACACTTCCCATTGGGGGTCAATTTGTAACACCTTTCTTCAACCACCCAACTTGAATATGGTTGTTTCATTTCTCACTCCTTCATAATCAGTCTTTGAACTTGCATTAGGAGGTTGGATGAAAGGTTGGAAGATATATTCACCACTTCCGGAATTCATCCACAAGCTTCACATAGCATTGAGCTCACTCTTGGCAGCTCTAATCATTCTAGCAAAATACTTTACACTTCACAGCAACAACATCAACACTCCACATCGGTAGAGAAAGTTTGGGACTACACCATTGTAGAAAAGGCTTGAGTTCCTCTCATTTCTCCCCCAAGAATCCTTGAGTGCACTTGGTGGAGGTGGTAAGCTTCCCTCTCCTCTCCTCTATCATTTGGTTGAGTAGCATAGTATTGTTTTTTAGTGCTTTTTTTTTTTACTTCTTTATCTCTTCCTTTGGCTGTTTGTGGAGGTCGGAACACCAAAACGGGGTCTGATTGAGGCAAGCCCCTATACGGCCCCAACAATTTCTCTCTCCCTCTTGTGTGCAGGTTTTGAAGACATTTATTTTATGGAGGCTTCATCACCCACATTTTCATAAGTATTTATTTCCTTTCTTCTCCTTACCTTTGTCATTTCTACTTCTTTATCTAAGTTCTATAACTTTCTACTATTTTACTGTATTATGTGGTTTTAGTATTTGGAATAGAAATAGTCACTTTAGGTGTTTTTGTGATAAACTCATCCTCTAATCCATACAAGATGCCAATGCTCCTCTGAGATGCTAGCGCACCATTCTGTCATCCGCTTTCTACGCTAACGTCCTTTGGTCAAGGGCCTGCCAGTTTGTCTAGAGACCCTTTGTGACCTCTTTCGGATTCTAGAAATTTCGCGTTGTTCCATTAAGGTGATGTAGGGAAGTTCATCCCATGAGGCTCCCTGAAGGAAGAGAACTCATGAGTAGTGAATCCCCCCATATCACATTTTGGTGAACCTAACATGAAGAATAGTGTTCTTCGAAAAAATAGGAATTTATTTACCCCTACTTGGTGGGGTCATAACTTTTGACTCAGTGCTCGTAATTCATAACCGTTTGCACTATTGGAAAGGTCTCGTAGAGAACTAGTTCAATCCCTAAAATATGAGTTCCTTTAGCAAATGAAATTTAGGGACCAATGCAAGTTCTGACCTCAAATTTCGCTCTAGAGACTTCTGAAAGCACAATTTACTATAACATAGAAAATACTAAAAAAATTGTAATGGAATTAATATCTTCTCTTATTAGTTCAGTTTCTAATTTTGTTCAAAATTTTAATGATATTCCATTTAATGCATGTGATGGTGACTTGGATTTTCCCATGTGACTTGGTGTCTTTGATACTTCTCATGAAATTCCTATTTCTTCGGAGGATATTTTGTTGCAAGAAGACGAAATCATTGATACCTTTCTTGATGTTACTTTACCTCCTCTTTATTCCAATGCGCTCTCTTCTAGAGACGTTGCATTTTTTAATGATGAGTCATGCCTCTTTTCCAATGCACTCTCTTCTAGAGGTGTTGCATGTGTGAGTTTTGAACCTCCTTTCGTATCTGATTCTCCCTCGATAGATGTCGAGAATGTTCCTTCAAATAACTATTCCACATTTGATCCTGTTTGGATTGATGTTGAGGATATGTATTCAAATAATTGTTCTACTAGTTGTGATGATTTAGTAAATGTAATATATTTCTTTGCTGCCCCTCAAAGGCCTAAGAGACCAATTATTTATGTGAATCTAGATAGTCCTTCTCTTAAGAGGGTTTGTTCTATTGATGGTGTTCCATTTGATGGTGACCCTCCTACTATTCCTATGGCTCCCTCTTATAAAGAGGTAGCCCACACTTATGAGAGTAGAATGAATAAACAACCAAGTATTTCTTTAGCTCCTAAACCTACAACTAAAGCACCTAGTGATAACGATCTTGTCAAGCAACCTTGGGTTACTCTAGATAATATCTCACTATGGGATTTGCTTCAGTCTACCTCAGTTTATCAAGGTATGCTTCAGGAAGCCTTGAAAAATATCCTCTTGCCTTCCTCTGCTAGTCTGATGGATGCAAATGCATTGATGGCATATATTTGTGCAGATTTTCTGAATATCGCGTTCTATCCGCAAGATCTCTCACCCCTGAAAGTATAGAAGCAAGTGGATCCTCTAATGATTGTTTTCAATATTAATAAGATAGGCATTAGATGCACTCTCATTGATGCTAGTTTGGAACTCAATGTATGTAGTATTGATCTACTACCTAAGATTAATATTGACCCATCCTCTCTTAAACTTCTTCTCTTGTCCTCCATGGGTTCGATAATGTTAGTCAACAATCCCAAGGCATGGTAGTCTTTCCTTTGAGGTTGGGACCTGTTACTATTCCTACCCTTTTATATGTCATGGCAAAAAAGTTGCCGTGTAACCTTCTTCTTGGTAGACCATGGATTCACGCTATGGGTGCAGTCCCATCTACCTTGCATAAATTAATTAAGTTCATTGCTAACAATAAAGTGGTCACAGTTAGAGCTGACCCTAAGGCTATGCACTTATGTGAGATGGTAGTATTGGTCTAGCTTCGATTGTGCCTACTCTTATTCCTTCAATGTCTTCTAGTGTATCAATGTTTACTCCAACAATACCTACTACAAAAAGTACTCTCAAGATAAATGTCCCTAAAGAAGATCCTTCTAAAGCAAGGAGTCCTAAGTGTGCTCATTCCACCTCTCCTCAAAGGAACACATGTCTCAGTGATGATTGGGGTTCCTTAGACTTTACAGACTCCTTCGTTGGGGAATATAAAGTTGACCTGATCCATTTAGACCTTCTGACAACATCATCCACACCTACTATCAAAGATGTTCATTCTTCTATATCGTGGGGAAATGTGGATGCAAATTGTAATTTTCTTGGTGTTGATCCTCCTTCTGAGGAAGATGATCACACTTATGTTAAGGAGGTTAATGTTGGTAGTCCTATCAAGAAGGATGATGGTGATCCCATAGAGGAGTGTGATACCCCTTGCTAGAATAACACTCTCTATGGAGATCCTCATTCTTTTTCTTCTACCTTCGTATCTTCTTCTTGTGAGAAGTCAAACCTTTCCTCACAAGAGAAAGGGTTGCTTCCTACTCCTCATCCTTTATCTGAGCAAGAGCGTATTTTTTTGCAACTTCTAAAAGATCGCTTAATCACCCTTCCTTCTCCCACACAAAAAAAATCATAAACATGATGAAGGAAAACACCCTTTCTATGCATACCATTGAGTGCTTGGTCATTCCACTAGCAAATGTAAAGCCTTAAAGGAAAAAATTCAATAATTTTGTGATTTAGGTGCCATCAAACTCCCATTTGATTAATCCACCTACCTTTACTTTGCATGACAAGTGATAATGAGGTTTACCTCTATCCTGTTCTAAGTATTTTGCATGGTTCTCCTCCCCTATATGTTGGGGGAAATGATAACTCATTTAAGAGATGTGTGTCCTTAAGGACCCCTCTCTTCTCTATATCTTTCAAATGAAGCGTCCATTGAGTGGACCCCTTTTCTCTTTTGAAGGGTTCCTGATGGACCTCTTTGAAAGCCTTTCTGTCAAATGAATTCTTTACATCTAGCTTAGGGGAAACCTGACTAGATCTCACCTTTCAAACAACACATCCCTTGAGGGGACCCCTCTTTTTTCATGCTGGGTTCTCAAGGGACCCCTTTGAAATTTTTTTGGTCTGTGTGACCAACTGCTTTAGACATGATCTATCTGCGGGTAGACATGTCACTGCTTTTAGATGCATCCTATCTACGAGTAGATGTATCAACACTTTAGACATGTTCTATCTATGGGTAGACATGTCGTCGCTTCCTAACTCTATGGAGTCTTCTTTCTTGGGGTTTCTTTCATGTGAGAGTTCTTGAAGGATACCTTCCTTGCAGGTTTGTAGGTTTGTAAGGCACTTTCTTGGCTTCTTCCATGTGAGAGATCTTGGGGGATGCCTCCTTGTAGGTCTGTGGGTCTACAAGGCACTTTTATCCTTATTGGTTATACGGGTTCTCCTCCTTGAGCGGGGTTTGATTTTATCACCTTGTTTTTTGGTGTAGGTTCTACTCATAAGTGGGTTTTTCTTTCACCACACACTTTTTGATGATATGGGTTTCCTCCGTGAGTAGGGTTTGCTTTTATCACCTTCTTTTGTGGTGTGGGTTCTACTCTTGAGTGGGTTTTTCTTTCACCACGCACTTTTTAGTGATATGGGTTTCCTCCTTGAGCGGGGTTTTCTTTTATCACCTCTCTTGTGGTACAGGTTCTACTCCTGAGCGGGTTCTGCTTTCACCACACACTTTATATCTCTTTTCTCTCTTGTATATACTAGATCGAATATTTACACCTTCTTCATCCTGAGTATATGCTCCTTCTTTCTTCATCTTAAAATTCTTCTGTGTTATTATTTGGGGATGACACATAGTACTAAGACAACCTTTTACATCGAGGTCTCTTTACTTTTCCAACTCGAATCCTTTAGCTCTTTATGTTCTAATGTTGCCATCTATTGTAGGTTCTTCTTATCTAATGTATTATCTTCTTCCCCAATGGTTCAGGTATACATTTCTAACCTTAATCCTTATTGATCTACTTTACCAAGCACTCATCAGTATTCACACTCACTAAAGTGGGGGAAAAATGTATAAGAGCGAATTTGCACCCTATATGCAATTCCCCATTTTTCCTTTGTCCACCTTAGAAAACCAAGTTCGGAGGCTTAATTCCACCTAAGCTCACTACTAGCATCACACTTGGCACCTGTTTTGAGTGTTAGTGGATGCATTTCCTATCGAGGATGGCCACGTGGTGTGTAGACATTCACACAACGTGCTTAGGTCCCTGACAGATTCTCGCATCTAGAGCCTATAGAGGCATTACACTTCCCATTGGGGATCGATTTGTAACACCCTCATTCAACCATCCAACCCGAATATGGTTGTTTCCTTTTTCACTCCTTCATAATAAGTCTTTGAACTTGCATTAGGAGGTTGGAAGATCTCTTCACCACTTCTAGACTTCATCCACAAGCTTCACATAACATTGAGCTCACTATTGGCAGCTCTAAGCATTCTAGCAAAACACTTTACACTTCACAGTAGCAACATCAACACTCCATCACATCAGTAGAGCAAGTTTGGGACCACACCATTGTAGTAGAGGCTTGAGTTCCTCTCATTTCTCCCCCAAGCAACCTTGAGTTCTCTTGGTGGAGGTGGTAAGCTTCCCTCTCCTCTCCTCTATCATTTGGTTGAGTAGCATAGTACTATTTTGTAGTGCTTGTGTTTTTTTTATTTCTTTATTGTTGGTGTAATTAATTATTAATTACACATTAGCATAAGTTTACTTAGGCATATTTATTTCCTAGGTTAATTAATTCTCATATTTATCTTTTGAGCTATCTTGTTGCTCAAGATAAGATTAGGGTTATGCATCTTTTCTTTTATAAAGAAAATCATATCTTGTAATTAATAAATTCTTGAATATTAATGTTGCACATATTTTTGCAATAGCTCTTGCTTTTTTGTGTGTAATTAATTATTAATTACACATTAGTATAAGTTTACTTAGGCATATTTAATTCCTAAGTTATAGGATCTTATCTTTATCTTTTGAGCTATCTTGTTGCTCAAGATAAGATTAGGTTTAGGCATCTTTGCTTTTATAAAGCAAATTATCTCTTGTATTATTTTGTACTTCAAATATATCAATTTGCACATTTCATGCAAACTTCTGCTTTTTCATTTTTCTCTTCTGTGGAAGGTCTATTCTGGTTTGCAAATCTATTTTGGGTTTCTAACATGGTATCAAAGCCTCGATTCGCAGCCCCTTCTCAACTTTTTTGGACGAACACATTGTAGAGCTCATTCGAGGTCCCTCGAGGGTTTCAATCCTTGAGCATCTTTATACAGCATCTTGGATTAGATCAGGGTTTTCCATTGGATTCAGAGCGCTTGAAAAAGTCAGAAATGGCTTTCTTTTTATTTATTTTTGTCACCATTTTCTAGATCTGCGAGGGTCTCAAACTTGGTGATTTTTCTGATAGATCTGGGGGTTGCCTGATTTTTAGAGCACTTTGGGCCCAAACGGACCTCGTCGTTGGATTTGCAGTGCCCAAAAACCCCTATTTCCATATAAAGTTTGTCCAATTTGGACATAATCGTCTAGAGAGGCAAAAAAATTTTGCCCAAGGGTCGTACAACCCCCAGGCACAGTCTTTGAGGCATGAGATTTGGAAAAAATCAAAAAAATAATCAAAAAATCAAAAAATCATAGTATTTTTTGCACGGCCAGTTCATTTTTGTAGCGCCGCCACTGCCCCACCAGGCGGCCACCGCCACACCACCGGGTAGCCGCCACCACCGGCGGCTCCGCCTCTAGCTGTGTCGGCCTTCACATCCACCCCCAAGGGCTTCAATCGGCCAACAGAGGTCACATCCAGAACCAGGAGCCCTGAGTTCCCAGCCCCCACATGTATGTTGTGCTCACCCCAGTCCTATCAGTGACCGCGGGCTCCTTTCTCATCCCCCACCGATCCTCAGCGCCTACGGGCTTAAACCAAACCAGCAGGGTTCTATGGCCGACCGGTGCTCGGCCTAGCACCCCGCCGAATCTCCAGCCCCAGCCTTGGTCATATGAACGACTGAGGGCTTTGGCCTCTATCCCTATGCACCAGCCTTTGGTCCTGCATGTGACCAGGGGCCTCCTTTTTTTAGCCCCTAAGGGCTTCTGGGGGCCAAATTAGACATTTTTGCACAACTTTCACAGAAACGGGCATATCTTGGGCATACGACGTCCTTTTTTTGCAAACGAGATATCATAGGAAAGCTGTTTTGATGATCTATGCGATGGTGTAGGTATTATTTTCTGATTTTTATTTTTGATCCTTTTTTCTGCCTCACAAGTTAGATGTTTCCTTTTTCACTCCGGGAGACGTATCTTTTGACTCGCTTATCCATTTTTCATGATTTTCACGGCATTGGAAAGCTAGTTTTGGCCTCTATACAGATCTGAGGTCATTTACAGAATATGTTTACCTTATTTTATGCATGCATTCATTTTTTGTTTCGTGTGCTAGGTTTGCATTTTCTCTCATGTTTTTTTTTTTTTTTGCATTATCTCCTTATGCAATCATTGGGTATTGTAATAACAAACTGATATAAAGTTGCATTAAGGGGGATTCTTGCATCCATCTTTCATATTGGTGATAACTTGCATGAGTTTTTCTGGTTTCATGTTGTCTCCTTCTAACTTCTTTCTTGCTTAGCTAGACACATTGTTGGTTTGCTTTGGTTCACACTTCACATTGGGATTTTATAGTTCTTGATCCGCATTGGTTCAGATCTTTCTCATTTGAAGGCCATGTTTTTATGGTTAATGTTCCAGAATTTTGATGGTACTTGTCCTATGGGAAGTTTTAATTTCAGTTTGGCATTGACTTCGTGAGACACAACTTCCAGATTTGTCATCATTATGGGTCCATTCATCCTTTCATCTACTATTGCTTACAGATCCCAAGGTTGATCCAGTATGTGAGTTTCCAGTGTTCCTTGGCATCGGGTCTACTGTTGCATTTGTGATTCCGATTGGTATTTTCCAAACAGAACTATCTTTCCTTGCTTGCTAGATTTGGGGTTCCAGTGTTGCTTCATCAGAGTTCTTCCAATGCTTCTTTGCAGCAGTTCATCTCTCTAAGGGGGGGTTTTTCCCACTAGTTTTTCTCTCTCTTTACATTTGTACATGAGTACCTGATTAGAACTTGTTGTTGAGACTCATATTTGCATAATAATTTTGCTTCTCCCTAAGTTGCACTTATGGGGGGTGTTGGTGTAATTAATTATTAATTACACATTAGCATAAGTTTACTTAGGCATATTTAATTCCTAAGTTATAGGATCTTATCTTTATCTTTTGAGCTATCTTGTTGCTCAAGATAAGGTTAGGTTTAGGCATCTTTTCTTTTATAAAGAAAATTATCTCTTGTATTATTTTGTACTTCGAATATATCAATTTGCACATTTCATGCAAACTTCTACTTTTTCATTTTTCTCATTTGTTTCTAACATTTATCTCTTCCTTTGGCTGTCTGTGGAGGTGGGAACACCAAAATGGGGTCTGACTAAGGCAGACCCCTATACAACCCCAACAATTTCTCTCTCCCTCTTGTGTGCAGGTTTTGAAGACATTTTTTGGTGGAGGCTTCATCACCTGCACGGTCGTAAGTATTTCTTTCCTTTCTTCTCCTTACCTTTGTCATTTCTACTTCTTTATCTAAGTTCTATAGCTTTCTGCTATTTTACTATATTCTGTGGTCTTAGTATTCAAAGTAGAAATAGTTACTTTAGGTGTTTCTGTGATAAACTCATCCTCTGATCCGTATGAGATGCCAACACTCCTCTAATACACTAGCATGCTGCCCTGTCGTCCACTTTCTACATTGGCATCCTTTGGCCAAGGGCCTGTCAGTTTTTCCAAAGACCCTTTATGACCTTCTCTTTCAGATTCTAGAACTTTTGCGTTGTTCCATTTAGGTGATCTAGGGTAGTTCACCTCATGAGGCTCCCTGAATGAAGAGAACTCGTGAGTAGAAAATCCACCTATACCACACCTTCTCCATTTTCTCTAGATACCAAAGAAGAGCTAAATTCTTTAACAATACTGGAGCTTATTCAGTGAGGAATAAATCAAGTTCCCCACTCACTAAATTTCCCATAAGGCTATTCAAGAGAAGCACAATATTTTAAGATCAACAATGCCTTAATTACAACCTTTGCATTTATCACACCATCATGAGTAACATTCATAATTTTAGCCCAAAATTAGGGTTTGTCATTACAACTAGATGATGTCTGATTATCTTTGTATGCTTGTGTTTCTCCTTGTGTAATGAGGGCTCTTTCAATGTTAATACCCCTAGGGATAAGTTCTTTGTATGTCAAGACACATATTTTTAGTTGGAAGGATAAATCTTTTTCCATGTTGGCAATAATGATCTCTATTTGTTGCTTTTTGGGAATTGGTCATTTTCATTTACTATCTTTATACCTCCATCATTGTAAAAATTTAACAAATTATTCACCCTTTTTCTATTTAAAGGTATAAATTTATTCCAAACTTATGTCCATATCAAGGTTGTAAAAGAAGTGTTCCACAAACTAATCTATTATTTCTTGAAAAGTTTGGATTCTAGGAGGTAGATGCGAGAACCATTCTGTAGCTTGGAATCCCACACTACGTGGTCCAAAAGATGCATAAAATAATTCATTGTATGCTACTTCCATACATGCCACACAAAATTCCTTGATGTGATCTTCTTGATTTCCATTCCCTTTGTATTTGTCAAATTTGGGGATTTTAAATCCTAGCAGGAATGACACCATTGCAATGTTATGATCAAAAGGATATGGAAGTCTCATTGTGCATATGATTTATTTATCTTCCTCGCTTGGATGTGTTAGATTTCTTGTGTAAGGATTTTGATTTTTGAGGAAATATCATCTTGAGGATTATTTGGTGGTGGAGTATACGTGTTGTATTTTTGGATGGTAGATGAATTGTATGTAGGATTTTGATAAGGTGGTGTGCTCATGTTGAATATGTTGTATGGCATGTATGATGGATTATTTTAATATTATAGATTTATTGGTGATAATGGTGGTGGTATGTTGTATGCTTGAGAAATTTTGCTAAAAATTTATGTATTGTTGTTTGTAATACAAGCCTTGTTGTTGTTGTTGTTGGGCATATTTTTGTGCTTATAATTGAACTTGTTGTTGCACTTGTAATTTATCTTGTGCTTGTTGCACTTGCAATTGAGCTTGTTGTTGTTGATACAATAGATTGTTGATAAGCCAAAGCATTTTGTCCTTGAGGTTATGGAATGGTGTTTTGGTTTGGGATAAATTGGTTTGATTGAATGTATTGGCTTGATGGGATGTTTTGATTTTGTGGTGGATTTTGGAGAATCATATTGTGAGTGGCTTGTGATGGAAGATTAAGTTGATTTTAGGTTGGTTGATGTGGAATCATGTTATGAGTGGCTTGCGATGAATGATTGAATTGATTTTGGGGTGGTTGATGTGTGATCAAATTTTGATTGTTGAACACTTGATTTAGATTTGGTATGTTTTGGGCTTGTTGTGAAACTTGTCCTTGATTTTGTTGTGCTATCAATCTTTGCAAAATGTGGGATTTTGATGGAGAAATGTAAGTTTTAGGACCCATTTGATTTTTCATTTTTTGAGGGACTCCTTGATGTTGAATCAAAGGTTGAGATACTTGATATGATGCCACTTGGTGTTGTGATGTTAGTGGAAAATTTTTATTTAGAACCAATTGATTTGGAGGATTACCTTGATTTATTTGATTTGGGACCAATTGATTAGGAGGATTACCTTGATTTATTTGATTTGGGACCAACTAATTAGGAGGATTACCTTGATTGATTTGATTTTGGACCAATTGATTTGAAGGATTACCTTAATTAACTTGATTTGGGACCGATTGATTTAATGTATTTCCTTGATGTTGAGGAACTTGGTGTGGAACCATTTGATTTTTGGGATCAATTGGATGGTATTATGATGATTGACCTTGCAATTTTGTGCTCACTTTTCCTTGGAGGTTGAGTTGGGGTTGTTGAGCACTAGGGACATTGGTTCGAAAATTTTGGGTATTTTTTGTGATTGAAGAATATGGTTGGGCATGAAATATTGGTGCCATTTTGTGTTGTGAGCATGTGATGTAAGTTGCATGTTTGTATGTTAAGGGTTTTGTGGAATGGAGGTTTTTTGATAGATGCTTGTGGTTTGAGTACCCAAATTTGTGTTGTTCCCTAGACTTTGAGTGAGACCAAGTTGGGTTCCTTGTTGAGTTGCAAGACTATATGAAATGACCCTAGAAGTTAAAGGTTGGATTGGAACATGTGATGAGGATGGTTGTGTGATAGATTGAGAAAAATTTTGGACCAAGGGTTGTGTGCTATATGTTTGAGGAATAGATGTAACATTTCCCAAAGGTTCCTCCCTAGGTGTATTCAAATTGAATGAGGAACAAAGTTTAGCCCCTTATTTTGCCAAGGATAACATGTATTGGGTTGGGTTTAACTTCATCGTGGTGTTGATAAGGTGGTGAACCTTTGGATCTTGTTACATTTTGAGTAATTGATCTGTGGTAAGTTCATCAAGATTATTGGTAACATCCTCTACTTGGTACCCCATTTATTGTGAAGTTTGAAGTGGATTTTGTGATTGAGTTGTGAAACCTCTAGGATAAAATTATTGCATTGTAAGGTTTTTTTGGTTTGGATCACTCATGGTAGTTAATTTTTGGTTTTTCTCCATGTCTCTCTTGTGTTTTGACCTTGTTGTTACCATAAAACTTGGATCAAATTTTGGAGTAGTATGATGGATTTTGTATTGTTGAAACCCTTGAGTTGTTTCAATTTTTTTTTAAAGTGAACCTCTAAGGGATTTAGGACCAATTATGTTATGGATGATGAAAGGATGTGTGATGTGCATGATAAAGAACTCTCAATTTTGGACAAAACTAGACTCGAGTTTTGATAAATGTGGGATGAGGATGCTAAAGAACTTGTAAATAATAAAAATAGATTTGTGACTTAAGGATAAATTTGTTCAAAAGGATGTGTGCTAATCCAACTAAATGTGTTAAAAGGGATGTGTTTCCAAACATGTGGCTAAAATAGATGATGTTTTGATGAAAAATTTGGTCTAGGAGATTTATTTATCCAAAATTTAAAGTTGTTGGTGAGATGTATAATGTTATGATTTCAATGTGTTGGTTGATGTTTGAACCTAATGTTTAGACCTATGAGGGACTTGTGACAAGATCAAGGTGTTGAAAGACATGCATTTTCCTTTCAGTGGTTAAACCTAAGAGACCAATGATTGTTTGATGAAGGAACTTTGGTATGATGTTTGAAGGAGTGATATACCCAAGATTGTTTTAATAAAAACAACTTAAGTATGCATTTCCTTATTTTCTCTTTGTTGTTGTAATCAAGATGTTTGAAATACAAGACCAATGGATACTTGCTTTTTGGTTCAATTCTTAAAATTTGATTAATGTGAAATTTTTTTACCACATGGAGATCTTGATTATGTTTGAATCTAAAATGTCTACAACCAAGTAAATCATTTTCCAAAAACCTCAATTTTTTGTGAAAATCAAGATGCTAAAGTCATAGTCTCCTAGGTTGACTTTGGAATAATGAGTAGAGATATGAGTCCAAATACTAGGAAGCCAATAAGATATTGTTTTAATAAAAAATATATATATATAGGGTTATGTAGTAGTATAGTGTTCTTCAAGTGTACTCCATTATATTCAAAGGGTTTAAAATTTTGTGACAATGTTGATGTTTGTTTATGAGTTTAAATTTCAAGCAATGTATTTACCGACTCAATGGGTGAGGGGGATATTTTGTAAGCCTTCTTCTATAATAATTACTAGTTTAGCTCCAAAAAAATTAGTCAATGACAATCTGAGTAAAGGTAGGTTTCTTCGCAGTACGCTTACATCACCCTCGAAAGAGTGATGTAATTTGAATTTTATTACTAACACCATTTTCATCTTGATTTCACCTCCATTTGACTACTTAATTAAATAATCCTAATTGTTTAATTAAATTCATCATTTTCCTCTATTAATCGAATAATTAACATTATTAGGTTAATTCACCCTTTCTGTATTAATTTTCATCCTATTATAATGTGAATTATTTAATTAAGATTCCTTAAGCCCTCTCATTTGATTAAATAATCTGAATAATTTAATTAAATGTCATTAATTCCCCTTTTTAAATAAATGATTTAATTGTTTAATAAAATCTTAAATTATTTTATTTTGCATAATTAAATAATATTCTAATTATTTAATTATAGTGGAATATGACAAATAATTAAATAAATATAAATTTATTTAATTATAGAAATCAAAGATATTAGTGATGTAATTAAATAAATAACAATTTATTTAATTAATCAAAAGTAGATATAGAAGGATAAAATGAATTAATTAAATAATTTAGATTATTTAATTAATAGAAGACTTTACAACATTAGATAATAATTAAATAATTAAGATTATTTAATTATCAAGGATGATGAAGGGGATTTAACAAAGTCACAAGCCTAGTGATAATTTTAGGTGTCTACATTTTCCCCTCTTTGATACAATGTCATTTACCACATTGTTTCAAAGAAATTTAGTCAACATGCCCCATGTAAGCAGGGGGGGAAGAATGATGAGGAGGTAGTGGTATGCCCCCTTGAGAGGACAGGCGGGTTCAAAGAACATGAGTGTTCTCTCAAAATGGATGAGAGGAAAATAGATAAGGGGAAGAAGAAATGTTAGCATGGGAGATATGAATGTTAGCATGGAAGACATGGATGTTAGCATAAAAGACGTGGATGTTGAGATAGTGCTAGTTGAGATAATTTATAGATATATATTTTTCTATGCCAAGATTTTGTATTTAATCATCATTGGGTGGTAAAATGTGACAAATGGACAAAAAACATCATTGTATGACATAGACCAAGGTGTGCAAGGTCATCAATCTATAAAAAAGGAAGTCACAGGTAAGGAATGTCCTGACTCATACTAAGGGTCATGTTGCCCCATTCCTTTTGTCAAGACAAACCACAAACAAAAATCAAATAAAAGATGAGTCATGAGACATCATTGCTCCTCTAAATCCTTCTTGAGACATCCTCGAGGTGGCTAGTAACATGACTGAAGAAAATCCAAAAGATAAGATAAAATAAACCAACAAGGTCAACAGTTATTGAGATTATTTGCCAATAAGTGTTTTCTAGTGTGTTAAGGGATGAAGTGAGTGATGGGTGGATTGTTTTGACAAGGCCTGGTGTCAGGAGAAGAAACATGTCATATAAGACGTCAAGTCTGGTTTTGATCATGTAACTACCTGAATAAGGAAAATGACCAAGTGTGATAGTGACAAGATCTAGTTTCAAGAATGACACATCCTATTGAAGACCATTGGTGTTGATTGATTTGACTGGTCTGATTGATTTGATAAATGACTTATTTGACTTGAAGACCTATTGGCTTGCTTGTCTTATTGATTCATGATTTGTGTTTGAAGTTCATATGATTATTGTGCATCTAAGTTGACAATGTCCCATTTATTTTGATTGACCCAATGAACCCTAAAATACTGACCTAGGGGGCCTCAAGGGCCTCAGGGGCCTCGAGGGCTCATCGATAGATGGCCTTGCCTATGTAGCAATGCACAAAGACCTCATAGTTCAACATGACCCTTGACTTTGTTTCAATGACAAAGGACTGAATCATGATTTTATTTTAAAACATCTAAAGGACTGACCTAATGCCTTGGGGGCACATCGACAGATAACCTTGCCTACATCTAGTTGCAGAGGCAATGTAGTTCAACAATGAAAAAGAGTGACATGATGAACTTTGACTCTATTTTTGTGATTTTTTGAAGGCTATCTGAATATTTCTATGTTTTGACATGTTTTGATTTTTTTGATTTTGAAGTTTTATGATTTTTTTGTCTTTTTTTGTGAATATTTGATTTTTTTGTCTTTTTAAAATATTTTGACCTCCAATGAAAAGTTTAGAATCCAATGCATCTAGGTGTTAGGAAAATTTTCCCAGTTAGGTATAAGACTAACCATTAGGGATGGGATGGAACATGGATTCATTATGGAAAAAAGATGGAGGAGAAAGGATGCAAAACGTCAACTACTTGGAAGTCATGAAAAAGATGGAAAGGCCTTATGATGGATGTCAAATGGGAGATGATGGAAGGTAAGGGAATTATTATGGATTAGGGTGGAAGAATAGATAGATTGATAGTAGATGATGTAGCAAAGATTGACTACACATGGCACTTGTTTGCTAGGTTTTCACCATGGTACTTACCCAAAGTGCTACTGACTTGGTTTTCACTATTGGACAAATTATTTTCTCTTTACTATTTTTATGATTTTTTTATTTTTTTGGTATCACCAAGATGCTTGTTTGCTAGGTTTCCATTGAGAAAACATTTTTTTGTACTTTTTTAGGACCTTTTTCTCATTTTTTAAAGGATTTTTTTTCTCTTTTTTTTGTATTTTTAAGACTTTTTTCTCATTTTTTATATCTTTCGAGACTTTTTTCTCAATTTTTTTAATTTTTTCAAGACCTTTTTCTCATTTTTTTTAGTTTTATCCTAGTTCTCTGAATCTAGGTATATAATTGATAAGCGCCAAATTCGTAGACTGCCTTGACAATGCCCTAATCATGTTTGGATAATCATGCTGGATGAAAGGACCTGATCTGGATGATGAGTGCAAGTGGAAAATATGAAGGTTCATAGATGTGACGAATGAAAGAGGCTATGATAAGATCCCTAATGTGCACACTGTTGTGCATTTTTTGAACACACACCCCGCTGAAAGCAAGGACCCTCTTTCTTGGTCTTTTGGGTGTTTTCTATAGCCAATCCTCTTGGATCAGTCTTTGGTTTTGGGTGCTTGTAACCCTCTGGTTGTGAATGTTTAGCCACTTTGAAGCATGCTTGAATGCTTATCTTGCCTAGAATAGTGATCTTTTGAGGTAGTTCATTGAAAATTCTAAGTTTAAGGTGAATTTTGGGTTTTTCATGGGTCTCAAGTATTTCCTCCATGTCCAGAAATCTCTAATTTATGTCAGTGTCTCAAATGTCCAAGGGTTATTGCTTGATGTTACATTCCAGAAATTTTAGCTCTTTGCAAAATTTTGTATCTGGCTAAATTCCCCAAACTTCTTTGAGTCCTTAGATCCATGACTTCCGTCACTCCCTCAAATCCCCGAAGTATGTCTTAAGCGGTCATTTTGCCTCATCTATGCCTATTGTATGAATCCTATAGCTTGCATTTAATGGAATTGTGAGAGATTTTATGTTAGAAAATTGATGTTATTTGTCTTACAACAAATTTGAAGAGCTTGATCCTAAGGATCTATGTGTAATCTTGATTGTTGGAGTGGTGAATTGCTGGTTTTGGCGACATTTCTTGGCCTCATTCACATTTGCGGAGAACTTGAAGCTTTCTACCAATTGTTTTTCTCCCAAGTTTTGCTCCATCCATGGTATGTGCATGATACATTTGCTTTTTATTGACAAATATATGTAGTTTTGTGGTGTTATGTGCATTCTTCACTTGGGTTTATGTGTATCTAGAGGTCTCTGGTTAAACTAGGGTTTCCCCCTCTTCTTTTCGATGCCTTCCTTGAGTTTTGATGTCGTAGCCCTCCATTGAGTTGATGATTTAAATCCTTGCTAGGCTTAGCCTTTGAATTTAGTGTTGTGTGTGATGGTAATTTGGTTTGATTGATCTAAGGTTCCTTGTGTTTCATGAATTGATGATCTACATATGATTTTGAGTTGTTCATTTCCCATTTTCATCTGATCGTCACTTACTTTTGAGAGTTTTGAAGAGTTAATTTTGATTTGATTGAATAAACGAGTTTATCAAGGCTTAGACTAGTCTTTCCTGGTGAAACCCTAGGCTTACAATTTCTGAATTCCTTACCAATATCAATCAAATTGTGTTTGAATGAGTTATAGGTCTAGGCCATTAATGAAATATTGAAATAAATAAAATTTGAGCCCAAATCCCAAATTTGTGATCATTCGATCAATTTGGGCAAAACTATGAAAAAATAGAGACTTTAGAAGATTTTAGGTACCTTGTGTAATTCCTTCGCACTCAGAAATCTCTAAAATTTCCATCGCCCTGTCATTTACTTGGGAATGCATATAAATGTGAAAGTTATGTTAATTTCACCAATTTATGTCCTAGATGGAAATCCTTGAACTTTCTAAAAAATGAGAATTGTGGAAATTGATGAATTGGCATTGCATAATTTCATGATTGGTTTGACTAATTAAAGGTTAGATATTGCCATTTCTTGAGCTATAATGATATGATTAAATAATGTTTAGGGTGATGGTTGTTCTTTCATCATTGATTTCCACCTAGCCATGAAATCCTAGAATTTCCTCCCTGGCTTGATTCCGTGAAGGAGTGAAAATCCTAAGGTTTTTTTAAGGAATCATGTTTGTAAGATTTTAAGGGATTTTGATCATTGTTTGGGCTTATTTGGATGATGAATGTGTTATTTATGATGGGCTAACCTCAACTCTTATTTTGTAATGGATAGTGATTGCAATTTTGGTTGAGTGTAGGCTGAATCAAGCAGGGTTGTTGCTAGCAAGGGTAAGAACAAGGAAATGGATCCTGATGTTGAGGGAGTTCCCATTTCAAAGGCTGAAAAGATTAAGTTGTATACAAAGAGAAAGGATCCTAAGAGTAAACTTTCCTCCATTTGGTCAGAGGTGATTGACACTAATGTGGGAAAGTGGGATTATGAAGAATTCAAGACAAGGATGGTATCAAGTGACCCTTTTGTGTTGGTGAGGAGAATGAGAGACTCTGGGTTGGCTCATGTGGTCAATTTCCATTCCACAGTATAGTCTTATGAGCTTGTTTTGGAATGTTCTTCACATTATGATCAAGGTATATAGAGAGTGATCAGTTCACTAGGTAGAGTGCTTGCAAACTTCTCTCCTATCTCATTTTCCCAAACGTTTGACATGCCAGACATATCTCATGTGGTGCAATTTGATGTTGATATAGCCAAGAAGTATTATGAGAAGGATACAAACAAGGCTCTGGAGATTATCAATACTTTGCTAGGGAAACCTAAGGCATGAATTTCTAGATTGTCAAAACAGTTGTTCAAAGCTAATGTTCAAATCAGACTACTATGATGCAATCACCCTTCTTAGTAGAGTGATGGGTCTTAAGAGTGCAGGAATGTTTGAGAATTGGATGTTTTATTTGATAGTGAGAATGGAACAAGGTACATACTACCATTGGGAAAGAATAATCAGTAGGATGATTCATGAGCAATTCTGCAATGTTCTACAGACCAAGACTTTCACCATGATGCCTTATTTAGTCTATGCCTTGGAAAGGTTCCATCCATTTAAGGGATTGAGCATTCGAGGGGTATTTGGCCAAGATGTGATCTATAAATTCTACCCCCAGTTGAATTTGGATAGTTCTAGCTATAGAAGGGTAAATGATGCATTTACCATGTACATCACAAGATTTCTCTAGGGTACAAAGCATGTTAGGATTTCTGATGCTACCAAGGAGTTGATTCAGAAGTATGGGGCATGGTTTATATAGTTTCCCACATTTTCCTACATCAGCATTGATGGTTGTCAAAGAGCTCCATAAAAATTGCATAGGTATCCTACTAATCACATCATTCTTTTGGAGGTTACAAGGAAAATTTCTGCCTTTGATGCAATTGTGAAGAAGGATGTGCACAAAACTAGTTTTGGCAATGAGTTCCCATTAAGGATTGGAGGTAATGAGGCTTGACCTTCCTTAGCCACAACACACTTTTCTAAAGAAGAGATGGGCATCTTCATCTTATCCTTGCATACTAAGAGGCCTAGATTTGACAGAACAGGTGATGCTCAAAAGAGATCCAGTGGGGAGTTTAGACATAAGGATGATCTTGAAGATTATTGGGCCAATTGTAAAGATGGATTTGAAGTTTTGAGGAAGAATTTCTCTAGATTTCCTACCAATTTGATTAGATTGTATAGAATCAAGGCCATCCTAGATCAAATTGTTGATGATAGAGAATTTATATAAAACCATGACTATGAACCAGTTAAAGATAAGTGAATAGGTGAAATTGATTGGTTGGAAGAAGAAAAAATAGAATTGGATCAAATCAATGCCCCTATGATCAAATACACTAAGTTGTGGATCAAGCACAAGATTTGGGAGTTAGATACTGAAGGGAAATAATATACTTATGACCTGATGGGAAGCTTGGAGTCTCAGTCTACTTCTTAGGAGGAGCAAGACCCAAAAGGCAAGGAAAAGGTGGTCAAATGAAGACTGGAGAAGGAAAGAAAAGAAATCCCATAGCAAAGAAGAGAAACACTGCTTCCAAGAAGAGTAAATATGCTCAAGAAGAGGAACATGAAGAAGAAAGAAATAAGGGTGATTCCCTTGTGCTCAAAAGGAGAAGAGTAACAAGAACATCAAGGAAGCAAAATGAGCCTCTAAGGGGAAAGGATGAGATAGGACCAGAGTTGGTTAATGTTGAGAGTTCTAGAGAGAAAACACAGGTTTATACTTAGAGATCAAGAACTCCATCCCCTAAGGAAGGTTTGGTAAAAGAGGGTTCTCCCATGATGCCCTATGTTACATAGCTACAAAAGGATACTTTTGCCTCTCCTCCTGCTTAGGAAGTGCATAGTGAAGAAAAAGAACTCACAGATATAGTTGTTGAATATACCCATAAAGACATAGAAGAATTCAAGGATGGAGATCTTCACAATGTGGAGGTAGAGATTGATAGGATTCTATGATCTTCTTTGGTGTCATTTGAAGATTCACCAGTCAAGGATACATCAGAGAAATCCCTAGAGAAAGAAGAGATGCATGAAAGAACTCCCTCTCCAACTCATGAGGTGATAGAGATACATGAAAAGGAGGAGAATGAGAATCCAGAGGAGGATAAGGAGAAAGATAAAGAAAAGGAGGATAAAGGTGAAGAGGTTCCTGGAATGCATGATTCAAATATTGAATCCTCCATTGATCAACCAGAAAAGGATAAATGGGGTGAGAAATAGTTAGGTATTTCTACTCCTAGTTGGCTCAATGAAGAATTGAAAAGAAAGTAAATAATTATAAATGATACTCCTCCAAATTGGGATGATTTAATGGCTAATATTGGAAAAGGTAAAATAAAAAAGAGGGCCAAAATTATTTCTAGAATCACCAAAGATGAGTCCAATAATAGGGTGATTCATGTTGCTTCTTCTCCATCTGATAAATTTGATGATGAAGTTAGAGCTTTTGTTTATAAAGTGCAGACTATTGACTTGGGGCATGTTAGCAAAGATCAAGAAAAAGAAGAGTTCCAAGAATCCTCTCAGGCCATTATGAGGAGATTAGATAGAGAAATAGAGGAAAAGGAGAAGTTGAAAAAGAGGTTGAATGATGTGTACAAGTATGTGCAGCATCTAATGAGACCTTTGCAAGCAATGGGAAGTGAAGGAATATCCCCTAAAGGATTGTTGCCTAAAGAGGCAGTTAGTGAGCTTGAAAGGATGAAAACCTCTACACAAGTTACACATGAATGGCTACAAGGAGTAGGGATTAGAGGGGACAATATGATTAAATAAATTATGTCAACTTGTGGAGATGCACATAGATCATTTGAGTGGTTGCAAAATTTATTAGCACAAGATAAAGAGGATGTAGTTCTCCTACAAAAAAACAAAGACAATTATGGATTATACTAAGGAAAATTTAATAAGTGTTGGAATCTTTCCTTCCTAAAAGGTTTCAAAGCCTTGGGAGTGGTATGAGACCCTACAAATTAGATAGAGAGTTCTAAAGAAAATTCATAAACAGGGTCAATAGGTGGGAAATACATTGAATGACAGTTATAATAATGCATATCATTCTTTGAGGTAATGACTAGGAGGAAGAAATTTGCAACAAAACACCTGAACCTAGAAAAATTAAGAAAATGGTGGCATGAAGTTTATGTTCCAATTGATGATGATCTAGTTACACCCACCATTTGGATGATGCGTCTACCTATATTACTGTTATGGAGAAGTTTCAAGATCTCAAGGTAGAGTGGGATAGGGTCGTCAAGGAATCAAGGGAGGAGATTAAATCAATTGAAGGAAGATTTAAAGTATTTATCACTCCACCACTAGACAACTTAGAGAATATTTTTCTTAAGGTGCAAGATAAATTGGGTCAGTATAAGGATGAGGGGCTAGTTAATGAATAATTGCATCAAGATTTGTGCTTCCCATTTATCCAGGATTTCTACACCCTTGCTTCTTTCATCCTCTACATGCATTGGAGTGAGCTACATTAGAGAACCCAAGCTGACCTAGAAAAATTCTCAAGCATTGAATGCAAGAAATATTGTTTTATTCAAAAAACTTTCTAGGCCAACCTATTCTAGCCACATCTTTTGTAACCTATTTGGGATGACATAGAATAAAATTTCTATAAATAGGGCATTTTGCCTCATTTGTGGTGGATAGAAAAGTTAGATTTTGAAGAAATTTAAGTGATAGAGCAAGTGCTAGAGCTAGGAGTTAGTTTATTATGAAGCAAGTGTTGTAATACAAAATACTGGAATTGTTGCAATATTTGGGTGATTCAATCTAAGTTAAGACATTGTGCTTTGGCGATCTTTCTTGTGTTGATTTATCTTGCATGGTTCTTGTTATTCTATCTTTTGAGATTGTTTGGAAAACATTGGATATATGTTAGATTCAGAGTTAGATATGATTCAATGGTCTTTATGGTTTGATTCTTGAAGTGTTTGTAGCAATCCCTGGTCCATACTTTTAGTAGCTTGTTGATTGTGAGTTGTTGTGTAAAGCTAGCTTGTACCGTAAATTTGTTGTGCTTAGTTCAATTGTGGATATTTTATTCATTTCAATTACAAAATAGGGTTGGCTTGAATGAATGCACCATGATCTAAAAATATTTAATTCCTTAGAAGACTGCACTATTTTCTATAAGATTGCATATAAAATTTGGGTTAAGCAGGAATTATTTTTGAGGGATTGGTCCATTTCAAGTATTTTATCATCTGCATTGTTGGTCTTAGGAGTAGTTTTAATCGTAGGATCTCTCTTAAACCCTTATCTTTTGCTATTTCTTTTATCATCTGGGTTAGATTTAGAATTTCAAGTATCATTACATTGCAAAATCTGATAAGTTTGAAGATCCAGTATTTGTTTGTAAGGTCTCTTTGTGATTACCAACATTTTCACATTTATAACTGAGTTGTTTTTGCATTGTCAAGACCTAACATTAGAGACCTTGGGGTTATCTCTTGAGGCTTGCTGATTGAGATTTACCTTTCAAGAGAGATAGGATATCATATTTTGTCTGAGTTGTTGTGTAGAAAACACCCTAAACAGATTGGTGCTAGAAGGAGGGCCTGAATAAGCAAGATGGATCATTTTATGTCTGCCATTTCTCTTGAAAGATTTCAAATAAGAACCAAATCTATGCTAGGAGAAGAAGATTTTCAAGAGTTGCAAGCTCCTACCAGGTCAAGAAGGACCAGAAGAAAGGGAGAATCATCATCCACCGAACCACTTCCATCATATCCTTCATCCTCATCTTCATCAATTCCATCTGCATGTAATTTTGAAGCCATCCCCATCTAGTAGCCTCAACTAGCCATAAATAAACCTTTACCACCCCCACCTCTGCCAATGGCTTTCCTGGCTAACAACCCATATCCTTTATCCTTCAATAGTTACAATGTCATTCCCAAGAATCTTGAACACTTATGTTCAAAGTTCCATGTCAATGATCCTAATAGAACTGCAGAGGAACACATTAGGATTTTTCAAACCTATCTTAGGGATAGAGGAATCAACCATGAGGACATTGCATGCAGGCTCTTTCCTTATTCCCTAGGAGAAGATGCATTCTACTGGTATAATCATTTTCCTATTGGATCAATCCATAACTAGATTAAACTTGAGACTACATTTTTGCAAAAGTTCAAAATTCCTATTAGTTCTAATGAGATCTATCTACAATTTACCAAAGTCAAGAGGGAATTCAATGAGCCTATAGGGTCTTTTAATAATAGATTCCTTTGTGCATATACTAGTTTGAAAAGCCCCTATGTTGTAGATGATGCCACTACTTTAGAAGTCTATTATGAGGGTCTTGATAGCTTGACAACTACCTTCATGAAATGGAGAACTAACCCTCCAGCTACCCTTCTTGATGCATACACAGAAGCTATTAAGGTTAGTACTAATTTGAGACAACACTTATCTAGTACTTTATTATCATTAGGACCCACTGCTCACCCTGGGAAAGTTCAAGCTCTTAATTAGGCTCTTACCAATCATACTCCTATTATGAATCTGATACCTCAATTGCCTCTAGTACCTCATCCAGGACACCCTATAAATCAAGTCCCACTAGTGATCAATTATCCTCAGAAAAGTGTTAATCAACCCCTCCATCCACAACCATAGATTGGTTTCCCCACATATTTGTAGAATTATGAGGTATTGAACTAGCCACTGAGCTCTAGTGTGGTAGCAGGATATCCTCAAAAAAGTGTGAACTAGACTCCATATAACAATTCTAAAAAGGAGAGGTTGGATGAACTAACCAAACAAGTGAAGAAGTTGAACATGGAGGTCACCTATCTGAGAAAATAGAATAGTGAACTCCAAGATGCTCAAAGGAGTATGCAGTCTAACCATAATAGAGAAAATCGAGAGCCTCAACAAGGAGAAAACTTTGACAGAGGACAACTTTTTGAAAGGGGACAAAACTTTGAAAGAGGGCAACCCTCTAGCCAGAATTTTGATAGAGAACAGGATGGTGGACATGGATTTGATAGAAGACAACCACCCAGATAGAATAGGACATGGAATACGAGGCCAAACAATGCAGGTGTCCCTACCCCATTAGATCAGCCAGCTAATCCAGAAAAGCCTTTGAGTGGTGTGTATCTGGATGAAGTTGCTTTATCAGGTTGGTGTAGGCTTCATAAGACAAGTCAAAATTCTAAGTTAGACTACCCTGAGTTCCAGACAATTGCATCTATCTTTCAATATAAGGTGGAGAATAATGCTAGCAATCAGGATTTAGTACCATCTACTCCTTATGACTCACTTGTGCTAGTGTTGAATCATACTCCTTTCCCATGAAGTGAGGAAAACAGACCTGAAGAAGAGTCAGGTAAGAAGGGAGAGGAAGCAAATCAAGTATGCAATGGAAATGAGATTACATAGTTATTCAATGAAAATACTGAGAATGATAATGGCCCTTTGGATGAAGAAGAAATGGGTATTGAAGAAGTGCAAAAATTCCAACAACCTATAAAGAAGTATGATTTGAGGAATAGACCAACTAGAAGTCCACAAGTTGGAGGTCCATTTACCACTTCTATTCCTCCAAACAATTTCACCATACCTCCAGATCCCAACGCCAGCAATAATCCAACATATCCTCATGTACCCAAGCAATACTTATCCAAAGATCAAGGACAAGTTGATCCATCAAAAGGGAAGGGTACTGAACCAAGCAAAGACAAGGTGGTGGAATGTCTCTGGGAGGCTCCTATTGACATGAACATAGAGTAGCTTGCTGCATATATTGCAAAAGAACTCAAGAAACTAAAGGTAAGTCTTTCTACATTTGAACTATTGAGAGTACCTACTATTAGAAATGTAATCTTAGGAGCTTATAGTATAAATTTAGTATTACAAGATAGACCAGTTGGTGGGACAACTAATGAAGTACCTAATTCTCAAATATCAAAAGGTCAAGGGAAAGTTCAAACACAACCTAGAGACAAAGGGAAAGAAAAAGATAAAATTCAAGTTGCTCAGGTTGTTACCCCCTAACTTTATTCCAAGGTAGAACAAAAACTCCTCCATTTCTGATTTTTGTTCATCTCTTTGGGAAGAATTTGCACAATTGTCTATTAGATTCAGGTGCTTCCATGAATGTGATTCCCTTTTCTATTTGTAGAGCCCTATGAATTACCCCTGTTGTCTCCCAAAAAAATTCACTCAACTGGATAGAACAAAAGTTAATGTGGTAGGGGAACTAAACATGATCCCTATGCAAATTTCCCCAGACCCCATAATTCAACAAGTCATTAACATACAGGTATCAAACATACCTAACACTTATGGTATGATTTTGGGAAGAGACTTTACTAAGGCCTTGAATGGATATGTATCAACTGATCAGTCCCATATGTGGCTTCCTTGGAAGGGAGTGTTGAATCAAATTAGGATAGAGAGAGAACCTAGGATGAAGTATGTAATCACATAATATCAGAATAATTCAAATGAAATACTGGTGTATGAGGTAAGAATGGGTACTTATGTGTTGACAACCCCTATTGAGGAGTCAGATATAGAAGAAATTATTATGCTGCATATCACACCCATCGATCTTACAACAGAATCTAGTAGTATTGGAGCCTTGGTGGAACCAATTAAAGATGATGATGATCCTGAAGATAACCAACTTAGTTTGCTAGACAATTTTCAAGAATTCATCCAGAAGTGTATAGAAGATCAAATTCATATGGGTAGAGATATGAATTTTGAAGAACTACTTTTACCCAGTTGGTGTAGAGTTCATAATGCCTCTCACTTAGAATTGGAATGCTGCTTGTTCCAAACATGAGTAGAACAGGTACAAAAGTGCATTAACCCCACTCTAGTAGTCAAAATTAATATAAAAGATGTTATCAAAGGAAAGAGCATGGTACACTTTGAAGAACCTTCCAGCAATAATAACACAAGAGACAAGATGAAGAAATCTGGAGTTGTTGGTTGTTGGACACTAAGATTTGATGGATCCAAATCAAAGCAAGGTGTTGGAATAGGATTTGAGTTGATCAGCCCTAAAGGTAAAACTTTCTTTTCTACTCATAGACTTCAATTTCATTGTACCAATAATGTAGCTGAATATGAGGCTTTGATTCATGGATTACTCATGGCACTAAGAAAGAAGGTCAAGATTTTGCAAGTATTTGGGGATTCTGAGTTAGTGGTGAAGCAAGTTAGAAAGCAATATTCATGCCATGATAGATGGATGACCAATTATAGGCATAGAGTATGGGACCTTGTTGAGGGATTTGATGCCTTTAACATCCAGTTGATACCTCACAATAAGAACCAAACTGTAGACTCTCTAGCTTAGGTAGCTAATACCTTGCAGCCTTTGTCCCTTTCTGGATTGAAGAAGTTCAGTGTGGAGCTAACTCCAGTACCTTCAGTACCTGAAAATGTGACTAAATTTTAGGTATTTGAAGATGACAAGCATATCTTGGATTTTATCACAATTTTTGATGTCTTTACTTCACAGATCATTGATGAATTTGAACCCCAGGAAGCAGAGATGGGCTTAAAAGGGGTCATCAATTTGAAGACTAATACTATTCCAAGGGGAATGGTGCAATTAGAGAGGATATTTTACCCTGATAGAATAAAAGATCAGGAGCCAAAGGCCAAGAAGGTATCCATTAGTAGTCAATGTGACACATACAACATGGGGACTCAGGAGGATATCGAGAATGTCTTTATTGGTAAAGTGTGTACTCTAGAGGGAAGAAGAAGCATTATTGATGTGTTGCACACATATCAGGATGTAATAGCCTAGATTTATGAGGAATTAAAAACATATGATACTTCAATAATTACACATACCATCCCTCTCAAGCCAAATTTCAAACCATTCAGACAAAGGAAAAGACCAATTAATGCCTTGTTGGAGCCCGCCATTCAAAAGGAGGTGCAAAAATTGCTTTCAGCTCATATCATATTTTCGGTAAGACATTCAACTTGGGTTGCAAATTTGGTTCCAGTGAGAAATAAAAATGGAGAGATCAGACTATGTGTTGATTTTAGGAACCTTAATTAGGCATGAGAATAAGATAATTATCCAGTCCCTTCATTGGATGAAGTGCTTCAAATTGTCAATGGATCTCAAATGATGTCTTTTCTAGATGGGTACTTTGAATATAACTAGGTTATGGTGCAATATGAGGATAGGCATAAAACTACCTTTACTACAAAATGGGAAACTTTTGCTTACAGAAGAATGCCCTTTGGGTTGATCAATGTTGGAGCCACATTCCAGAGAGATATGGATATCGCCTTTAAGGACATCATTGGTAAGTGCATAATTATTTATATGGATGATTTGATAGTCTTTTCCAAAAGGTGAGGTGATCATATAGCAGATTTATGCAAAGTGTTTCAAAGGTGTAGAGAATTTGGCATCTCCCTTAATCCAAATAAGTGCATCTTTGGAGTTACTGAAGAAAAACTACTGGGACACGTTATCTCAGAGAGAGGAATTGCTATTGACCCTGAACGAGTGGAAGTCATACTCAAGATTCAACAACCTACTAGGAAGAAGGAAATGAAATCATTCTTTAGCAAAATTAACTTCATAAGGAAGTTCATCACT